>CM035807.1:58344422-59041228 GCA_020466095.1 Chlorops oryzae | reverse complement strand
GTGCTTGTGGTTAGGTTAGTGAGGATTAGGAGGGTGAATGTCTAGTATGGACAGTTAGGCATTTAGTACAGTCCTTTCCCTTCTCTATATATTTTCCTTTTTCAATTTTATCCTTTCATTTTTTTTTTCTCGTCCTTTCACATTGAACCCCTCTCGGCACGATTTTTGTTTATCTGTGGGAGAATGGTGTGCGGTGTGGCAAGATCCCACCCAAAATGGCGAGCTAGTCCCGGGAAGAAGCCACCGTGCCGAACCGCCAAACACGCGCAACATTAATACACCCCTCTCACAGTTACAAAATATAAGGAGCCAAAAAAAAAGTGGGCAAAACAAACAAATTTTTTTATGATTTTATTATTAACATTTATTTTCTGTTCATTTTATTGCCAACTTCAGCAATTGCATTAAGCATGACCTACGACAACATCGGAGCGAACGAAAGCACGGAACAATTCAAGTTCATGGTCAATCAATGTTCTGATGATCAGACAAAAAAAAAAAATGATTGTTTTGTTTTGCATTTTGGTTTTGTTTTGTTTTCTTTTCTTTTATTTTCTTTTCAGAAGGGCTATTTCAGCAAGGAGAGGGCGGTTCAGATTTTAAAGTAATTAATTTAAAAAAAAATATGCAACACCAGTGGCAATGAATATCCGTTCATTGTTGATGGTGTTTTAATTGTCAGAAGTGTCTTATTTAGACAACATATTAACAAACATTTTCAATCAGAAAATGTCCAAGTTAATACAAATGTATCAAAAGCGTATAAGCTTCTGATCAGAAAGAGAAGAGCGAACGGCATATAGTCTTAAATAAGCGGCGATCGCTTCCTTCCTCTTACTATACAATAAGAGAAAGGAATGCAAAGATCGCAGCAACAAATGCCGGCATCCATCTTCCAAACAAATAGCCACACAAATAACAAAGAAACACAGGATACACACATATTACACTACACGACACTTTCTTTGATTTTTTTTTTTTGTAACCTGACCGTTCAGCGTTGCCACGAGCATATTTATTCTACATTTTAAATGCTCACAAATTATGTTGTCTTTGAACCATAAAATGGAAACGTAACGTATATATATATATATATGTTATGAAGACAAAAACAAACTCGCTGCCCAGTGGCGACAAAAACAAAACCAACCTACTGAACAAAATATGCCGATGCAGCAGTACGTTATGGTCACGACGTTGGGCTATTGACTTCACTTAAATTTGCTGAAACTCATTTAGTTGTTTAAATGCTTTCTTTTAATTTAATTTTGTCAATTTTTCATTTATTTAATTTCCAAATTTCTGTGATCTGGCACTTTTATTTTAAACCAATTTTGTATTGATAAACAAATTATTAGTATATAAGAAATCAATTTAATAAAGAATTTTTAGTGGCTTTCACAATCAACAACTGTAAAGTCATTGCAAACGGAATTTCTTGATATCATATCAGAAATTTGTACAACGCAGACTGCAAGTTTTATTCAGGTCTAAACCGAATCAAACACCAAACGCAGTTCTAAACATTTTGTGACCCCGACGTGATCCTCCAATTAACGAGACGAATAGCAAGGACGATGGAGTCATTCACGGATTTGGTAAAATCGCAAAACAACGTTGGAGAAGGAATCCAACAAATCATACGAAACTTCAAAAAGGATGCAAAGGATCGAAAGACGGCTGCGTACTATCGGGAAAGACTCGAAAGGTTAAACAACGCTTGGACAAAGTTTGAAGCGACCGATCTGCAGATTAGATTGTCAGTTGATGTAGACCGCAACCACTCTTATTTCGCTGAAGATTATTTTGGAAAAATTAAAGAGATAGCAAACGATTACCGCTCCATTATTGAAGATGGCATGATAAACACTAAAGGACTACCCAATCTTGATGGTGAGGGTACCACAAAGCAGCTAGTGGCACCATCAGTCACAATCGAAAATAATCAACCTGACCCAACATTAAGAACAAACGCCGATAGCAACATCGGAGCAGTACGAAATGTAGCGGCTTTAATGAAAGCACTCAACAGACAGTTGAAAGCCATTGAAAGCTACCAAGGACAAAAAACACGTCAATATGCTACCCTTAAAATCAGCACAATAAATGAAGCATGGAAAACTCTGGAAACAAGCAGTTTGTCCTTATGGGAGGTTCTGGATGATCCGGCTGATTCAGGGTTCGAGTCGGGAAAGTACATTTATCTTGAAACACGGATACAACAAGCCCTTATCGAATTAGAACCGTATCGACAAGAAGCAGTCCTGCCAACAGGAATGAGATCCAACGTTCCTACTTCGGACATACCATTGCAAAAAGTAAATCTTCCAAAATTTTCTGGAGATTATACCAAATGGCATCAGTTTCACGACTTATTTTGTCAAATCATCCATAATCAGCCCATTTCAAACGCTCAGAAGATGTTGTACTTGAAGTCGAATCTGGAAGGCGAAGCAGAAAGAATCATTTTACATCTGGCAGTGTCAAACAACAATTATGACACGGCATGGAATTTATTAAAAAATCGGTATGAAAATAAGCGAGTGATAGCGGACAACTTAGTACATCGATTGATAGACCAACCACAAACAGCATCAACATCAGCAGCAATGAAAGAAATTCATGATACCACTCAGGAGTGTTTGCAGGCACTTAAAAATTTGGATCTCAACATAGGCGCATGGGATGCTTTGCTGATGCCAATTTTGATCAGAAAATTGGACCGTCAAAACAGATTCATGTATGAAACATTCATTTCAAATCCAAGAGAAATTCAGAATTTAGACGATTTTTTACATTTTTTGGAAACCAGATTCCAATCACTGGACGCTGTTGGATCAAAAGAGAAATCCAACTCAAGCAAGGCTCTTACTACAACAGTGGAGAGCACATGCAAATGTTGTAAACAATCAAACCATCCTTTGTATTCTTGCTCGAAATTTAAGCAAACACCAGTGAAGGAGCGAGTCAGTTTTGTGATTAAAAATGGAATATGCATCAATTGTTTAAAATCAGGACATCGAGCTAACACATGTTCTATGCGCAGTTGCACCAAGTGCTCAAGAAGGCACAATACGTTGCTTCTCATCAACACTGAAGATTCAAAGAAGGACAGCACAAGTTAAAAGCCACAGCCACAACCTCCATCGCAACAAAATCCACCAAAGACCCAATCGGAACAGTTGCGAAATACTGTATCATTGATGTCTACTGGCCACTCAAATAATGCATATGTTTTATTTGGTACAGCAGTCATCAACATTGTGAATTAACAGGGAAAAGAGTAGAATGCCGAGCGTTATTGGATTCTGGATCACAAATAAACTTAATAACAGAAGGACTTGCAAGAAAATTACAATTACAATTCCAACCAGCATCAATCAAAATAGAGGGAATCGGTAAAGGCAGCAAAGGTTCACAATTTTTCATTCAAACACAACTCCAGTCAAAATTGTCAGATTTTTCAGCGTTTCGATCTCTAGCTCTCAGAAATCCGTTGAGTCAGTGTTGCCATCTAGAGGGAGTTTTCACGTATGGGGGATTTCACTCTTAACCGAACATAGGATCGAATGCTTGCGATAGAGTTTTCCCCTTTTTTCCATTCGAGGGAAAAGGATATCAAAATAATGACAACACTTCTCTTGGGCAAAAAAAAACTATCGAAGAATCTCTCAGTGAGTAACATGTAGGTGAAATACCTCCGATAGACTTTCATGCTCTCATTTCCATTACTCACTGTATGCGCCAGAAAGAAGTTTGAGCGAATAAGACTCGAAACATGAGACAGCAATAACTCCTTAGGTTCGTACAGTGAATAACAGAGACAAAACGAAAAGAATTATACGAGGGTCATAATGAGAATTTTCAACGTCCAACAACTACGAGGGACATGAAACATAAATCAATCAATCGAATTAAGGTGCCCTACTACAAACCAGATTTTTCTGAAGTTGCCTGTCAATAAAGAAAAATCAGGATGGAATGGTGTAGACAATACAAAAGCGAATATCATTAGGTTATTTCAGGTTAGGGGAATAAGCTTGAATATCTTTGGCGTGAAAATTGCCTAGCTTTTTCCCGTTAAGATCTTCCAATTCGTAGTACACTGTACCGATCTTTTGGACAATTCGAGCTTTTATGAACTTTGGCGCAAGTTTAGCATTAAACCCGGTGGCTTTATTGCTTTGAGCAAAATTTCTCTTGAAAACTGTTTCGCCAGGCTTAAAGTCTCTTGGTCTTGAGCGCAAGTTGTAGGTGGACTTATTAGTCTCATAGGCTGTAGTAAGATTTTCTTTAATTTTTTCTCGAATAAGTCGAAATTTGTCTGCATGTTCAAGCGCATCTTCACCTTCATCTAGAAGTTCTAACCTACGCAAAATATCATAATTACTTCCATGGAGAACCATCTGTCTTCCAAAAAGCGCATAAAATGGTGAAAACCCAATGGAAGAGTGATAGCTACTACGCAGTGCGACTGCAATTTCTCCTAAATAAAGGTCCCATTCTCTTTGATCGGAACGGAGATAGGACCGGATTGCGGCTATTATAGAGCGATTAACCCTCTCCGAAGCATTAGATTGGGGTGAATATGGAGCTGTAAGGACATGACGGATTCCCTGTTTCTGTAGGAAATTTTCAAAGAGCGCAGATCGAAACTGTGAACCGTTATCAGAAATTATGCATTCTGGTACACCAAAAACCTGAAAGACTCAATTGGTCAAAATGTCACACAAAAGATTGGAAGCAAATTTTTTTATGGCGGTCAGTATCGGATATTTTGAAAAATGATCGACAACGATAAATATCCCAATGTTCCCCTGCTTTGATCTTGGGTATGGTCCAATTAGATCAATATAGATCCTCTGAAATGGACGATCGGATTTGGCTTGTAGTCCCATTGGTGGACGCAAAATTTGATTGGGAGCTTTACTCATTTTACAGACTTCACAATTGGCAATGTACTTGATGACCTGGGTTGCCATTTGTGGCCAAAAAAAATTTCTTCGGAGTTTTTCTAAAGTTTTTCCTATGCCCGAGTGTGCGGAAGTGGGTGGGCCGTGTGCTTTGTCAATTAAACTACAAGTAAGCTCTTTTGGCACCCATAGTTTCCACAAGAAACTATCTGAAACGTCTAATGTCCGAGAAAACTGTGTTCGTTTGTAGACGTAGTCATCAACGATTTTTAGATCTGGAAGATTCTGTTGGTTTTCTGCAATTCCTTTTTTCAGCTCAGTATATTCTTTCCCTTGGAAGCTGGGATCTTGTAGGTCAATAAAAGGATTGAGATCTGCCTCACAAATTTCTTCGGATGAAAGTCGCGACAACGCATCAGGAACTATATGGGCGCTTCCCTTTCGATGCTCTATGGAAAACTTAAAGCTCTGTAGTTTAAGCGACCATCGCGCAAGTCTACCGTTTAGGTCAGATTGGCTCATGAGCCATTTAAGGCTGGCATGGTCCGTGATGACTTTGAATTCATGGCCTTCTACGTATTCTCGGAACTTGGCTATGCTTAGAACTGCTGCTAAGCATTCAAGTTCTGTTACGGAATAATTCTGTTGCGATCTATTGAGCTTGTACGAAAAATAGGCCACAGGTCTTTCCTGTCCCTCATTATCAAGCTGAACTAATACGCCTCCAATCCCAGTTTTTGACGCGTCGCACTGTATAATAAATGGGCGAGAAAAATCGGGTGTAACTAAGACAGGGGCAGAAATTAGGCGAGTTTTAATTTCGGTAAAGGCCTTTTCGGCCTGCTCAGTCCAAATAAATTGTTTGCCTTTTTTCAGAAGTTCGGTTAGGGGAGCAGATAGTGACGAAAACCCATCAATTAATCGGCGATACCAACCGGAAAGGCCTAAAAATCCTCTAACTTGTTTAACCGTTTTCGGAGCACTCAGATTATTTATGGCAGAAACTTTATCAGGATCTGGCTTTATACATCCGTTTCCTATCAGGTATCTTAAGTATTTCACTTCTTTTAAGCACCATTTACACTTTTCGAGGTTTAACGTGAGGTTCGCTTTTCGCAATAGGGTAGCCATTTCTTTTAGCAGACTAATATGTTCTGCAAAAGTTTCAGAAACCAAAAGAATGTCGTCGAGGTAGATGAACACGCGATTTTTAAAGTGTGGAGGAATTACGATGTCCATCAGACGACACATTGTCTGCGGAGCGTTCGTTAAGCCGAAAGGCATTACTTTGAAGCGGTATAAAGGTCTATTAGGCACGGTAAAAGCAGTATAATTTCGTGAGTTTTCGGAAAGATTTATTTGCCAAAAAGCTTTTTGTAGGTCTAACGAAGAAATATATGAGGCTTTTGGTAGTCGGCTCAATATTCCATTTATTTTGGGTTGTGGATATGCATCCTTTTCGGTGACTGCGTTAAGTTTACGAGAATCAAGACAAAGTCGAAATTTACCATCTTTTTCAATTAGTGTGACAGGACTAGACCATGAACAATTTAAAGGAGCAGGTTCAATAACATCCAATTGTATCATTTTATCGATTTCATCGTGTAACTTCTTTTCGACGGCGGGAGACACCGAAAAATATCTTTGTTTTATAGGGCGTGCTCCCTTTTCAATTTCAATCACATGTTCAAGGTATGAAGTCTTTCCCAACCCTTCCTTTTTTGAAGATGGAAACATATCTATCGCTAGTGTGAGTTCACGTTTCTGTTCGAGAGTAAGAGAATGAGTTTTATTGTTTTGTAGGAGTTCGTTGATCTCTAAATGTGGATTCAAATCTAAGACATTCCGAATTTTATTTAGAAGTCCAAAGGAATCCCAAAAATCTATGCCTAAATAGAGATCTTGTTTCAAGCTGGGAACAATATACAAGCGTATAGATTTGGTTTGATTTAAAAAAGGTGATCTCAGTGTTCAAAAATCCCTCTATTTTACATTGTTCTCCCCCAGCGGTTTCTACGGTTTGATTCATAGTCTTGAATTTTAAGTTTTTCTCTAAAATAATTTTCGCTGCATTACCTGAGATACAGGATAAAGTAGCCCCTGAGTCTAAGAGTCCTCTTAGTTTCATTTCAAGTACTGAAACATGAGCATATGGTCTTATATCCAAGCAAGCGACATTAAAAGCGGACAAAGAATGTGCGAGGGCCCTATTACACTGAATAAAGGTTTTCCAAAATTTTCTTAACCGGCTTGTGCTTCTTCTAGGTTTGCATTTTTTGTAAGGTTGATTTGTATTAGAAAAGTTAAAGGAATCAACAAAAATTTTGGAACGGATCTGTTCATACTCTTTTAATCGTTGGTGATAAGGTTTTAGCGGAAACAAGGATGGCTTGACCGATTTATCGCTGCCGACTTGCGAGCAATTGGGTACTTGTGTGCCAACGGAAACTAAAGTTTTACTTGGGAGTATATCGCCATCTAATTTTTTGAGCGGAGGCTTGGCGATGCTCCGCTTTTCTGTCCGTTTCCCGAGGCCTTGCAGTGTTCACAATCGGGTTTGTATACTTTAGGGGCTCCACAACCATAGCAAAATATGTTGCGATCTCCCCTACAATTCTCAAAACGGTGGCCTTCTTCGCGACAATTCCAACAAGTTATTGGTCTACTGCGAACTTCGCAAATCTCTGAATTTACACTGGGAATATCAATTTGGTCTATAATTTCTAAAGAATTTACACGACGTGGTGCATTTCTGTTAGATTCTCGTGACAATTCGGAAGTTAATGTTTCTCGCCGCATAACCAAATGTCGTAGGTGAGCTAAGTCATCAATTTTCAGAAAGAAGAGTTCTTTTCTCAGGTGAGGCTTAAGATTACGCCTTAAGACTTCAACAAGTTCGCTATCTTGCATGGGGATTCTAAGACGATCGCATAATTGTACAATTGAGCTATAAAAGTCATCAAAAGGTTCTGTCGGATTTTGTTTACGATTGCTTATTAGATCT
The DNA here is from genome assembly GCA_020466095.1 of Chlorops oryzae. Lineage (NCBI taxonomy): Eukaryota > Metazoa > Arthropoda > Insecta > Diptera > Chloropidae > Chlorops > Chlorops oryzae. The sequence continues at coordinate 59,033,311 of CM035807.1, read as the reverse complement.
CGAATGTCTGTATCGGTCATATGATCCGTAAAGTGTAACTTTAAAGCAGCGCATAAACTTGGCCAAGTAATGGTTCGGTCAAGCCTTTTAACTTTTCTTCGGTAGCTCCAATACCATTCTAAAGCTTTCCCTGTAAACAAAAGATGAGCGTTTTCACACAGTGATGGGAAATTTCTCTCTAAGTTTTCCTCGGTCAACATTTTCACAATATCGATAAATTTTTCTACGGGGAGGTTAGGGTTTGTCCCAGAAAACACAATATTCCAACGACTAATGATGCTCGCTACCTTGCTATTGTTAGCTAAGAGCGAATTCGAAGTGAGACGATTATCAAAAAAACTATCTAGATTAGTAGGCGGACGGACACTTGTCCTATGGAGAGGAGATAATCTACCGGGAGGATCTTGTGGCCAGTCTGGTTCTTGTGGATGACTATATTGAAGTTGGCTTAACTGCTGGGTAAGACCTGAAATGGCAGTTTGAATTTCTTGTAACTTGGAAGCTATACGGTTGTCAACTAATTCGGTTAATCGACTTTCGGATTGGGATGCAGTGGTATTTCCACTAAATTTTATTGCACCCTTATTTGAAGCAATGTTGGGAACCGGATAGCCGAATGGTGGTGGAAAATCAAAAGGATGTGGTTGTCGAGGTACAGCCAAAGTAGGTGGTGGACTGTTTAGTTGGGGAACAATGGGTGAAGTTAAATTTACGTTTGCCTGCACGGATAGTTGGTTGCCTTGAGAATTTTGCTCTCGTGCCTGAACCAAATGATCTGTAGACTTGTTGTGTGAGCCGTGAGATTTGGAAAAAGTACCTATGGAATCGTTGCTTGGAACTTTCGCAGTTGCGCCCTGAACATTACCAAGACTGCTCCTAGTTGGGAAAAGTTCCGAAGCTCTAGCCCTTTTAAGAGAGTTTGAGGAGAGTTCGATACCACATTGAGGACATGTGCTTGAAGTTTCGATCCATTTAATTATGCAATCCTCATGGAAAACGTGTCGGCATAAAGTAGCCAAAGCGGACTGGTTTGCAGAAATATTTTCCCCACAAATGCCACAAACTACTACATTAGCCTTTGGGAGGTTGGAACCGGTATGTTTGGACGTCATATTTGTGGTGTTTATTATTATTATTAATTTTTTTTTTTTTTTTTTTTTTTTTCGTTGCCAAAAAAAAATGTGTGCCAATATATGTGTATATATTCAAACAAAAGTACTACGAGAAAATTAAGCAAACGATGTTGAAAATCGAACCCACTCTTTTTTCTTATTTCTCTTGTTATAAATATATAGAATAGTAAATTTCGTAAGGCCGGGTATAAAATACATCAATACTTAAATTTTAGTAGTGGTAAGTTATTTACGTAAGTCAAAACAATTTAATTATATCAAAAATTCTTATCTTAACCCTTCACTACCTAAAGGAGTCAGAATGCTTTTCACAAAATTGTCAGTCGGCCGATAAACTACAGAAAGATTTTTATTTTATCTAGATCAGCTTGCTTCGGTCTTAGATTCGAGCATATTAGCACACAGAATCAAAGAAATTCCATAAGCAACGTGATGCAAATGTGAGGTTATGTTTAAAGACTAATCTCAACCAATGTTTCGGTCAGGCTACATTTTGGCTAAGCAAGAATGCTCCCGCAATTCCAGAAACCAAGTCGAAAATAATACTCAAACAAATCCTAAATTAAACATTTTAAATTTAAAAAAAAACATCAGATGAATTGAACAAGATGCAAGTTTATGGCCTTTACTTCGCCCCACGTTGGGCGCCATTTCTGTAATGGTAAAAACGCTGCTGGCTATCCATTGGAATGGAAGCTCCTTGGTGAATATTTCCCGATCACCATTGTACCTATTAGAATCAAGTGGTAGCACGATTTGGATTGCCTTTCGCTAAGCTCGCCGGACATGAGGGGGGGATTTCTTGACTCTAATTGGCTAGCACCACCAGAAAGTTACGTACTACCGATACACACTCTGAAACTAAAGCAAACATTGAATTAATTGCGACAAAGTAGTTCCGACAATTTTGGAAGACTGGTCAGGTGTAAAGCCAGTCTGCCCTTCCCATCCGTGGTTTTATTTTCCAAAACAAAAATTATAAAACCCCAAGACACACTGACTCCCTTTGAGTAGTTTCAGGTTAACACCGATTTACTTTTCCGTTTTCATATTTTTTTTTTCTTTATTTATCAAAACAGTATTTATTAACCAAAACAAAAAACATTTGAATTCTAATATTTAAGAAGAAAATTTTCAATTAGCTTAAAGTCTACACTTCATATCATTTAAAAAAAAATACAATCTTTTTTTTTTCTTTGTTTACTTCTATCAGTATTCCTTTTCCTCTCTTTTCTCTTTCTATCTTTTTTTTTTTTTTTTCTTTACTTACATATTTCTAGAATGGATGTCTTAAAAATAAAAAAATTACAGAGCAAAATTAATACGTTTCTTTCATCATCCGCTTATTCTTCTAATTCATGGAATTTGAGTTTTTTTTTTTTTCTCTTTTTCTTTTTCTCTTTTTAAATATACAACAGTTTCCGATTTCTTAAGTTCTTTACGTTTGTCTAATTTTCTTTACATTCAAATTTATCAACGTTTCACATTTCTACATTCGTTTGAGACACATTGCGTTTCATTTTAACTTTAGTTACAATGTGTTCAGTTTCAACTTTTCTTATTTGCTTTCTAATCGGCCTTCCTTTTCTTAGTTTTTCTTCTTTACGCGTGGTTTCGATTTTCATGAAACATGTGGAACTTACTTTGAGATTTCCTTCAATTTATTGTCTTACTGTACAGGAACATCCAACAAATATGTATGTCGCTCCACACGAGGTTCCCAGGCGGCTTGCTATTAACGCCAACTCTGGCGGAGGCAGTATTCCTAAGAAACGGGGAATCCTGGACGGCTGGTATATATGTGGAAATCGAAAGCTCCAGAATCAGGAGGCACCAACACCAAAGGTTCGGCTCTGGGTCCAATAGCAGACACTTTTTTCGTCGTTCGCCCGTTATGTTCTCTTTTTTTTTTTTATATTAACTTTAAAACTTTGAACACAAATGTACAAGAAATCTGGGCACTTAACTGCGTGTACCAGAGTTACTTTATCCAACCGTTCACGTCGGTTGCTGGCTTCGAACTCCCCTCTCTCAAAAAATATGCTCGCTCATAACCCTTTATATTTTCCTCTTTCGATCTCTAGCTCTCAGAAATCCGTTGAGTCAGTGTTGCCATCTAGAGGGAGTTTTCACGTATGGGGGATTTCACTCTTAACCGAACATAGGATCGAATGCTTGCGATAGAGTTTTCCCCTTTTTTCCATTCGAGGGAAAAGGATATCAAAATAATGACAACACTTCTCTTGGGCAAAAAAAACTATCGAAGAATCTCTCAGTGAGTAACATGTAGGTGAAATACCTCCGATAGACTTTCATGCTCTCATTTCCATTACTCACTGTATGCGCCAGAAAGAAGTTTGAGCGAATAAGACTCGAAACATGAGACAGCAATAACTCCTTAGGTTCGTACAGTGAATAACAGAGACAAAACGAAAAGAATTATACGAGGGTCATAATGAGAATTTTCAACGTCCAACAACTACGAGGGACATGAAACATAAATCAATCAATCGAATTAAGGTGCCCTACTACACTCGCTATCTGATGTTAAGGGACAATCAATTCTGTAAGTCTGTGTTAAATCTGAGCATCGTTATCTTCACCGTTGCAGAGATATAAGGATTTTTCTAAACAACTCAATTCGGAGATTTTTATACATAACATAATATAGTTTTGAAGTGAAAAATCCACTTGTTTTTCGATTGAAAAAGAAGAAATTACTAGATTGATTTGAATACTGGGACAGGGAAAAATAGAGTTCTGATTAAAATTTGCGTTATTCCATAGCTGACTACGTTCCGATTGAAATGTGCTAAATCGGGGACATTTAAAGAGCACATGATTGGCATCTGCATCCCCTTCGCAGTTTGGGCAAAATGGGTCTTCGTGTTTAAAGCAGTGCAGGTATGCTTTGAAGCTACCATGCCCACTCAGTATTTGTGTGACGTAATAATTTATCTCGCCGCGTTTCCGCAGAATGTACTGTTCCACGTTGCGAATTGGAGAGTGGTTCCACCTTCCTTCCATGAAACTACTCCACCTGCGCTGCCAAACAAGCAGGGTGTCCCCGCGAGCATCTTCTTTTGAGGCACCACCATTCCGTATATTATGCAGTTCAGTGGCGAGAAGATCTATGGGTGGCATATTTGCAAGGTAAAAGGCAGCATCTTCCGAAACAGTGCAGAAAGCACTGGAGACTCGTACTGCACAGAGGCGGTAAGTGCTCCTTAAACTAGCTGTGTTCGATTTTCGATGGGTTACCGTTGCCGAGATTGGAGCTGCGTATAGTATCACGGAGCGTGTGACTCCTGCCAACAGTATGCGCTTACTAGCACGTATAGCAGACGTATTTTGCATTATTCGAGACAGAGCTGTCGTCACTCTGCTCGCTTTGTTATTTGTTTCCTTCATATGTTCCTTAAAGGAAATTCTTGTGTCTATCCAGGTCCCCAGGTATCAGAGGTTTGGCTCCGATGAAATAAAAAAGCCTCTGCTCAGAAAGGAGAACGTTTCCCTTCTTTTGCGCGTGGAAATAAGAACCGCTCCAGGGGGGTCACTCTGTTTCGCATTTCGTACCGCATATTTCGGGCATTCAGTACTCTGTAATGCGATTTTTGCATTTAAATTTTTCCCCTTTCGCGTTTTCGCATTTTAAGCACTCTGAAACGCGAAAGCAAATGTCAAAGTCATTCGAAAGTAGCAAATTGATTGCGGTAGCTATTGACCGTACGCAAATGAAATAAATTGCAAGTTAAAATCGAATTTTTAATGATTTAAGTATTTTTATTACTTAAAGTGAAAACGCGTACACTTAGGCAGATCAATTCGAAATTCTCTTCGAAATTATTAAAACGTATTCCAATTTGGGCAAGGGAGAGCAGTAGCTAAAAATCTTTAAAAAAAAAATGGTGAACGGACTTAAATGTGCTGGTCCACCTGCTTGTGATGTAATTCAAAAAATTTAGATATATCGTAACATGTAACAAGAGCGTCACAACTCAAAATTAGAAATTTTTCAGAAAACGCACATTAACCGATGCAGTCTGGGTACATTTGTATGACGAAGAGACCGACATACATAACTGTTTTTTGGGCTAATTTGTAATAACAAAAACGCAACTATGAGTGTGTGATTGGGTAGACAGGTGACCCGTGAACAGATTTCTTGCATTAACCCCAATTTGAAAAATTTTGAGTTGTGACACTCTTGCTGTACATGTGCGATATGTTTTTGTTTAATATGTTTTAATATGTGTATGTACAAATAATAAGAATTCAAAGAGTGGATAGAATACAAAAACCATTTGAGGGCAAGATTTAGATTAGGAGCATTCCTTACACCGGAGGAGGGCAATCACAACACTATTGTCTGAATCGGTTGGAATATAATCTTGTACAATTGCTCTCAATGGAGGATTCGGTGCAGCGCAAAGTTTTGAAGTACATAGCTGACCTGCGATCTATAATTGTAACTTGCAGAGAAAGTGTTGCAATTTGCAACAGGGCAATTCCATTTAGTCAAACCCGTCACCATCACGTGGTTTTAGCTCAAAATATTTAAAACAAGCGGGATGTGATTGTGATGGATTTATATTATGAAAACTTTTAACAGTTGATCAATGATATTACCTAATTTCTGGTCAATATGGCTGAAACGGGTGTCAGCTTTAGAATCGTTTTGCGTGGAATTTCCCAACATTAACTTGCAAAACGATAAAAACAAATCCAAGTGTACTTTTCATTCACTCTCACTTCAAAATTTTTGACAGCAGTTTGCATAGTTTTGAAATTTCAAGACGAGTGTTGCTTCTTTTCGTGAAATTTTACGAAAGCAAATACGAAAGCGCAACCGAGTGCCGATTTGCCTTCGAATCGCATTTGACTTTCGATTTGCATTGCTTTTCGAAACGCGATACAGAGTGACCCCCCAGTTTGTGACCTTTTTTGTGCTTCTGTGCAGCGAGCTGTGATGCTCTCATTGCTCTTCGCTACCACTACTATTTCCTGATCGTCCGTATATTTGATACTAGTGCATTCGGCCGTGAGTGTGGCGTTCAACACCCCGTTGTACATTGTATTCCACAGTTTTGGACCTAATACTGAGCCTTGGGGAACTCCACGCATTACTTGGTACCGTTTCGCCCCAACATTTGTGCTATACACTAACCACCTTTCGGCAAAATAATTGTAGATTATCCTTTAAAGATATTTTGGCACACCAAAAGCCTCCCAGATAGCTATCGTGATTATCACGCACATAGCACAGCGTGATTTTCACGCGTGTGCGCGAAAATGAAGATTAAAAGCTATCACATTGTCGGGGGTCTCTGCATGTACCTCAAAACGCGGCGAAAAAGCTGTTGTCATGGATAAAGACTACTAAGCAACATTCAAACGTTGCCTCATTTTAAAACACCCTTAAAGCATTCAAATGTTACCTTGTATTAATACGCCCTTAACACAAACGAACACAACTCATATCTACATACTTCTAATCCTATTTCGGCATTCCAGCAGACGCCGTAATTATACACTTTCGGCCAATGCAAGTGCATTGCGACCTCACACTATTAGTTCAACCTAACGACATTCTTTGTCATAACACCAACTCCACGCCCGCTCTAATTACAATCGACCCAAACGAAAGAATGCCGCTCCTCAAGTGTCATGCACTAATCGATTGCACATGTGCCATCTGAGTCTAGCGACCCTTTTCTATTTTGATTATCGCTTGCACATGTGCCATCCGATTCTAGCGATCCTCTTTCGCCTATTTGACTATTGAGTCACAAAGCAAAGTGCAGTCAATCCATGACCCTATAGAAATTCAGTATAAATATAAGAATTGTTTGTTAGAATAATAAATCGGTGTAAGAATCTTCAAAGTAATCGGGCTGATACTGGCTCACGCTGTATACTGCCGATCACTCTTAAATAAAATATAAATAGTTCAAAATTATAAAAAGGAATACTTTTATTTAATTACATGGCGATCCTTGCCCATACTTTTATTTAATTACATGGCGATCCTGCCTGTAACGTGAGAATGTCACGCGTGCTTTTGAAAACACAGCGAAAAAGCTGGTACGGCAACAGCTGTCAGCTGTTTCATAGTGCCAGCTCTAGTGCACGATCAGATGTGTCGAGACTGGGTGAGACCTACTTGTGTTTTGCGCAATTAGATCAAAATTATATCGTTCTGATTATTTAATAATTGTATTTCGTGAGCTGGAATCCAGCTGGAAATCTAATCCACACAAAAACAAAAACGTAAGTATATACATAAATTTCCGTTTCTAAACTTCAATGTCTTGTCAAATTTTTCACTAGAAAAACAAAAAAAGTTACCAAAATCTACATATATGTCCAAAAGCTCGAGATTTCGTCATATAAATATTAATGTTCAAATTTGATTGCAAACAAGCACGCAGCTGACATGCTCAATGTATGACAATTTGAAGTCATGCGTGATCTCATCCTGGCACGCGTGACAGCGTTTAAGCACGCATCGCGTAATCATTTGGCTAAGAAAATCACGCGTGAATGCAAATAAGCAGCGTGAGTGACACGACATATTATATGTCTGACATTTCGCAGTCATGAGTTGTATCATTCTGGCACGCGTGACGGCGATTAAGCACGCATCGTGCAATCATTTGGCTATCTGGGCTCAAACGACCGCACTATATTCGACCAATTAGCTGTATTGAACGCGTTTCGTACGTCAAGCATCACTACTGCGCAGTACTTTTTGGTTCCGGCCTTCCACCTTTTACCGCTGGTGGCCTGTTGTGCTATTTTAACCACCATTTCAATCGCATCAAGGCTTGAATTCTTCTTTCTAAAACCAAACTGTCGTTCACTTAGTCGACCGGGACGCTCCAACGAAGCGTGCAGCCGGTTGACGATTACGCTTTCTAGTGATTTCCCGAGCTCATCTAGCAAGCAGATAGGGCGATACGCTGACAGGTTTTGTTGGTCCTTCCCAGATTTGGAAAGCATTACCAGGTTTTGCTTTTTCCATGGTTTCGGGAATATTCCTTCTTTGAGGCATCTTGTGAAAAGATTGGCGAATATGCCGGGTTTTGGCTATGGTGATATGCAGCCTGTGTCAGAGTTCATTGCTACTTTGTACGCTTTCCCTTATGGGTCTGCGTTTGCGGTCGCGCATAATTCCACGAAGTTTCGCCGTTTATTTAGGTTGATCGCTTTCTTTAGGGCTCGGTGACATTCGACGTAGTCATCGTGCCATTTGGTTCTGCCGCGTAAACGATGCGCCAGGCGTCTTGCTCTGCCTAAGGCGGGTGATCTCCTCATACCATCAATATGCGGGCGTTCTAACCGGTGTTGTTGACTTGCGTGGCATTGCCGCATCGCACGCCGTCACCAGCTTAGATCTGGTCGCTTGTGCCATTTGAGCAGCGATGGCGGGACGAAGTGTTTCGGTGTTTCAGATTATGTTGAACACCTCCTCGTCAAATAGCCGCTGCTTCCCCCCATGTTTGCGCAAGACCGGTGTTCGTTCCAATGCTGTTGAAACGTAAATCAATATAGTGCGGTGGTCACTGTTGGTAAAGAATTTACGAATAGACCGTTTAGCTCTTCTTGCAAGGGTGCCGGGAGCGAAGGCGAGGTCTATGGACGAGCGATTCTGTGTGTGTGTTCCCTTATTGAGAAGGACTGTTTCGAGATTACAAAACCACTTCATGAGTATTCTGCCTCTTGCATTTGTTGAACTACTTCCCCATATGGTTGACCAGGCGTTGAAATCGCCAGCTATTACTAGTGGTGACTTCTCTCTGGCCTCTGAGACGATGTCTACGACTAGCTGTTCAAACTGATGGATATCTAAGCTGGGTGGCGCATAGCACGAGAAGAAATAAACTCTATATGCTTTTGCCCAGGTGCAAAGAGTATAGATATAGAAGAGGCGGCATTTCGCGTTACGCGCTCTAGGCTTTTCACTCATTCGTTTTTCACGCATATCGAAAGAACATGAACTTTTTTCACAACAGAACATAAAAAAAAACAAAGATGAGAAAGGAAAGAGAATATGCGAAAAATGACCAAAACCAGTTCTGGCTCTCCTTTCTCTTTCGCTCATTAGCATTTCGCGAATTGCCGTCGCTCAAGTTGTATGTTCATTTTTTTTTTGTCGTTTCTATTGAACGGAATATGAGAACGTTAGAGTGTGCGTTCACGTACAATTTACGTTCGCGTACACTTAGCGTACGTTTGTACTTTTGCGTTGTGTGCTTCGAACATTTTTGGCTGTTTGAAAATTGAAAAATCATTTTTCGAGTCTGTCGCTTATGTTGTTTATCTGTTGCTACCCGCGCAACGCAACGAACCCGCCATTCGGATTTGTAGCGTGCTTTCCAGCAAGCGATTTACGGAAAAGTGGAGGTCTTGTCGGCTATAAGATACTTGTTTGAAAATATATATGTTTTTTTTTGAAAATTGTTATGCGTATCCACCATGTCTTTACATTCCCTAGAAAATAATCGGGCCTATTACGGTAGTCGCCGTCGACGCAAAAAATAGACGAAGCGACAGTTTTCGTATTACAGTAGTCGCCGTCGACGCAATATTGTCGTCGTCGTCGCTAAATACCTATTATCGTAGTCGCCGCGAGAGTCGCTTCTTGTCGTTTTCTGTCGCTATTTTTTAGGTGACGACTAGCAGGCGAGCAGTGCGATAAAAGTTATAAAATGAAAACTAATTTCACTCAATAGTGAGCCAGCTTGAAAAGAACCGAAGTATGGCAAGAGGTTAGCGAAAAGAAACTATTCCTAGCAATTTTAAGGAAGAATGGGAAGTCATTTCGTCAAAAAAGAATTCACCTTGTCCTCTCATGCAAACTTAAAATATCCAATCTTTGTCTTAAAATTCTCCTCTGGTAATAACTTGAATTTGCTTCATTTTCGCTTGACCTTTCAAAAATTTTTTTACTCATAAAACTATGTCACACAAACAAATTTTCATAAGATTGGTTCCATTTTCCGAATAAAAAATAAAAGTGCTACCAATTTCATTTAAAATTCGTCGTCGTCGTCTCGAACTAGTACCGTAATAGCTATTGAGGGGCGAAGCGACGGCGACGACAATATCGCTGTAAAGTCGTCGGCGACGATAGCGACGACTACAGTAATAGGCCCGAATGCTACAATATATCGGTACACGAAGTGGCGCTATCAGGTTTTCTTGTATCATGAATGTGTTGTGAGTCACAACCGCACAAACATTCCCTATCCCAACTTTCTGTTCTTCTCTTCATGAATGAATGCATAGCTACAACCGCTGTGCAAAAGGCCTCAGCCGCGATCACCAAAGCCAGAAGGCAAGTGATTGAAACACGAAACCGATATTTGGGCGACGACAATATTCAACACAAATAAACAAGTGAAGGAAAGCTGAGAGGTTTTGGAACGACGATGACGATAGGCACAGAGGGGCAAACGACATGAGGGAAGGCACGAGCTTGCAAATCATAAAGTGATGCAGCAACTAAAGAAGCTGGGTGCAGAGGATTGTACGTGCTCAAAACGGATCTAGGGCAAGAACGATGACAGCAAAAGTACCAGTGAGTGGAATTGTAATAGGACAACATCAACGGGACAATATAAGCGCCGTAAGCACTATTGCATTGAAAGGTATGCAAGGAGGAATTTGGGAAAATAAACGGAGATCACGGATCATGGTAAATGCAAGATCAGCACAATTTCCCTATAAAAACGAAGCATCGTCCACTGGACGATCAGACTGATTTTGATGTCTCAGCTCTAACGTGCGTACCCACCCAGAGAACACGGCCACTAGAGAGTAAAATTCAAAGTGTAAACTTGTGCCAGAGAAAGGATTTGTACAACAAAAATAAGGGATAAACTTTAATCCTTTGCTTATTCATTTTTATAAAGGGATACTATAGGGACTATTATACGCTCGACACTGTCTAAGCGCTTGGTACCTTGTATCTCGCCAATAGGAATATAGGTGCTATTATACGCTCGACTCCGTCTGAGCGCTTTGCAGCCTATATCCTAACAAATGTAAGCAAACAAACGTCAGTTTTTACAATTCGCATTTGAAAAAAATTAGCACGAAGCATGTGACATAGTGCTTGCGCCTTCTTTAAACATTCGGGCCAATTACGGTAGTCGCCATCGACGCAAAAAATAGACGAAGCGACAGATTCGTATTACAGTAGTCGCCGTCGACGCAATATTGTCGTCGTCGTCGCTAAATACCTATTACCGTAGTCGCCGCGAGAGTCGCTTCTTGTCGTTTTCTGTCGCTAATTTTTTAGGTGACGACTAGCAGGCGAGCAGTGCGATAAAAGTAATAAAATGAAAACTAATTTCACTCAATAGTGAGCCAGCTTGAAAAGAACCCAAGTATGGCAAGAGGTTAGGGAAAAGGAACTATTCCTAGCAATTTTAAGGAAGAATGGGAAGTCATTTCGTCAAAAAAGAATTCACCTTGTCCTCTCATGCAAACTTAAAATATCCAATCTTTGTCTTAAAATTCTCCTCTGGTAATAACTTGAATTTGCTTGACCTTTCAAAAATTTTTTTATTCATAAAACTATGTCACACAAACAAATTTTCATAAGATTGGTTCCATTTTCCGAATAAAAAATAAAAGTGCTACCAATTTCATTTAAAATTCGTCGTCGTCGTCTCGAACTAGTACCGTAATAGCTATTGAGGGGCGAAGCGACGGCGACGACAATATCGCTGTAAAGTCGTCGGCGACGATAGCGACGACTACAGTAATAGGCCCGAATGCTACAATATATCGGTACACGAAGTGGCGCTATCAGGTTTTCTTGTATCATGAATGTGTTGTGAGTCACAACCGCACAAACATTCCCTATCCCAACTTTCTGTTCTTCTCTTCATGAATGAATGCATAGCTACAACCGCTGTGCAAAAGGCCTCAGCCGCGATCACCAAAGCCAGAAGGCAAGTGATTGAAACACGAAACCGATATTTGGGCGACGACAATATTCAACACAAATAAACAAGTGAAGGAAAGCTGAGAGGTTTTGGAACGACGATGACGATAGGCACAGAGGGGCAAACGACATGAGGGAAGGCACGAGCTTGCAAATCATAAAGTGATGCAGCAACTAAAGAAGCTGGGTGCAGAGGATTGTACGCGCTCAAAACGGATCTAGGGCAAGAACGATGACAGCAAAAGTACCAGTGAGTGGAATTGTAATAGGACAACATCAACGGGACAATATAAGCGCCGTAAGCACTATTGCATTGAAAGGTATGCAAGGAGGAATTTGGGAAAATAAACGGAGATCACGGATCATGGTAAATGCAAGATCAGCACAATTTCCCTATAAAAACGAAGCATCGTCCACTGGACGATCAGACTGATTTTGATGTCTCAGCTCTAACGTGCGTACCCACCCAGAGAACACGGCCACTAGAGAGTAAAATTCAAAGTGTAAACTTGTGCCAGAGAAAGGATTTGTACAACAAAAATAAGGGATAAACTTTAATCCTTTGCTTATTCATTTTTATAAAGGGATACTATAGGGACTATTATACGCTCGACACTGTCTAAGCGCTTGGTACCTTGTATCTCGCCAATAGGAATATAGGTGCTATTATACGCTCGACTCCGTCTGAGCGCTTTGCAGCCTATATCCTAACAAATGTAAGCAAACAAACGTCAGTTTTTACAATTCGCATTTGAAAAAAATTAGCACGAAGCATGTGACATAGTGCTTGCGCCTTCTTTAAACATTCGGGCCAATTACGGTAGTCGCCATCGACGCAAAAAATAGACGAAGCGACAGATTCGTATTACAGTAGTCGCCGTCGACGCAATATTGTCGTCGTCGTCGCTAAATACCTATTACCGTAGTCGCCGCGAGAGTCGCTTCTTGTCGTTTTCTGTCGCTAATTTTTTAGGTGACGACTAGCAGGCGAGCAGTGCGATAAAAGTAATAAAATGAAAACTAATTTCACTCAATAGTGAGCCAGCTTGAAAAGAACCCAAGTATGGCAAGAGGTTAGCGAAAAGGAACTATTCCTAGCAATTTTAAGGAAGAATGGGAAGTCATTTCGTCAAAAATGAATTCACCTTGTCCTCCCATGCAAAATTACAATATCCAATCTTTGTCTTAAAATTCTCCTCTGGTAATAACTTGAATTTCTTTAATTTTTGCTTGAGCTTTAAAAAATTTTTTTACTCTTAAAACCATGTCACACAAACAAATTTTCATAAGATTGGTTCCATTTTCCGAATAAAAAATAAAAGTGCTACCAATTTCATTTAAAATTCGTCGTCGTCGTCTCGAACTAGTACCGTAATAGCTATTATGGGGCGAAGCGACGGCGACGACGACATCGTTGCTAAGTCGTCGACGACGATAGCGACGACAACCGTAATAGGCCCGATTGACTAGCTCAAAACAATGAATCTTCTCCATCCAAACAACATTTTTTGACATTTCGAATTTCATTTTCAATTTCGAAAAACAGTGTTGCCTCCTTATAATTTTTGTTTGCGAAAACAAATGTGATAGCAGTTCAGGGTACCGACTTCCTTGCGGATCGCATGTGATTTGCGCATAGCATTGATTTCCGCATCGCAATACAGAGTAGGGCCCCTGGGTTTTCTAGCCCGTGTCACTAGTCTTCTCACTCGAAAAGAAATTGAGTCCTTTAAAACACCAATCGCCATTACCATTAACTATTACAAAAAAAAATATATAAAAAAAATATTTAAAAAAAATATAGAAAATATGAAGATTTAAGCCTTATATATAAAAACGTTTTCAGCGTTATACAACATAACGTTACCGTCAAATAGTATAAAAAGCTTATCCGCTCGCTTCCATCATTAACGTCAGGGAAACATCGTTCATTTTGCAACTCCAAAGTCGCTCGGCTCATCATCAATAATGAATTGCGATAACAACGTCCTGTGCATACCGCAAGAGGGGGCGTTCGTCCGATTACGCCTTTCAATGTTCGCAAAAAGGAAATTCGCAATCGCGCGTGCTCCGCAAAAGCGAGTCAATGCGAAAAAGTACCCAGTAGAGGCCTAAGGGGCTAATAACCTTCACCATTTCAAACTAAGTTCGCCTGTTTATAATGAAATAAAACTCTGAAGCCACCAACTGGCCATGCAGGCAGCCGCGGTGCGACAGCTGTAATTTAGTTCTTTACTATTATATGATACCAATAAATCGCATTTCATTTGCAAAATACTTCTAATAATTGCATAAAATGAAGATTAAGTTTTTTGACTGCTTTAGTCTGACATCATAGTCTTTCCGCTTTGCTTTTCCTTTTCTTTTTCACGGTCGTTACGCGTTTCTCCTTGTCCCAAAAGTAGAGCGGGATTGGTCTGACTTTGGTGAGTTTTTTGCTTTAACATTGTCCAGTCGTAAATATAATCATAATGATGATTTAGAGTTCTGAAGAGTATTCTGAAAATAAAAAGGTTTGATATTACTCATATTGTCAAGCTTTTAAAACGTACTATATTAAACTAATTAGGCAACGATTTAAAAAAGAGTGTGGTTTTTAAGTGCACACTAACCCCCTTATTCATAATAAAACTTTAATTTAAAGCATTGTTCAAATGTCAAACTTCCACAAAAATTTAATTTAAACTATGTTTTAAATTTAAGCTTTGATTATGAATACATGGTTATTATTTATGCGCAGTACAATTCCATACATTTCAGTCGTAAGTGAAACAAAAAACCATGGCTAGCAAGATAGAAAATGAAACCATGAATTATGATTTAACCCAGAAACTGACACAATGTATTTTGCTTCCTAATGTACTATTTTTGATATAAACAAATGCAAATAGCTTCATTTACGAATGAACGAAATATAGTAAACCTGAAATGATAGTTTCAAAACAACGCTGGAGTAAGTATGCCACTTTATATTAAAATAATTCATCACAAACAAAAACTTAATGCAAAATTTCCAGTTTTAAGACTTAAAGCACAATGAGTACAAATACTATTCATATACAAATACGTCCGTATATCAGAGTTGGAAACAATTTGGTGGCCGTTTCTAGAAGATCTATAAAATTACTAACTGATTCCAAAGCTGCAATCCGTTTTGGGAAGTCGCCTCTACTTTAGGAGGTATCACATTTTAAATAAACCAAAAAAAAAAAAAAAATAATACACAATTTTAAGTTTTGTTATACTAATAAAATAAATAAATGTTTTTAAAAAGTAAAATCTAAGGGCCGATATTACCAAGCATATTTAAAAAATTTTTTAAATTAAAATTAAAATTTTTTTAAAATAAATTCCATTTTCAATATCGCAAATTTTTAAGCATCGAAATTTACGGCAGCACCGTCTACTTCCAGGGCTGTGAGTACATTTGACAGCTGATTAGATCGTTATTTTTAAAAACGGATTCTATAAAGAGCCATTCTTACGATTGTTTTGTACTCCAAATTGCTGCACTGTGACTCCAAAGCTTTTAGTCCTCTCTATCGTATTGTGTTATTTCCAAAACTACATTTTTGTTGAAAATTATTTCTTTGAATTTTTCCAAACAGCTGTTTTTTGAAAATCGAATTCAAATTTGATATCATATTTAAACGCAGTGCCGAGGTGATTTAAAATATTTTTAAATTTTTTTTTTTAATTGGATGGTAAAAACCAAAAGCGGATTTTTATTTAAAAAAATTTTTAAATATGCTTGGTAATATAAGCCCTAAGTGTTTTATTTCTGAAAAATCCAACTCAAAGATTGGTAGATATTTGGCGTTAGGTCAGATTATTGAGGTTTTTAAAAAAATTAAGCCAGTACTTGAAATCGGATTACCGGGAATTCCGTTATTCGCGGAAAGAAAGCTTCGAGAAGAACTCTCGCTTTTTGATATTTTGAACCTTTATGGCCGCAATTTCATGCGTCCAGTATCATTTGAATCTATTTTAAAGCTTCAGGAATGGATGCATATTACACAAACTGGTTAAGTAGATGCAGCAAGGGCGAAGTGATGGTACTTTCGTCCCGCCAAGAAACTGCCGACGGCTTTGAGTGCAGGTGCAACCAGAAACATGGCAATGGGAAGAAAAAGATGCACACGGTGCCCTTTAACGAATTAAGATACGATAGTTCGTACACCTTGAGTTTTTTTTTCTGACTATTAAAATATATTGCTTCTACATCATATAAAATCTAAAATCAAAATCATCCATACAGGGCTTTCTGTGAATATTTCATTTTCGGTTTATTATTTTTTTTTGCACCTGATTTTTATCAGGGAATGAAACCGTTACTCTTCCGTTACCGTTACCCCTTAAATACCGATTCATTTTGATTACCTTTACCCTTACCGTTACCGATATAAATACTTAGTTACCTTTACCGTTACCGATACCTTTATAGCGTTGTTACCGGTAAAATTAAAAAAAAAAACACACAAAAACTAACTGCAAGAAGGCTGCCGTCATGTACCCCAAAGTCTGTACTGTCATCAATAGAGACAAGAAAACTAGTTCAAATGTCAGAAGTATTTCCAGACGGTATTGTTAGCAAAATTGCACTGATCCGAGGTGTAATAAATCTCTATTGAACATGTAACGATGAGTCCACACATTCCACCTTTGTAGTAGCGAAATATACCACATAATTGACGTGTTGATATTAAATGCATTTTTCACAGCCACAAAAAAGTACTTTAATTCTTATAGCCTATACTCAGATGCTACGTAAGTAAAGATCCCATATGAAACACATGCAAAAAAAACCAAAATTTACTTCGAAGTAGATTGGTTACTTTCGCTCATGATACAAAAAGAGCAAGATAGCGCCATTTCGGGTACCGCTATTTTATAGCATTCGCATTGTTGTTGTTTCCCATGCTAAAGTTTAGTTGTGACGTTGAGCTTAACATGCAAAACAACAACAACGAAGCTCTCATTTTGTATTTGTGACATCATCGGGCTGAAGTAGCGCTATTTTGTTTTCTTGTATCATGACTTTCGCTTATACTCAGATGGCAAGTAAGCGTTCAGTAAATAATACGCAGGGTTGCATCTGCGACTTTGACATTTCCTCCCTTTACTTCATTCAAACAATAGTCACGCTCATTCTTCGTGAAAAGTAATGTGAAAGCAGCTGATTCTTGACCAGCTGATTCTTGACTGCGCCGCGATGTAAACCGATTTTTTAGACATCGAAATTCTTGAAGAATTCCAAAAAGAAAACATCGAATGCGAAAATAAAAGAAAAAGAAAGAGCGGGGTGGAAAACTTCAATAGCTTTTATAAGCATAGGCTTGTGGAGCTAGTGAAGGAGCGGAAGGCTATCTGGCATTTGAAGAAAAAAGCCATAGCAACAACACTGCTGTCGAAAGGCTTTGGGTAGAAATAGGCGCTGTTGTTTTTTGGCAGCGTCAATTCTTTTTAGTTTAGAGACAAACACACTGTCGGCTGCAGAAAGATCGCTTTTCTTATAAAAATCGACTTAAACCAATTATATCCGTTTACTTAGAATCTTTCTGCACGTGTGTATGAACAACTGCAAATTTGACGTTTAATACCGCGTTTTTTGAAAATAAGCCTTTTCTATAGCGGCCCCTGTCTCTGTTTTTATGTAGCTGCAGAAGGCATACTTACGTCAATTAATTGAGCAAGTATTTACTGCATATCTGAGTATAGGCTATTAAGGGACAATTTCGCAATTCTCTTACGATTAAGAAAAGAAAAAGTATGTATAAATTGAAAAATGTACCTATCAGTTTTGAATAGGAAAGCACACACCGAGAATTTTTTCATCCAGTAACTAATTTATTTTTTACTTGTACTTACCAAACCATTTGGTTGCATAATTGCAGTTTTAGATCATCAACTAAAAATTAAAAAAATTTTTTTATAACAAAAAATACTTATTATCTGTTATACAATCTTGACATCTTTTAGTATATTTTTACTTTACTTTCGCTAAAAAATATTTTTTTTAAATATTCAGCCCGATTCTGAATATTTCCGGGGAACAAATTCCTGGAGAAATTACTGTTCTCGAGGGTAAACTTTTTCTTTTTTAAAAATTTGGGGGAAAATATTTGATGGGGAATGAGTATTTGACCCATACTCATAATTTTCCTTACCCTATCTCTTTAATTTAAAGTCACGAAGCATAAGTTATAATTATTTTCAAATTTCTGTTCTTAAAAAGGACAGAAACTGTTAGAATTATGTTTATGTTAAAAACACTCTTGATATAATACCGGCAGACTAGATCTATGTAGAACGAACAAAATTGAAGTTTCATGTTAAATCGAAATAAAATATTTCTTCAGTTCTTTTCTGATCGTCAAGAATAACTACGTGCGTTATTTCTCTGCTAATAGGTTATGGGTCCTTTCCGAGCCTAGATAAAGAATTCAAATTGTTAATTGGATTCTCTGTACCTAGATAAGGATTCAAATTGCTTATTGGACTTTTAAGGTACAATGGCAATGGCAACGCATCAAATAGAGAAGCTTGTTGGATCTGAAAACTGGACTACATGGAGCTTTGCAATGCGAGCACAGCTGGAGCTAGACGATGCTTGGAAATGTATTGAGCCTGCTGAAGGCCAAATTCCGGATATTATAAAGGATCGCAATGCGCGCTGTAAGATGATTCTGGCACTGGATAAGAGTCTGTATATCCATGTCAAGGAAGCAAAGACTTCAAAGGATGTTTGGACATCTCTGGAGCGGTTGTTTCAGGATTCAGGACTGGATAGGCGTATCGGACTGTTGCAGAAGTTATGTTCTGTGCAATTAGTTGAATGTTCATCAGTGGAAGACTACGTTACCCAGATAATTTCAACTGCTCAGAAGTTGAATGAGATCGGGTTTGAAATCAATAGCGAATGGGTGGGAAGTTTGTTATTGAAGGGTCTTCCAGATGAATATCGCCCAATGATCATGAGTATCGGAGCCAGCGGAAAGGCTATCAGTTCGGATAGCATAAAGATGAAGTTGCTACAGGATGTGAAATTCAAACCATCAGAAACGAATAGTGCTCTAGTAACCAAGTTTTTTGGTCGCAAGCATAGCAAAAAATCAAAGAAGAAGTTGCGCTGTTTCAATTGTGATGGTATTGGTCATTTTGCATCTAATTGTCCTTCAAAGAAGAGAGAAAATGGAGAACAACGGGGTGGTTCGATGTTTGCAGCAATGGTTGCAGAAACCACACCATCTGAGTGGTACATCGACAGTGGCGCTACGGATCACATGATATCAAATAGAAATTTGCTTTGTGATGTTAAACCATTTAGTGGAAAAATCAAAACTGCAAACGGTGATGCAATGAATGCTATCAGCAAGGGTGATATTTCTATTAAAGTTTCGACTCCAAATGGTGCGGAATATGTCAACATTCGTGACGTACTTCACGTTCCTGACTTAAAAGCTAATTTATTGTCGATAAAGCGAATCATTGATCACAAGAACAGTGTTGTTTTTGATTCCAATGGATGCCATATTTACAATGCAAAAAAGGAAGTCATTGCAACTGCCAGTCAAACAAATGGTTTGTATAAGCTAAATATTAATCAAGATCAAAAAACATTTATTGCGAAGAACGATTCATTCGAGGTTTGGCACCATCGGTTCGCACACTTGAGTGCGGATTACATGAAATTATTAGCTAAAGGCTATGTTGAAGGCGTTAAATTAAGCGGAGTTTTTTCCGTGGCATGTGTGTCATGTGCAAAAGGTAAGCAACATCGTAATAATTTTCCATCTGAAGGTTTACGAGCGTCAAAGGTTCTTGAGATAATACATTCGGATGTATGTGGACCAATGGATGTGAAATCAATTGGAGGAAGTTTGTATTTTTTGACGTTTATTGATGATTATACACGGAAGGTGTTCGTGTATTTCATGAAGTCAAAAAATGATGTATTTAATTGCTTCCGAGAATTCAAAAGTGAAGTAGAAAATCAGCAATCCACCAAAATAAAGATATTACGTACAGATAATGGTAGTGAGTTTGTCAATCGCGCAATGGAGCTTGAGTTGAAGAAGCATGGAATTGTCCATCAAACTACTATTCCTTACACACCTGAACAAAACGGCTTAGCTGAGCGGATGAACCGCACATTAATTGAGAAGGCGCGTGCAATGATGTCTACAGCGAGCATGCCAAAGTTTTTTTTGGGCTGAAGCAGTTAATTGTGCAAGTTATATTGTCAATCGTTCTCCTCACAAGAAGTTAGATCATACTCCGGAAGAGTTGTGGTCCGGGCGAAAACCAAATGTAAGTCACTTTAAAATTTTTGGTTGTACTGCCATGTCGCATATTCCAAAGCAAAAGCGTCAAAAGTTAGATTGGAAGTCAGATGAATGTATATTCGTTGGATATTTGACTACTTCAAAAGGTTATCGACTATATAGTTTATCAAGGAAGAATGTTATAATTAGTCGAGATGTTGTCTTTCATGAAAACGCGTTTTGGTATGCAAATAAGGATGCCCGACAAAAGCATCCGAAACCAATATATACCGTTGCAGTGGGGGTGGAAAATACCGATAGCGAAGATGCTAGTAGCGATTTTAAATCATGTTCATCAGATGGTCAGAATGATCATGAAGTGGGGGATAATGAAGTATACATTCAAGAAAATAATGCAAATATTTCATCGGTCTCTACTGAACAGTCTACAATACCAAATTTGAGACGGAGTGAACGATTAGCTGCAAAAGATAGGGTTGTATATACTGCTAAAGTATATGACGTGGACCCAGAAAACATTGAAGACGCTATGTCAAGAGACGATAAAGACAAGTGGCTCGAAGCCATGAACAGCGAGATAAAATCACTGATAGACAATGAGACATGGAAGGTCGTAGAAAAGCCTGCTGGGGTTAATGTTATAAAAACCAAATGGGTATTTAAAGTAAAGAAGGAGCAGAATAGTAACATTCGATATAAAGCTCGATTAGTTGCCAAAGGTTACACCCAGAAGAAAGGTATCGATTATGAAGAAACTTACTCGCCCGTGGTAAGGTATTCCTCCATAAGATACCTTATGGCACTATCAGTTAAATATAATTTAGAAATACAGCAGATGGATGCTATAACAGCATTTCTCCAAGGTGAGCTGAATGAAGATATTTACATTGAGCGACCAGCAGGTATCAACATCGGAAGCAAAGGTCAAGTTTTGAAATTGAAAAAGGCAATTTATGGCCTAAAACAGTCGAGCCTTGTATGGAACACGAAATTGGATGCCGTGCTTTGCAAATTAGGATTAACGCGCTCAAAAATTGATCCTTGCATATATTTTCACCACCAAGGGAAATTGATGACTTTTTTGGCTATATATGTTGATGATATATTATTATTTAGTAATGAACCAAAATTTTGTAATGATTTGCAGTCGAATTTAATGAGCAAAGTCAAAATGAAACATTTAGGTGAAGCTAAATATTGTTTGGGAATCCGCATATCAAGACAAAATGGTGATATTTATTTAGATCAAGAGGAGCATATCTATGAAATGTTAAAGAGGTTCAACATGAACGATTGCCATCCGATTTCAATCCCTATGGATCCTAATGAAAAATTGTCCAAGCATATGTCTCCCAAAAATGAAGATGAAAAAGAAGAGATGTTAAAGATTCCTTATCAACAAGCAATTGGCAGTTTATTGTTTGTTGCACAGTGCACAAGACCAGATATTTGCTTCGCAGTGAACAAACTGAGTAAGTTCAATAATTGTCCCGGCAAAGGTCATTGGCAAGCTGTAAAGAGGGTGTTCCGATACCTCAAGGGTACAATGACGGCCAAGCTGATGTTTCGAAAGAAAAGTAACCAAGAGCTATTGGCGTATTCAGATTCAGATTGGGCAAGTGATTACGACGAGCGCAGATCTGTAACAGGTTACGTATGCATTATTCAAGGTGGCGCGGTGTCTTGGGGTTCAAAGAATCAACCAACCATTGCTCTGTCTACAACAGAGGCGGAGTATATGGCTCTATCAGGAACGACTCAAGAAGTTCTATGGATTCGTGGACTAGAATCAGAATTAAATCCAGAATTCAAGAATCGACAAACAACCATATTTTGCGACAATCAAAGTGCTATTCACCTAGCATCAACAAGCCAGGTCGAAACACATCGATGTCCGCCATCATTTTATACGTGAGAAGAAGGAACTAAATTATGTTGAGTTTATTGGAATCGGAACAGAACAGATGGTTGCAGATAGCTTAACCAAACCGGTTTCAGTTGATAAACACAAATTTTGTTTTCATAATATGGGTATAATTGTAAAATAAATTTTGTTCGAGTGGGGGTGTTAGAATTATGTTTATGTTAAAAACACTCTTGATATAATACCGGCAGACTAGATCTATGTAGAACGAACAAAATTGAAGTTTCATGTTAAATCGAAATAAAATATTTCTTCAGTTCTTTTCTGATCGTCAAGAATAACTACGTGCGTTATTTCTCTGCTAATAGAAACACATTCGTTTTATTTGACATATTGAGTACTAATGACATTACAAAGCTTCAAATATTAATTTAAAAAGTACTCAACGAAATAACGTGCTTTGTCAACCCAGGAGTTCTCTCACTGCACTGCAGTTCTTTTGGTACGCAAATTATTTTCTTTCCAACCCTTTTCAAACTTTTTTATCTGTCAACTAGCAGAAGACTAAAAGTCCGAATTGAAATGCCGCGACCGGTGAAAAATATTTTTCGAAAATATTTTAACTATAATTCTATAAGCTTTTGCCTGGTTAAGGAAAATTATGAAATTTGCGAAAACGAAATTAAGGTTTGTTTAAAATATAATATATAAAACGGGTATCTCAGTAAAGCTGTTATGTTTACTTTCCATTTTTTTCCGTTGAAATGGTATGAAAATCTCATATATAAGAAAAAGGATAGGTATAGTTTGTGCGAAAGACAACAATATAGTTCTCTTACGTTTTCTTATATATGACACTTTCCTACAATTCCAAGAAAACGTAGAAAAAAAGGTAAAAACAGCTTACATGTACGTATGTATGTGTATTTATATGCGCTATTGACAGGGAAACCATGGAACAAATCTAACAAGCCACATTAAGCACAACCATAAGCAAATTTACGAAACAGATTGTAAATCTAACGTTTCAATTCAAAGTGAACATAAAAAGAAAACAAGTGTTCCTACGTCGTGCAAGAAAATAAATGAAATCTTTGAGCCTACAATTGTTGTCAAAATGACAAAAACGGAGATCCTTGATGCGTGCGTGGAGTTATGTTCAATTAACGGAAGGCCTTTTGCGATGATAGAAGACCCTGGATTTCGAAAAATCATTGATCCTCTTTTAAATGGTTTGAAGAACTGTACCATAAACCAACATAACGTTAAAAAGGCAGTTTTACTAAAATCAACGACTGTAAGGGAAAATATTTCTAGCGAAGTAATTGGAAAACTGATCTGCATTAAATTGGATTCTCTTACGCATTTAGATAGATCTTTTTGGGTAGGTACAATTCAAAATAAAATTAAATTCGAATTTTGAATGCCAACAATTTTTTCAGGAGTGAACATACAATTTATTAAGAATGGAAAAATTCAGTTGCGCTCGCTTGCGATTGAAGAGCTTTTTGAAAATCACACTGGCGCATACTTAAAATAAAAAACTTTAGAAGTTTTATCAAAATTCAGGATATCTTTGGAGCAGATTTACACTTGCACCACGGATAACGGAACTAATATGATTAAATGCGTAGAAATATTCAGTGACATTGATGACGATGTACAGGATAACCAAGATGAAATATGTTTTTCTAACATGGAGAGTATATGATTTTCAAGGAATTGCGTGGGTTGGTGAAATTTACTCTGGTAATAATTCTATGCCTCAAAACTATTTGTTTAGGTGTTCGTTGCGCAGCACATTCATTGCAACTTGTTGTTAATGTTGCCTTAAACGAGAGCAATGTATCGAAAACATTAGAAGCTGCTCGAGGAGTTGTGAAAAAGCTTCGTTCACCAACGGTATCCGTTCTTTTGGCAAAACAAACCATCTCAAAACCCCCGATTGATTGCCCTACGCGATGAAGTTCACTTTTCAAAATGATTGAAGCTTTAATTGAACCACATTTGGTTGAATTTTGTAAAACAATGGCGCTTGTCAACAACAGTCTCCATTTAGATAATCGAACATGGAACAAACTTAAAGAAGTTTATGAAACTCTACAAAGTTTTCATAAAGCGAATATTGTCCTCCAGTCAGAGCAATTAACTGTTGGCGATTTTTATGGTCAGTGGGTATCATGTAAATTTTAAACCCAAAAAAATAAGTCTGCGCTAGCTAGAAAGCTAAAAGATGAAATGAAAAAACGAGAAGAAGTGCTTTTTTCAAATCCAGCATTTTTATGTGGCATTTTATTTGATCCTCGATGGAATGTCTCGTTATCGGCTTCATAGTCCTGTCAGGCTTTTGATGCAGCCATTAATATATTTGAACAAAAAAGACTCTTAAATACTATTACGTCTCCTGAGAGCTCTATTGAAATTGGTGAAGGTTCATCACCGCCAGATGAGATAGAAGCATTTTTAAAGTCGTTGGATAATTCCAGAGAAGATCGAATCAGCTCTAAAAAGAAGCAACTGAACGCAGAAAGACTTCGCTCATTAATACGTACTTTTTTAAAAGAAAAACGGGTTGATAGAAAAGAGAACATTTTACAGTGGTGGGTAAATCGATCATTGGAAAATGCAATGTTGTTTGAAATCGCTGAAATCGCTCTCAGTGTTCCTCCTACTCAGGTTAGTGTTGAGCGGCTTTTATCAGCTGCTAAATTTATTATGAACCCACAAAGAAACCGGTTAGACACCGACACTTTTGAATCTATCATGCTTATAAGAATCAATGGACATTTTTCTAGTAAAAATAAGTAAGTTCATTTGTAACTATCCATGATAAAAATCTTTCTGGTTATCGAATCTGGTTGTAAAAATATGAAGTTCAGTAAATGAAATTAAAAAAATTTAAAGTTCATTTGTATTACTTGAACAAATTTAAATAAAAATATAAAAAAAAAAAACTTCAAATACGTTGAAATTTTTTTTTAAAATTTATTCCATTACAATTACCGGTATATACCGGTAAAACCCTTACCGTTATAAAAAAAAAATACCTTTACCTTTACTCTTACCGATGTTCGTAAATTTTTTGTTACCGTTACCCTTACCCTTACCGTTATTCGTTTCGGTTTCATTCCCTGATTTTTTTCACAAATTTTTTTTATTTCAATACATTGGTCATTTTAAATTAAGGATTTATATGATGTAAAAGCTATATAAGTATTTTAATAGTCATTAAAAAAACTCAAGGTGTACGAACTTTTCATATAAAATCGTTAAAAGGCACCGTGTGCAGTGCTCAGAGAAGAGGTTGATGCGTCGGAACACCTTTTTCGATGGCTTGCTTCTTACTTTCGGCCAGATTGTGAATTTCTCTTTGTTCTGGATGGGGAATCTCCCACTAGAGAACATCATAAAAAGTATCGGTAATCAGTATAGCGCGTGAGACAGCGGTCGATTGGAACAACGTCCACCGTGAGGTTGTCATACACAAAATGCATGCCAACCATGGCAAAATTTGTAAGTTCACTAGAATATATGTATTGTTTTGGTATAAATTTTCAAAATATTTAGGTGGTATCGGGGAAACCGTGGAAATTGACGAGTCCGAATTTGGACATCGGAAATACCACGAAGGCCACCGATGCGAAGGTCAATGTGTCTTTGGATGCATTGAGAAAAAAATTAGCGCTAGCTTTTTTCTACCTGAGAGGCGGGACGTTCACACGCAAATCCCGATCATAAAGCAGTGGATTGAACCAGGAACAACATTTATATCCGACTGATGCAAAGCATATGACTGCTCGAAAGTGGAAGGATATATTCACTGAAAACTTCACCACAGCAAAACCTTTAAAGACCAGGAGACTGAAGCTCATACCAACACAGTGAAATCGATGTTGCTTGAGTTCTAAAAGCTAGCAGCAAATCTTTACCAACCGGTAAAAAAAAAGACGGTGCACCAAGAAGACGAAGAGTTCGACTTTTTCGATGGCGGCACACAGTGCTTCGATTCCATACATTCGATGGACAATAACAGAAAGAAGTGTTGTAGGGAGATGAAATTTGGCACAAGTCCCAGACATACATGGGTACACTGCAGTACATTTTTACTGCATTAAACATTTTAAGTACCAATATTAGCTTACTGGCACTGAAACTTAACTTACATTACCAGTACTGATTTACTGGTACTGAAATTTCACTTGCATTACTAGTACTGATTTACTGGTACAGAAAAAACCTACTGATAGTGAAAAATCAATGCAGTATCAATGAATTATTACTTTCGCTAAATATTATATTGAATATTGGCTTTGTTGTTTGTTTATTTGTTTCTTTTCTTGTTCTTTAATTTTTTTATATTTTTTTGTTTCTCAATCAAAAATAAAGAGCGCTTATTTCAAATGCATCAGTTCGTATTCAAAGCAATAGGAACATTGTACGAAGGAGCATAAAGAAATCAGAAAACAAAAATAAGTGAAATAATAAATGATTGCATTGCTTTATGGCCTGCACACTTTGGTTTTGGGAATCAGAATATTGCATTTGTGCGTACGTGCGTAATACCCACAACAATTCGAGATAGTCCATACAAAATTTTTAAAGATATGATCAGTGTCACCAGGAGATTCGATTAGGGCATGTCCGTCCGTCCGTCCGTCTGTCTGTCCGTCTGCCTGTATACATTTTTTTTATCGAAGGAGTTGATGTATCTCGGCGACTTTCGGTATGCGTATTCACGGGAACATAAGTGATAATAAGTTCAGAAATTGACCCGATAGGACCATTTATGGAGCATTCTACGTACGGGACAAATAATATTCATGATATTTTTTATGGTTAAATGATTAATTTTATAAAAATATTATTTTAATATACTTATATTACTTATATTACTTAACAGGATATAAGGTGCTCTTTCCAAAATTTTTGAGTAGTTACATTAGTTTTTGCCTGTTTGTACGGGATAAAAGTATCATTTTATGTGGAATGCTACTTATATGGATACCTTCACTACTAAAGTCTGTCACAATTGTTCGGTTTTAACAGAGAAGTTAAACAAAAACGAAATATAAGGCCCTTATTGGCACTGAAAATCTCCGGTATATTTTTTGTCTCAATGACTGGTCTTGGGGACTCTTTTGAAACAGTCTAAAAAATACATATCTGTGCCGAGCAAGTATTGTCAGGCTCGACTGGCTTTAACACCCTTACTCGTTTTTTCAAATTGACTTTGTGTGTAATCAGAGTAGTACCGAGTGGAGCTTCGGTGGTCTTAAAACGCCGCTTGTAGAATATCGAAAAGTAAAACATTTTTTCACAAAAGGGCCAAAAATTTTTTAATTTCAGATTTATATAAAATTCGATTTTAGCATAGATATTTTGAATTTTATCTCAATTGAAACCTAAAATTGGTTAATAAAAAAGGCTTTTCAGTGAAAAGATTGAATATGCGGAAAAGAGTAAATTTTTATTTTTAAGGGAAACCTCTATGGAGACGTCAACATATTTTCTGCAGCCTGTTGTGAGTCTCTCCGAAACTCACTCGTAGTCACCTTAAACTGAAAACAAAAGGCAGTGACCTGCATTTATGAATTGCGCCGTCAAGTTGATTTAATGCTACTGAAAAGCAACGGCCAGCAAAAACCGCTGACAGCGACCGCTACAACACGAAAACGAGCATAAGCATATTCGCAACCCCCCAGCAACAACAACAACACACGGCAAAAGTCGGCATAAGAAGTTACACAACAGCGAGCGTCCGGCCAGTCCTTTCGGCAAACAACAACAACAATATGCCATTACAGCGACTAAGGTACACTTGGAGCATTCCACGTACGGGAAAAATAAAATTCATGATATTTTTTATGTTTAAATGATTATTTTTATGAAAAGATTATTTTAATGTACTCATATTAAGATACTTAAGAGGATATAAGGAGCCCTTTCCAAAATTTTTGAGTAATTATATTAGTTTTTGCCTGTTTGTACGGGACAAAAGTATCATTTTCTGTGGAATGCTCCTCCTGCAGATGTATGACGAAATATAACTTATGCAAGAAGTTCTGAAAGAATCGTGGTGATTTCCAATATTGCAGTGTCAGCAATATTGGTCTATATAAACGAAGCTTCAATCATTGAAATGGGACTTCTTCTGCGAGCGTACGCACCAAAGGGACACGACGTCGGAAGCATAGGGTAGCTTTTAAATAATTCAAGTAAAGTAATTCTGTTTAGAAGTAAGGACTCGACAACATTAAATAAAAGGCTTGAATCTTAAGTTATCCTTTTATTTAAAAGGAAACATAGGGACTATTATACGCTCGACAGTGTCTGAGCGATTGGTACCCTACAGTCGTCGTCACAATTATTTTGACAAACGAAAATTCACCCTTTTTCCAATTCAACTATTAATATGCTCTACATACAGCAATGAATAATTTTTATTTTAAATTTGATGATTAATGATGATAATTTAGATAATTTAGGGTGGAAAACATAAAATAATAACCGCTTTTCATGCGTATTCAGAAAGTTACGAATTCAACTTAAATTTAAGCGTTGACATTGTTATATCCTACGGTGCAATTACATAACGCCGTGACACTTGGGTAGATACGCACGTCAGGCAAGTACACTGTGGGATATAACGGGGGTCCTTTAAACCAAAAGAAAGGAACACAAAGGATTTCAATTAATTATCCTTTTATTTAAT
Source organism: Chlorops oryzae (assembly GCA_020466095.1). Taxonomy (NCBI): domain Eukaryota; kingdom Metazoa; phylum Arthropoda; class Insecta; order Diptera; family Chloropidae; genus Chlorops; species Chlorops oryzae. The sequence continues at coordinate 59,004,360 of CM035807.1, read as the reverse complement.
TCAATTTAATACAAGTTTTCGGTTATTATTTAAAATGACTACTCTATTAACTTCTCCGTCGTGGCTTTTTGGTGAGTACGCTCGCCGAAGTCCAGCTCCAGTCGTCGAAGCTCCGTTTATATAGATCAATATTGATGATCTTGCAGTATTGAATATTCCCATGATCCGCGATCGTCCTCGATTCTTCCCGAACATATCGCATAATCTTGACCGCGACCTTCACCTGCAATTGTACCAACATTACCATACTGTTGTTGTTGCATTTACTTCCGTTCACAAGGAACACAAAGGATTTCAATTAATTATCCTTTTATTTAATTCAATTTAATACAAGTTTTCGGTTATTATTTAAAATGACTACTTTATTAACTTCTCCGTCGGGGCCTTTTGGTGAGTACGCTCGCAGAAGTCCCGCTCCAGTCGTCGAAGCTCCGTTTATATAGATCAATATTGCTGATCTTGCAGTATTGAATATTGCCATGATCCGCGATTGTCGTCGATTCTTCCCGAACATATTGCATAATCTTGACCGCGACCTTCACCTGCAATTGTACCAACATTACCATACTGATGTTGTTGCCATTACTTCCGTTCACTTAGTGGCGTTGTTTTTGTTGTTGCCAGCGATCGGATTGCAATTGTGCATTCGCTGTACCAGTGCTGATGTTTGTCAATCGTGCTTATACTGTGCCTGTGTTGTTGTTGTTACCAGCGGCCGAACTGCATGTTTGCGTTTGTCAAGCAATTTACGCTGGACAGTGCTTTTGAGTAGCATGGAATCACCTTGAAGTAGAAATTCATAAATGCAGGTCACTGCTTTTTGCTCTCGGTTTAAGGTGACCAAATGTGAGTTAGGGAGAAACCCACAACAACATAAATATTTTTACAAATTGAAATTGTGTAAAAAATAGACAAAATTCTGTCTTTTTTGAAAAAAACTAATAAATAATTTGTAGAAAGTAAAGCCTCTTTTGGCATTGTTGGTTTTTCGCCGTAGCCACTTTGAAGCCGAGGCTTTAAAGAACGGCAAAATAACCAATCTTATTGAGTACCTTTTTCGCGTTCGACTGCGCTGACCGGCAGCGCTGCCTGGGAGCACTGCGCGCTGCCCTCTTCACTGTCGAAAAAGTCTCTTCGCGTTAACAACTCGCCCACGCGCCGGCAAAAACGTTAAAATTAAAAGAAAAAATCCAAACTTAAAAAGTAAATAAAAATCAAAAGGTGAATTCAAATAATAAAAACTCCAAAAATAAATCATGAAATTGGAGTTAAAATCAAAAACAAAACCAAAATATTAATTGAGTTAATAAACAAAACAAAAAACTTTAATTTTTTCTTAAACATCAAAACTAAACCCGAATTATCGTCGCGCAAACCGACATCTAAATCGATGTTCCCGGCATCCCCCAGGGTCAGCAGCGGAGTACCAGGTACGTCCTCTTTGCGCCCGTTTAGACGTGCTTCAACATCGTTCAACAAAATGCAGTTCGTGGGAGAGACGCTAGCGGGTTGAGGAAGATGGTTTTTGTTGAACGTACTCGGCTATTCTCTTTGTGCCTGTATTCTTAGCGTGAAACTTGAAAACAACCCCTGTGCGATTTTTACATTTGCTTCACATATTTTTGTCATTCGAGCGGATAGGTTCGAATGCCTTCGCTAAAAATTTCATTTATTTTTTTTTTTGCATCTTTTTTGATACTTTTCATTTTATTAGCATTTTAGTAATTTTAAATTCGAAATTTGGTTTTTATTTTTGAACGAAAAATAATATAAATCAAGCAATAAGGATTATTTTTGTCACAATCTCTCCTATTTATACATTTAGATGAAAATAAAAATAACATATCCAAGCAATAATAAATAGTTTTTGTTTTTTTGAAATTGCATTGTTGTATTTGCGTTCAATACATTCGGAATATCAATCCTTTTTGAGAGATGCATCAGGATTTTATTTTCTTTCATTTCTAACATCGTTCCTACGCGCAAAAGGGAAATGTCGAAATATAAAATATTGAAGCATTTGTTGAACGAAGCAATTTTGGCCTGTGTGGACACGAACGAAACATGAAAAGGGAATCTGATAATTTGTTGAACGCTGTTGATCATTCGTCTAAACGGGCGCTTTAGTCTGAAATCAGACATTTTGGCGATCCTGCCAAGAGACAGGAATAGGTTCTGGTGGACCATAATAGTTAGAAAGGCTCGAAAAAGTCCGACACGTGCACGACACGTGTCGTTTGGTGTTGGTTTTTGTGCACAGCCAACAACAAACACATAGCAGCATTTGGTTTTCTTGTTCCCCTTTGAGGACGAGTTGCGGTTTTTTCTCCTTTCTTTTGTTGCTTTTGGTTTCTGGACACGCAGCGAAACCGTGTCTAGACTTTGGTTTTTTCATCGAAATTCTAACGAATTCAAGGCTATTAGACAGCGAGCCAGTCCATCTGCGTAAACGCATAGGGCATACGTGCTGTTGCATGAATATGACACATAAGCGCCTTAGCGCCCTAAATCGCCTTAGCGCCTTAAATCTCTATTCACATACCGACCCTGCACGGTTAATTTACGTTACGGCCCTGTATGCCTGAAAGCATATGTAATAAGACACTTCGAGCAAAGCACTTATAGCATTGAACGGAACGAAGGCCGATACATCAAATGCAAGCCAACGGAATGTAACCAAACACTTCGAGCAATGCACTTATAGCATTGAAAGAAGTGAAGGTCAAAACATCAAACGCAGGCAACGGCACTAAACATCAAACGCAGGCAACTATCCACATGCAATGCATGAGCCGATACTGTGTTATGACAGAATTCCAATATCGAATCAATTGGGCATAAACCACAGTTGGTCATTCGACACTTCTCAGATGTCAGCCAAATTCTGTGCGGCATTTCTCCTCTTTTGAATCAGCATTTATAAATACATAAGATATATACATAACATTTATAGATACCTAACATTTACATAAAAATAACATATATATATACATAACAATTCTCCTCTCTTGGAATAAGTATAAAAGAAATTAGAATGTTTAAGGAAACAACAATTGGAGTTTAATCGTCTACAAGGTTTGGACGACTGATTCTGGCTTCGGCTGAATACGGTCCTACCTTAAAATAAAAGATTTGAAACCAAATAAAAGTCTAATTATTATTTGGAAGACGCTCGGATGAAAGTATCCCTAATTATTATATCCACATATTACATGGCGATCCTAGCCACGGACAAGAAGATCTGACGAAAAAACAAGGAGATCTGGCGTTAAAAAGGAGATCTGGCACTGATGACCACACTGGAGATCTGGCGTTAAAAAGGAGATCTGGCACTGATTTCCACACTTCAGGAAGCACTAGAAGACCCAACGGCTGGCCCAAGACCGTTAACAATTACCGAATATCATGCCAGGCAGGAAGCAACCAAGAGGGCAAAAATACATAAGCAACACCAGGAAGAAAAATTAACATCGATCCCGAAGGTCCGTCCACCTAAGAGGCGTGGTGGAAAAATCACCAAGCTCATACACCGAAGAGCTTTTCTCAGAACGGAGCTGAGAAGAAAAACATTGGACTTGAAAAGTATCACATCGATTGCCACTGAACTGACTCAAATCGAGAAGGAGCTGAAGGACAGGAAAGGTAAAAGTGCTTATTAAACTGCACTACATCAACAACAAACTATTGCGATTTTCGCAAGTTAAAGTGCTTATAAAGCTGCACTAAATCAACAATGTCTATTGCGATTTTCGCAAGCAAATTTTATAACAATTGTTAGATTTTTTTAAAAAAAAAAAAGAGAGAAAAAAAAAATTTTTTTAATAAAATACCTTGTCTTAGGATAATTTTGAATTTTTTAAAAATTCCTTTTGCACTGTACAATTCCTTTTGAATCTTTGAAAAAAAAAATAATAATAAAGAAAAAAAAATACTACAAACAATATATCTCATCAATTTCATTAATTTCAACATGGGAGGACATGAATCCAAAATTTCAAACCCTAACGCCAACGTAATTAACGAAATTGAGACAAAAAGCGAGACCTGCAATTTTAGCTCAATTGAAAATTTATTGATCATTCTAGTAGTTATCGCAATCATTGATTTTGCGCTTAAAGTCTACAAACAACATAATAAAAATCTAAAAAAAAGATATTTAAGTAAAGCCAATGATCTAGATAAAATTTAAATCATGAAAGTTTTGATTTTGATATTCTTTACTGAGCAGACCGCAACCCCAAATGGAAAATTAACTTTCACCATACCGATACCAAATGACACGACAAATGTAGACAGATTTGATAATATTATATTTTCACAAGGAATAGAAGTGATAGAGTCATACGGGACTATCAGAGCCTTAAGACACACCCCCCAGCGCCACAGAGCTTAAAGCATACAGACTTAGCTTTCACTCACCAATGTCAAGCCCCGAAAAATGGGAAATAATACAAAAAAAATTCAATGACTCCATAGATGAATTTATTAATAGATCTTACAAATGTCTAAATAAGACACAAATCCCAACAGCCAAAACGCAAACAAAACATTTTAATAATCTAACACTTCAACACAATAACAGGTTGGCTGATAAGTCCCCGGTCTAACAAATAAAAACACATTTTTTTGTCAAAATTCGTTTTTATTATTCAACATAGTTCCCTTCAAGAGCGATACAACGATTATAACGACCTTCCAATTTTTTGATACCATTTTGGTAGTACTCCTTCGGTTTTGCCTCAAAATAGGCCTCAGTTTCCGCGATCACCTCTTCATTGCAGCCAAATTTTTTCCCTGCGAGCATCCTTTTGAGGTCTGAGAACAAGAAAAAGTCGCTGGGGGCCAGATCTGGCGAATACGGTGGGTGGGGAAGCAATTCGAAGCCTAATTCATGAATTTTTGCCATCGTTCTCAATTACTTGTGGCACGGTGCGTTGTCTTGGTGGAAAAACACTTTTTTCTTCTTCATATGGGGCCGTTTTGCCGCGATTTCGACCTTCAAACGCTCCAATAACGACATATAATAGTCACTGTTGATGGTTTTTCCCTTCTCAAGATAGTCGATAAAAATTATTCCATGCCCATCCCAAAAAACAGAGGCCATTACTTTGCCAGCGGACTTTTGAGTCTTTCCACGCTTCGGAGACGGTTCACCGATCGCTGTCCACTCAGCCGACTGTCGATTGGACTCAGGAGTGTAGTGATAGAGCCATGTTTCATCCATTGTCACATATCGACGCAAAAACTCGGGTGTATTGCGAGTTAACAGCTGCAAACACCGCTCGGAATCATCAACACGTTGTTGTTTTTGGTCAAATGTGAGCTCGCGCGGCACCCATTTTGCACAGAGCTTTTTCATATCCAAATATTGATGAATGATATGACCAACACGTTCCTTTGATATCTTTAAGGCCTCTGCTATCTCGATCAACTTCATTTTACGGTCATTCAAAATCATTTTGTGAATTTTTTTGATGTTTTCGTCGGTAACCACCTCTTTCGGGCGTCCACTGCGTTCACCGTCCTCCGTGCTCATTTCACCACGCTTGAATTTTGCATACCAATCAATTATTGTTGATTTTCCTGGGGCAGAGTCCGGAAACTCATTATCAAGCCAAGTTTTTGCTTCCACTGTATTTTTTCCCTTCAGAAAACAGTATTTTATCAAAACACGAAATTCCTTTTTTCCATTTTTTTCACAATAACAAAAGTTGCTTCACAAAAGACGCTCTATCTCACAAACTAATTGTCTTACAGACGTTAAATTTTGACACGAATCATTTGAAGGTTGCCACTATATAAAAATAATATGCATTTAATACTAGCGACGCCATCTATGTGTCAGACCGGGAACTTATCAGCCAACCTGTTACTATCTCGGCCTTGCTTAAAACATATATTCCATTACTAACTGAAAGTCATAAAACTGAATTCAAAAATTCTTTTCAAAATTTAAAAGACAAATTCTCAATATTATTGAAAAAATTTGAAATCAAAGATCAAGTACCACAAGATTTAACGTCAATTTTTAATTTAAAATTTATTGAAGATTACGACTCAGATTCAGAATCAACAAAATCAGAAAAAATGCTTTCAAGATTTTTCTCAATAATGCTAGTAAGCTTATCCCAGATTTCGATGGCAAACCCGAGAACTTGCGAAGTTTTCTCGATGCAATCGATCTGGTCGAACTTATAAAAGGGGAACGCGAAAGAATAGCAGTTACACTAATAAAAACCAAATTGAAAGGCACAGCAAGAAATCTCATCGATACAGAATCAACGATAGCACAAATAGTGCAGAAACTTAAATTGTCAGTAAAAGGGGAGTCTATTGACGTTTATCACAGCAAATCTTCTCAATACCAAACAGCAAAGTAAAACTGCCACGACATTTTGTAACGAAATTGAAGACCTAACAAAATCATTACATAATGCATACATTTCTGACGGATTAAACCCTGATCACGCAATCAAATATTCAACCTCAATTGCTGTTAAAGCATTAACTACAAATGCTAGTAATGATAGAGTAAAAACGATAATGGAATCGGGTAACTTCGGCAATCTGAATGAAGCAGTTGCAAAATTTGTCAACAGTTGCACCGCGGCAAATGAATCAAGATCCGTATTTAACATCAATAGCCGAGGAAATTTTTCCCGAAGAGGAAATTTTTCAAATAATAGAAATCGGTACCGGGGACGTGGTGGCTATACACGGTATAACCAACAGCGCAACACTAATTATTCAAATAATAGAAATTACAACCACTACAATCGCGGCCGTGGACGCGGAGCTAGTTCTGGCAATGTCCGAGCTATCGAAGCAAATCCGGGAAACGAGTCAGCTCCCCAGAATACCCAACTGGGGACATTAACTCAGCAATACCCACAAAATTAAAACAAACGCATCAAATCCTAAGCATTAATCTCAAATTCATTAACTACATAACTGTCAAAACTTCCTTTAATAAATCAGAAAATATTTTTTTACTAGACACTGGTTCTGACATCAGCCTCATAAAACAAAACTGTATAAAAAATTCAATAATTAATCAAAATTCTACGTTTAATTTAACTGAAATTGGAGAAGGAATAGTCACAACTTTAGGATATGTTCATGGTTCAATATTAATGAAAAACTACGATCTAGCTCATAACTTTCAAGTAGTTCAAAATGATTTTCAAATACATTGTGACGGTATCATTGGCCTTGACCTCATAAAAAAATACAACTGCATACTTGATTACAATAATTCCAATAGTTTTCTCGTTATTAGACCAAGCTTTTCCCATACACATGAATCTTTACAAATTTTAGATGCACCAAAACTATATTCAATAAGCCTACCTGCTCGATCTGAAGTCACACGAAAAATATATATAAAATTCCCAGAAGATGAATTTTTAATACCAAATCAAGAAATTTCAACAGGCAGCTACATTTCCAATACAATAGTTAACAATAAAAATACCTACGTTCGCATACTAAATACAACAAACAATAATATTTTATTAGAAAATTTTTCCATTAAAGCAGAAAGTCTTGAAAACTACCAAACAATAAAATTTAACCCTACATCAAACGATCAAGAGCGACGTAATACCATTCTTTCCAAAATATCAAACAACTGTCCAATTCAATTTAGAGAAAACCTTCAAAAACTTTGTTCATCATACACAGATGTCTTCGCTTTAGACACAGATAGTGTCACTTGCAATAACTTTTATAAACAATAACTCAAATTAAATGATAAAAGTCCAGTTTACATCAAAAATTACAGACTACCACATACATATAAACCTGAAATCGAACGACATATAGATAAACTAATCAAAGATAATATTGTTGAGCCATCTGCCTCCGAATATAACAGTCCAATTCTCCTAGTACCCAAAAAGTCATTACCCGGCAATGCAGAAAAACGTTGGAGATTAGTAATCGATTATAGGCAACTTAATAAAAAATTAGTCGCCGATAAATTTCCACTACCAAGAATCGATGACATTTTAGATCAACTAGGAAGAGCAAAATATTTTTCATGCCTAGACCTTATATCAGGTTTTCACCAAACAGAATTGCATGAAGCCTCTAGAGACTTAACATCATTTTCAAGCCCAACAGGTTCCTACAGATTTAAAAGACTACCATATGGTTTAAAAATAGCACCAAACTCATTCCAACGAATGATGTCACTTGCATTCTCAGGCTTAGGCCCAAATAGAGCATTCGTCTATATGGATGACCTTATAGTAATAGGATGTACTGAAAACCATATGACTGAAAACCTTAAATTAATTTTTGAAATATGCAGGAAAACTAATTTAAAATTACACCCCGATAAATGCAATTTTTAAACCATGAAGTCACCTTCTTAGGACACAAACGTACGGATACAGGAATTCTTCCAGATGACACAAAATTCCAGAAAATCCTAAATTACCCACAACCAACTAATGCAGACGAAACACGTAGATTCGTAGCTTTTGTAAATTATTATAGAAGATTTATTCCAAATTTTTCATCTTACTCTATTCATTTAACACGTTTGACAAGGAGCAAACAGAATTCATCTGGTCAAAGGAATGCGAAAACTAATTTAATTATCTTAAAAACTCACTACTAAAGTCCCAAATATTACAATACCCAAATTTCGATAAACCATTTTGTATAACAACCGATGCAAGTAAAATTGCATGTGGAGCAGTCTTAAGTCAGGAATATAACGGTACACAATTACCAATTGCTTTCGCATCGCGCACATTCACAAAAGGCGAAAGTAAAAAATCAGTTATTGAACAAGAGCTTACCGCCATACATTGGGCAGTCAACTTCTTTAAACCATATATTTATGGAACTAAATTCCTTATAAAAAGCGACCATAAGCCTTTAACATACCTATTTTTACTCAAAAACACTTCTTCAAATTTAACACGAATGCGTCTGGATCTTGAAGAATTTGATTCTGTTATCGAATATATAAAAGGCTAAGATAACTGTGGAGCTGACGCGTTATCACGTATTGATTTCGGGCAAATTAAACAAATAACCAACGACGCTACCCACATTAATCAAATAGTAACAAGATCAAAATCGAAACCAATTCTAACAAAATCAGAAAAGCCTAACAATTCAAAAGATATTTTTCAAAATGTATATGAAACAATACAGCATGCACAAATAAATAAATTGCCTTATATGAGATATGACAAAAGCGCACAAATCTTGAAATTTTTTAAAGGAAAAATAAAACTTATAGAAACAAATTTAAAAGATTTAATTGTTCAAGGAAAAATCTCTCTAGAGAAATTATTTCCTAGACTTGAAAAATTAGTCGACAATTTAAACTTTAAAAAATTACGGTTATCTTTAAACGATGAACTATTTAATATAGTACGTGTACACGAATTCAAGGAAAAAGGCAACATTCATTTGAAAAATATCACAATTTTACTCACACCAATTCGCGAAACAATTAAGAGTAAAAACAGAAAACTAGAAATTCTTAACACTTTCCATAATGATCCAATCCTAGGCGGACATTGCGGAATTAATAAACTATTAACAAAAATAAAACTTAACTACATTTGGCAAAACCTAAATCAAGACGTTCGAAAATTTGTTAAAATTTGCGAAAAATGCAAATTAAGCAAACCAGGAAAAAAGTTTAAAGAGCCATTATTCACAACACAAACACCTGAAAAACCATTTAACAAAATTCAAATTGACACAATCGGTCCCTTACCAACCTCAATGCACGGAAACGCATATGGCATAACGATAATGTGCGAATTAACAAAATACTTAATAGCCATACCCGTTCCAGACAAATCTGCCAAAACAATAGCTAAAGCAATAGTTGAACATTGTATCTTAATTTATGGACCAATTAACGAAATACTTACAGACTCAGGTACCGAATATAAAAATCAAATACTTTTAGAACTTTGCAAATTACTCAATATAAAACAGTTAAATTCAACCCCATACCATCACCAAACACTCGGTATGGTGGAACGAAGTCATAGAACCTTTAATGAGTATATTAGGTCATACTTATCTCCTGAAAAAACCGATTCGACCGATTGGTTGAAGTATTTTGCTTATTGCTTCAACACAACACCGTCCTCGACTCATGGCTATACGCCATTCGAATTAGTTTACGGCAAAACACCTAGACCGTTTAAATTTCTAAATGGAACAACTGATCCTGTCTATAATTTCGATAATTATGTCAAAGAATTTAAATTAAGGTTACAAGAGGCCCAAAAGCGAGCCTTTAAATTAATCGAAAATGCCAAGATTCAATCAAAAACAAACTATGACAAAAAGGCAATATCTCAAAATATTCAAGTCAAAGATAAGATCTATCTCCGTGACGAATCCAGTCACAAATTGGAAAATGTTTTCAAAGGCCCATATGAAGTTACTGAAATTGATAATAGAGGAAATTGCAAAATAAAAATAGGCAATAAATTTGCCATTGTACAAAATGTACAAAAATAGATTAAAATTACAATAAAAATTTATTACTGTTAAACTGATGCGCATCATCTTAATAAATAATTAGTTTAATACTTCAATTAATAAATTTACCTCAATATATGAAAATTTCAAAATATTCCTTCATTAGGTTTATCAATTTAAATTAATAAATGAATTATAAATACATCTTAGAAAAAAAAACTAATATTTTAATTTTACATTTATAAGATAAATACTTTTACTTTATACATTAACATTATTAAATTATGAAAAATCTCTATTCTAAAGATTTTTCACAAAAGAGGGAAGGTGTTGCATGAATATGACACATAAGCGCCTTAGCGCCCTAAATCGCCTTAGCGCTTTAAATCTCAATTCACATACCGACCCTGCACGGTTAATTTACGTTACGGCCCTGTATGCCTGAAAGCATATGTAACAAGACACTTCGAGCAAAGCACTTATAGCATTGAACGGAACGAAGGCCGATACATCAAATGCAAGCCAACGGAATGTAACCAAACACTTCGAGCAATGCACTTATAGCATTGAAAGAAGTGAAGGTCAAAACATCAAACGCAGGCAACGGCACTAAACATCAAACGCAGGCAACTATCCACATGCAATGCATGAGCCGATACTGTGTTATGACAGAATTCCAATATCGAATCAATTGGGCATAACCCACAATTGGTCAATCGACACTTCTCAGATGTCAGCCAAATTCTGTGCGGCATTTATAAATACATAAGATACATACATAACATTTATAGATACCTAACATTTACATATACATAACATATATATATACATAACAATTCTCCTCTCTTGGAATAAGTATAAAAGAAATTAGAATGTTTAAGGAAACAACAATTGGAGTTTAATCGTCTACAAGGTTTGGACGACTGATTCTGGCTTCGGCTGAATACGGTCCTACCTTAAAATAAAAGATTTTAAACCAAATAAAAGTCTAATTATTATTTGGAAGACGCTGGGATGAAAGTATCCCTAATTATTATATCCAAATATTACAGTGCATTGTGTTGCGTAGGTCAGTTCTAACACTGTGCGTTGCATCGAACTTCGAACATAGAAGTTGATCGCGTATTACCTGTTCGAGCGAACGTGGGTAAACTCAATTAGAAATACACGGCCTCATACATACGATCTGTCGATCTGCCTGCACGCTGTTTTTGATTTACGTGCATCACATCGACTTTGCGAATTGGTTTAAAAACTTGAATTTCTAACAAATCAATTGAATTTGACCTATATTGTCTAACTGGAATTTCTTAAATAATTTGGAATTTTTTAACATTGGATTCGGAGTACCAGGAGTCTTGTGAAGGTGTTGCGAAGCGCAGGAATCATTGAGGATTCGCTGCCATGGTTGCATATATTTTCTCCAGTTTGTTTATTTCTTTATCACGGCTGACTTGAAGGTGCTCATCGATCATCACCGTGCCCTACGACCGGTCTCTTCCGCACCCGACAAAGCCTATTACATCCAGATTGCCATCGATAATTTTGCGTTTGGTAAAATTAAATTCAAGCGTGCGCGAGTATATTCGTTAATTTTGCTGAAATATTATTAAATATTTTTTCGTTTTTTCACTCCAGAATCGCGTTGCGTGAGCTCTGTGTTAACGTTTCATGTTCGCTTCCAAAATGGCTTTCAATTTACAATTCAATGATGCGGTGGAGCAGCTTAAGAGCTACTGCGATGCGATTATGCGCTCCAATCCCTTGAATCAAACCGAGCCGCTCATCGAAGTTAAAATTGAGGAAACTGACTCTTGTTGGCAACGTGTTCAAGAGACGTACAGCCGCGCTCCTGCACATGACGAATGGACTGCTGAGGTTGCCGCCAGTGCTCTAGTTACTTATAATGAATGTCGCGATCTCCATGTTACTGCTCGAGCGCAGCTGAAGGATATGTTACGGATGCATTCCCACACACATTACCATTATCCAGCTCACGGGCGCCTCCCCAATATGCTGAGATGCCGCCAGAAGATAATTTTATTCGAGTGCCCCCTTGTGACGTCGCGAATTTTTTCAGAGGGTATAATGAGTGGTCACCGTTTCGTGATATGTTCACAGCCTTATACATCAAAAATCCAAGGTTGCCACCCGTACAAAAGCTCTACTATCTGCATTACAAAACGACAGGTCCCGCAGCTGCGATTGTTAAAGGATATCCATTATGCGGCTCGAATTTTATCCATGCCTGGGAGGCTCTCAAGACGCGCTACGAGAACAAACGCATTTTAATCGATCATCAATTAAAAACCTTGTTCGATCTGCCGCCTATTGAAAACGAAACCAGCGAGGGAATTTTGAAAATACAAACGACGGTTAGCGGTTGTATAACCCTGATGAAAAGTCAAGGAGTTGTCGATTTTTTTGATGCCGTGCTCGTCCATATTTGCTCCAGCCGCCTGCCAGCCTCTACTATCGCACATTGGGAGCAGTCGCTTTCATCGCATCTAGAGCTGCCGACTTAGAAACAGATGAACGAGTTTCTCAGCAATCGTTATGAAGTCGTTGAACGCCTTTCGAGCTTCACGAAAGTAAAAGCGCCGGTTCTATCAGCAAACCAGCTAACTTCATCGACCTACTCGTTCCACACACAAGAGCAAATACCAGGATCGTGTTCCTTGTGCAATGGAAATCACCCTCTACGCCAATGCTCTCAATTTTTGAAGATGCCAGTCGCGGAACGTTTTCAAAACATCACAGAACCAAAGCGTTGCTTCAATTGTCTCGCTACCAGTCACCAACGATCCAAGGGCACCAGTCAACACAACTGTGCGAAGTGCCAACAACGACATCACACTTTGTTGTATGTTTCGAGCGCGGCTGCAACACCGGGCAACGAAGTCTCTTCCAAAAACAAATCCAAAATATTAATTGAATTAATAAACAAAAAAAAACTTTAATTTTTTCTTAAACATCAAAACTAAACCCGAATTATCGTCGCGCAAACCGACATATTAGGTGTAGTAAAAAGAAATCCATTATTTTTGCATTAAATTGAGGGCTTTATTTAAGATAGTTAGAATGACCCGATTTAGGTCAAATATGCGCCGTTTTGTTCGATAACTTGTTGCCATTTTAAAGGTAATTTCATTATGCCTCTCTCATAGAAGCCCTCGTTCCTATTAGCAAAAAATTGAGACAGTCGAAATTCAGAAGCCTCTCTTGAAGCGAATGTTTCACCAGCAAAATTGTTCGCCATGGACAGGAACAGATGGTAATCACTTGGTGCCAGGTCCGGACTATAAGGTGGATGCAGAAGAACCTCCCAACCAAACTCCCGGAGCTTCTGGCGAGTCACTATCGATGTGTGTGGCCTGGCGTTGTCCTGATGGAACACAATTCCTCTCCTATTGGCCAAAGCTGGCCGCTTATGGGCGATTGCTTCCTTCAGACGGTCCAATTGTTGACAGTAGAGTTCCGAGTTAAGAGTTTTGCCGTATGGGAGCAGCTTATAGTAGATAATTCCCTGCCAATCCCACCAAACACACAGCAAAACCTTCCTGGCCGTCAATCCTGGCTTGGCCACCGTTTCCGCCGGTTCACCGTGTTTCGACCACGACCGTTTTCGCTTGACGTTGTCGTAAGTGACCCACTTTTCATCACCAGTCACCAACCGCTTCAGAAATGGGTCGATTTTGTTGCGGTTCAGCAGCGATTCGCAGATGGAAATTCGGTCTATGAGGTTTTTTTTGCGTTAACTCGTGTGGCACCCATACATCGAGCTTCTTTGTGTATCCAGCCTTATTCAAATGGTTCCAAACGGTTTTTTGTGCAATCTTTAGCTCTTTTGCAATCGAAACAGTGCTAACATGACGGTCGGACTCGATAATTTCCATGATTTTATCGACATTTTCGACAATTGGCCTTCCAGTGCGTGGTGCATTCTTGACATCGAAGTTACCGGAACGGAATCGACCAAACCAAAATTGCGCATGATTGGCTGTTACAGTATCAGGTCCATAAACGCGTTTCACATTTTCAGCCGCCTGGCTTGCGTTTTCTCCCTTATCGAAGAAAAACTGTAAAATGTAGCGAATTTTCTCTTTGCTGATGTCCATCTTTGACAAGCTCTCAAACAAAACTGAATCAATGAATCAAAAAAGTGTCAAAAAAGCTTTTTTAGTAGGAACTGTCATCTTTCTAATGCCCCCTAGCGGAACACGATCGGACTTATACAACGCGAGATGCAGATCAATAACGCCATCTATTGGAAAAATAATGGATTTCTTTTTACTACACCTAATATTAGATGTAGTAAAAAGAAATCCATTATTTTTCCAATAGATGGCGTTATTTATCTGCATCTCGCGTTGTATAAGTCCGATCGTGTTCCGCTAGGGGGCATTAGAAAGATGACAGTTCCTACTAAAAAAGCTTTTTTGACACTTTTTTGATTGATTGATTCAGTTTTGTTTGAGAGCTTGTCAAAGATGGACATCAGCAAAGAGAAAATTCGCTACATTTTACAGTTTTTCTTCGATAAGGGAGAAAACGCAAGCCAGGCGGCTGAAAATGTGAAACGCGTTTATGGACCTGATACTGTAACAGCCAATCATGCGCAATTTTGGTTTGGTCGATTCCGTTCCGGTAACTTCGATGTCAAGAATGCACCACGCACTGGAAGGCCAATTGTCGAAAATGTCGATAAAATCATGGAAATTATCGAGTCCGACCGTCATGTTAGCACTGTTTCGATTGCAAAAGAGCAAAAGATTGCACAAAAAACCGTTTGGAACCATTTGAATAAGGCTGGATACACAAAGAAGCTCGATGTATGGGTGCCACACGAGTTAACGCAAAAAAATCTCATAGACCGAATTTCCATCTGCTGAACCGCAACAAAATCGACCCATTTCTGAAGCGGTTGGTGACTGGTGATGAAAAGTGGGTCACTTACGACAACGTCAAGCGAAAACGGTCGTGGTCGAAACACGGTGAACCGGCGGAAACGGTGGCCAAGCCAGGATTGACGGCCAGGAAGGTTTTGCTGTGTGTTTGGTGGGATTGGCAGGGAATTATCTACTATGAGCTGCTCCCATACGGCAAAACTCTTAACTCGGAACTCTACTGTCAACAATTGGACCGTCTGAAGGAAGCAATCGCCCATAAGCGGCCAGCTTTGGCCAATAGGAGAGGAATTGTGTTCCATCAGGACAACGCCAGGCCACACACATCGATAGTGACTCGCCAGAAGCTCCGGGAGTTTGGTTGGGAGGTTCTTCTGCATCCACCTTATAGTCCGGACCTGGCACCAAGTGATTACCAACTGTTCCTGTCCATGGCGAACAATTTTGCTGGTGAAACATTCGCTTCAAGAGAGGCTTCTGAAATTCGACTGTCTTAATTTTTTGCTAATAGGAACGAGGGCTTCTATGAGAGAGGCATAATGAAATTACCTTTAAAATGGCAACAAGTTATCGAACAAAACGGCGCATATTTGACCTAAATCGGGTCATTCTAACTATCTTAAATAAAGCCCTCAATTTAATGCAAAAATAATGGATTTCTTTTTACTACACCTAATATAAATCGACGTACCCGGCATCCCCCAGGGTCAGCAGCGGAGTACCAGGTACGTCTTCTTTAGTCTGAAATCAGACAGGCATTAATGACCTTTTGAAGCCGTGTTGGTATCGAATCCACCAAAGATTCAAGTATTTCTGTTGACACCTGGTTCTAAAGGGTTGACACTTCTAAAATCGTTTCATCTCAGCTTTTATGTAACGAAATTTTTCTCTTTCTCTTTATATATGCCACACATTTTCGATAACGGTTAGGTCTGGACTTTGTGGCGGCCAGTCCAGAACATTGACTCCAACATCTCGGAAAAACTTGTTGATCGTTTTGCTTTTGTGGCATGGGGCATTATCTTGCTGCATAATAAACTTTTCTCCGATCAATTTATCCCCTGATGGGAATGCGCGATTATTCAAAATTATCAGATATTTATCTTGATTCATGTAACCATCGATCGGCACCAAATCCCTCAAGCCACTTCTAGCAAAGCAACCCCAGAACATAACTGAGCCGCCACCATGACTTGCTATTTCGCACACGTGGGCACGCTTCTGCTTTTGAGACTTTGGAAGTCTTACGTATACCTTCGTTCTCGAAGAATTGTATTCGAAAGAGCTTTCATCCGTCCAAAGAACGTTCCTCCAAAACTCTTTCGGCTTGTGAACATACATTTTAGCAAGAGCTAAAGGTTTAACGTTCTGTTGGGATATATATGAAATCTCTTTTGCTATGTAGGTCTAGAAATCTGCTTCTTTCATCAGTCGCCGAATTGTCCTTTCACTTATTGAATGTTCTGATGTTTTAATCAACTCCTCTGCAGCATATTGAGGTTTAAATAATGAATCCGCTTTAAATTTGCGGAAAAGGATCGGTCTTCGGCAAGAGAAGTTTTACATTTAGCACCTGATTGTGGCAAATTTTTCACGTACTTTTGCTTTTTGAACTTGTTTATTTGGTAATGAACTGTTTGAGGTTACAAGTTAAATTCGTTTGCGATGTCTTTCACCTTAACGCCGGCATTAAATTTGGCTACTATCGAGGCTCTAACAATATACGTCAACTCAGCAGTTTTAGCCATGATATTCAGTTGAATAATAAAAATGTTTCCCAATAAAACTCTTAGAATAGTCGCAAAACCCAAAAAATTAAATTTAGTTCATCTTTACTGATGAAAATACGCAAAGAAACAAAAATGAAGTGCTTGTCAAAATATTTATGCCTCAGCGAAATCCGGTCCTTACAGCTATTCTGATAAATAAACAGAGAGTGCATAAAGAAAACTACTAGATTCTTTGCACACGTGTTGTTGTTGACACGCTCTTCGTATGGAGCATCATTATTGCACCGTTACTTTACTTTGTTAAAGACAATAAACGTCGACATTCGAGAGGTGAGTTTATCAAAATAATTGTGCCGAAGACTGTTTATCTCAGCATTGGAATAAAGGCACGTTTATACGCTCGACCCCGTCTGAGCGCCTGGCTTCCTATATTCTAACAAGCCTTGGATCCCGTCCTCGCTTAATAACCCATAACAGGTTGGCTGATAAGTCCCCGGTCTAACAAAAAAAACACATTTTTTTGTCAAAATTCTTTTTTATTATTCAACATAGTTCCCTTCAAGAGCGATACAACGATTACAACGACCTTCCAATTTTTTGATACCATTTTGGTAGTACTTCTTCGGTTTTGCCTCAAAATAGGCCTCAGTTTTGGCGATCACCTCTTCATTGCAGCCAATTTTTTTCCCGGCGAGCATCCTTTTGAGGTCTGAGAACAAGAAAAAGTCGCTGGGGGCCAGATCTGGAGAAAACGGTGGGTGGGAAAGCAATTCGAAGCCTAATTCATGAATTTTTGCCATCGTTCTCAATGACTTGTGGCACGGTGCGTTGTCTTGGTGGAACAACACTTTTTTCTTCTTCATATGGGGCCGTTTTGCCACGATTTCGACCTTCAAACGCTCCAATAACGACATATAATAGTCACTGTTGATGGTTTTTCCCTTCTCAAGATAATCGATAAAAATTATTCCATGCCCATCCCAAAAAACAGAAGCCATTACTTTGCCAGCGGACTTTTGAGTCTTTCCACGCTTTGGAGACGGTTCACCGATCGCTGTCCACTCAGCCGACTGTCGAGTGTAGTGGTAGAGCCATGTTTCATCCATTGTCACATATCGACGCAAAAACTCGGGTGTATTGCGAGTTAACAGCTGCAAACACCGCTCAGAATCATCAACACGTTGTTGTTTTTGGTCAAATGTGAGCTCGCGCGGCACCCATTTTGCACAAAGCTTTTTCATATCCAAATATTGATGAATGTAATGACCAACACGTTCCTTTGATATATTTAAGGCCTCTGCTATCTCGATCAACTTCATTTTACGGTCATTCAAAATCATTTTGTGAATTTTTTTGATGTTTTCGTCGGTAACCACCTCTTTCGGGCGTCCACTGCGTTCACCGTCCTCCGTGCTCATTTCACCACGCTTGAATTTTGCATACCAATCAATTATTGTTGATTTTCCTGGGGCAGAGTCCGGAAACTCATTATCAAGCCAAGTTTTTGCTTCCACTGTATTTTTTCCCTTCAGAAAACAGTATTTTATCAAAACACGAAATTCCTTTTTTTCCATTTTTTTCACAATAACAAAAGTTGCTTCACAAAAGACGCTCTATCTCACAAACTAATTGTTTTACAGACGTCAAATTTTGACACGAATCATTTGAAGGTTGCCACTATATAAAAATAATATGCATTTAATACTAGCGACGCCATCTATGTGTCAGACCGGGGACTTATCAGCCAACCTGTTAAGTTTCTTTTCACAATAGTTCATCGTTCTTTCTCAATTGGATGTTGAGATGTTCAGTTTTTAAAAAGGCTTACTAAAATTTCTTGTTAAAAAATTTTACTGGTTACTTGTTACTGCAACATATTTCAGTAGTCAGCAGTGGCGTAGCGAGGGGGGGACATGGGGGTCTATCATGCACCGGGCGCTACTCGTAGGGGGGCGCCAAATGATGCTAAAGAAAAAATGAAAAATTTACCATTTCTTTTTCGGATTTGTTTATTGTTAAACAACACCTTAACACATTAACACCTTAACACAAAGACATCGATGTCCGGGCTTAGATTGGGAAAAAATGTTGCGGAAACAATTATTTTTATCTCTTATTCTTTCCCATGTAAAGAAGCTAGTGTTGAAAAATGTTTCCGAAACATTGTTTCCCAATCTAAACCCGGACATCGATGTCTTTGTGTTACGAGGAGTAAAGGCTCAAATACAGTATACAAGCATTTGCACAAATCCATAAAATTTATCGATAAATCCTCCGACATACACGGTACAAGCCATGTACGCACAAACATGGATTTTCAGTCCGCATTCCCATCGCGGCGAAGGAACACCGGGCGGGCTATGCCAATACGATGATTCGGGAAAATCCGAAGAAAGAAAAAGCAACAGAAATGAACTGCTCACTTGAAGCGGTCTCTCTAAATGTGCCTTAAGAATTCTTTTGTTTTGATTTAAATCAATTTGCCCTTAGTTCTTATTTTTTTTAATTGGTAAAAAATGCATGTATAACATATTTCAAGAAATCGCCATAAAATTTTTATTTATTTAAGTTAACCTGCTTATATGTTTATATATCACGAAATCTGCCATATGCTGAAGTCTTTCGGCCATTTCGTACATGATATTAACTTTGGTGGTACTCATGAAACAGCGCAAACCTGATATTCTCGCACCCTCATAAACCTACTGTCAAATTTTGTATGGAAATAATTTTCCGCGCTTTGCACTACGATTTGATAGCGCAAAGCGAACGTGTAAAACGCGTAAGCTCGTTGACGGAATCATCTGATTTTCGCTAATGCCATGTGTACAATTCACCCTCGTCGAGGGAGGTTAAGAGCAGAAAAGTGGAACGTACCTTGATCTCGCCGGATGGTGTTGAAACGTCGATTTCTTCTCCGGCTTATGGGTTGACGGGAGCACGAGGATAGCGAGGTTGCTGGAACGGGCGTTTACGCGTCGCGTATTCACGTTTATAGGTTATTGAGAAAGAAAAAAAAGATTCCGGCTTCTTGCCGTTAAATGGAAAAAATACGATACACTTTGAAACTTATCTATATATTAGGTGTAGTAAAAAGAAATCCATTATTTTTGCATTAAATTGAGGGCTTTATTTAAGATAGTTAGAATGACCCGATTTAGGTCAAATATGCGCCGTTTTGTTCGATAACTTGTTGCCATTTTAAAGGTAATTTCATTATGCCTCTCTCATAGAAGCCCTCGTTCCTATTAGCAAAAAATTGAGACAGTCGAATTTCAGAAGCCTCTCTTGAAGCGAATGTTTCACCAGCAAAATTGTTCGCCATGGACAGGAACAGATGGTAATCACTTGGTGCCAGGTCCGGACTATAAGGTGGATGCAGAAGAACCTCCCATCCAAACTCCCGGAGCTTCTAGCGAGTCACTATCGATGTGTGTGGCCTGGCGTTGTCCTGATGGAACACAATTCCTCTCCTATTGGCCAAAGCTGGCCGCTTATGGGCGATTGCTTCCTTCAGACGGTCCAATTGTTGACAGTAGAGTTCCGAGTTAAGAGTTTTGCCGTATGGGAGCAGCTCATAGTAGATAATTCCCTGCCAATCCCACCAAACACACAGCAAAACCTTCCTGGCCGTCAATCCTGGCTTGGCCACCGTTTCCGCCGGTTCACCGTGTTTCGACCACGACCGTTTTCGCTTGACGTTGTCGTAAGTGACCCACTTTTCATCACCAGTCACCAACCGCTTCAGAAATGGGTCGATTTTGTTGCGGTTCAGCAGCGATTCGCAGATGGAAATTCGGTCTGTGAGGTTTTTTTTGCGTTAACTCGTGTGGCACCCATACATCGAGCTTCTTTGTGTATCCAGCCTTATTCAAATGGTTCCAAACGGTTTTTTGTGCAATCTTTAGTCTATTTCAATCACCAATGCTGAACATACGGCGATTCGATAATTTCCATTGATTTTATCGACATTCGAACAATTGGCCTTCCAGTCGCTGGTGCTACTTGACATCGATAGTTACGGAACGGAATCGACGATCCAAAATTGCGCAGATTGGCTGTTACAGTATCAGGTCCATAAACGCTATTCACGTTTTCAGCCGCCTGGCTTGCGATTTCTCCCTTATCGAAGAAAAACTGTAAAATGTAGCGAATTTTACTCTTTGCTGATGTCCACTTTGACAAGCTCTCAAACAAAACTGAATCTAATCCAAAAAGGTGTCAAAAAAGCCTTTTAGTAGGAACTGATCTTTCTAATCCCCTAGCGGAACACGATCGGACTTATAGAACGCGAGATGCAGAAAATTCCGCCATGTACTGGAAAAAAAATGGATTCTTTTTGCTACACTTATATATATATTATAATACACCACTTCACTGGGGCTTCGTGCCCAACTTAGTTTCTAACAAAAAAATGGATCCACCATTCGAGTGGGAGTATATTCAATTTTGAAAAATTTATTGTTTTTCGTGAAAATTCGGTTGGTTTTTATATTTTTTTTTGTTCGAGTTTTTTGTTTCGGGAGCCGGTTTTCACACGCCTGTCACGAACCGTTGCTGCTTTTTTTTTTAGTGACCCTCGCTGTCGCTAAAATCGCGGAAGAGCCGAGTTCGTTCTTTCTGTCTGTGAAGTAATGAGTAATTAATTGTCGCCGTGCATTAGTCGGCGTTTACGCGGCGCGACAGCAACTTTGAACATACTGCCCGCCTTGCGCTACGCAACAATTTTTCCTGCTTACCTCTCGCGGCTGAGCAGAAACTCCCGAACTTCGCTGATCACCTCCCTTATAACAGCTTGCTCTGCCTCGGGGGGTTCATATCGGTCTCGGCTCGCCGGTGACGATAAGGCGGTGGATCCCCGGGAGGATGGCGCGAAGCAAACCCGGCAACTCCGACGGGACATGCTGAGCGGACGGTGGCGATCTCGTGGCGGCGGCGGGCTGTTTCTGCCGGTGGCCCGTGAAGCCCCTGCTGGGATGACCGATCGCGTCGGCGGCGGAGCTGGGCGTCGGGTTCGCTGGGGACAGGATGTACGGCGACGTGGTCGGGACTGGTGGCGGCGGGCCGATGGGCTGCGCTGGAGTGGCGGAGAGCGTCGATGTCGAGGCGAGGGATGGCGTTGAGATGGCCGTCCCTGACGCCGGCTGGGCCGTCTTCGGCGTGCGGGCAGTGGAAGGAGCTCCGGCGGCTCCGTTGGGGGGTGCCACGGACCGGCTCTCAGCGCTCGGGGACGATACTGCGGTTGATGGAGCAGCGGGTGGTGGTCCCTTCCGCAATGCTTGCACCGTCGCGGCCACCAACAATCCCTCCGAAGGTGCGTCGGCGCCATACAGGATAGGCAGCACTTATGGACCTGCCCCGTCCGCAAGCTCGGCCGGTAAGCTTCGAAAGCGGCCGCAGTCCTCCAGATAATGCCGGCGGGCGCCGAACGGGCATATCGGGCAGATCGGGAGTTGATTCATGTTGTCCGGCTGAAAGGTACAGAAGGTGTAAATGAAAAGATAGATTTTGGGCATGGAAGAAGGGGGGAGGGGGAGGTGTTGCGAATGGGGAGGAGCGAGTCATAATTCTTCAGGTAATTCGACTGGAAACAGACAAAGTTTGGTAACTGGCCGTGTCATGGTGCCAAATTGTGTTTTCACGTCAACAATGCGTACGAGACCATCGTCTCCGGGATGGATTTCGACAATTCTTCCCTTTCGCCACTCGAATGGAGGTAACTGATTATCCATTATGACAACGAAATCCCCGATTTTGAGATTGGGTTGTGGTATTTTCCATTTATCTCGTTTATGCAGGTTAAGGAGATATTCCATTTTCCATCGTTGAGCGAAACGGTGATATAGAATCTTCGCCCGTTCCCATCGTGTGGTGAGTGGCAATTCGGCTTGCGATTCCTCGGGCCATGCTGTCAGCGCGGCTCCTCGTAGAAAATGCCCCTGTGTCAATGCTAACAAATCGTCCGGATCTTCTGTCATCGGGGTGAGCGGACGTGAGTTGAGGACTCCCTCGATGCGCGCCAATAGCGTGGTGAACTCTTCAAACGAGAATTTATGGGGGCCGGCTACCTTCACAAAATGCGTTTTAAAGCTCTTAACGGCGGCCTCCCACAATCCACCCATATGAGGTGCGTGAGGGGGAATCAAATGCCACTCGAAGCCTTGGGTGGAGTATTTTTGCTGAAGATCATCCGCGGCTCTGGAGAGAAATTGTGTGAACTCAGCATCCAAATTATTTTTCGCACCGATGAAATTGCGACCGTTGTCCGAGAAAATTCGTCTGGGTAATCCACGTCGTCCGACAAAGCGGTCGAAAGCGGCTCGAAAAGCCGCGGTTGAGATTTCTGAACAAAGTTCCAAGTGAATAGCTTTGGTGGCGAAGCACACAAAAACGCAGACGTATCCCTTAAGGAATGGAGCTGTACGGACGGCGGAGCTTTTAATGTCGAACGGACCAGCCAAGTCCACTCCAGTGTGTGTAAATGGAAGCGATAAAGTGGCTCTTTCTGCTGGCAATGCGGCCATCATCTGGGTTCTCAAGCGTTGTTTGTGGATCGCGCATGTGTGACAGCGGCTGATGCAGCTCTTAATCTTCCGTTTCAGACGCGGGACGTAGAACTGGTGGCGTACCATGCGATACATGAGTTGAGCACCTCCATGCAGCAGCATTTTATGCATGAAGTCCAGATACAAACGACAGAATCGTGACGCGGCCGGCAAAATGATGGGATATTTTTCATCTGTAGTCAGATCGGCGTTGATCAGGCGACCGTTCACTCGCAAGAGTCCATCGTCATCCAGCATGGGGTTCAGCGTCAATAATTCGCTCTTCTTTCCGATCGGTTTACCTTCACTTAGCTCCAGATATTCGAGTGGATAGTGCATCGTTTGCGACATTAAGATGAGCCGGTTGCGTGCGATATGCATTTCGTCTTGTGAGAGGATGAGTGTCGTTGGACTTGGCGCCAGCTCTTTGCGGGCTTGCTTGCAGAATCGCAACATGTACGCGGTGACTCGTAACGCTCTATCGTATGAGGAAAATCGCGCTAGCAGCTCATCATTCTCGACGGTGATCGTAAACACAGTCGTTTTGCGTTCTTCGATGATTGGGGCCGTTGGTGCTTCACTTTGCGGCCATTCATCTGCCACTCTCGATAGCCATGGTGTCCCTTCCACCAAAGCAGATTCCCGTGTAAGTCCTGAGCCAAGGCTCCTCGTGTCCCCAAGTCGGCCGGATTATCCTTTGATCGTACGTGGCGCCATGGTGAATTGCCTACATTGGTCAAAATTTGCGAGATTCGGTTGGCTACGTACGTTTTCCACGCGTTGGCCGGCCGTTTCAGCCATGCGATCACGATGGAACTGTCCGTCCATAGAAAGGTTTCATGTTGATGGATGCGCAGTTGACCAGTGATATTTTTTATCAATTTAGAAAGTAGCACGGCGGCGCACAATTCGAGCCGGGGTAGACTGACTGTTTGAAGCGGAGCCACCTTCGACTTGGAAGTAAGCAAGTGAACATAGATGTAGCCGCGATGTTCCACTCGCACGTAGATGGCGGCACAGTATGCTCGTTCGGACGCGTCACAAAATCCGTGGAGTTGGACCTCCGATTCTGGTTCATATTGCAGCCATCGCGGGATCTGAATCTGCTCAATAAATGGCAGGTCCGACACAAATGCATGCCAACGTTCTAGCGCTTCATTGGTGACTCGTTCATCCCACGCGGTGCCCTCCAACCACAATTGCTGCATCAGGACCTTAGCTCGAATGATGATCGAAGTGAGCCATCCTGCCGGATCAAAAAGTTTCGCGATATCGGATGGAATTTGCCTCTTGGTGGTGGAGGCGGTGGCGGATTGAGCACTTAGCTTGTAAGAAAAGCAATCAGTTATTGCGTTCCAGCGGATGCCTAACATTTTTGCGTCGCTTGCCGATTTAAATTTCAGGAACTCTGCGTCCAAGAGATGTGAAGGCTCGGCATCTTCCAGCAATTTCGAATTATTGGCTGTCAGTTTCCGCAGCGGAAATCCTGCGGAACTGAGCGTGCGGATAAGTTGCGATTTTGCCTGGCAGGCGTCTTCCAGTGAGTGTCCTCCAGCCAATACGTCGTCGACGTAGGTTTCTTGCCGTAGTATCGCGGCAGCTCGCGGGGCCTCCTGTTCAGCGTCACTGGCTAGCTGATGGAGCGTCCGTATTGCTAAAAAAGGCGCACAATTCACGCCGAAAGTTACCGTTTTCAACTCGTAGTCGCGAACGGGAGCATCGACAGTTTCTCGAAAGACGATGCGCTGGAACGGTCGATCGTCGTCGTGGACCATGATCTGACGGTACATCTTCTCAATATCGCCATTGAAAACGAATCGATAGGTGCGCCAATTCAACAATAAGATGACCAAATCCGTTTGCAGCCCCGGTCCGGTATGGAGGACGTCATTGAGGGATAACGTGGTTGTTGTTCTCTGCGACGCGTTGAAAACGACCCGCACCTTGGTTGTCGTGCTCTCAGGCTTCAGCACTGCATGATGTGGAAGGTAGAATGAGAAGAAATTATTATCCTTAGAAATTTCGGAGGCGGAGCATCTCTCCATGTGTCCGCACTTGAGATACTCGAGCAACACGGCGTTGTATGTGTCACGCATGAGTGGCTGCCGTGCGAGCCGTTGCTCTAAATTCCGGTATTGGTTAAGCGCTCCAAATCGAGAGGCACCTAGACGTACAGTGGATTTGGAAAATTCGCTTTTAAACGGCAGACGCACGACATAGCGGCCAGTTTCGTGGCGATAGGTCGTTTGAGCATATAGCTCCTCACAATAAGCATCCTCCGGCGGAGGCTGCGGATGGTTGGGAACTTCTTCCTGTTCCCAAAAGGATTTTAACAGCTCGTGGAGCCGTTCATGGTGATCTCCGGCGGAGACGGTGGTGGTGAAGGTGTGGACATTTTCATCGGCGATGGGTCCGCTTAAGTACCAGCCGAAAACTGAGTTTTGTGCAAGCAGACTTCCACTAATATTTATGCGCATGCCGGCCAATACGATCTTTGGCAAAAGGTCAGATCCAATAATCATATCGATGCGATTGGGCGACAAGAAGTTTGGATCAGCTAAATCGAGCGACTCTACATCTTTCAGATTGAGATTCGAGATTTTCGATGACGGTAGCCAATTTGTCAGTTTCGGCAGTACGATGGCATTGATGTTTTCGGTGAAGTCAGAGCGGGGCGATGCAAGCGTGAATGAGCACTCTCTTTTTGCGATTTGGGTTTGCTGCCCGCCCATGCCAGATATATTACAAGTCATCGCGTATGCAGGCAAATCTAGTTGGAGTTGAATCCGTTCCGTTATGAATGTTCGTTGTGAGCCTTGATCCACGAGTGCCCGCACCAGAAATCGTTCTCCTTGATGGACAATATGGGCTAAAGCCGTCGGCAATAGCACTTGATGTTGGCTGGTGGCCACATGCGCATGTGCATGAGAGGTAGCACCACTGTTAGCTGCCACAGTGGTCATCATCTTCGTCTGTTGTGCGGAAGCCTGCACGGATTGGCTCGTCGTCGACGGGCCGGACACCTGGTTAGACTGAAAAGATGAAACCGAATTATTCTGGGCTGAGCTTGAGTTAGGAAAATGGAGAAGGGTATGGTGTAGCTTCTTGCATTTCGCACAGCGGAATGTGCTGGGGCAATGGGCCTTCAGGCGATTGGCAGCAAGGCAGTTGAGACATCTGTTATGTTTCGAGATGAATTGGATTCGGTCGTCGACCGAGAGTCCCAGGAACGTATCACATTGTCGCAGTCGATGATTGCCATTACATAATGCGCAAGAAACCTTATATTTTCCCTCGGTATGGAACACGTTGGCCGACGGAGTCACTGGGCTAGAAGAGAGAACGGGGGCTTTAACTTTGGTGAAGCTGGCGAGGCGTTCAACGACTTCGAAACGGTTGCTGAGAAACGTGTTCATTTGCTCCCATGTTGGCAACTCTCGATGCGTCGAAAGTGACTGCTCCCAATGGGCGATCGTGGTAGCTGGCAGTCGGCTGGAACAGAAATGGACTAACATCGCGCCCCAGAAATCGGTAACACCTTGACTCTTCATCATCGCAATGCAATCGTTGACGGTGTTTTGGATCTTCAGAATTCCTTCACTAGTTTCTTCCTCAATTGCTGGCAGATCAAACAGTGTTTTCAGCTGATGGTCGATTAGGATGCGCTTGTTTTCGTAGCGCGCTTTGAGAGCCCTCCACGCCGGCGTAAAATTGGTCCCAACGAGCGGGTATCCTTGCACAATGGCCCCGGCGGGGCCTGTTGTCTTATTTCGGAGATGGAACAATTTTTGTACGGGTGGACATCGATGATTGTTCACGTACACGGCCGTGAACATGTCGCGGAACGCAGGCCATTCGTTGTATCCACCGGAAAAGGTCATGACATCACACGGGGGCACCCTTATATAGTCATCAGATTCCGGTTGATCGATTTGGTGCGGCGCATGGGTACTGGATAGTGGCAGCGTCTCGATGCTCATTAGCTTTATAATTTCTTGTAGATGTGCCTTGGTCTGGAGGTACGTATTCCGACAGTGCGTTAGGGTGGATTGGAGCGTTGCATACGCTTCGGCATTCGCTTCGGCATTCGCTCCTTCAGCTGATCGAGCCACTTGGAAGGCATTCTTGGCAGTCCGCCAATAAGAGTCTTCTATTTTGAAGTACAGTAGAGATTCAGTTTGATTCGCCGCATCACCGCTGGATAAATCCTTGCACACCTGCACTAAGTCTTCGGCAGCTTCTATAAAACTGGGTGGCGACATTATAACGGAATTAATTTAATGAAAGGGGGAGAAAATGTGGCTGGGAAATCGCCTGACCACACAGAATTGTTTATATTTATTTATTGAACAATATGCAACCGTGGCAGCGAATATTCAATATTCCTGCGTTGCGATATAAATTTCCTAAAATCCCGTAAAATTGTATTTTCGATGTATAGTGGCGACCAATGCCGGTTGTAGCGCCTCCAATAATTTTTATAAGGCTCGGTGAATATTGGAATATTTACAGTTTTGCTCGGCGTGAAGTAGGCTACCGCTGCTGTGTGTAGCGTATTAGCAGAAAAGGTTGGAGAAATATTTGTCGTCTTCAACTGAATTCTTTGAAAAATTATAAATATAAATTAAAGCGCACAAACCATAATAAGAACGACCAATGCCGGTCGTAGCGTATCGGAATAAAACAAGACCTCCTTTATTCGCAACACCTCACCTACAACCCCAATTAAAATAAAACACAAGTAGCAAATGTTTATTAAAGATGAAACGCAACACGAATAGCGAATCTTCGTCAACGGCAAAATAAACCACTAGAATCGACCAAAGCAAGCTGACTTCGAGCTTAGGTATGTATGTATGTCTCGTCGCTTGTTTGTCTCTTCGATGCTCAACGCAATCAACTCTTTATTGCGTCCAGAGAACACGTAAGTATGTACGTCCGTGTGTGTATGAAATGATTATATACGACTTGTCTTAGTCAAAGCACCGAATGCAACAGCCAACAACAACAACTACCGCTCACTGATCGAGTGACTCGCTGTCTACTAGACTCAGCGACGAAACGTCGCAATGACAACAGACGGTTTGGCGCCGGTCGCTTGTTGTTGTAGTTGCTCAATTTTCGCAGCCAAATTTGTTCTTTTTGGTTGCTCTTTTTGTTCTTCGAACTAGCATTCAGGTACGCGCGAATGCTAGCTTAGAGGAGGGAGGGGGAAAAAGGTCGGTCCACCAGCTTGGCGCGTGATTATGCACTTGTGGTTTTGTAGTGCGGGAATGACATCTGAAGGGCACTCGAATTCCCCTGCACGTGGCCGGCGTGGACTGATCTTTCCCAACCCTTCCTCTGAAAAATGGTCCACCAGAGTCTGATTCCAGACTCCTGGCTCAGGATCGCCAAATGTACAATTCACCCTCGTCGAGGGAGGTTAAGAGCAGAAAAGTGGAACGTACCTTGATCTCGCCGGATGGTGTTGAAACGTCGATTTCTTCTCCGGCTTATGGGTTGACGGGAGCACGAGGATAGCGAGGTTGCTGGAACGGGCGTTTACGCGTCGCGTATTCACGTTTATAGGTTATTGAGAAAGAAAAAAAAGATTCCGGCTTCTTGCCGTTAAATGGAAAAAAATACGATACACTTTGAAACTTATCTATATATATATATATAATACACCACTTCACTGGGGCTTCGTGCCCAACTTAGTTTCTAACAAAAAAATGGATCAACCATTCGAGTGGGAGTATATTCAATTTTGAAAAATTTATTGTTTTTCGTGAAAATTCGGTTGGTTTTTATATTTTTTTTTGTTCGAGTTTTTTGTTTCGGGAGCCGGTTTTCACACGCCTGTCACGAACCGTTGCTGCTTTTTTTTTTAGTGACCCTCGCTGTCGCTAAAATCGCGGAAGAGCCGAGTTCGTTCTTTCTGTCTGTGAAGTAATGAGTAATTAATTGTCCCCGTGCATTAGTCGGCGTTTACGCGGCGCGACAGCAACTTTGAACACCATGTTTCCATAAATGTTTTATTTTTAGATGTTTTAGTAAAACATGTCAATAAAACACTACCGTTTCCACTAGTAATTTTTTCCAACAAATTTTGAAAGAAATAAAATTTGAATTCACTCATCGATGCCTTCACTACTTGTCTTTATCTGCTAAGTAGGCTTTTTCATATGGGCACTTTGTGTTTAATGTTTATAACGTCAGGCAAAAATTTCGCATGTCATTGTATGTATAGCCTTACCTTTTTTGTTTACTAATAAAAGTGTTCCTTAAAAAATGATAAAATTTATGTATCTATAATATTTTCAATATTGTTGTTTGTGCATTGTTATAACGACCTTATCCTACTAAAGTTGGGGGGTGGAGGGAAGGGGCGCCGAAAATCTATTATGCACCGGGCGCCAGTTGGGCTCGCTACGTCACTGGTAGTCAGTAATTTATAGTGCAAGATAATGTCAAAAGTTCACAAAGCAATTCAATAGATGCATTTAAGTGTATTTTATTTCCATTTCATAAGTACCCTGACATTTTATAAGGACCGGTCCGCAAAACGGCTGACCGCAGGTCTTGTTTGGGGTAACTGTCGGAATTTTGTCTGGTTTTGAGCCCGGATCCCACTATCTGGGCAATGCGCCGATTTTGGCCGCAATTAATGCGTCGATAGTGTGAGCGCAATTTTTGGACTCTGACGCTGAAAAGTGTGATCATCTTGAACTAGTTTTTTAAAATTTTATTGATCCCCGATATCTTTTTGACAATATGCGACGATAATGTGATCCTTGTGCCGATCTGTCCCGATAAAAATCGGCGCAGATTGTGCTAGTTGAGCAGATAGTGGAATCCTAGCTTTAGGCTCCTCAAATTAGGAGTTTAAAAAACCATACGTAACGTACGTAAAACGTATATAAGTATTTTTTATTTATTGCATTTGTTTTTTTTTTTTGTTTCGTTTTTTATTTGTTTTCATTTACCTAGAGAGTTTGTTGTATTGTCAAGCCTGCCTGACTACAACACCCTTACTTGTTTAAAGAATCCCCTAATGGTCGTACAGGCTAATAGCTTTATTTCAGACAAACATCTCAAAGTTCGTATCACTAAGCATTTGCCTCCTTGAACGGTTAACAATCCCTGCGAAGGAAAATAGCCGTTCAACAGGAGCAGAGGAAGCTAATGGGGTGTTGTATTTTAAGAATGCGTTTTTTATGGCGGAGTGATTCCTTAAAGAGTCTGTCGTTACATTTCGGTCGATCAAATATAAAACTGTTTCCTTTAGCAGACAATCCGACTCAGTAGAAACACATTCTACGCCATCATCTATTGAAGAAAAATTAATATTTAAATGAGTGTTAGAGACAGAATGAAGTGTAAGCAATTTAGCATTATTCTCTTCCCCGAAATCAAGGAATGATTTTTGCGGTGTTTGACGCACTGCACGAGTTTCCAAATCATTTATTTTGCCACATTTCATCACATAGGTGTTAAACATTTTTTTAATGTTCTCTTCGGTATGTGCTATTGCCGTTTCTACGAGAGCTTTGACGAATCTAAGTTTTATTTCTGGCATAGATATACCCGCTACTACAGCATCCCAGGCTTCAGGCTCCACCAAGAAATAAGTCTCAAATCTTTTGAGCAAATCTTCCGGCATTCTCATTTTAACCTCGCCTAAATGCGTAAAGTTCGCATGATCCAAACGCCGCAATTTTATTCTTAAAGAAACTAAAGCAGGGACAAAATAGCCAAAATACAAGGTTTTTTCGCCCTGCAAAAAATCAATTGCTTTAGCTATAGGTCCCATAAGCTTTAAATATTCTTCCAAATATTCAATCTCATCATTAAGAACTGTTTGAATTTCTAACCGATAGCACAATTCGGAAACCTTTTCTTTATGGTCCAGCAACTTTTTGACAGAAGTGTTAATGGAGTTCCACCTTGTTACGCAAGGGGTTGGCAGATTTGCGTTAATTACTGCCCTTATTATTTCAGCTGATTTTGGCTTGTTGCATTTGCTCCAAATCGCTGTGCACCTTTTAAAATATCCAGAACAATTAGGAGAAAGAATGACGTTGAAGAAAAATATTTTTACCTATTGAAAGACCTTCTATTAATGTCTTTTACATCCAAACTGTTCACAATTTTGTTGAAGTCAGTTGTGGTCAGCAGGTTTAAAGAGTGACTCGCGCAAAGAAAATGCTTGGACAGACGTAGGTATGTATGTATGTGCATTACTATTTGCTATACTTATGTTTTGCTTGTTTAATTAAGTGTTTAGTGCATTTTGTTATTTTTAATATATTGTCAACCGGGACACAACAGCAATTGTTGAACGGTTACACTAGCTTACACTAAAAATATCCACTTTTTGCATGATTTTGCATTATAATTTACTGATTACTGAAATATGTTGCAGTAACTAGTAACTAGTAACCAGTAAAATTTACTGAGGCTTACTGATTACTAAGGCTTTACTGATTACTGAAATATTTTGCAGTAACCAGTAAGGCTTTACTGATTACTGAAATATTTTGCAGTAACCAGTAAGGCTTTACTGATTACTGAAATATTTTGCAGTAACCAGTAAGGCTTTACTGGTTACTGAAATTTTTTTTGCAGTAATCAGTAAGGCTTTACTGATTACTGAAACCCTTATTGCATTTCAAATATACTGCAGCATGCCCATATATGGTAAGTTGGTCAGACCCCTTTGCTGATGCTGCATTGATTTTACACTATCAGTAGGTATTTTCAGTACCAGTAAATCAGTACTGGTAATGCATGTGAAATTTCAGTACTAGTAAATAAGTACTGGTAATGCAAGTGAAATTTCAGTTTCAGTAAATCAGTACTGGTAATGCATGTGAAATTTAAGTAAGTAAAAAGTTACTGGTAATGCAAATTGAATTGCAATATCAGTAAAAACTTTTACTGGTACAGGAAAGTGCCTATCGATGGTCCCAAATATGACTTAATTAAGAAAATTTGAAAGTTTTTCCAAAATTTACCCCTCCCACCACCCACCGCTCGTACCACCTTAAGTGATTTCCATATATAAAAATTAATGTATTGCTACAAATTTACTACAATATACATTATTAAAATCGTTCCTTTTCTTTACTGATTGGTTTGATAAAAGTCTGATTTTTTCATTAGTTATCAGACGAATATATAATATAAGGTATTAAAAAAAAATGTTTTCGAATGTTATTTTGTTTTTCTTTTTTCTCCGTTAAAAGTTTTTTAAACTTTTACTATCCCACCAAAGATTCCGGTTTTTCAAAGCACACAAAAAAAAGAGAAAGAAAATGATATTAACCTAATACTAAAAGTATAATTTAAAATTATTACTTATATGTTACAATGGGTGGTCACAACCCCAAAGAAGTTGATAAGGGAGGTCAAGCCGGACCAAAAATCGTATGGGAGGGGGGCCGTAAATGCACTTCTGAGGAGTTAAAGGAACTTTTTTTTTTTTGGCTTTTAGAAAAAGTTATATTGTTGGTTAAAATTTGAGCCGTTGCACTATGGGCCAGAAAGTCATTTTTTTTTGGAAAAAAGTCTAGAAAAGGTGATAGAGCATCGAATTTTTGCACAGATGTGCAGAGAACAACTCTTAGATCGATGTTAAAATAAAATTTTTATTGGAAAATTTGTAAGGGTACCTCCAGTACTAGGGTGTGTTCCGGACAACACATAAAAGCGTGCCAAATCCGCAATTCTTAACTTTTTTCAATGAAAATCGGTGTGTGAGTTCGTTTTGGAGGACATGTCCTTCTTTCCCCCTCCCCTCCCTCTACTGAAAAACAATAGGTTGCAATGGAATTTCGTGTCCGAAAAATAAATTTGAATAAAAATCTTTTAAGATCACAGTTGGGTTTTAATATATTTATTATGTCTTGGCATTTACATATGTTGAAAATAAAAAATTTTCCATATTGTAGGCAGAACATATTTTTTTCAAGATTTATAGCATTTTTTAATCTGCTTTCAAATTGAATTTTATCAATCATTCGCAAATATTCGCAAAAATCTCGATTAGGACCAGTGTTAAGCAAACTGCAGTTTTTTTCATTTCGTTTGCTTTTGATTTGCTTTGACTGCGGAAATTTTCAAAAGCGAAATCAAAGCAAAAGCAGCGAACGAAAAAGTCGAACCGCGACTGTTACTGTGCTTTTACAAATATCGCAGTCGAAGCAACAGTCGAAATCTGACTGTTTCGTTCAGTTTTGATTTTTTGATTTATCAAATGAATTTAATAATAGGAAATCGAATTTTTTAAAGATATAAAAAAACCCAAACAATTAATAATAGGTACTTATAAGAAACAAATATTAATTAAAACATTGCTGTGCGTATTGTTTAATCTTCTGGATCTTCAAAAAGCGGTAAATTAATGATGGCACCATTTAAACATGTTGAATTTAGTTTAACTAATAATATATCCTCCAGAGTATCGTGACTCATTCAGTTTCGGTGGTCGGTCAAAATTAACTTCAAGGAAGAAAAGGCTCTTTCTATGGTAACCTGTTTGCAATAAGGTTAAATAAGTAGTTATATAATAATAATGTTATAAAACATATGCAACTTAAAACGAAACATTTACTACCTGAGTTGGAGCAATGTATGCTAAGCGCATATAATTCCGGTTCAGAATGCTTCCTGCCCTTCCAATAATGTAAAATATCGGTGTCGCATCGCATAAATGGAAGATGCAGATTCGTAATTTTGGAATAAACGTTGATAAACATTATTTCACTGGTTTTTGCCACAAGTTTTTTGGTCAAAAATGCATTGAGTATTTCGTCGCCTTCGTCACGAAAGCTCATTCCATTGGTTTGTAACAAATTATCGCTAGAAATGAGATTTGGAAAAGCAGAAACATTGCAGCTTCTCCCATAGATGCTTTAAGTACACAATGGCTTCTTCTCTTTTTTCTGAAGTAAGAGTATGATGAAAACGCGGATCAAGGAATAGGCAGGCATTCAACATTTTGTTTTCCAGCAACTTAGAGGTTTGTTTTTCGATGATTTCTAATAGTTTCGTCCCAATTATTATTAATACATCATCACTGGTATTTGTTTCGACTATTCTTTCCGTAATGCAAATGCTCTGCTTGGAATTTAACGATCGTTTCTTGTAAAGGACCGAAGACTTTGCCATAGCTTTCCATAAAATCCCACAATGCATCGGTGTTATCGAAATTTTCCTCAATGCTTTTATTTCTGACCGACTCCACAGCCAATAGGGCATCTTTTGTAGCCAACAATGTTTGAGTCATTTTATATCTGGAACCCCATCTGGTAAGACAATCGAGTTGAGGAATTGAAAGGCTTCTCAATTCAAAAGCGTCTTTAAAGCCATTTGAAGGCTTTCGAATGAATTTTGTAAGGTTCCTGCAGCTAAGCAAACATCCTTTAATATTGGAATCTTTTGTGACATCCAGTGCACAAAGTTGTGCAGTATGCGCTGCACATCTACAATGAATGAATTTGTTCTACCCTAAGATTTGATGGGTTTTCGAGATCATTGATGTTTTTCAAATACGTGCTATTTAAATCGTCTTCTGTTAATTCGTGTTCATAATTTGCATTGTAGGTTGATAAAAATTTTGATGTCTTAATCATATTGGCACCATTGTCAGATGTGATTGACACAATCTGATTAAGATGAACTCCATATTTTTGCAATATTTTTAATATTTCAGTTGCTAGATTATTTGAGTTGCTGGCTCCAATATCTTTCAACTTAACCATGCCCAATATAAATGATGTAACTTCATCTTCTTTGATAAATTGCGCACTGATGCCAAAAATATTACGAGAGAGCCTGGATGCACTGTCAATCTTCAACGATAAAAGCATGTGGCTCATTTGCTTTTTCATAGTGGATCTGATATTGTTGGCAACTTTTTTCAATGTTAGAACACAATTTTTTGCATTGAGTGTAATGCTCTGGCCATACTTCTCTCTTAAACCTTCGCAAATTGGATCGATTATGTTTTTGAAATTCGGAGAGTTTAAAACATTAAATGTCACACTGTCTTCAGTGACAAGTCCCATGTAAGCACGAAATAAAAATTTTTTGCTAATTTGAATTTTAATGGTATGCTTTCGCTCAGAGATTGAACTTGTTATGTCTGACTGTGAGTTAGATGAGTTTGTTGAAGCTTCAACGTTATTAACTTTTATTTTATGTATTTTAAGCAAATGTGCTTTTAAATTTGAGGTTCGATTGTTTTTCAATTCAGATTTGCATAAATTGCATACCGCTTTTCCGGCGATACTGTCATTTGCGTAATGCTCCCAAATTGCGCTTGACATGTTTTTTCGCGTCGACATGGTAAAAGTGCGATAAACTTCAACCAAAATGATCACTTCTATCAATTAGACAATTAAAAACGATGTGAGTATTCTACTTGATATCAGATGCATGTCAAATTTTGAGTGAGAAGGCTCGCAACGCATGCTTTGTCTAATTTTTTACTTCGGCTGCTAGACTATTTGAATTTTTTTTATCCTGTCTCAAAGCAAAATCAACAGTCGCAAAAAGCAACAATTGTGTTTGGGATTTCTAAATCAAAACAAAAAAAATAAAGAACTGTGCTACAACTGAACTTTTTTTTTTAAATCAAAACTTTTACTGCGAAGCTAAAGCATATTTTTACGACTTTTGCTGTTCGACTGTCAGTTTTCCGAACACTGATTAGGACTTTATAGACAACATTATAAAGCTTCATTTCTATATAGTTTTATGGACTGCCGAGGACTGCTTCATATTTTTTCTTCCCAAAGAACATAAGGAAAATTCCAGAATTTATTTTAAAAAAGCTTCAAGTGTTTTGCTAACTTGATTCATATACTAAAAAATCCCACACAAAAGAGTGATGAGGTTTTATTGTACATACCCTGAATGCTGTTATCCATATTTAAAAAAGTTTAGTTTCGAAGAAATTGATTTAAAAATTTGAATAGACAATCTCACTTAATTTCAATTATTTGGAACGCCAAGCCGCACGTTATTTGCTTTGTGAACTTTGACAGGCTGTCAATTAAAAGGGTTACCAATAGAAAAAAATGAAGTACTTTTTATGATGGTCAGAGTATTTTCTTACTATATGCATACTAATTTTTTTCCAAATTCCTACACAAAAATTTCGACTATTTGCCAAAAAAAGCGGCCAGCTGGACCATAGTGCGTTGAGGGAAAACTAAACGGTTCTTACTAAAGAAGCCATTTTGGTATGAAAAAGGACCTATTAACATATGTTTTTAAATTTTTTTCTGCAACTGCATTCGATTTCCTTTAAACCGTAGTACATATGCTATCCCTTATTTGCGGTTTAGGCATCGTAAAAATGGGACGAAAATCTTGCTTTTTAATTCAAAACAGTAGCAAAAAAAATTTTTTTTAAGGGCCAAGATGTTACCTCGAACATCAATTTTCTATTCAAAACAAGTTTTTATTTCTGCGATGATCCGTAAACCCTCTATCGTGTTTGTTGCGGTTGCCTACTGGGTCACCACGAGGGCTGTCAACGAGAAAAAGGGAAAATATCGATTTGTAGGGAAAAATTACTTCGATAGAACTTTCACAGCGCTGATTCGTGAGAAGAGGTAACACTAGAGCTGGGAAACTATCGATAGTCGGCACCATCGATAGCCACCGATACTATCGGCTCTGACCATCGATAGTTTTCGATAGTACCGAAGTATAAAATACAAAAACAGGATACTGTGTTAGGGATCTCAGACGTTCCGACCGTAGCCAAGTCGTACGAAAATTTAGCACGTCTGAGATTCCTATGAGACGTTTCAGTAAACATCATTTTTGTCACCTGTGGACACATATGACAATCACTTGAAATTCATTTTGCTTTGATAGTAAGCGTGTTGAAGAAGAAATATGGGCTGTTTTCGCTACAATTCTCGGCCATCATCCTTCACTGAAAAATTCTTGGAATGGACTGGATGTACAAAGAAATTCCTGTTATATAAATATATGAATCACTTCGATAGTCGATAGTCAAAAAACCATCGATGGTGCCACCGATAGTGTGAAACCATCGATAGTATCGATAGTTTCCCAGCTCTAGGTAACACTCGTCGTCATTTCCGTCTTTCTGATTTTTTGGAGCTCCCGAGAGGTCAAACGCGGAATTTCGATCCCGCAAGTTCTCGGTCATCCAGAAAATAAAACATCACTAGACGCTAGACTGCACCTACGGTCACCACCAAGTATTACAGTATGAGAAACGAGCTAATAGGCAATTCAACAAAGCTAATAGGCAATTCACCAAAGGCAACAACAACCACACGGCATACCAGGCAATCCACCACGATGCCTCTTTGGGCATTGTTGTCGTCTCTAGAAATTGGGCACGTACAAGCAGTTAGTTTTTTAAAGGGATTTTTTATCATTTATAAACAGAGAAAATCAGATATTATAAAGGTTTTTTTTATGAATGATTGTACCATTTTAAACTGTAGAATTTATTTTAAAATTTATTTTTTCTTTTTAGTAAAAGAAAAATGCACGTACTATAAAAAACTGATATCCGAGTTTTTGGTCTTGTTTAATTTAGACGATAGTGTGGCATCCATGGACAACAGATGGTGCCAAATGGAACGAGTCAATAGTGCAAATCGATGGTGAAAATAGTAACCGACTACAATTTGAACGTTTAGCTTTTAGAAATGAGACTTTCTGTCTGTCTGATTTTCAAAGGTATCCCTTCGTTGTAGGGTTTTTTATAAAATTCATAAAAACCAAAATTTTTTTAAATACATAGTGGAATTATTTAATTGGACTTAGTTAAGGGCATAAAATTTATATTCCAAATATAGAAGTGGCCGCGCCAAAAGGCGTTATTCGAAAATTGAATTTTACACCTAAAATTCAGATGGCGCTTGTAACAAAGACGGCATAAATACTTATTTTTTAATCGTTGACATCCTCTACAAAAATTGATTTAATCGGCCGATTTTTAGGGGTACCTCCAGCGTTAGAGTCTGCCTCAAAAATCATCTGAATTGTGTAAAGTCACAAGCTTTCGACACATTTTTGTGAAATGAGGAATTTGAGCTTTGTTTTAGCCTCCGATTAAAAAATATATAGCTGTTTATCTGTGTAGGGTATACTATGGTCTGCTTCGCTTTACTATAACACCCTTACTTTTTTTCATTTTGAAACATGAATTTTAAAAATATATAAATTCCTTTTATGTCGAATTATTTTGCTTTTTAATTGGTTTTATTATGTTTTAATAACTCTTTTGAGTACTCGGTTCAGTATCGATAAAAGCTTTGCGCTTAGAGTATTTGTGCATCGCTGACGAAGTCGTTCAATTTAAATGCAATATTGAATACTGATTTGCGGGGGTCGCAGATACTCAATATTCTTTAAAATGAAGGAGCATCTCTACTTTATTGTTTGCAACTTCAATTTTACTTAAAAAGGGTCAAAATATAAAGTTACGGCATGTTTAAAAATCGCAAATTCTTCGACTTATTTTTGACAGTCAGCTGATTTTTACTCAACTTCACCACACCATTTAGAGCCAAATAGCATTTTGACAGGCTTTCCCATACTGTAATACTTGGTCACCACTATTTGCAGATAGATCCGCCCATACGTGTAATTCTGCCTGGATTACTATGGGCAACAAGTGAGTTAATAGCACTTTAGCACATTTTGGTTGAGACTTCCAATTTTTAGCTCACACTCACAAATCCTTTCATTTATTCAAAAGGACTGCAACCTTACTACTGTAGCACGCCTTAGATCTTTCCACAAGTAACGACGACGTTGATAAGCTAAAGGTCTCCACAAAGGTAAGATGGAAGCTGCCCTCGAGAGCTCGTCACAAAGAAAGAGAAAGAAATAACCTGAGCTACTGTTTTGAAATCCGTAAAAAGTTATACGATCCCATTCGGGTCAAGGAATGCGAAGCTCCTAGATCCCAGGGGTATTCTATCTCATTCGAACGCCTCCTTACCGTCAATACCAGCACAAATCGGAGTAAGGGAAGCAGCATCCTCAGCTCTGAGCCCTTGGGGAAACCAACAACCTCTTCGTATCGCTTTCGTCCCTGATGTGGACTGCCTATAACTTAATATGTTTAAAGATAATTGCCGTTTAATTATTAAACTTAAGAAAAAATAACAAAATGAAAAAAAAAAAACTGAGGAAAACATTTTTAGTTAGAAAATTCGAGTACATTCGTGATACTAACTTCCTTTGTATTCCCACAACAAAGTTCCGGAAAAGCAAGCACGCATGTCAACCTTATTGAATCAGCAGCAACCGCAGACGACGATTTTGAGCGCCCAATATCGACAGCGGTACATTAAGGCAGCTGATATGCAAAAGTAATCCACACATTGTAAATTATCCGCATTCCAATATGGAATAAAAGACTGTGTTTGAAAGCCTTTAATTGCTTAACTGAAACCCGGAAAAGGAATTTAGGAATTTCGAAAATAACAAAATTTTACCTTGGAAGATACGATGATACATCCGAATACTGGAATAAGATTTTGATTTTATATTGAATTCCACTTACGAGTGAAGCCTTAATTTGCAGTTTACAACAAAAAAATAAAAAAAATGTTTTTTAACCCTCTACCTGGCAAGTCCGCTTCAAGGCGGGCATCACATATATGGTATTTTTGAAGTGTCACAAAATTAATTTTTTATAAAGTCTGGCAATTCACTCGAATTCTTACAAAACGACAAACAATATAACGTATAATTTTTGGAAAGTAACCGGTTCATTGAACAGCAATCGTCAGTCATATGTTAAACATTAGCAAAAACGGCCAGAAAAAGTAAATTGTGTTTGAAGTGCATTTTTTATGGCGAAAAATCATATTTTTACTAGGTCTATCCAGCTGGAAAAATTACTGGTAAGTAGGAAAAGTTGTATAATTTATAAATATGGAGAGCGTTTTTTGATTTTGTTAAATTATAATGGTTATTTATTTCAAAAACCAAAGTCCGCCTCGAGGCGTACTTGCCTTGGAACTGTATGTTTTGCAAACAGATGTTTGTATTTTTAATTTTTGAGTTCTAATTACAGCAATGTCCGAAAAGCCAAAGCGCGTACATGATGCACAATATTATGGCTCGAAACGAAAATGGAAGCTTTCTCAAATGTCTGATGACAACATTAAAGACCTGATGAAAACACTTTCGGGTCCTGAATCGGAGGAAGAACAAGTGGCGGTGATGATTTTGATGATGATGACTGGGACGAATTGAATTTCGTTTTATCAGCTAAAGATGAAAATGCATGGCTGCAATTGAGCCGGGCTTGAACCAAAGAAATGTAAGTCTATCCTTGGTAGTGTCAATTCTAATAACTTCAGGTAAAAAATTTCAAAAAGATTAGATAGACTGAAAGTGTTAAGACAATCAAAATAATATTTTTGTAATTCATTAAATACATACGTAAGGTTTGGTTCTATATTCTATTTTTTAGTTGACAGGTGTAGTGCAAGAGTGATTCAGGAAAGTGGAAATCCACCAGGTGAAATACAGTGGAAATCGTTTATAACAGACTTCAATGGACCGGAAAATCTGTCTGTTGTATACGATTTCTATTACAGAAATATATCGCATATAGAAGACAGTCTGCTATATACGATACACATATCACCTATAGCAGACATTCTGTTATTGGCAGTAATGCCCGAGAAATATTTTTGCCTCGGAATGCGGGACGGTTGGCCGCCTTACGTTAGTATTAAGTATATATGTGTCATAACAAAAATATTGTACTCAAAAACAAAATGTAACAATACATATGTTTGTGTTATGTATGTACATCTAATAATACGAACATAAAACACGAAAATGTAACAGTAGATTTCTTCACTTGTCTGTTATAAACAGTACTATCGAGTCGTGGGGACTTCTAAACGTGTATTTTATAAGCGATATGTCTACTACAAGCGATGTCCGTTATATACGAATTAATATGTATTATCCCCATTACACTTGGAGGGACCAGAGGTTTTGTCTGTTGTATACGATAGTCTGTTATAACCGGACCTGCTATAAACGATT
This sequence comes from Chlorops oryzae, assembly GCA_020466095.1. NCBI lineage: Eukaryota > Metazoa > Arthropoda > Insecta > Diptera > Chloropidae > Chlorops > Chlorops oryzae. Next base: position 58,962,651 of record CM035807.1, on the reverse strand, counting down.
TCCACTGTATCTATCGGTTAGTCTGTTGAAAATATTCCACTCAGACGTGATTTACCACGCCGAAAGAACACACGTATATCGAAGAATCAAGCACGATCTCCGCTGCCCGTGTTTGATGAATCTGGTCCACCTATTCAACCAAATGATGGTGGATTCACTGGAACTATCAGTTATATTAATCCAAAAAGCAATGAATTAAAAAATTTTTTTGGAAGAAGTAACATATGCATTAACATTTGAATGAAATCACTTTCAGAGGAGATTTAACTTTGCCAGAACGTTTCTTTGAATTACGACACCATTTGAGTGCTTTCAATATTTTTTTACTAACGAGCTAATGGAAAATATAAAAGGCTTCACCAATTTAGCTGCTTATTGAATATTCATTCGAAGCTGTCCGCTCCTTAATGCCATCAAAACAAGTAAAAAAATATATCTTAGATTTAACGATTTTTCAAAAATTGTCAATGATAAAAATGATACTCAACACTCGATACTATGAACAAAACATTTGATTCTGCTTTCACGCTTATGCATTGCCGAACAAATGTGTGCGACGAATATGGTTAGTGGCTTGAAAGTTTATATGCCAAACAAACCACATAAATGGGGGTAAAATTGTTCCATTTATGCGACTACACTGGATTTTTATATCGTTTTGAAGTATACTCCGGAGCAACAAACAACGTCGTATTACCAAATACGCAAGACCTTGGAGCTTCAGTGAATATTGTTATACGGCTTTCACAAATAATTCCAAACTTCAAAAACCATATTATCAACTTTCACAAATACTACACATCTTTGCCACTTATAGTTTATCTCAGAAGCAGAGGCATTTTATCATTAGGCACAGTCCGTTCCAATCGAATAACAAGTTAAAAATTATCTACAAATTTATCGCGTAAAGGCCGCGGTTATTATGTAGAATTCGTAGGCAGTGCATATGGAATTGAAATATCAAATGTATTGTGGAATGACAACTAACCTGTTTTACTTTTATCTACTTATGTTGGTGCGCTAATCTTCAAGACTGGAAACACTCTTACTGAATCTCTATCGAAAAATATTCAACTTGAAACATTTCCAAGATTTGATCGTAAAAAGAAGGAGCCACTTACAATTTATTGCACAAGAATTATAAAAGAATATAACCATCATATGGGTGGAGTTGCCATTTTAGACGTTCTTATCGGTCGTAATCATATTCGAGCCAAGACACAGAGTACCTCCCTTCGTTTATTTTACCATTTCTTGGACATAACACTGGTCAATTCATACCTTTTGATGCGAAGAATTCATCCGAATCGCGTTGCTGTTAATAATGGTCATGTGTAACTTGATAAATATAGGGCTCAGGTTGCTCGTTCATTATGCAAATATGAAAATCCTGATGAAAAACGTCCTCTTGGACGACCTCCTAAAATAAAGCCAAATAATGTCGAAAAATAAAAGTACCAATTGCATGCTAATGTTCGATATGATTGCATAGGTCATATGCCTGACCTACTCGATCGAACTGCAAAAAGAGTGTGTAAGCTACAAGGCTGAAAATCAGAAACTCAAATGATCTGTTTGAAGTGTGGTGTAAATCTTTGTTTATCGACATCCAGAAAGTGTTTTAAAATTTGGCATACACAAACATAATTCATACCTTAAACTATTAAAACTGTATAATATCATAACATGTCATTGGAACAATAGAGAATTCATATTTTTTAGTTTCCCTTTCACAATAAAAAACAAATGATAAAGCGTATACAAATGTTTTTTTTATACTTTCCATAGCAGGTCTGCCTTTAGGCGGGGTACGTTATATCTCACCTTGAGAAAAAATTACCTGTTCATGAGAAAAGTGTTTGAACAAATGCTGTTATATGTACAAAAATGTGTCTACTCTGAATTTTTCATGCAAAACAAAAATACGCCAGCTAGAGGGTTAAGTTGTCAAACTAAAATAGACATTTAGAATATGGAAAGCCGAGATTATTAAATTAAATATGAAGTAATGTTGAAAACGAGAAAAGAGTAAACCAGTTATGAATTTCTAAAGTGAGAATTGTTGGGTGAGATGCACGGATCGACGAAGGTAACACGAAGGTCAGATTAATTGAATTAATCTTGTTTTAACATTTGGGGTCATTGCAATTTTGCGTGGAGCAATGGTCATGGATACACGTTATGTATATATGGGGTGGACAGACGACGGTATCAACTCCATCTTGATATCGCAAAAACCGCAAGAATTAAATAGTTGCTCGTTTCGGATCAGTTCAGGTTTGATTAAGATTTTCAGAAATTTGTTTACGGGGTGTGTGAGAAAGAACCCCAATCCTAGCCGCGAATTTACATAGAATTTACCACTTTATTCTTATCTCACTTCCCATGGAAGTCGTCCAAGTGTGACTCCAGTTTCGTAACTTGATCACTGCAAACAAACTTTTTGGCGAGCGCCTCCGGAGAATCGCTGCCACCGATACATTTATGGATAATTTCGATTTAATTTTTTTCCCAAAGATACTTCAGACTTTAAGCTATACGATGTATATGAAATAAATACAGCAACATTATTCATGTCTCCACAAAAAAAATTATAGAAACATGCATTTTTTCGGCTTTAAAACTATACCATCCGCTTAAAATCGTCTTAGTTGACCGCCCTCTAGTGGTGATCTAAAGAGTCCAACCATAAATATTTTTAATAATTATATTACCGTGAAATCTCCAATAAGTGGACACCCACCCTCGCACAGTGATTTGTCCCTTACAAATAAATCAAAATTTTTTTGGTGTTGGAACATAACAAATTTGGTATCGTTTTTAAGAAAATACTTCAAATAAGAAAGCTCTCAAATATTTTTGTAAAATTGAAATATGTACGGACGCTACATCTCTTCAAAGTTTGTGGTTTTTTTTGTGCGATTTTTAAGCTAGCAAATGTGCGACTTTGAACTGCTAAAAAAAAAATATGATAATAGATACATTTTTAAAGATATTGATAAAATTTTTTTTTTCCATTTATTGGAATTTGTGAGCTAAAAAATTAAATTTGTAAATTTTTAGAAAAAAGTTTTCATTTATTTTCTATAGCAGCTTAAATTATTGTAAAATTTATGAAAAATTCTTAAAATCGTCGATTTTTAGTGGAAAAAATCTAAAATACATCTAAAACCTTCTCTCAAATTTTTACACTATTTGTTGTACGCTAGTTCATATACTTTAAGAATTTGTATTAATATCATCCCGTTGATCCCCGCCGCTGAGATAGGCGCATTTTAAAATGGGTCTAAAATCGCTTTTTTACTTAGCGTATGTGTACGTAAGTAGACGATCTATAGCAAAACATAGCTGTGTTCGTGCAAAACTAAATCACCTGTTGAAGTGAAAAAGGTAGTTTTAAAAAGAAAACAAGTAAGAAAGCTAAAGTCGGTCAAGCCCGACTTTGAAATACCCAGCGTCCCGACATTATGAGCGCACTATGTTTTGCTTCTCTATTTGTGGGCGTGGCAGTGGGAGGGCAACATAAATTATTTCCCTACACCTTTCATTCGCCTTGGTGAACCTATAGTGCGAATTTGAAGCTTCTACGCCTTTCACTTCGGAAGTTACGCAAAATCTTCATTTGTGGGCGTGGCAGTGGGAGGGCGACATAAATTATTTCCCTACACCTTTCATTCGTCTTGGTGAACCCATGTTGCGAATTTGAAGCTTCTACGCCTTTTACTTCGGAAGTTACGAAAAATATTTATTTGTGGGCGTGGCAGTGGGCGGGCCAAAAGAAAATTTTTCCTACACCTTTCATTCGCCTTGGTGAACCTATGTTGCGAATTCGAAGCTTCTACGCCTTTTACTTCGGAAGTTACGAAAATATCCTATTTGTGGGCGTGGCAGTGGGCGGGCCATATAAATTTTTTTCCTACACCTTTCATTCGCCTTGGTCAACCTATGTTGCGAATTTGAAGCTTCTACGCCTTTTACTTCACAAGTTACGATAAGCCCTTATTTGTGGGCTTATTTGTGGGCGTGGCTCACGGAGGGCGGCGTCAATTTTTTTCCAGGATATGTCCCTTTTCGAAGTTTACCAGTACACCAAATATCAATGGAATGTGTTGAGTGGTTCGCAAGTTACAAGCATTTTACTGAAAACACATTATATTCATTTGTGGGCGTGTCAGTGGGCGGATGTCTCCCATTTTTACTTAGGATCATACTCGGATCCCGATATACCTGTGTGCCAAATTTCGACTTGATTGGTCCAGCCGTTTCGGAGGAGATCTGACCACGGACGGACGGACAGACGGACGGACGGACAGACGGACAAGTCTAAATCGATTCAGTTTTTGATCCTGATCATTTCTATATATATATGTCTATATCTCCAGAGCTTAGTTCTCCCTGTTACAAGATTCGCACAAAACTAATATACCCCGCTTACGCTGGGTATAAAAACGTTACGTAAAAAATAAAAATTAATATTAGGTGTAGTAAAAAGAAATCCATTATTTTTCCAATAGATGGCGTTATTTATCTGCATCTCGCGTTGTATAAGTCCGATCGTGTTCCGCTAGGGGGCATTAGAAAGATGACAGTTCCTACTAAAAAAGCTTTTTTGACACTTTTTTGATTGATTGATTCAGTTTTGTTTGAGAGCTTGTCAAAGATGGACATCAGCAAAGAGAAAATTCGCTACATTTTACAGTTTTTCTTCGATAAGAGAGAAAACGCAAGCCAGGCGGCTGAAAATGTGAATAGCGTTTATGGACCTGATACTGTAACAGCCAATCATGCGCAATTTTGGTTTCGTCGATTCCGTTCCGGTAACTTCGATGTCAAGGATGCACCACGCACTGGAAGGCCAATTGTCGAAAATGTCGATAAAATCATGGAAATTATCGAGTCCGACCGTCATGTTAGCACTGTTTCGATTGCAAAAGAGCTAAATATGGCACAAAAAACCGTTTGGAACCATTTGAATAAGGCTGGATACACAAAGAAGCTCGATGTATGGGTGCCACACGAGTTAACGCAAAAAAACCTCATAGACCGAATTTCCATCTGCGAATCGCTGCTGAACCGCAACAAAATCGACCCATTTCTGAAGCGGTTGGTGACTGGTGATGAAAAGTGGGTCACTTACGACAACGTCAAGCGAAAACGGTCGTGGTCGAAACACGGTGAACCGGCGTAAACGGTGGCCAAGCCAGGATTGACGGCCAGGAAGGTTTTGCTGTGTGTTTGGTGGGATTGGCAGGGAATTATCTACTATGAGCTGCTCCCATACGGCAAAACTCTTAACTCGGAACTCTACTGTCAACAATTGGACCGTCTGAAGGAAGCAATCGCCCATAAGCGGCCAGCTTTGGCCAATAGGAGAGGAATTGTGTTCCATCAGGACAACGCCAGGCCACACACATCGATAGTGACGCGCCAGAAGCTCCGAGAGTTTGGTTGGGAGGTTCTTCTGCATCCACCTTATAGTCCGGACCTGGCACCAAGTGATTACCATCTGTTCCTGTCCATAGCGAACAATTTTGCTGGTGAAACATTCGCTTCAAGAGAGGCTTCTGAAACTCGACTGTCTCAATTTTTTGCTAATAGGAACGAGGGCTTCTATGGGAGAGGCATAATGAAATTACCTTTAAAATGGCAACAAGTTATCGAACAAAACGGCGCATATTTGACCTAAATCGGGTCATTCTAACTATCTTAAATAAAGCCCTCAATTTAATGCAAAAATAATGGATTTCTTTTTACTACACCTAATATATAGCAGAAATTTTTGTTTATTTATTTTTACAATGCTTTGATAAAGCTTAAAATTTTGAATAATAAGCGTTATTTCTTAGAAGAGTATAAGATGTGCATTATATTTCATAAAATTTTTGGAATTAGCAACCCCAAATTAACATATGTGCCAAACTTCATAAGGATCGGAGCACTCCTTCTATTCATTACCAACTTTTAATGGGCTCAAATCACTGTGCGTCGCGGCCTTTTTGTCCACTCATGGGAGCTGTTAGATTTTGGGGAGCACAACATTAATGCTTTATTTTACATAATAATTTAAAATAAATTACCTTCAAGGACTAAAGTATCTAATGCATTGTCAATTTTGGATGAATACTTGGAAGCTTACTCAAATACGACATATGATCACTAAAGGGCGGTGAATATATTAGTCGCTTTTTATTTAAAGTAAAAAATTTAAAATAATAAAAACAAAGTTAATTTTCAGGAATAATAACAAAACAGATTTGTGGCTCCTCACACTAAAACAAGAAAAAAAGTAACAACAAAAAATCTTAAAATTCTTTTCTTAGAAAAAAAATCTTTATCTCGTCTCAAAATGTACTAAAACATTTCTGTTTACTGTGCCACTGTTTCACGTTTATTGTTTTTATACCTCGCTTATAGCCTCGGATATATATGCCTACTAGACATGACGTTAAAAACGACTTTTTGGAATTTCTTAGGTGGGGTGGTCTCATTTTGTAGGGTTCCTCGAAAAACTTTATGGGCCAAAATTTTTTTTCTGTAGGACGACGCTTAGACGTGCCCCACGGGGGTCAAAGTTCACAAAAACCCCGCCAAATCTTACTATTGTTGCCATAACTCTGTAAGGGAGGTCGGAAAGTGGGTAAAATGTGACAGCGACCCCCATTAATTTTTCCCCCGTAACATTTTATCTGAACAAACTTTCCCCCTATCTCCCCTCCTTAAGGGGGCTCCCATATAAAAGTACCCTTTTTATAAAATTGGTGCAAACCACGCACCAATGGCATAAATGGGTTAAAATGTATGACTAATCTCAACAATTATTTTATTTTACACATTTCACCCAAATAAACTTACCCCCTATCACCCCTCCTTAGGGGGCCCCCATACAAAATTACCTGGAATCTTTCAGCGATTGATTCATGAATCAATCTTTCCCTGAATTAAAACATAAGGATTGCAATAATTTTTTCTCTAAATCATTAAAATTGAAATCGGTGTTGAATCATTGAAGATTTACTTTCAGGGGTCGAAATATGAAAACTTCAATGTATACTTAATCTAGGTCACTTGTTTTAATTCAAAATGGTTTCAGTTAGGGAATCCAATCCCGCAATCGCGGGATCCGCGGGATTTGCAAGATTGCAAAAACACCGCACTATAGCCAGAAGTGAAGATTATTCTTAAAAAACAAAAAAATTTCCGCCAAATTATTCAAGCGCAGCTTTTCAGTTTCTCAATCAATTTTAAAAAGTCCCTTGAAATTGGAAAATGCTTCATATAAGACGTACCTATAGAGTTCGGTTGATTTCATGACGATAACATATGTCCAAAAAATCTTGGCACCAAATAGAACCGTTCGTTATGCCACCCTAGTGAACCGATATATGTTATCAACTCAGATCAGCAAATTTATTGATATCTCAAGATATATGTCAAATCAAAAATAGTAAAATTAATTCTTCAGAAATGGCACATAAGCTGGAATTGCGTGAGGCTGTCGCAAACGTTTTTGCCAAACTTAACACAAAAGAAACTTTTGAAGTGTTTAAAGACGAGCCAATTTCACGAAGAACCATATTGCGTGTTATCAGTGATTGCTCAAAAGGTAAAACGCTGGAAAAAAAAACGGACCGACGACTAAAACTAGTGTCAGAAAAACGAAAAACTACTGAAAGCTGCCAAAAACAAAGTTGGTCAGTCAACTCGGCGACCTTCGCGAGCATTTGGTGTGTCTAAGTCCACAGTTCGGAATATTTTGAATGATGAAATAATACCAAAATGCTGCAGAGAACTACGTAATAAACACTTTACGAATAGAAAGTTCATGATTTTGGATGATGAATCTTACTTTACTTTTGCACACCATGAACTGAAAGGAAATGATGGCTTTTATACCGATGACAATGACCATTTATTCGACCATGTGGTTCGAAAGCGATTAATTCTGACATTTATATCTGTCAATGCTTGATAAAATTGAAGCTGTTATTTTAGAATGTTCATTCCCATGATGAAATTATATTTTGGCCCGACCTTGCAAGGAGTCATTACGCAAAAAAAAACAACAGATTGGCTCGCTAAGCGGTTCATACCATTTGTTCGTAAAAAGGATAACCCACCAAATGTTCCACAGGTACGTCTAATCGAAGATTTCTGGACAATTCTGTAGCGTAAAGTTAAATGTAATGATTTTTGAGAGAACATTATGTCTTTAAAAAAACGAATTTTTTTACAATTAAATGGCTTACCATTTTTACTACTTATTTACACCTAAAAAAGTATTTTTCTTTAGTTATTCTCACATAAAAATCATTCATTTCATCTAATTAATACGTTTTTAACGCAGTTTAGTCTGGTAAAACACGGCACAATGTAACTAGATTTTTAGTCTAGGTACTGAAATGCAGACCTTTTAATATCTCGAATTTGAACAATGTAGTTCCAGCACTTTCAAAGTAAACGGTCCACATAATGACCAAAAACTGTGGGCTCGGCAGTAAACATGGGGAACTATGGAATTAAGCACATTTTAATCCTAACTTTATTTTTTCCTGACACAATATTTCAAATCAATCTAGCCGTAATTTTTTTCCAGAAAAAAAAACAAGTGGATTTTTCAATTCAAAGTTATGTTATGTTACGTATACGAAAATCCAAATTGAGTTGTTTTAGAAAAACCTTTATATCGTGGAAATGGTTTGTGATACAGTTCTGAGAATTGATATTTTCTGCACATAATTGATTGGCCTGCCATTTAAGATATCGATATTGAAAAAGAGCCTGTTAATGGTTGTGTTATTTTCATTTAAACTAAAAAAAAAAATGAAAATTTTATATAATTTTTTAAATTTTTTGACTTTGAGCACCATTTTACACAATTCATTTAAAGTTTTTCCATTTATTTTTGGTATAATATTGAAGAATGATCTTTAAGAAATACAAAAGTTTTTACAATTTTGAAAAAGTTTTAACCACATTTGAGAACAAGTAAGAAAGCTAAAGTCGGTCAAGCCCGACTTTGAAATACCCAGCGTCCCGACATTATGAGCGCACTATGTTTTGCTTCTCTATTTGTGGGCGTGGCAGTGGGAGGGCAACATAAATTATTTCCCTACACCTTTCATTCGCCTTGGTGAACCTATAGTGCGAATTTGAAGCTTCTACGCCTTTCACTTCGGAAGTTACGAAAAATCTTCATTTGTGGGCGTGGCAGTGGGCGGGCCGCATAAAAATTTTTCCTACACCTTTCATTCGCCTTGGTGAACCTATGTTGCGAATTTGAAGCTTCTACGCCTTTTACTTCGGAAGTTAAGAAAAATCTTTATTTTTGAGCGTGGCAGTGGGCGGGCCACAAAAAATTTTTTCCTGCACCTTTTATTCGCCTTTGTGAACCTATGTTGCGAATTTGAAGCTTTTACGCCTTTTACTTCGGAAGTTAAGAAAAATCTTTATTTTTGGGCGTGGCAGTGGGCGGGCCACAAAAATTTTTTTCCTGCACCTTTCATTCGCCTTTGTGAACCTATGTTGCGAATTCGAAGCTTCTACGCCTTTTACTTCGGAAGTTATGAAAATTCTCTATTTGTGGGCGCGGCAGTGGGCGGGCTACATAAATAATAAATTTTTGTTCCTACACCTTTCATTTGCCTTGGTCAACCTATGCTGCGAATTTGAATCTTCTGCGCCTTTTACTTCACAAGTTACGATAAGCCCTTATTTTTGGGCTTATTTGTGGGCGTGGCTCGAGGGCGGCGTCCATTTTTTGCCAAAAAAAGTCCCTTTTCGTAGTTTACCAGCACACCAAATATCAATGGAATGTGTTGAGTGGTTCGCAAGTTACAAGCATTTTATTGAAAACACAATAAATTCATTTGTGGGCGTGGCAGTGAGCGGATGTCTCCCATTTTTACTTAGGATCATACTCGGACCCCGATATACATGTGTGCCAAATTTCGTTGGCTTAGCCGTTTCGGAGGAGATCCGACCACGGACGACGGATAGACGGACAGACGGACATGTCTAAATCGATTCAGTTTTTGATCCTGATCAATTCTATATACATTTTTCTATATCTCCGGAGCTTAATTCTCCCAGTTACAAGATTTGCACAAAACTAATATACCCCGCTTACGCTGGGTATAAAAATGAGTTGGAATGAAGCAATGGTGCTAAAAATTTAAAACGCGATTTTCTCGGAATTCTGACGTGATGGAATTTTTTTGATATTTTTCATTTATTCAGCAGACCAAAATCTTTTAGAGCCACTACTCAAACTCAAAAGGAGGATTTCATTGCCGACCAGTGTTATAAGTATCTAATTATTCATCTTATATATTAATAGGCGAGCACAAAAAGTTTAATGCTTATAACTTCAGTTATATACTTTCTTTTGAGCTGAAATTTTAACAGATGGTAGATATTATCAAAATCTATTGCGGGGAGTATATCTGACTGGGCTGTATCTGACTTCTATATCTACTTTTATCGGCGATAGAGTTTTTCGATAAACACATTTTTGCTCTTTCCGTGCTCTTAATTTTCATGTGCGATTTTTAGCGTTGTTTTTGTTGTTGTTTCATAGCACGACGGTGCTGCCGTGCTCGGTACCATGTAGGAGTGTAGGTCTAACTGTCGACGCACAGTGGTTCAGAATTTCAGTGGGTCGGCCAAAAATGCCCAATGTTGATGTCCAAATATGCAAAGTCGTGGTATGCTAGTTGATTAAGAATAGTTTAAAAGTAAGATTCTCAAAATTTTAGTTTGCGTGGTTGATAAACAAACATTGCACTTTTTGATTTCTTTAAAACTGTGTTCAAAATGTAATATTTGGACTATTTTAGTAGCTCCCATCTTACACAAAATTAGCTGTAGAAACTCGTTGTTTTTTTTAAATGAATATATGACTGATGCCCAGCTATGGGCACGGAAGCTGTTTCGGAGCCGCGCTCTTTCACTCATGTATACGTACACAAAAACGAAAAAGCAAGCAGAGTAATGAAAATTGATCCAGTCTGACTAAAAACTCGAAGCAAGTCAGACGTGTGCCGCATCGCGCGAATAGAGAGAATATAAATAGACGAAAAAGTACATTGTAGAAAAGCGAATTGAAAAAATTTTGACTGCGTTTGTTGGTCATACCGCTTCATATATGCGCGTTAATTTAAAGAAATATTGTAATATTACACGTTTTTAACAAGTTTTTTTTTTTTTTTCAATATTTAATAGTTTAATGGTTTATATAAAAAAGATATACAGACATTTATTGACGGACCAACATTTGGAAAACCTATTAAGAATAAAAACTTCTACTGAAAATATCGATTTCGATGAGATTATAAGGTTTTCAAATTCATAAATTGAACAACTAAAAGCCTTTTCCTGTTACAGTTATGAAAAAAAAGCAAATCTGTTTTATAAATTTTTATTTCACGCAAAATATTTTTTCCAGTGCCACGCATACAAATATGCACGCAAATCAACAATGTAGTGGTTCCCATACCTGCTGATGTCGTTTGATAATAATTATTAAAAAATATTATGCAGTAAATAAAATTATTTTTATAATATTTTTTTTGAAGCTCCAATTTTATACGATTTTCTTATTTTGCAAGAGTATAACTTGTTTGCATCAAAAAGTTTCAAACCAAAATTACATTTATTTGAAAGCCAAAACAATTTTCTTTTCAAAAATGTATACTTTATTGCCAACAACTGCCAACATCATTGTGGCACTTTCAATTATACAAAAAAATTGGTAAAATTTGTTATTTGAACATGTTCATTTCTGTTGATATGAAAAGATAACATTTAAGAATTGATTTCTGGTGAGCTTTGTGGTCCTCGGGGTAGATGTAAATAAAACTAAACTATTTACTTATTTTGCAAAACGTTTCGTTCCTTTTTGGGAACTTCTTCAGGAGTATTTATTATGACTAGGTTCGCCCAGTGGTCGAAGTTCGACCAATCTAAGTTTCACTTCATTTCTATGGGGACATAAGTATTCCCATATAAAATACATTGGAAAAACACCTGGTAATTTTTACCTGCTTATGACAGGTATACGCAGGTAAAAAATGGTTTGTGCACTGCTCGTCACTCATCCTTTCAATAAAAAAAAAATTTATCAAAATCGGTTGACAAACAAAGGAGAAAATAGTACTGAAAGGATTCGCCTTAGCCTATTTAGATACAGATTTGAGAGTCTTCTTTACCTATAATAAACAATAATCCTTTCAGTTGAGCGAGTTCCAATCGTCATTAATGGTTATATTAATGTCCAGAAATATTTGTCAAGAATTTTAAATTTAAGGATGTATAATTTCTGATCAAGGTGTATTTAAAAACTGGCAACAACTACAACTCGAACAAAAACAACATAAAATTGGCATTTTCAAACGAAACGGGAATGACAAAATCGGCTTGGTTATAATTAAAGAAAAAATTTTAATTTCAAATATCGGCTTAGTTATAAGTAATCAAAAATTTGAAAAATGTTAACAAACAAAATTTGAGAAGTGTTTTTTTGAAATTCGAATTTCAGAATTCAAAGTTACGTCAATGAAAAATCGAAGCAAACACTAAAGTTTCGAAAAACCTTATTTGTCAAAAATAAATAAGAGCAAGCATGAATATCTATTGCATATGTTATAGTCAAACCCCGAAGCTTCGCAAATCCTAGGTTTGCCTAGTCAAACCTCAGGTTTGACTAGAAGGCTTAGTCAAAGTCCGAAACAATATCTTTATTCTACCTTTGACTAACGAATTTTGGTCAATCCTAGGATAGACTAGTTTGGCCAGTCAAATGCCGAAACTCAATTTTATGAATTCGGGGTTTGACCAGTCAAACCTTAATTAGGTATGAAAATGTGTTAGCTTATTAGATAGGTATAATAACATCATATTTTTAAGTTTTAATGCTTAATGTTTGAATCAGGGACCGTAATAATTATGCGTTTTAGATTAAAAATCAAAAATGAAATATAAAAATCTTATTGATTTTTATTTTAAAAAATAATTTTGCTATAGCGCTGCCATTACTAATTTTCTTCATAATGATTTTTTTGGTTGAAAATCAATGCCATAATATGGTTTCCAGACTATTGCGTTAAACTGATTTTAGTACCTTAAGTAGACTTTAGTAGTGAGTTTAAACTGAGTTAAGGGTCTTTAAACTCAGAAATAAACTCATGAGTTTAGGCATTCGTTGCTGCAACCCTTACCTTTTACTCCCTTTTTTTTAACCTTGAACGTTGAAGTCAGCTATTTGTATTTTGATTTAAAATTACCCAGCAAGCAAATTTCGGAGCGCTCCGAATCACACGTCTGAAAAGAGCCTAATGTAAGACCGTTTTATGAGTAAACACATAAAATGGAGCGTTTTCGGATCATCCGGATATCCTCTTTAAGCACGGGCTCAGAAAAATCTTCATTTTATCTCTGTCCGAAAAGAGTATCCGAAAGCGCTCATATTGCTTGCTGGGTAATATTCAGAAGCGTGTTTTGACTGCTGGATAGAATTGCAGCATGTTGAATGTTGTTCAAAATTGATGTTAGCAAGCTAATTATTAACACCATTCCGGTTGCTTTCATTTTTTGCAATTTGTGACGTCTCAGCAATAACATGCTTAACATTTTTTTCTGGTCATTGTCCATTTTGCAGCTATTGCATGAAACAATTGCTCCAGACTGTGAAAAGTTGTTCGAAAATCAATCCAAAACAAAAAACATCTGTTTGAAGTCGTAAATTCAGAAACGGACAGTCTGAAAGGGTTTTTGATAAATTCAACTTAAGGAGCTAAATTCAGATTTTAAATTCATAGTCTGAAATGTCTATAAGGCTACAGTTCTGCTAGAAATACCGGCGGAAATTCCTAGGCTATTTCGCAAAGGGGAAAAAAAATATCATGAAATTTGTACAGGCAACCCTGACGTGAACGGCTGATTTGAATTCAATTCAAAATGGAAAGTTAGATTTCATATTATATCAAAGTTTTGTTTTTTGGAGTAGTGGGCTTTTCCGAGAGTCGTTCTAAGTCTGCAAAGCTAATTTCTAAAACAATTGATTTCGTTTGAAGCAAATACGTTGCATATGTTTTCCCGCTTTCAAAATATACCCAAGTGGATTTCATGAAAATATTCATGAAAAAAATTTGCAGCCTTAAATGAATTCTCGATTAACTCAAAAAATCAAGTTTCGAGAAAACCGCATTTACATACAGTTTTGAGTTTTCAACCGTTTACATGTGAACTTACAGAGTGTAATTTATCATAACTTTCATATTTTTAAAGATATTGATATGAAATTTTAACACAATATAAAGCTGTATATAACAAATAAATCTGAATCATTAATTCAAAGTTTCCTCTTTTGAGTTAAGCGAAATAGCCTAGGAATTTCCGCATTATTATGAAGAAAACAAGTAAGAAAGCTAAAGTCGGTCAAGCCCGACTTTGAAATACCCAGTGTCCCGACATTATGACCGCACTATGTTTTGCTTCTTTTTTTGTGGGCGTGGCAGTGGGAGGGCAACATAAATTATTTCACTACACCTTTCATTCGCCTTGGTGAACCCATGTTGCGAATTTGAAGCTTCTACGCCTTTTACTTCGGAAGTTACGAAAAATCTTCATTTGTGGGCGTGGCAGTGGGCGGGCCACATACATTTTTTTCCTACACCTTTCATTCGCCTTGCTGAACCTATGTTGCAAATTTGAAGCCTCTACGCCTTTTACTTCGGAAGTTACGAAAAATCTTCATTTGTGGGCGTGGCAGTGGGCGGGCCGCATAAAATTTTTTCCTACACCTTTCATTCGCCTTGGTGAACCTATGTTGCGAATTGGAAGCTTCTACGCATTTTACTTCACAAGTTACGATAAGCCCTTATTTGTGGGCTTATTTGTGGGCGTGGCTCACGGAGGGTGGCGTCCATTTTTTTCCAGGATATGTCCCTTTTTGTAGTTTACCAGTACACCAAATATCAATGGAATGTGTTGAGTGGTTCGCAAGTTACAAGCATTTTACTGAAAACACAATAAATTCATTTGTGGGCGTGGCAGTGGGCAGATTTCTCCCATTTTTACTTAGGATCACACTCGGAACCCGATATACATGTGTGCCAAATTTCGACTTCATTGGTTGCAGAGCTTTGTGTCAACTGACTGCAAGTGCATAAGCTGCGTTTGTCTTATCTTTGTCTTCTTTGAAGTTCATTGTGTGTGTGAAGTGTTCTTCCCCAGCAGGAAAAGTCCCGGTGAAACCATCAATGATTTCAGCATGACATAAGAGCCGCGACTCCTCCTGTTTCTAGACCAACTTTCTAATGAAATTTACGCACAAACGGCATTGGCCGTCATGAGAGGACATGTCACCAGTTGGTCATGGAAATTGAAGTGGATACCTCCTGTTTCGCAAGAAAATGTCATCGTTCGGGAGTGATACGAAATGAAAATGAAACATGGTTTTGTGTTTTGTTTTTGTTCTTTTATTTTTTGTTTTCTTTTTTGTCATGGGAATTGCGATGAATAACATCTTTTTTCGATGACAATGTCATTAGAATTTAGAAGTACTCTAACTTTCCCCTTGACATCATCGGTGAAAACATTAATGAACTTTTCCTTTATGCGAAAAAGTCCGGCTGGGGACACATAGCTCGCTAACACATTCTCAAACTGTGCGTGCTTCCATCGAGCAAAAAGCATTGCGAGAGCGCACGTTACATATTCACATGTACAAACAAAGGCAAATCGAATTAGCAAAAGAGAATTAATTGTTCGGCGCTAGCGCTCAATTGTGGAATTGTTTTTGATTTTCTATTGCTCTTTGAATTTGCTACAACAAAGCTGTTTTTTACAACAACTGGGCAGCCTCGTCAGCGCCCACGAAGAAATATTCTGGTTGTACGTGGCGCGTAATCTTTGTGTTCTTAATCTGTGCTTACACACACCATAATTGTATCATTTGCGACAACAGCTTATTTACTTGATTTATTTCGTAAAAGGCGAGGATCCATCTACACGATCAAACACGTTTAAGCGGGGGATCGAAAGGCTGTCTGCCAAACAGCCAAATCACAAAAAGTATAGCTGTAGCTTTGGCTGACGCTGTATAAATTTCGACAGCTCAGCTATAGCTACAGCTTAAGAATAAAATCAAAGTGCTGAAGCTGAGCTGAGGCTGTGTAAATTTCAACAGCTCAGCTACAGCCAAAGTTTAAAATTTTATTTTTCGCTTAATATGAACAGCGACTAAGCTGCTGCTACATAGCCTCAGCTCAGTTTCAGCATATTGGTTTTATTTTGAAGCTGTGGCTGTAGCTGAGCTGTTGAAATTTACACAGCCTCATCTTAACTTCAGCACATTGATTTAATTTTGAAGCTGTATCTGCAGCTCAGCTGTTGAAATTTTAACAGCCTAAGCTCAGCTTCAGCCGTTTGAATAAAAAAGGTTCTCAATGAAGACACCAGTTTTGAATTAAACAGCGAAGAATCTTCAAGCAGTAATGAAGACGTTTTTAATAAGTGGTGTAAGCGATGTCGATTCGTCTGATAGAGCAAATGAAGGAAACCAAGATGTAACCCTGGCATCTGAATGGAAATCAGCAATGCATGTGGAGTATACAGCTAACAACAACTTACACAACTACCGGAAAACCAAAAGGCGATTGGATGTAAGTGGGTTTCCACTTTGAAGAAGAACCAAAACGGCGATATTGAGCAATTCAAGTGCAGACTAGTCGCTAAGGGGTGTAGCCAGGAATACGGAATCAACTACAAGGAGACGTTCACTCCAGTGTGCAGGTATTCAACAATCAGAATGCTTTTGGCCTTGGCGGTTGAGCTACGAATGTACGTACATCAAATGGATTTATGCACCGCATACTTGAACAGCAGTCTAAGCGAGGACGTATATATGAAACAACCCGAGGAATACGTAAACAGCAAGCATCCGAAGAAGGTATTAAAATTGAATAAAGCTATATATGGACTCAAGCAAGCTGGGAGGGCTTGGAATAATCATCTTGATGTCGGTATAAAAAATTTGGGTTCATACAATGTGATAACGAACCATGCCTGTACAAGCAATCCATAAATGGCAATATGTGCATTATTGTGGTTTACGTTGACGACATGCTCGTGGTATGGAAATCCGAAAGTGATCTTAAAAAGATCAAACGCAGTATCTCATAGGCGATTGATTGCATTGATAAGGGGCCTGCTACATATTTCTTGGAAATGCGCATACAGAGACAAGGTGCGCTTGGTGAGATAACTCTTGACCAAGAGCAATAGAAACTTGTTGGGTGAGTATGGTTTTCAAAACTGTCGCACAGCGGCAACACCATTAGATGCCGGTTTCGTGATCTAATGTACAGATCCAAAATGCGCAAAAGCCGATATCAAGAAATATCAATCCATGATTGGAGCATTGATGTTCTTGGCGTTAACTACTAGGCCAGTCATCATACATACGGTTTCCAAACTATCGCAACGAAATACCGACCCTCACAACGAGCACGAAACTGGTGTAAAACACCTTTTGAGATATTTGGCTAGCACTAGTGGCTTTAAGTTGCGGTATAAAGCTACCAGTGACGAACTTTATGGCTATGTCGATGCAGACTGGGGTGGCAACTCTGTGGATCGTCGCAAAGTGGTTTTGAATTTCAGTGGGTCGGCCAAAAATGCCCAATGTTGATGTCCAAAAATGCAAAATCGTGGTAAGCTGGTTGATTAAGAATAGTTTCAGAGTAAGATTCTCAAAATTTTAGTTTAATTGCACAATAATTGTGGGCGCGGTTGATAAACAAACATTGCACTTTTTGATTTCCTTTAAACTGTGTTCAAAATGTAATATTTGGACTATTTTAGTAGCTCACATCTTACACAAAAATGGCTGTAGAAACTCGTTGTTTTTTTTTTTTTTTTATAAATATTTGGCTCATGTCGTTTGATAATATTTATTAAAAAATATTATGCAGTAAATGAAATTATTTTTATAATATATTTTTTGAAGCTCCAATTTTACACGATTTTCTTATTTGGCAAGAGTATAACTTGTTTGCGTCAAAAAGCGTCAAAACAAAATTACATTTATTTGAAAGCCAAAACAATTTTCTTTTCAAAAATTAATTCTTTATTGCCAACAACTGCCAACATTATTGTGAAACTTTCCATTATACAAAAAAAGAGGTGGCATTCCGCATGCACGAATATAAAAGGGTCTGTTACGAAAATCACAAGAACTGCTCTAAAATCGAAGTCCTTCAAGATATTTTGATAAAATTTGTTATTTGAACATTTTTACAGGCAAGCAATATGATTTCAAAAAGTTGGAAAAGTGGGCGTGGCATAAGGGCGTTTTTCGAAAATTGTCTGCTACACCCGAAATACCGACGGGACTTGAACGAAAGTTGCCAGGCATGCTTCCTTGATAGCCAGTAACTTCCTTCCCAAAAATTCGGCCCATTATTAAGGGTACCTCTAGTACTAGGGTCTGTGGCAAAAATCCCAAAAATGTCTAAAAAGCGGACTTTATTGAAATATTTCAATGTAACTTAGAATTTGAGCGTATATTTAAGGGTCCGATTAGAATTCCGAAAAAATTGGAAAAGTGGGCGTTGAAAATGGGCGGTTTTCATAAAGAAATTTAACAAAAGTCGGTATAAGGGGCCCTTTATGTCCTTAAACACCTCTTGATATTAAAAATTATTTGAACTTGTATGTCTGTGTCGGGTATTCTATTGTCAGGCTCGCATGACTATAACACCCTTTCTTGTTCAAGTTATTTTGATGATATTTTGTGTTTGAATATAGTTTATTGTAATGTTTTTAAATCTTAAAAGTGGGCTTGGCAAAAGGTCGGCTTTCGAAAATTGCCTCCATAGACCACAATTGCAATGGGAATCGAGCAAAAGTTGGAATTTCAGGTCCTTTTGAAATCAAAAACATCTCCTATAAGAATTTTCTTGGTCAGTCCATTTTGAGCATGCCCTGCAGCACTATGGTCCAATACAAATTTTCAAAACCTGCTCCAAAACCAGAGTTTTTCTGTTTTAAATTACCAGTATCCCAAAACAATAAAATAAATGCAGAATGTTCTGATTAAAATATTTAGTGCGAAATTTCTTTGAATTCGGTAGTTCAAACTATAAAACAGAACATAATGTGAGCAGAAAATATTTTATAAAACCTGAAAATTCCCTTGAAAACAAAATTTTTCAAGTTTACCGCTAAATTAAACTACTTTTTAATTCTTCAATAAAAAAAAATTTCGGTCCCTTACTCTATATTCTTTTATCTCTCAAATGGCGAAAAAATTATATGATTGTCTCTATTCGTTCAAAAGTTACAGATTTTTGACCGAACCAACCTTAGTATGAACCACTGTGCGACGTCGAGAAGGCTCTGCCGCTAATAAGAAATTCACCAAAAAGCTACCAACAAAACCCTTAAGCAGAAAAAGGAAATTCAACTCTTTCGAGAAATTCAGCAGAAAGCTACCAACAACAATACGGATAGACACAAAGTGGCACTATGATGCCACTTGCAAGAAAATTATAAAAGAAACACCGCGTCGGATCGGTGTTTTATATTGCTTGAAAAGTTCATAATTGAAACTTTATTAAATGTATTACGATATTTTTTTTTGCATAATGTGCACGATTGTTTTCATTTTGTAATAAATTGACATACATTTTTAACTACGGCTACTAATTTGATTGTACATAGAATTTTGTATATCCAATTTTATACGATTTTCTTATTTTGCAAGAGTATAACTTGTTTGCATCAAAAAGTTTCAAACCAAAATTACATTTATTTAAAAGCCAAAACAATTTTCTTTTCAAAAATGTATACTTTATTGCCAACAACTGCCAACATCATTGTGGCACTTTCCATTATACAAAAAAATTGGTAAAATTTGTTATTTGAACATGTTCATTTCTGTTGATATGAAAAGATAACATTTAAGAATTGATTTCTGGTGAGCTTTGTGGTCCTCGGGGTAGATGTAAATAAAACTAAACTATTTACTTATTTTGCAAAACGTTTCGTTCCTTTTTGGGAACTTCTTCAGGAGTATTTATTATGACTAGGTTCGCCCAGTGGTCGAAGTTCGACCAATCTAAGTTTCACTTCATTTCTATGGGGACATAAGTATTCCCATATAAAATTCATTGGAAAAACACCTGGTAATTTTTACCTGCTTATGACAGGTATACGCAGGTAAAAAATGGTTTGTGCACGGCTCGTCACTCATCCTTTCAATAAAAAAAAAATTTATCAAAATCGGTTGACAAACAAAGGAGAAAATAGTACTGAAAGGATTCGCCTCAGCCTATTTAGATACAGATTTGAGAGTCTTCTTTACCTATAATAAACAATAATCCTTTCAGTTGAGCGAGTTCCAATCGTCATTAATGGTTATATTAATGTCCAGAAATATTTGTCAAGAATTTTAAATTTAAGGATGTATAATTTCTGATCAAGGTGTATTTAAAAACTGGCAACAACTACAACTCGAACAAAAACAACATAAAATTGGCATTTTCAAACGAAACGGGAATGACAAAATCGGCTTGGTTATAATTAAAGAAAAAATTTTAATTTCAAATATCGGCTTAGTTATAAGTAATCAAAAATTTGAAAAATGTTAACAAACAAAATTTGAGAAGTGTTTTTTTTGAAATTCGAATTTCAGAATTCAAAGTTACGTCAATGAAAAATCGAAGCAAACACTAAAGTTTCGAAAAACCTTATTTGTCAAAAATAAATAAGAGCAAGCATGAATATCTATTGCATATGTTATAGTCAAACCCCGAAGCTTCGCAAATCCTAGGTTTGCCTAGTCAAACCTCAGGTTTGACTAGAAGGCTTAGTCAAAGTCCGAAACAATATCTTTTTCTACCTTTGACTAACGAATTTTGGTCAATCCTAGGATAGACTATTTGGCCAGTCAAATGCCGAAACTCAATTTTATGAATTCGGGGTTTGACCAGTCAAACCTTAATTAGGTATGAAAATGTGTTAGCTTATTAGATAGGTATAATAACATCATATTTTTAAGTTTTAATGCTTAATGTTTGAATCAGGGACCGTAATAATTATGCGTTTTAGATTAAAAATCAAAAATGAAATATAAAAATCTTATTGATTTTTATTTTAAAAAATAATTTTGCTATAGCGCTGCCATTACTAATTTTCTTCATAATGATTTTTTTGGTTGAAAATCAATGCCATAATATGGTTTCCAGACTATTGCGTTAAACTGATTTTAGTACCTTAAGTAGACTTTAGTAGTGAGTTTAAACTGAGTTAAGGGTCTTTAAACTCAGAAATAAACTCATGAGTTTAGGCATTCGTTGCTGCAACCCTTACCTTTTACTCCCTTTTTTTTAACCTTGAACGTTGAAGTCAGCTATTTGTATTTTGATTTAAAATTACCCAGCAAGCAAATTTCGGAGCGCTCCGAACCACACGTCTGAAAAGAGCCTAATGTAAGACCGTTTTATGAGTAAACACATAAAATGGAGCGTTTTCGGATCATCCGGATATCCTCTTTAAGCACGGGCTCAGAAAAATCTTCATTTTATCTCTGTCCGAAAAGAGTATCCGAAAGCGCTCATATTGCTTGCTGGGTAATATTCAGAAGCGTGTTTTGACTGCTGGATAGAATTGCAGCATGTTGAATGTTGTTCAAAATTGATGTTAGCAAGCTAATTATTAACACCATTCCGGTTGCTTTCATTTTTTGCAATTTGTGACGTCTCAGCAATAACATGCTTAACATTTTTTTCTGGTCATTGTCCATTTTGCAGCTATTGCATGAAACAATTGCTCCAGACTGTGAAAAGTTGTTCGAAAATCAATCCAAAACAAAAAACATCTGTTTGAAGTCGTAAATTCAGAAACGGACAGTCTGAAAGGGTTTTTGATAAATTCAACTTAAGGAGCTAAATTCAGATTTTAAATTCATAGTCTGAAATGTCTATAAGGCTACAGTTCTGCTAGAAATACCGGCGGAAATTCCTAGGCTATTTCGCAAAGGGAAAAAAAATATCATGAAATTTGTACAGGCAACCCTGACGTGAACGGCTGATTTGAATTCAATTCAAAATGGAAAGTTAGATTTCATATTATATCAAAGTTTTGTTTTTTGGAGTAGTGGGCTTTTCCGAGAGTCGTTCTAAGTCTGCAAAGCTAATTTCTAAAACAATTGATTTCGTTTGAAGCAAATACGTTGCATATGTTTTCCCGCTTTCAAAATATACCCAAGTGGATTTCATGAAAATATTCATGAAAAAAATTTGCAGCCTTAAATGAATTCTCGATTAACTCAAAAAATCAAGTTTCGAGAAAACCGCATTTACATACAGTTTTGAGTTTTCAACCGTTTACATGTGAACTTACAGAGTGTAATTTATCATAACTTTCATATTTTTAAAGATATTGATATGAAATTTTAACACAATATAAAGCTGTATATAACAAATAAATCTGAATCATTAATTCAAAGTTTCCTCTTTTGAGTTAAGCGAAATAGCCTAGGAATTTCCGCATTATTATGAAGAAAACAAGTAAGAAAGCTAAAGTCGGTCAAGCCCGACTTTGAAATACCCAGTGTCCCGACATTATGACCGCACTATGTTTTGCTTCTTTTTTTGTGGGCGTGGCAGTGGGAGGGCAACATAAATTATTTCACTACACCTTTCATTCGCCTTGGTGAACCCATGTTGCGAATTTGAAGCTTCTACGCCTTTTACTTCGGAAGTTACGAAAAATCTTCATTTGTGGGCGTGGCAGTGGGCGGGCCACATACATTTTTTTCCTACCCTTTCATTCGCCTTGCTGAACCTATGTTGCAATTTGAAGCCTCTACGCCTTTTACTTCGGAAGTTACGAAAAATCTTCATTTGTGGGCGTGGCAGTGGGCGGGCCGCAAAAATTTTTCCTACACCTTTCATTCGCCTTGGTGAACCTATGTTGCGAATTGGAAGCTTCTACGCATTTTACTTCACAAGTTACGATAAGCCCTTATTTGTGGGCTTATTTGTGGGCGTGGCTCACGGAGGGTGGCGTCCATTTTTTTCCAGGATATGTCCCTTTTTGTAGTTTACCAGTACACCAAATATCAATGGAATGTGTTGAGTGGTTCGCAAGTTACAAGCATTTTACTGAAAACACAATAAATTCATTTGTGGGCGTGGCAGTGGGCAGATTTCTCCCATTTTTACTTAGGATCACACTCGGAACCCGATATACATGTGTGCCAAATTTCGACTTCATTGGTTGCAGAGCTTTGTGTCAACTGACTGCAAGTGCATAAGCTGCGTTTGTCTTATCTTTGTCTTCTTTGAAGTTCATTGTGTGTGTGAAGTGTTCTTCCCCAGCAGGAAAAGTCCCGGTGAAACCATCAATGATTTCAGCATGACATAAGAGCCGCGACTCCTCCTGTTTCTAGACCAACTTTCTAATGAAATTTACGCACAAACGGCATTGGCCGTCATGAGAGGACATGTCACCAGTTGGTCATGAAATTGAAGTGGATACCTCCTGTTTCGCAAGAAAATGTCATCGTTCGGGAGTGATACGAAATGAAAATGAAACATGGTTTTGTGTTTTGTTTTTGTTCTTTTATTTTTTGTTTTCTTTTTTGTCATGGGAATTGCGATGAATAACATCTTTTTTCGATGACAATGTCATTAGAATTTAGAAGTACTCTAACTTTCCCCTTGACATCATCGGTGAAAACATTAATGAACTTTTCCTTTATGCGAAAAAGTCCGGCTGGGGACACATAGCTCGCTAACACATTCTCAAACTGTGCGTGCTTCATCGAGCAAAAAGCATTGCGAGAGCGCACGTTACATATTCACATGTACAAACAAAGGCAAATCGAATTAGCAAAAGAGAATTAATTGTTCGGCGCTAGCGCTCAATTGTGGAATTGTTTTTGATTTTCTATTGCTCTTTGAATTTGCTACAACAAAGCTGTTTTTTACAACAACTGGGCAGCCTCGTCAGCGCCCACGAAGAAATATTCTGGTTGTACGTGGCGCGTAATCTTTGTGTTCTTAATCTGTGCTTACACACACCATAATTGTATCATTTGCGACAACAGCTTATTTACTTGATTTATTTCGTAAAAGGCGAGGATCCATCTACACGATCAAACACGTTTAAGCGGGGGATCGAAAGGCTGTCTGCCAAACAGCCAAATCACAAAAAGTATAGCTGTAGCTTTGGCTGACGCTGTATAAATTTCGACAGCTCAGCTATAGCTACAGCTTAAGAATAAAATCAAAGTGCTGAAGCTGAGCTGAGGCTGTGTAAATTTCAACAGCTCAGCTACAGCCAAAGTTTAAAATTTTATTTTTCGCTTAATATGAACAGCGACTAAGCTGCTGCTACATAGCCTCAGCTCAGTTTCAGCATATTGGTTTTATTTTGAAGCTGTGGCTGTAGCTGAGCTGTTGAAATTTACACAGCCTCATCTTAACTTCAGCACATTGATTTAATTTTGAAGCTGTATCTGCAGCTCAGCTGTTGAAATTTTAACAGCCTAAGCTCAGCTTCAGCCGTTTGAATAAAAAAGGTTCTCAATGAAGACACCAGTTTTGAATTAAACAGCGAAGAATCTTCAAGCAGTAATGAAGACGTTTTTAATAAGTGGTGTAAGCGATGTCGATTCGTCTGATAGAGCAAATGAAGGAAACCAAGATGTAACCCTGGCATCTGAATGGAAATCAGCAATGCATGTGGAGTATACAGCTAACAACAACTTACACAACTACCGGAAAACCAAAAGGCGATTGGATGTAAGTGGGTTTCCACTTTGAAGAAGAACCAAAACGGCGATATTGAGCAATTCAAGTGCAGACTAGTCGCTAAGGGGTGTAGCCAGGAATACGGAATCAACTACAAGGAGACGTTCTCTCCAGTGTGCAGGTATTCAACAATCAGCATGCTTTTGGCCTTGGCGGTTGAGCTACGAATGTACGTACATCAAATGGATTTATGCACCGCATACTTGAACAGCAGTCTAAGCGAGGACGTATATATGAAACAACCCGAGGGATACGTAAACAGCAAGCATCCGAAGAAGGTATTAAAATTGAATAAAGCTATATATGGACTCAAGCAAGCTGGGAGGGCTTGGAATAATCATCTTGATGTCGTTATAAAAAATTTGGGTTCATACAATGTGATAACGAACCATGCCTGTACAAGCAATCCATAAATGGCAATATGTGCATTATTGTGGTTTACGTTGACGACATGCTCGTGGTATGCAAATCCGAAAGTGATCTTAAAAAGATCAAACGCAGTATCTCATAGGCGATTGATTGCATTGATAAGGGGCCTGCTACATATTTCTTGGAAATGCGCATACAGAGACAAGGTGCGCTTGGTGAGATAACTCTTGACCAAGAGCAATAGAAACTTGTTGGGTGAGTATGGTTTTCAAAACTGTCGCACAGCGGCAACACCATTAGATGCCGGTTTCGGATCTAATGTACAGATCCAAAATGCGCAAAAGCCGATATCAAGAAATATCAATCCATGATTGGAGCATTGATGTTCTTGGCGTTAACTACTAGGCCAGTCATCTACATACGGTTTCCAAACTATCGCAACGAAATACCGACCCTCACAACGAGCACGAAACTGGTGTAAAACACCTTTTGAGATATTTGGCTAGCACTAGTGGCTTTAAGTTGCGGTATAAAGCTACCAGTGACGAACTTTATGGCTATGTCGATGCAGACTGGGGTGGCAACTCTGTGGATCGTCGCAAAGTGGTTTTGAATTTCAGTGGGTCGGCCAAAAATGCCCAATGTTGATGTCCAAAAATGCAAAATCGTGGTAAGCTGGTTGATTAAGAATAGTTTCAGAGTAAGATTCTCAAAATTTTAGTTTAATTGCACAATAATTGTGGGCGCGGTTGATAAACAAACATTGCACTTTTTGATTTCCTTTAAACTGTGTTCAAAATGTAATATTTGGACTATTTTAGTAGCTCACATCTTACACAAAAATGGCTGTAGAAACTCGTTGTTTTTTTTTTTTTTTATAAATATTTGGCTCATGTCGTTTGATAATATTTATTAAAAAATATTATGCAGTAAATGAAATTATTTTTATAATATATTTTTTGAAGCTCCAATTTTACACGATTTTCTTATTTGGCAAGAGTATAACTTGTTTGCGTCAAAAAGCGTCAAAACAAAATTACATTTATTTGAAAGCCAAAACAATTTTCTTTTCAAAAATTAATTCTTTATTGCCAACAACTGCCAACATTATTGTGAAACTTTCCATTATACAAAAAAAGAGGTGGCATTCCGCATGCACGAATATAAAAGGGCTGTTACGAAAATCACAATTCTTCGTAGTTTGTTTGGTCTTCTTAAGGTTCCTTTTCATTAAAGCCCAATATTTTTCGATTGGACGAAGTTCGGGGCAATTCGGAGGATTTGCTTCTCTTGGTACCACAGTGACATTATTGGCTTGGTACCAATCTTTCGTTCTCTGGGCGTAGTGAGATGTTGCTAGGTCAGGCCAAAATAGTACTGAACCTTGGTGTTGACGTATAAAAGGCAGCAAACGCCGGTCCAGATGTAAATTTCGGTGTTGATTGTGCGATCCGTCACAAATT
Source organism: Chlorops oryzae (assembly GCA_020466095.1). Lineage (NCBI taxonomy): Eukaryota > Metazoa > Arthropoda > Insecta > Diptera > Chloropidae > Chlorops > Chlorops oryzae. The sequence goes on along the minus strand of CM035807.1, from coordinate 58,935,998 downwards.
CCTTACTTCGAAGGTCACATTTGCAAATGGCCTGCCACACCATCTATTTCTTTATAAATTTGGTATGTTTTTCGGTGGTAAATTTAGAGGATGCTCCACGCCTTCTAACCGCAGTATAATAACCGTGTACAGGTAACTGCTTGAAATCCGCTTTGCTATACTTTTCATCGTCCATGATCACGCAATCAAATTTGGGCAGGTAATCGCGATACAGTTTTCGAGCCCTCCTCTTGGCTTCGGCGTCCTTTTCTTCTGACCTATCAGGTACTTTTTGTACTTTATAGCTCCTTAGGTTGTAAAATTTTTTAATCCGTTGAACACTTGACTTCGATGTTCCCGCTTTTGCTGCCATATCACAAACCGAAGTGCCTGGATTCTGAGTAAACAGCCGCTTAACGTTCTGGGCCACCGCTTGGTTCTTTTTGTACGTGGTGTTTGGATTTTCCAGGTGTTTGTAAATAATTGCTTTCCGCTTTTCTTCTTGTTGAGACGACATCTTTTCAGTTGCTCTTTTATTTTACGAATGAGTATTTTTTTTTAAATCTCCAATATTTATACTTTATTTAGGTACCAAATATGTTGCTATAGAGTTAACACTTTTTTATAAATAGCCTAAAAACAAAAGGACAGTTATTTCTGGGACAGTCCTTACATCTAACAAAATATTAAGGCATAACACATAAAATGTATCACAATTAACAGATTTATGCGTTTTTTGTCTCTGATCTAGAAACGTAGGGCCAAATTTGTTGCACCCGCGATGGCAATTTTAATCATTCTCAGGACTTTAATAGTATTGTTTTGAAATACTTGTGACCTAATATGCCATGAAAATATTAAGATGTAGCCTTTTCAAGAATATTTTTATTAAAAATGTTATTTATTTAGTTACATGAAACTAAAACATACTTGTAAATGTTGCACCCGCGATAATGGAATCGCCCAATTAATATTTACATTAATTGAAAAAAAAAATTTTAAGTATTATTTTTAAATAAAAGATTAATTTTTATACTTTCTTATAAAAGTTTTTTCATTAATAAAGGTGTTTCCTCTATTTCAGTCCGAATGTTTGAAGTAGTAAAGATTGAATGCTTCTAATTTAATCCAATTTTATATGCATAGCTGATTTGGTATTTGTTTTCTTTGAAGTTCATCGCCCGCGTTAATTGTTGTTGTATGCTTAAAGTTTCTAGCGTTAGTCTAGTGTTCCATCGTCTTTCTATGTCTAATATTCGCAGTTTTTTTGAAATCAGCTGTGTGCCCAATTGTCAAATTGCAAGGTAGTGCTGTGTTTCGTTTTTTGTTTTTTCCGCCTGTTTTATGCTCTATGAGTCTAGTACTGAGTGCTCTCTTTGTTGCAAATACCTCAACTACATATTTTTTTATGTATTCTATATGTATGTTTTGGATATTTAGTTCATTTATACTGTCTGTCAGTATCCATTCCAGTACCCATCGGCATGCCAAATATTTAATTGAAGAAAGTCCCATTGCAATCGAAATAGTTGTTGTCTTTTTACCAAAATTCTAAAAGTGTGTTGTGAGTCAGCAATAGACTCACGAGCATTCAGCATAATTCCATATGGTCACCATAAAAGCAACCAGTTTATCCAAGACCTGCTGCAAAAACAATAAACGCATGACGATCAATTTTGGCCAACGACGGAACAACAATTACTGACTTCGTAAGCAAATTTCCGAATGCAAAGAAATTCGAGAAGTATAAAAATTGCAACACCTCTTTCGGCTTCAAGTGCAAGCTGGCTTATTGAGGCAGAGAAGAACAACAACAAAAAGGAAACGATGACACGCCCAGGTCAGCGTAGGTCTTACGCATTAGTTCTAGAAGTTTCAACCCGCGACCAATGAAAATCGGTAGCATCGATTGGGAAATCCAGAATGAAGGAATCGGCAATTTCGTCCAATAAAAGCAAAAGATCGAGACTTGGAAGAGGGCCTTTTGTGTTGAACAGTTTGCGAGGTCTTAACTCTAAGCGCACGTACTCACCAGTCGCAACGGCGATTAGAGCAAGGATCTTAGTGTTTCAAAATGTAGGGATTTAGGGAAGTTAATAGAGTAGTCGCTATGAGTTGTAAGAAGGTAAAAACTTGTGAATAGATAATACGGACTCATCCCGGAAGCAATACTAAAAGATGAAAGTAAGCCGTTGACTACAGAGACACTAATAAAAGATTAATTCATGTTTGGATCTTACATCCGGTTTTCCCCAGATCGAACTCGTTAGCGCGTCAAGAAATATAACATAATTTTCAACAGATAATGGAAATTACCAATCCAAACGATTGCCTTACGGCCTCAAAATCGCGCCACTCATTCCAAAGAATGATGACTTTGGCCTTTGCGGGCTTATCACCTGCACAAGCATTTCTTTATATGGACGATTTGGTAGTGTTAGGATGTTCGGAAAAGCACATGCTCAAGAAATTACGTGCCGTTTTTAAATTTTGCTGAAAATATAATTTGAAATTGTATCCCAAAAAATATTTTTTCTTTAAAAGAGAAGTCGCTTATTTGGGGCATAAATGTACTGACAAAGGTGTTTTGCCTGACGAAAGCAAATATGACACCATATTAAACTATCCTACCTCCAAAAAAGCGAACGAAGTGAAAAGATTTGTTGCATTGTGCAATTATTACAGAAGATTTATTGAAAATTTCGCTAAATATTTGAGAGTTCTGACAAGACTATGCAGAAACAAGTAAGGGTATTATAGTCAGGCGAGCCGGACAATACAATACCCGAAACATTACATATGTTTAAATAATTTTTAAAACACGCCAAAAAACTGTAAAATTAAGAATGAAGATTCTAGAGATTTTTAAGGCAATAAGGGGCCCCATATGCCGACTTATAAGGGCACTAAAATTTGAGTAAATTTTGGAAAATCTCTTATAACTTCTTTATTTTCCAACCGATTTGGAAGAAGTTGTGTTTACTATATCATTTTAATTAAATATATCATTTTTTGTTACCGTTTTTTTTTTTTTTTTTTTTTTTTTTTTTTTTTTTTTTTAGTTTTTGTACTTAAAAGTTAAAATGAAATTTTAAAAATTCAAAAAAAAACCCAAAAAAGTCAACTTTTTTCAAGTTCAAATGCCTATAGCCCAAAAACTAAGACACCGATTGTAACAATTGATATATCGTTGCAAAGGGGAAAGTTTTCTGCTTCATGCTGATAAAATTATATTTTATTTGGACGAGCCGTTTTAGAGTTATTTGGCAAACTCTCGTAAGGTATCAAAAAAACACGTTTTTTGTCCATATCTCAAAAACAATTCTTTGGGGAAAAAACGGATGCCATTTTCGTGATCAGCGACCCCAATTTAGTCTTAAAACCATCAAACTAGTGGAATAGGGCAGTAACAGCGGCAGTATTTCAAATCAGATGTTCACTGTCAGTTCACAGATTTACTGCCGTAGTAAACACAATACAGCGTCGGCAGTGACTGCGTTTTGAAATTTTGCAAGCTATCAGGCATGCTCTGAATTTTGAGTCAAAATAAAATAAATCGCTTGAATTTTAGAGAGATTGGTGAAATTTAAAATAACATTTCCTGTTAAGTTGGCTGCAATAGAACAGCTGTTCAAAGCAGTGGCAGTGAATTTAGAAATAGGGGCTAAACGGAGCAGTGCTGCCACTGCCGTATTGTAATTGACTCAATAGCAAGCACTGCGTTCTAAAATATCAGCTGATATCAAATACTGCCACTGCCGCTGCTACTGCCCTATTGTAATTCAGCCTTTATCTTGTGGCGGTAAATAAAACAGTTTTCAATTTATTCAAAAAAGCCTATACAAATACTATTTCAATTTTCAAATTTGTAGACTATCGACGGTTAACGATAGCTTCGACCAAACTTTTTCACACAAACACAAGTTGACATAGTTTTTATTTTGTCTTTTTAATTTTATGACAACCAAATTTATACAAAATTTATTAAATATTATATTTTGGAATAAATCACAAATTCCGTAAATTTGCCGATTTTAAGAAATCTGCACTTTTGTCCCAAACAGATAAACGAAATCCATGTATTCATGTATACATTGGGCAATACATATATATATATATATATATATGGCATACATATATGGCAAGAAATTTTTCATAAAAACAGACCATCGCCCTCTCACATACTTATTTTATATGAAGAACCCATGCTTAAAAGTAACACGCATTCAATTAGATTTAGAGGAGTATGACTTTGTGACAGAGTATATAGAGGATGCGCTATCCCGCATAGATAACAACGATTTTAAGAGAATGACAGAAAATAATGAGACTAAAATAGCAGTAATAGATTAGTACACTTATTTGGGGCATGAATGTACTGTCAAAGGTATTTTGCCTGACGAAAGCAAATATGACACCATAATAAACTATCCTACCCCCAAAAAAGGTAGACTAAGTAAAATAATTTCGTGCATTTTGCAATTATTACAGAAGATTTATAGAAAATTTCGCGAAATATTCGAGATTTCTAACAAGACTATGCAGCAAAAATATACAGATGAATGTAAAAAAACATTTCAGTATTTAAAAAATACATTACTACAACCAAAACAAGTAAGGGTGTTATAGTCAGGCGAACCTGACACTAGAATACCCGACACAGACACACATGTTCAAATAATTTTTAATATCACGAAGTGTTTAAGGCCATAAGGGGCCCCATATACCGACTTTAGTTAAATTTCTTATGAAAACCGCTCTTTTTCCACGCACACTTTTCTATTTTTTTAAATTCTAATCGGAGGTTTAACTATACGCTCAAATTCTAAGTTTTATTGAAATATTTCGAAAAAGTCCGATTTTGAGGCAGTTTTGGGGTATGTGTGACAGACCCTAGTACTGGAGGTACCCTTAATAATGGACCGATCAAGAAAATTTATTGTAAGGATATTTATGCCTACAAAGGAAGCATATGTGCCAAATTTCGTTCAAGTCCCATTTGAATTTCGGGTGTAGGGCACAAATTTCGAAAAACGCCCTTCTGCCACGCCCAATTTTAAAATTTTTTGAAATCGTATTATTTGCCTTGGAACATGTTCAAATATCAAATTTCATCAAAATATGTTGAAAAACTTGGAGTTTAGAGCAGTTTTTGCGATTTTCGTAACAGACCCTATTACTAGAGGTACCCCTAAAAATATTCCGATCGGGTCTATTCTCGGGTCTTGTTCTTACTCATGTCGCCGAGAGCACGCATACCAAATTTTTTCAAGATAGCTCAACTCTTTCGATAAGATAACTGAATAAACTGTTGAGTTTATTGTTTACCTTTCGGTCCTTGCTTCTAGCACATAAGCCAGAACGCAATCGATGTAGTGAATTCAGAATTTTTCAATCAAGCATATGAACCTGATTGATTCGACGAAGTAACACTCAAGAGAATTAGTATTGACTTTACTTTTATTTCCAAAATTTCTTTCTTATATGCTACTTAACAGTTGATTAAACAAAACAAAAATTCAATTAAAAAAATTCAATAATTCGATTTGATGAGTGTCGTCATTTTTATGAAAGTTCTGATAAATGTAAGTTCAGCAATTCAATCGGTGCGAAAGCGAACGCAATAATACAAGAAAACAATTTGAGTGAAGCTACATACTTATAAAATACCAAAAAACTTCGATTTGGCTGCGGTCACGAGGCAAATGAAGTTACATACATAAATATGTATGCAGAAGCAAAATCAAAATAAGCAAAGTGACTGCATACATATGTATGTACCTTTTTATATTAATTATGTGAATGGACTGAACATGCTTCCGGCCGTTGACGTATGGGCAACAGACGAAATGTGTGGAATTTAGCTGACTTATCATTTTTGGGGCAAGCATACTTCAAGCGATTGCGAAATTTATTTGAATTTGTTTGTTCTTGATGGACACTTGACAATAAATAGAACGTAAAAATTGCAGAGTTCAGAGATGAATGCAATTTTAATTTTAATTGAGAAGCAAATTTAAATAATTATAAAAATGATGACCTTTGTGGAAGGACTGAGTGAGTTTGTTAAATGATGCAATTGTGAAATACTCTTCTTCCTTTTTTATTTCAGATACTTCGTTTTATATTGTAGATGATTCAAATGTAGATCTTCTTCTGGCAGGCTTTGGAGGAGGGATTGCAAGAGCTCTCTGCTAACGTCTTGAAATCCAGCATTTAATTAGTAGAATCGCTGCTACACAGGAGACGAGTATATGAGATCCGTAAGCAATGATTGTGCTGATTTGTTGTTATGTTTGGTGGCAAATCGAATACTTGATGTGCCTTTTATTCCTTTTGAATTCGTGCTAATTCTTCTATTTGTGTTGCATATGAGTGAAGCGGGGAAAGCCTTGTGAATCGTTCGTTAAAGTTTGTTTGTAGAACTCCAATTGAGGTGTAAGCTTCATGAAGTGTGGAAGACTTAACATGGCCTCCATTATTGGTGTTATCGTCTTTCTTAAGAGTGCATTCTGCTTGCAGTTCCAATATGCTTGTTCCGTTAAGTGTTATTATCTCACTTTGATCGCCGCATACTGAGGTTAATTGTAGCGAAATTGTTGACGCAAAAATCCATTTATTTTTTAAATGGAGTTGATACCACATGGTCTTTTCAGTTGTAGATTGCAGCACACGTGATGGATGTGAGTCAGAATTGAATAGGCTTAGCTCACATTAATATGCATTTGCTCCTTTGTGAAGTGTTGATTGTATATTAGGGCACAAAAAGATGTTGTTGACTTGTGGGCATAACTCCAATTTTTCGTTGCTCATGCCAAAAAACTCGTCACGATGATTGCTGATGGCAAGATATGAAGTTGTCAAAGATATTGATGCCAATGTTCTATTTATGATTGCTGGGACTGGCGTTAAATAATACAAATGAGACATTCTTTGATCAATTAGTGGTACGTTGATGTTGAACACTGCATGATTTTCTGCTACAATTCCGTTAAATTCAAGTAACTTATAAAATTGCAGTATATTTTCCGGTGTTGCTGGTAGTTGTAGATGTGGTGGGAGATATGCCTTAATTCTGCCTATTTCATCAGAAAACTGTTGTGGTGTGAGCAAGAGCGGACTTATTTTTCCATGATGGCTGTCTATTAGAGCATCTAGTATTGATGATCGTGATTGTTGAAGAAATAATGATAGCACCAGGAGTTGAATGAAAAGACTTGTTATTTTTTGCGTAGATTGAAGCATCGATGTTGCCCCATACCAAAGTTCTGAACCAATTAAATTTAATCTTTCATAGATTTCGTGGAATTTCGTTTTGACGTTTGCTTGGTATTTTTTGATTATAGTTATTGTTGAGTCGATATAAAACGTTTGATTTTTCAGCAGCGTGATTAAGTGAGCCTCATTACTTTGAACATGAGAAATTGGTTTTGACATCTGTTCTCCGTAGTAAGAGTCCAACACTCCAAATAGTGAATTTGCAATATTTTCTATTATGTCCATAGCGCCCCTTTTCTTCCTTTTTGATAGTACTTCGAATCCTGAGTCAAGTTTTTGTTAATTGGTAATTGGTTGTAATTGCACATGGTGGTTTATTGCCGGTGGAGTTGCATATCTTTTGTAGTCCTGTTATTCGTGATTTAAGAAGTCTTTCTTAAAAGGTTCTACATCAAAAAATATAATGAATTTCCAATTTCTCACGATGATTTTAATTTGGCCGATTTCTTCAAAATGAATTCCTGGTATGTTTGGTTGTCTATTAACCTTCACATAATTGTGAGACTGGGCTGTGTTCGTCTTCGCTTACATAGAATGTCTTATTCTTCTTATGAGTTTGGTTCTTGCTCGATGGTTTCAACTTCTTGAGCTGCCTTGTTAAAGTTGTCAGGTGAAAACAAAGGGGCTAATCGGTGAAACACGCGTTTAAAAATTCCCTTTTCTGCTGTGACGTCGACCACTCTCACTACATGGTCATCGCCTCAATAAACGTGAACAATTCTTCCCAGAGGCCATTGTAGTACGCAAAGATTGTCTTCCTTCATGATAACCAGTGTTCCTTCCTGGACGTCTGTTTTTGGTCCTTTCCATTTATATTTGTGTTGAAGGTCAGGTAAGTATTCCTTCGACCAACGGCTACGCGTTGTTTTGATGCACCAGCGAAAACAATAACAGGAATTTCGATAAATGAGCTTATGTACACAGGTCGCACAGTTCAAAGCGATTTGTTCTCAATACTTCTGCGCTTTCGAATGCCGAGATTCGTCTTTAAAACAGACATTGAGAAGATGTATACACAGATCCTAATACATCCTCACGACAGAATGCTTCAACTCATCATGTGGAGAGACGATCACAATCAACCTGTCAAATACTTCCAGTTAAACACAGTGACGTACGGACCAAGGTCTGCCCCATTCCATGCCACAAGATGCCTACACTAAATAGCAGAAGAAAACATAAATAAATACCCGGCAGGTGCTGCAGCTCTCAAAGACAATTTTTATGTGGACGACGGGCTAGCGGGCGCAATTTCACTAGCCGAAGCTATTGAAATAAAAAATCAGCTGACTATCATACTGAAGGAGGCAGGAATGAACCCCAAAAAATGGAGTGCCGATTCTCCCAGGCTGATGCAAGGTATTGCAGCAGAAGATTAAGAGATCAATCTTGATTTCGATAGCAACACCAACGACTCAATCAAAACACTCGGACTGCGATGGCTTCCAACTACAGATGAGTTTTGCATCAAGGCCTCAATTACTGATGAAACAAACTTCACAAAAAGGCAAGTTACGTCAGAAATAGCTAAAATATTCGACCCATTAGGATTAGTTGCCCCAGCCGTAGTAACCGCCAAAATATTCATCAAACACTTATGGGACCTAAAGCTTGACTGAGAAGTCCCCATCCCACCAGAACTCCATACCAGGTGGCTTAACTTTCGAACAAGCTTACAGTCACTCAACAATGTCAAAATTCCACGTCACCTATTCAATAACAGCGAAAAAATATCCACACAATTACACGCGTTTTGCGATGCATCCCAGAAAGCATATGGCAAATGCATTTACATAAGATCAAAAAATAAAGATAAAACCATAACAGCAAGACTACTCTGCTCAAGAAATAGGGTAGCTCCATTAAAAACACTCACAATTCCACGTCTAGAACTCTGTGCAGCGGTGTTGGCTGCCGAACTGGCGGCGCGAGTGAAGGCGGCTCTAAAACTAAACGATGTTGTGACGTACTTCTGGTCAGATTGACAAATTGTTCTCTCTTGGATTAACCAAAAGTCGACAGCATTTCAAACATTCGTTTCCCATCGCATACAAAAAATTCAAGATCTAACCATTTCTGAGCAGTGGCATTGAGTAACACACTTGAAACAACATTGTTAGAACGGAAGACAACAACTTTAGCAGCATCAGCATTATCATCCTCATCATCAACATTAGTCCCATGTGTTCCATTAATTCACAAAATCGATGCAAAAAACAAGTTCAGATACCTTCAGCGAGTAATAGGCTACGTCATTCGATTCACTCAAAATTGCAGACAATCAAGAACTTCTCGTCCAAAAAACAAACAGCTTTCGCCTTCAGAGCTCGAAGCAGCGTTAAAATACATAATCAAAGAAGTCCAGTTCAGCGAGTTTAAGGATGCAATAAAAATGTTTCGCAAAGGAGAGCATCTACCAAAATCCAACAACTTAAGCTCTCTGTCTCCATTCCTTGATGAGGAAGGAGTATTGAGAGTTGGCGGTAGACTTGAACGTTCGTCTCAAGGTTATGGCGCAAAACACCAAACGTTGCTGCCGTTTAACGACTCTATAGTGAAATTATTGATAGAGGGCGTTCATCAAGAAAACTTTCACTGCACAGCACAAACACTCATGGCAATCCTTCGACAAAAGATCTGGCTCATTCGAGGAAAACAATTGACAAGATCCATTGTGAATCACTGTATTCGTTGTAGACGAGCAAAACCGATGTCATTCAATCAAATTATGGGCCACTTACCAGTTGCACGAGTGGAACCAGCTCGACCATTTGTGACGACGGGAGTGGATTATTGTGGACCGTTCAAGATACATTTCAACGTCAGGGGAAAACACCCCCAAAATCTTATATTGCCATATTCACTGCTTTGTTACTAAGGCAGTGCACTTAGAACTCGTTTCAAACCGATCAACAGAAGCATTCATCGGAGCTCTGAAACGATTCTACGCACTAAGAGGACACTGTAAAACATTATAGAGTGACAACGCAACGATCTTCGTGGGAACTCGCGATTTAATCGAAGATGCTGATCTTTCACCTTCGGCTCAGGATAGCATCATAAAACATGCAGTGCTAAAGGAATAGAATTCCGCTTCATCCCACCCAGATCGCCTCACTTCGGAGGGCTTTGGGAAGCAGCAGTGAAGTCAGCAAAGCATCTTTTGTAACGAACCTTGGAAATAGCATCATTAACTGATGAACAACTCCGAACAGCAATTGCAGAAGTAAGTGAAATACTAAATTCAAGACCACTTACGTCAATGTCGGATGACCCAATGACCTTAACGCTTTAACACCAGGTCATTTTTTAATTGGGGATCCATTAACTTCCACGATTGTGAATTGCTGTGAATTGTGCTTGGAGTGAAGTGTTGAATGGTGTTTTTTTCGCAATGCTTACAATGACCAGACTTGCAATCAGTTGCCTTGTGGCCGGACTTCAGGCAGTTGCAGCACAATTTCAGTTGCTTCACTCATTGCCATTTGTTGGATAAAGTTTCATCTATGAATTTGCTGCACGCATATAGTTGATGTCCTTCACCAGTGCAAACACTGCATTTTGATTCGTTTGATTTAGGTTTTACCTCCGAAGCTGATGTTCTAGATGATGTTGTCTTTGTGTTTTTTCCTAGTGCTTCTTGTGACTGGAACCGATGTTCTATAAATTTCAGGACACATTGGAGTTTTACTGGATTTCTATTGTCTGTTAGGGCTTGCTCGAATGCTGTATGAGTGCTTTGATCAAGCTTTTTTATGAGAAGATGTGCCACTAGAATGTCCCATTGGTCAACGGGAATGTTTTGAGCCCGTAGTCCATGAATGCATTCAGTTGTGACGTCATATAAATCCTTCAATGCTGATGCTGATTCTGATGTGACGTTAGGTTGGGATAGAAACTTGTTCACGAGTTCTGTAACCAATAGCCGTTTATTATCGTAGCGACTAGTCACGATTTCCCATGCTATGTCATAATTTTCAGATGCCATCGACAGATGTTTTATTAAATTTTTTGCCTCTCCTGTCAGAAAGGTAGATAAGTAGTAAATTTTCTGCACATCACTTATATGTTTTTTGTGTATGAGTTCAACGAATAGCTCTTTGAACTGTGTCCACTGCGAGAATTTTCCGTCGAATTTAGAAAGATGAATTTTAGGTAACGGAACCTCTAAGTCTTCTTTGGATGACGTAGACTCTGAAGAATAAGCTGGTTCTCGTGTTGAATAAATATTGATTTAAAAAAGAAATATATGAGCAAAGCACAGGATCTAGATAAAATTTGAAGTATGAAAGTTATGATTTTGATATTCTTTACCAAACTGCCGTCAACTCCAAATGGAAAACTAACTTTCACCATACCGGTACCAAATGACACGACAAATTTAGCTCACTTTATACAATCAAATGTAGACAGATTGGAGAATATTATATTTTCACAAGGAGAAGAAGTGATAGAGTCATACGGGACTTTCAGAACTTTAAGACACACACCTCAGCGTCACAGTGCTTAAAACAGATATACACTGATTTCCCTCTCCAATGTCAAGTCCAGTAAAGTGGGAAATAATACAACAAAAATTGAACTATTACATAGGAGAGTTTAATAAATCCTATAAGTGCCTAAACAGAGCACAAATCCCTACTTCAAAAACAAGAACGAAACACTTTAATAATTTAATTTTACAGCACAATAGCATAGCGGGAACTCTTACAGAAGAGGCGGCTTCTCTAATAGTAAAGGCCGTTATCGTGGGCGTGGCGGTTATACACAATATAATCGATATCAAAATAATAACAATAATTACAATAGATACAACCAATATACTAGACGTCGTGGACGCGGGTCCAGCTCATGCAACGTCCGTACCATTGAAGCCAACTCGGGAAACTCGCATGTCCCCCAGGAAGCCCAACTGGGGACATTAACACAAAACTAGACGCAGACATTTTGACAACACAAACTCTTCAAATTCTAAATATCAATCTTAAATTCAATAATTATATCACTTTAAAAATTTCTTCGAATCAATCAGAAAACACATTCTTGTTAGACACAGGCTCTGACATCAGTCTCATCAAAGAACATTGTATTCAAACAACACGCATCAATCATTTAATTTAACAGGAATCGGAGAAGGAACTATTACGACATTAGGCTATGTAAATTGCTCTATATTATTGAACAGATATAATTTAAATCATGAATTTCAAGTTGTTCAGGACAACTTTCCCATACATTGTGACGGCATGATAGGCCTTGATTTTATTAAACAATACAACTCAGTGGCGTGGGTAGGATTTTGAAAAGGGGGGGATTACAAATAGTAAAAAGTTTTGAAAAACTCAATAAAAACTCAAACTAATATAAGATACATTATTTCAAATTTCATTGTACCACACAATGATCTTGGCATTTCATACCGGTTGAACCACATTTTAAATCGTAAATTGAACTTTAATGAACAGACCGCTTCTTAAATTAGTCTTAGGTTTGTGGCAATGTAAATTCACTAGGGATGATCAAAAGCTATCGATTTTCATTTAACGTTGCCACATTCGTTGTATTTAGCTGAAATTGGCTATTTTTATAGAAATGGTTTTAGATTTTTTGCAGCATTTATACTGATTTGAAACCAAAGATAAAAAAATTCATCCAAAACTAGACCTAGACTGCTGTTGAGGTTTGTTTATCGTCTGGCAGCAGGTTTAATTGAAAACGAACTGAAGCATTGAAAATGAATGTATTCCACTCAGGTTAACATAAACTTACGGCAGGATTTCCATTGCCAATGTGGATAAATTAGTTTTTAATCATTTTTGAATCAGTTCATTATATTGCACGTTTCCTATGTAGTTTCTTGAGAAGCGTACTAAGGGGTAATTTAGTAAGAAAAACTTTTTTATGATTTTAAAATACATAAATGTAAAAATATTTGATAAGAGGTTGGTATTTTCGTCATAAGTTTTTTTTTGCTATTTTAGCTTTTTGGTTTTTGATATTTTCCGATTTAAAAAAAAACTCATGGCAGCGCTGTGTTCGCTTAAATGGAATGCTCGAATTCGTCATCGATTATTCGCAAGCATAGATCTAAAAGGGCACCCTTATGCAGGGTACACATGGGGACGCAAACATATATGATTCTAAACAACTCACACTCATCAATCGTGGGTTTTACTTCGTGCATATATACCGAATTTAAAACACATTCATTCCTTCACATTTTATGAGGCAAAGGGGGCGGGGGGATATATCCCCTTTATCTCCCCCCTTACCTACGCCACTGATACAACTGCATCATTGAATATAATTACCCCCATAGTTTTTTCATAATACGACCAAGCTTTTCAAATAAACAGGAACTCTTAAAAATTTTAGACTCCCCAAGACCATTCTCAATAAGTTTGCCAGCTCGATCAGAGGTCATACGAAGGATAAAAATCAACTTTTCTGCACAATAATTCTTAATACCAAACCAAGAAATTTCAAAAGGAATCTACATATCTAACACAATAGTTAATAACACAGATACATACGTTAGAATACTTAACACAACTAACAACAACACCCTACTAGAAAATTTTTCAATCAAAGCAGAAAGTCTTGACTCATATCAAACCATAGAAATTAAAACCATGAAAGACAATCCAGACCGACATGAAATTATCCTTTCTAAAATATCAAAGAATTGTCCAATCCAATGCAGAGAAAAACTTATCACACTCTGTACAGCTTACACTGACATATTTGCCTTAGACACTGACAGTGTCACATGCAATAATTTCTACAAACAAAAACTTAAGGGGACCTTTTCGTCTAGAGCACGAAAATTTAGGGTATTTTCATGATTTTTTTTTGGTATTAAGCCAAATAAAAAACGATTTTCTAAGTATGCAGGCTTATTATATTCTTTATTGACAAAAAATAAAAAAATGTTGTTAAAATTTTTTTTTTTGGTAGTGTTGTATCATCCTCCCATCCTACCGGCTGCGCCATAAATGTTGTGTCGTCTAGGGAGCGCGTCTAAGTAGCTTAACGCAAGGAATTACTCGAGACCGTTTAATATTGAATATAGCATTTATTGATTTATTTCAAAACATAAACATTAAATCCTTAAGCTAACTAACTTTTATGAGCTATTCCCTAGCTAACACGGAGATCCACACTTCAACGTCCTGGCTCGTGAGTAGGTGCGCTAAAGTTGAGATCTACTGAATACTTCGGTTCACGGTTCTGATCGTAGTCCTCTTCCAGTGCACGAATCTCAGTTTAAATAAAGAGATATTGCTGTTCTAGCAATATCGGTTGTTGCGACACTCTTCTGGGTCATCTCGATTGTTGTTGTTGCGTGTTTCCAATATATCAGGCCGATCAGGTCAGCTTACTCATTGTTGTTGCGTGCTGCTGTTGCTTAATACCTCTAGCGTCAGCTTTATTCCAGTCTTCGCCTGCTACGTGTTGTTGTTGTTATTATTATTGGAGCAGGTCAGTATTTAAGACGATGAACTTCTTGTGCATAGCTTATGCGACATAATTGCTGACTAGCTGTTTCGGCCATTTCGTCTTGCCGCTCACTCGCCCGATCCAATCGTCTGATGTTCTTAGTATTTGCGATCATTGGCTTTGATTGTTTACGTCAGCGTTAATGTTTTATTGATTCTGAACGCCGGTGTTTTCGTTGTTGTACTTAATCGCATATCGAAATAAGGTATAAGAACTGTTTGTGCGGTTGTGACACACAACATTCCTCCCCTCCTTCAGCAAAGTGACTTTTCATCAAGTCATATCTTGTTGTGACCTCCGTGTGGTGAAACGACTTTTCGACTTAAGGTGCTTGCTGCATGGCTGGGATCTCCTTAAAACCTCAGTGGATTCAACATCTAGCATGCAATACGTCTCCTTCGCTAGTAGGAGCCTCGATTTCCTCCCATAAAACCAATGCACATGTGCCTGAAAGCCACACTCAGGCCCTTTTGCCTACGGCCCTCGCGCACATCCTCCATCAGGGCTAGCGATTTTCTGGGAGAGCACTCCTGGATCAAAGCTCTCAGCATACAAAACAATTGCCGATATCTCTTTCTCCTCCTGGAACAACCGTCTCCACGCAGCCAGCACTCGCGCATGTGACCGACAGCGACAACCAAGTTCTCTAGCCCAACGCCCCCTCGCATGGACTCGGCCCTGCTACACCAACGAATGGTTCAGCTCTCTTCTTCATTCTAGACGCTAGGCTCGTTGACGACGAGCTACTCTGCACAACATTCGATGATGCTTTATCCTTCGACCCTTACATCAGCACTACAGGCAAACACGCATATGACTGACGGCCATACGGAAAAAATTCTACCCATCGTCCTCGCGCATAATTTTCATCAGGGTGAGCGATTCACCGTGCGAGCGCTCCTGGATCAAGGCTCTCAGCGTACCAAACAATCGCCGATATCTTTTTCTCCTGCTGGGACCACCGCCGCCACGCAGCAGGCACTCGTGCATGTGACCGACAGCGACAACCAAGTTCTCTTGCCCAACGCCCCCTTGCACGGACACGACCCTGCTACATCAAGTGGTTGATCTCCCTCTCCGTCATTCCAGACGTCTTTCAGACTGACGACGAGCAATTCCGCACAACATTCGATGATGCTTTCTCCTTCGGCCCCTACGTCAATAGGACAGGCAAGCACGCATATGGCTGACGGCCATACTGATTCCAAAATTACAGGTTTCGAGTGCGTAACGCGTTCGCGGCTTTTGGAGTTCCTTCTGCGACTGATCTTTTTGCGTACGGCTTTTAACCAAAGTGTCTCCGAATCCTCACCTGCAGCAGTACCAATTCAACGTGGTCAACAACAGCAGCATCGCCATCTGCAACGGTTTCACCAGCAGCAGTACCAATCTTTCGCGGCCAACAGCAGCAGCATCATTATTTTCAACTTCGTCAACAGCAGCAGCAATTCCAGGTACGCGGCTGATTCTTCCTTTTTGCACCACATCAGATCGATTTCCCTTTGCCCCATTTCGGTCGAAAGACCACTCGAACCTGGCGGGCGCAAACAGTCATTATATACATTCACATATCAAATTGCATCAAAATACTGAATTCTTAAAATTTTAAATAAATTTTCGTTATTTAATAACCCTAGTAGTAAAGGCAAAAAAAATTAGTCAAAATTCTACCATTTTAACGCGTAAGCTGCATTGGCTTCTCCGACTCACTTTCGGATCCCGCCGCTAGCATTTTGCATTCTGTATGTTTGAGGTTAGCGCAAATAGCTAGTCAGATGCGCCTAGCATTTGGAAATGCATGAAACCAAGCTGATATTGTGCTTAATTTTGAATAATAAATTCACATATTCTTTAAAGACATACCTGAATAGTTGCCGAAGATACATATAGTCCGGCTGTTCTTCAAAACGCAAGCTTCGACAGTAATTAAGATACATTGAAAACTCTGCCGGAAAGCCTTTGCACAGAACTTCAATGGGTGTCGACATTTTTTTCTCAGAAATCTTTTCATACTTTTGTTGTTTGTTGTTCGCTTTCATACCTTGCCATGGTAAAACACCTCTGTTGAAATACATCATAACATATCCCAATGATTCCATGTCATCTCTTCTAGACTGCTCGATTCCAAGATGTGCATTAATAGATGCATAGCGAGCAGTTCCAGTCAAATTTTTGTCTTCCCGGTAGGGGATATGAACGCGAGAGTGTGGGTCTCGAAACTTTTTGGCCAAACCGAAATCTATCAAAAACAATTTATTGCAGTGGCGTCCAATGCCCATTAAAAAGTTATCAGGTTTAATATCGCGATGTATGAAACATTTTAAATGAATAAACTCAAGACGGCCAATCATTTGATCAACAAGCATGAGAACAGTTTTTATAGTAAAGTGACGAGTGCAAAAATTAAACAAATCTTCTAGGGACGGTCCCAAAAGATCCATGACAAGAGTATTGAAATTTTTTTCTCTTCCATGATATCTTATCCGTGGAATTCCTACTCCTCCACTCAAAATCCGGTAAAGTTTTGCCTCATAAAGAAGCTGGGGATGACGGGCGGTGGCACTTTCCATTTTAATGGCAACTTCTTCGCCGCTTTGTATGCTCATGCCTAAGTAGATATCTCCAAATGAGCCGCTCCCTAAAATAAAGTATAAAAAGAAACAAAATTAGCACTTTAATAAAATTTTCGGCCAAAATGTAGAATATTAGCCCCACATATAATATATGCGCTTACAGATTAAGGCCGAACAACTTATTTGGGCCGTGGGATTTTTGACAGGCCATACTAAAACTGCTAAGAATAATAGATCAATTCGTACCCTGCATTTCTACACCAAAGTTAATTTTTTTGCTTGCTTAAATTTCAATATAGACTTATATATTTTCCGTAACTCATTTACAAACAGACAGTGCTTAGCCGCAAGCTCCAGTAAAGCAATTAACTGCGTATCAGACTGGAGCAGATACCGATGGCTAGAAACATGTTATTTTAGTCAAAGTGAAGCAACTTGTTTAATTATATCGCAAAAACTATTAAGTTAACCATAATGAATGTTTTTGTAAAGTGTTCGAAAATGTGTACCTGAAAATGGAAAAAAAATATTAAATTTAAAAAATTCAATTTGCGAATAATAGCAAACAATTAAAGAAACTGTAAAAATTGTTTTATGAAAATGAAATATTCAATTTTTTTCATTGAAACATTTGCAGAGTAAATGGTTCTATGGCTCATGTTGTAAACATGTACGTAGAATACCCCGTATATTAGTATATATAAATCAATATATATTATTTGATTATATACAAATCAACTATATATATATATATATATATATATATATATATATATATATATATATATATATATATATATATATATATACAGGGTGTCCCGTAGGTGAGTGCTTTTTTTTACAGGGATGGTAGGGGAGGTCACGACGAACAAAAAATCGTATGGGGGGGGGGGGTCCCAAATGCACCCCTGAGGAGTTATAGGGTCTTAAAGTTTTCTGGCACTAAGTCCAGAAAAACAATTCTCCCGCGCTAGTGGCTTACTGTAGAAAAAAATTGTAATGCGGTTTGAAAGCCAATTGTACAGGCTTTTGGGCAAAATTGAATTGATGGTCAAAACTGCAGTTATTGTGTGAAAAATAAACGCTCAAAGTCAAAAATTCTGAAAAAATTTTCAATTATTTTACTTTGGGAGCCATTTTGGTATGGAAAAGGTCCAATTAAGACATGCTTTTTTAATTTTTTTTTAAATCTTCGATCAATTTACTTCAAATCTGTGGTACATTTGTTATACCTTATTAGCGGTTTAACCTCAGGAAAAATAGGATTTAAAAACGCATCCAGTGATGCCAAAAACTGCGCGTTGGAAATGGAATTGTACATTGGTATGATGTTATTCATTTTGGTACTATTGTTAAATATTAGGTGTAGTAAAAAGAAATTCATTATTTTTGCATTAAATTGAGGGGTTTATTTAAGATAGTTAGAATGTCCCGAATGAGGTCAAATATGCGCCGTTTTGTTCGATAACTTGTTGCCATTTTAAAGGTAATTTCATTATGCCTCTCTCATAGAAGCCCTCGTTCCTATTAGCAAAAAATTGAGACAGTCGAATTTCAGAAGCCTCTCTTGAAGCGAAAGTTTCACCAGCAAAATTGTTCGCCATGGACAGGAACAGATGGTAATCACTTGGTGCCAGGTCCGGACTATAAGGTGGATGCAGAAGAACCTCCCAACCAAACTCCCGGAGCTTCTAGCGAGTCACTATCGATGTGTGTGGCCTGGCGTTGTCCTGATGGAACACAATTCCTCTCCTATTGGCCAAAGCTGGCCGCTTATGGGCAATTGCTTCCTTCAGACTGTCCAATTGTTGACAGTAGAGTTCCGAGTTAAGAGTTTTGCCGTATGGGAGCAGCTCATAGTAGATAATTCCCTGCCAATCCCACCAAACACACAGCAAAACCTTCCTGGCCGTCAATCCTGGCTTGGCCACCGTTTCCGCCGGTTCACCGTGTTTCGACCACGACCGTTTTCGCTTGACGTTTACGTAAGTGACCCACTTTTCATCACCAGTCACCAACCGCTTCAGAAATGGGTCGATTTTGTTGCGGTTCAGCAGCGATTCGCAGATGGAAATTCGGTCTATGAGGTTTTTTTGCGTTAACTCGTGTGGCACCCATACATTGAGCTTCTTTGTGTATCCAGCCTTATTCAAATGGTTCCAAATGGTTTTTTGTGCAATCTTTAGCTCTTTTGCAATCGAAACAGTGCTAACATGACGGTCGGACTCGATAATTTCCATGATTTTATCGACATTTTCGACAACTGGCCTTCCAGTGCGTGGTGCATCCTTGACATCGAAGTTACCGGAACGGAATCGACGAAACCAAAATTGCGCATAATTGGCTGTTACAGTATCAGGTCCATAAACGCTATTCACATTTTCAGCCGCCTGGCTTGCGTTTTCTCCCTTATCGAAGAAAAACTGTAAAATGTAGCGAATTTTCTCTTTGCTGATGTCCATCTTTGACAAGCTCTCAAACAAAACTGAATCAATCAATCAAAAAAGTGTCAAAAAAGCTTTTTTAGTAGGAACTGTCATCTTTCTAATGTCCCCTAGCGGAACACGATCGGACTTATACAACGCGAGATGCAGATAAATAACGCCATCTATTGGAAAAATAATGGATTTCTTTTTACTACACCTAATATATAATTTCTTATACGAATTTCTGGTAAATCTTATCAGTAAACCTCAACTTCACGCGCTAGAACGCAATTGATTAAATGGAGAACAGTCTATTGAAAAACATGTTAAAAGCGGTTTTGAGTGTTATTGATTAATTATATCAACCTTGGAGAGATTTAAATGTTTATATATTATATTTGGACGACTTTTATCTGTTAACAGATTTCATTAGAGAAAAGGGTCCGTGATGAAAGCACTTTCAGGAAACTTTTTCACTACATCCACATTAAGATAACAACACTCACTTCAATTCGTCGCGAAAGCGATGGTTTCAGATACAAAAATCATACGCAGTGTCCTACGAAGTTCCATGCATACCGCGTCTTAAGTGCTAAGACTTTTTCTTCCTATCCTTTTCCTTTCCCAGAGAAACGCCGTAATTTCAATTTAAACAGTCTATTTTGAAAGTAGTTATTCAATTAATATAATTAATAAACTAATTTTCACTAAACGGGGATGGACGACTGCACTGAAGACTACCGAAGACGGAAATGAAGATAGACTGACCCCAGAATGTCGGTCGATCAATATCTTGTAGAGTGGAAAAGCTACCTATGCCCTCACTGATCGCTCCCAGCAATGCACGACACATGGTTGTACTCAAACAGTTACAAAACATTATGCTGCCCTTGCAAGTCGGATACGCGTACTAAAGTCCTTTAAGACATCAAACATAATCTGACAGTCAACCGTTAATGGGCGAGTATAGATTTATACTTGTTTTTCATGCGTACGTGTAAAAACTGTCGCACTCTCTTGACTAAAATCATTCGCATATGCGGTTTGAATTCGAAGGCTTGTTTCGAGGCTTACCGGTATCTTTATGTGGAACGGTATGGTGGCGTTTCTGGTTTTGTACACGCATATGAACTCGGGCGTTCTTTAAGGATATGAGAACAGGCTTAGCGTTTAGGGTTTAGTAAAGTAAATTTTTGAAACTTCACATATTGACGTAACTCATGGTCCTGGTTGGGACACAATTTAAACGTGATCGGGCGCTGAGCTGCAGTGGGAGGTGACTGCGTCACCTGCGGGGAATCTTGGGCCACAGAGGGTATCGATTCCACAGCTGCTGCACTGCGCATGTCGGAAACCGTTCCTAATGTCTTAAACTTCGACGTGAGTTTTACAGCGGCCAGGCTGATCCCATAACCCTAGCGTGACGTCCGGTAGCCGTGTATAGAAGAAGTAAACAAATATTGAATCCCATGCTGACATGTTGATCCGAAAGCCCTTCAAAGCTGACATTAAATTAT
Organism: Chlorops oryzae; assembly: GCA_020466095.1. NCBI lineage: Eukaryota > Metazoa > Arthropoda > Insecta > Diptera > Chloropidae > Chlorops > Chlorops oryzae. The sequence goes on along the minus strand of CM035807.1, from coordinate 58,914,725 downwards.
TTATTTCTCGTTGAAAGGATTTTATCTCTTGCCCGGACTTAATTGTGACTGTTTGTAGGTTGAACAAAGACTTTTATTCACTATATAATGCGGACATGTCGCGAAAACTGGGCCAAGAACAAGGTGAAACCATGCCGCGTACTGCTGGATGTAGTCTTGAGGTACGCATCATAGCTTTGTTTGTGTGGGGTTTCGAAGACGTCAATCCCTATACCCTAAGCTCCCGTTTTCTGACTCTCCATTTATCTTTCGCAACTCTTATGTGCCTCTTTAGTTACAACCAATGATCTTGCATTTCCTTTAAGACCATCTCTAGCACAAACTTATAGGAGTGACCTTCGATGTGAAATTGTTCGGCGAAATCGAGCAAATTATTCGCCTACAGCATAAATTCTATCACGGTGTCTGGCATGCTTGAGCGTGTGGAAACTTTTTTTTTGTTTTAAAAAAAATCCCCTCCGACAAACTTATCATTTAGGAAGGGGGGCGGCAAAACGACAAGACATAATTCTAGGGAACAGATATGTAGGAAAGGGCCTTGGCAGACAACCTGTTCAAATGTTTAGAAAAAGTTCTGAGACCCGAATTGAATTTTTTTTGAGCTAGATTGTCCGACTGGGCGTGGCATATCATATACTTCTTGAGCAAGAATACAGGAGAATAGAATAAAAAAAATGTTGTTATTATGTTTTTTACAACGTTCGTGCGTTATCGTAGATATGGAAAAATCCAGTTTATTTGTGTACATAAATATATGCATATGTCAATTGTCAATTGCAACAAAATGTACACACATGCGTTTCCTCTTTGTATACCCGACACACTCTGTCTCGAGGGTATATTGCGTTTGTGTGGTTGTATGTTACACCCAGAACGAGTCGAGATAGACCATACAAAATAAATATAGAAATGCTGAGCGTCACCTGCATATTCGATTTATCCATGTCCGTCTGTCCGTTTATATACGGTTTTCTTATCGAAGCAGCTGAGCTATCTTGACAAAATTTGAAACGCGTACTCACAGGCACATGAGTAAGAACAAGTTCGACAATTTTTAGGGGTACCTCCAGTACTAGGGTCTGTTACGATAATCACAAAAATTGCTCTGAAATCTGAGTTTTTTAAGATATATTCATGAAATTTGATATTTGATTATCTTTAAAGGCAAGTAATTTTTTTTTTTATTAGAAGAGCTGGAATTTCCATATAATTGTAAACCACACGCCCATATTGGTTTTATAACTTGGTTGTAAAGAAGGATTTTATATTCAAGCTTTAGAGGAGAGCGGCTATTTATTAACCAGTGCAGGCTGTTGGCTTTAAGCTTCATTTGGGTTCTCTTGGCTTCAATATGCTTACGCCATGTCAGTCTTTTGTCCAAATGAATACCGAGATATGTGACTTCCTCACATTGTGGGATGCGTACATTATTAAGGAAAATGTCTGGAGAAGCTTTTCTATTGAGCGTGAAATTAATGTGTTGACATTTAGGCTCATTAATTTTGATACCCCATTTAGATAACCAGCTTTGGATTTCGCTCTTGGAGCTGAGAAGTTGCGATACTTATGTTCTTGTGCCGACTAAGTACCGCTGTGTCATCAGCAAATGTTGAAATCAATATTCTATCGTTATTTGGAATATCTGCTGTGTATACAAGGTAAAGAAAAGGCCCAACAACACTCCCTTGGGGGACTCCCGCGTTTATTTGAAAGGTTTTTGTAATAAATGAGTTATGTCTTACTTGATACGTTCTATGTTTTAAGTATGACTCAAAGATCGCGTGAAAATTAAAGGGAAGTAATCTTCTGATTTTGTATAACAGTCCGTCATGCCAAACTTTATCGAACGCTTGTTGCACATCAAGGAATACTGCAGAGCAGTACTCCCGATTTTCATAGGCAAGTCTTATTTCATTTGTAATCCGATTTACCTGTTCAATAGAACCGTGTTGTTTTCTAAACCCGAATTGATGTGGAGGGATAATGTTCTGCTCTTGCAGATAAGGTGTTAATTTAGCTATGAGTAACTTTTCGAATAATTTTGAGAGACACGGCAGGAGGCTAATTGGTCTATAAGAGGATGTTTGATTAGGATCTTTTCCTGGCTTAGGCACCATTTTAATAACCGACCGTTTCCAATCTTTTGGGAAGTAGCTGAATTCAATAATTGCATTAAATAAGATTGTTAAAAATTTTACTTCTACGGATGGTATATTTTTTAACATTTTTGGAGTGACAAGATCATGTCCCGGGGCTTTTTTGCAGACAAGTTCATTTTTTATGATACTGGCAATTTCTCTTGAACTGATTTGTACGGAAATTCTACGAGTGTTTTCGGTCATAGTTGGGAGAATATGCTCAGCATTGCTCGGATTCGGTTGGAATACTTTATTGAGGTGTAAAGCAAAACCATAGCTTTCTCTTCATCTGAGCGCGCCCATCAACTGTTGAGACACCGAACGGGTGTTTCACTCAGTACTGGAGTCTTCATAGAGCGGCTTGCCAACCACAAGGAACTACGATTTGAGCCTCTGGGCGTAAGGTTCTCAACAAAGTTGCGGGTTTTCGATTCTTTCTACCTATTTAAACTTTCTCTTAGCTTTTTTTCTACTTCTTTTAGCTTGTTTTTGGCCAACGGAGAACGGACCCGCTGCCATTCGCGCCTGGATCTTCGTTTTTCTGCGACGAGATTTTCGATTTCCCTATTAGATAAGGTTTTTTTTGTTCCATATTTAGTATGAGGAGTCGATTTTTGCGCTGCTGATGCCAAGTAAGAGTTAAAAACAGTTACGGCATTGTCAATATGATCAATGCATTAAATTTTATACAAGGTGCAATTCAAAAGTTCCAGGACTTTTTAAACAGCACGGCTCCTAGTGGCGCAATCTGTCTGAAATTTTTATCCGTCAATTGTGTATTCTTCAGTGTTGCCGCATAAAATTTATATAACAGCTGATTTGTATAACAGCTGAGATATCACGCTAAATGTGACATTACATTTGTAGTGTCGGTCGGAAAATTAGCATCGAAGAAATAGCCAACATTAAGTTTTGTTTTAATCTTGGTAGAACTTTTACCGAAACTCATCAAATGATGAAACAAGCTTATGGCGATGATTGTCTATCCCGTAGCCGTATTCACGAGTGGTTTAAACGTTTTCAAGGGGCACGGGAGGTCTTGGAAGACGACAAATGTTCGGGCTGGCCAAAAGATGTTGTGAACGAAAAAAACACGGAAATTATGCGTGAATTCATTAAAAATGCGCCGAAATCATCGCTTAAATATATGGAATCGGAATTATCAATATCCGCAGCGTCGATTTATCGTATTTTGAAAGAAAAATTGGGTCTCAGAAAGGTTAGTGCTTGATTTGTTCCGCACACTTTGAAACAACACGAAAAATACCTTAGAATTCAACATTCAAGAGACATCATTAAAGAGGCCAAAAAGGACCCAAACTTTTTGTATTCGATTGTGACTGGTAACGAAACATGGTGCTTTGAATATGAGCCCGAAAGCAAGCGTCAAAGTGCGAAGTGGCAGTCTTCAGAGGAGCCCAGACCGAGGTGACCGATACTACAAATGTAATGTCACATTTAGCGCGATATCTCAGCTGTTATTCAATTCAGCTGTTATATAAATTTTATACGGCAACACTGAAGAATACACAATTGACGGATAAAAAAATCAGACAGATTGCGCCACTAGGAGCCGTGCTGCTTAAAAAGTCCTGGAACTTTTGAATTGCACCTTGTAGTTAGTATGAATATGCGCACTTATGTGCTTTTTGTATTTTAACTAATTTGTGCCTGCATCTGTTAAGCTGGGTGGGCGTTCTACTGGTTCCGGATTTTTGTTCAAAACGAATACAACTGGGGAAAGATATGAGGAGAGGTCGGATGTTGCTTTAGCAGAAATAAGCTCTCTTGCAATACCTTTAGTTATCCCGAAATCTAAGAGGTCTGGAATTTTTTGGAGATCTGTTGGCCAATAAGTTGGCTGTTTGGGAGATACAAAGTCTAGAGAATTGTTTTTATTGACAATTGCCTTGTACAATTGCTGACCCTTAGGATTGCACGTTCTGAAACTCCAGAGAGTGTGATTTTCATTATAGTCTCCTGCTGCTAGGAACTTATCACCTAATGTCTTAAAGAAGTCTAAGAACATTTTCCGTTATGCTTAAACGAGGTGGGCAATAAATCGCCGATAAAACCAGATTTTTACCTCTCAGTAGTACGCAAAGCGTTAATGCCTGAAGTAAATCATAACCGTACGAATCTAGAAGAAAATGTTGTATTCTTCTACGAATAAGTATACCCGTGCCTCCATGCGCCTTGCCATCTGGGTGGTTGGTTTGATAATATATATACCCGGGAATTGAGAAGAAATTTTTGTTTCTTAAATGTGTTTCAGAGAGAAGCATAGCGTCAAGTTCTTCCTGATTTGAGAAAATCTGAATTTTTAGCTTACGTTTGGTTAACCCGTTCGAATTACAAGCATACATTTTTAGGACATTCATATTTAGGCCAAAAGTGCAGTCATTAATTTTGTTTGCATTTGCTCAATTCTGTTGAGTGAGCTTTGCATTGTTTGCCTTAGTTTGTGAAAATTTTGAGTAAGAGTAGATATCATTATCTCAAGACTACTATTGTTGCTAGTAAGAGGACTAACAGAGGGCGCGGGTTTTGTGCATTTGCATAAGAAACTCCTGGAGTTACATGGTTTAAATTAAGGTTGTGAGAGGATATGGTACCGAAACAGTAATATTTTTGTAGGATTACGAGCTGATTCTTTTTTTAATATTGAGTAGTTTTTCCAGATCTTCATAACCTAGACAACCTCTGAAATTTGCTGAATGAGTTCCATCGCAGTTACTATATTTAAGTAAATAGCAATAATTTTTTGATTTTTTATCACAGACTGAGCTGTGATGAAGCTCGCCACATATTACACATACGGTGCGCAATGTACAATACGAATTTGTGTGTCGAAATTCTTGGCAGTTGGCACATTGTATGGGACCATTTCTTCTTTGTGGCTCTTCTACCGTTATTTTACGAAGCAACAGGAATTGCAAATTGTATATCGGATGGATTTCGTTTTTTTAAGCTTTAAGTTGTCCGGCAACAGATCAACTTTAAACATAGGGTGAGGAATTTTAGCTTTGTTAAATATATTTATAACCGATCTTGCGTGAAAACCATTCTCTTCCAGCGCACTCTTTATTTCGTTTGTGTCAATATCTGATTCAAACCTTTGATCACCACTGTAATACCTTTGCTGCTCTTCAGCTGGTATGTGTAAATATTTTTTTCCCTCCTTTAAACTCTTTTACAACTTTTCGATAACTATCTTCCGTGTTTTTTTGAATTTAAGTTTCATGGATATTACCCCTAGTTAAGGGAACTACGTAAAAGTTGCTATTGCCTAATAAATTAGCTAATTTGGCAATAAGTGCATTCGAGCTCCGCTCGCGCAAATAGATTGGGGGCGGTTTTAATACTTTTTTTTTGTTGGTTTTCTGCTGAATTCCCATCAGATCGGAGGTAACTTGATGGGCGCGCTAGGGCTCTGAAATATGAAAGAAATTTTGTATGGGAATTTGTGTGACCATCCGCAGATTATGATTATTTTTTCGATTTGAATACTGTGGGAAACGGCCTAAAAATTTAACTTTGTAGAGAATAGATTGACCTTTCTTTTAAGACATAAAACAACAAAATCAGTTTATATTGGGCCGACCTGGGACGTCTTAAAGTCAAAATGTTGAGGGATTTTAAAGGTACATCCGCTTCGAAGCTCTTGGCTGACGCCGGAAAAAGAATTAACATATTTGCTATGCATATTCGAAAAAAATACAAAATAAACCTTCAAGCGAGCGTGGAATGAAGAATATTTAAAAACTTTTTGTTATGGTTTAATTATCTGCAAAAATTACTACCATTTTTGTAAAACTGAATTTTGGGTTCCTCCTTTTAACAGGTCGAAAAATGGGTATGGTATCAAAAAATTAAATTTTAAATTTTGATGCCGAAAAAAAATTCACATATATTACATATTATTAAAATGTAACAAAAGGTTATTAAATACTCTTCATACTAGGCTCGTTTGAAGGCTTATTTTGTATATTTTTCGAATAACCAGTTTTATGCCAAATGGAAACTTATTCCGCCCGGCGGTTTGAAATCGATCAAAATTTTCAATATAAGAAACAGTCTTATGGGGCCCCTTCTAGCCCTAAACATCTCTTGATATTTAAAATAATTTGAACATGTATATGGGCATTTCCACAGAAAGGTCTACCGGAAATGAAAATGCCCCAGTTCCTTAAAACAATTTTTGGGTATGTACTATCATAGTAACACATCTGAATTCCACTATTTATGAAGATTGGTGGTTATAGTCAGCCCTCATTTCTGTAAAACATAGGTTAAGGCTTATTTTGTTGTATTTGTATTTCTTAAATTACCTTTAAAAGTGCTTTATCTATGAAATTTGGGCCATTTTAGTAACCTGATCAATGAAAGTTATCGTCCTTAATAATTCCATTCAGAAAAATCAACCAAAACAACAACAACAAAAATTCTTTAACGAATAAGTTGATAATTATCTTCTAATTACGCAAGCTCAATTAAATATTGTTTTTGATAAAATTTATTATTGGCCCTTCTATTTATAATACCAGAATTTATGAATTAAAACGAAAAAAGGTTAAAATAAAAGACTTATTTCATGACTAAAACCCTTTTGAAATTTTAGTAACGTAACGCCAGGTAACGTAACGCCAGGTAATTAAGGCCAATAAAAAACGAACGACAAACGATTTTACAATTTTAAAACTTGGAAAATGAACTCTTATATTTTCCAATCTTATTGCTATAAGTTTAATACGAAAAGTTTTGCGAAATTAGCAGAGTTTTGCAATCTTGTAATCTAAGTCAAAAACCCACTTCTGTTTTTCGTAACGTAACGCTAGGACACTTTTTTGCTTCAATACTCAAATCCTTATGGTCTATTGGTCTAATTTTTTTACTGAACATGGTGCTACTTTATTAGTATGCAAATATTAAAAAACTTTTTTTAAACTTGCAATTCTTCATTTAAAAAAAATTTTGTTTTTCGTTCGAATGTCACGTCACGTCAAAATGGAAATGCCCATATCTGTCTAGGGTATTCTATTGTCAGGCTCGCCTGGCTATAACCAGGGAATGAAACCGAAACGAATAACGGTAACGGTAAGAAATATTTTACGAATATCGGCATCGGTAAAGGTAAAGGTTTTTCTTGTATAACGGTAAGGGTTTTACCGGTATATACCGGTAATTGTAACGTAATAAATTTCAAAATTGTCCCTTAGGAATTGAAATACTTATTTTAGGCTGTTAAAATTGCATTTTATATTAACACTTCAATTATGAAGAAAAGTGTGTAAACTGCAAGAGATTTCTCAGTAATTCCTTAAAAGAGCATATATGAACGCTCGCGTTCCGTGAATCTACGTTATTCACAGGTTTAATAGCAGGACTCGTGGACAACATAGGCTGGTCATTGAAAATAAACTATTCCGGCAAAAACTATTGAACAAGTAGGTACTGTCGTTGGTACATTAAAATTTAATGTTTCGCAAGTACAAAGGTGAAATGTGTAGACTCCTCGTTACATGGTCAATAAAGATTTATTACACCTCGGGTCAGTACAATTTTCCTACCAACACCGTCTCGAAATACTGCAGACATTTGAACTAGTTTTCTTGTCTCTATTGATTACAGTATAGACTTTGGGGCACATGTAGGCAGCCTTCTTGCAGGGAAGCTAGTTTTGTGTTTTTATTTTTTTATTTTTACCGGTAACACAGCTATAAGGGTATCGGTAACGGTAAAGGTAGCTAAGTGTTTATATCAATAAAGGTAAGGGTAAGGGTAATCAAAACGACTCGGTATTTAAGGGGTAACGGTAAGGGTAACGGTTTCATTCCCTGGCTTTAACACACTATTTTCTTTTTTCTTTAAATTTCTCATTATACATAGTAATCGAGGTAAGTGAAAATATGTGTTTTAGCTGTTGTGATTGTAGCATTTCAATTAAAATCAGTTTTAAGCACCGAATACTAAAGTGCTGCAATATGAAACATCTTAGCTCATCATTTTTTTTCTGCATTTAATGCTATGTTCTCACTAGGCCGGTGTTGTATCGTCTAGGGAGCACGTCTTAGTAGATTAAAGCAAGGAATTACTCGAAACCGTTTAATGTTGAATATAGCTTTTATTTATTTCTTTTAAAACATAACATGAAATCCTTATGCTAACTAACTTAACTGAGCTATTCCTTAGCTTACACGGAGATCCACACTTCAACGCCCTGGCTCGTGAGTAGGTGCGATAAAGTTGAGATCTACTGAATACTTCGGTTCACGGTTCTGATCGTAGTCACAAGCGAAGTGCTCTTCCATAGATCCATGATCAGCTTTTATAATCAGAAAGTGCTTTTCATGCACGTTCTTAAAGTCGGTCATTTCTACAGTGCTCTTCTGCGTCTCTTCATCGTTCTATTTCTTCAGCTGGTTGTTGTTGTCGCGCTGCCCCAGTTCTTCTTCCTCGTTCATGCAATGATGAGTAATAATTGCCACACATTCTTCTGGGTCAACTTGATTGTTGTTGTTGCTATTTGCAGTGGCTTATTTCCTCTATCGTCAGCGTGATTTCGGTCTTAAGCTGCGACCTGTTGTTGTTGTTATTGTTCTTGGCATAGGTCGGCTTATGCAGTTACTTCTACTGACTCGCTAACTCATTCCCTTACGTTTTGTTGCTGGCTTGCCCGAACCGATCGCTCGACTGGTGACCGTTGGCTTTGATTGTTTACGTCAGCATTTCCTCTTTGTACTTTCTTATTCTAGGCGCTAATGGTTTTATTGTTGCATTCTACTGTTGATCGAGAAATGAGTCGAAGAACTTTTTGTGCTGTTGTGACACACAACATCCTTCCCCTCTTTCAGGAAGTCACGTCCATCGTGGCTCAGAACAAGAGCCTGTTGCGGTAGAAAATTCTTATATGGCTCCGTAGTTAAATTTTGCCTTATATTCTTGTCCTTGTTGTCAAAAGCTGTTGTGACGATTATACCGTAATTGCTTGTTGACTAACCTGCGTCGCTTGTTAGAGATATAAGTTTAGTTTCTGCTGTTTTCTTGCAGCGTAGCTCTTGCTGTGTATGGTCTCCGTGTTTCGATGAAATACCTTAACTCTGCTACCTTACAAGTTATCAAAAAATTTAAAATGAACATTTCTTTAAGATAATTATTGCAACATGTTCGACATTGTCAAACAATAAAAAATAGAAAGTGAATATTTTTTTTTAAACATGTTTGAGATTACTATATACATATATTTTTGGGGATTATTAATTTATTCAATTCTTAAATTTTTTGTCTAAATTGTTTACATTAATGCTTCGTTTATTTTTGAATTCTTTAGATCAGCGGTGCCCAAAAGTCTCTTACGGAAGAGTAATAACAAATACTTATACACTTAAGGCAGTCCGAATATCAATACATATACTTTTTTTTATTGAAAAAGAAAAAAAGTACACTGGGGAAAAAAAAGGATATTCTTAAAAGCTATTATAATGAAAATAAATTTCTTCCAAAATTTTTATAAGACCTTCCATGCACCTTCTAAAAAATAATCAAAGTCTACAACAATATTGGTCGTAGACAATTTTAGCAAAGCCTCCAAATGCTCGTTTGTAAGCTTATTTCTATATTTGTTTTTAATTAATTTCAATTTTGAAAAGGAACTTTCGCAAATGTATGTGCTACCAAACATCGAGTATAACCCTAATTGTTAATGTTTATGTTAGTTTCCTCAGCATTCCTGTTAATGTATTCTCCACTCTGTAACGCTTCGTGAACCAAAAAAGTTTTCTTGAACTTCGAAACTAACTGATCTTTTGTACCGCCTGCCATCTTTCTAGCTATGAATTCAGCATGAATCTTTTGGAAGTGCGTTTCCATATTGAATGATGTTTTTGTCTGTGTTTAGGTCAAGGGATAACAGCCAACTGTTATCTAACCAGGGAGAGAAATTAAGAGAAAAAGAAAGAGAAAGGTCCAGGGAGGTTAGACAGAGAAAGCTAGTACAACTCACTTTCTAATAAGCTATTAGTTTAAGCTAGTCATAAGTTAACTACACTGCAAATGCAGTTCCTCAGTTTGTCTCCAACATTCAAACCAAAAGGTTATAAAGCGCTCCTACGACAATACTTCATTGGCTCGTTTTCTTATTCTGGTTTTCTCTTCTCGGTTACTCTGAGTTGTTGCTCCACAACAATTCTAAGTAAAATTCTATTTACAGTCCACTTCTCCAAGCATCCAGCCATAAGAAGCATCCGTTCTCACCGAAGGATTGTCCAGGGAAAACCATTGGTCCTTCGAGCCGGATTTATTATTCTTAACAGCGATCCAGCGCTTTATTCGCAACTGAGCAAATTCACATATTTAAGGGCAAGTACGTTTGCATATATATATGTAGAAAGTGCATTCTCCGTAAAAATAAAAGTGTTTTGAGTGTTATAAATGGGAAAATATATGTTCCTCTGTTGGAATATTGAATTGCGAATATAGTTCCGATATATAAAGCAAAATATAAGTTCCGTTTCGGGCTCTCGTGATATAAAACGAACATATATAGGTTCCGTTCATATTAAACTCGGTTTTCCATTTCGCGCCAACGACTGTTCATACTGTACACATAGACACACGGACAGGCTCTAGTCTATACATATAGATTCCACCAAAGTGTTGTCGGCTTCCTTTGTTCTCGGGTGTCGGTTAACGCCAAAGGTGAAGTACATAGTCATTTACATAGGTAATTGCATACGCGCATAGATAGTCGTTGACTCTGAATATATTGGCTTGCCATAGGCGTATACAGCAGCAGCTTCCGTTCTCTTTGTTTTCGATCTCCTTTTGATCGATTCTTCTTCGTTGAAGCAGGTGAGGCACTTAAGACTGCATTCGAGCAGCTTATTTGTCGATTTTCTAAAAACAAATTTTAAACGCTGTGTGACGAGTTCTTATTTTTTGTTGTTTTTTTTAGTCGTTCCGAGTTCCGCGTGCCGTTCTTAAGTTGAACAGGCAACGCAAGAAAAAGAATAATAACAACAATCCAATCCGTTCGAAAGCATTGGCTTGCGAAGAAATTTAATTTACAGTGCCGCACAAAAATTTAAGCGCACATATTCAACTAAATTAATTTGAAATATTTTCACATAAAGTCGAACATTCAATCATGTCGGTTTTCGATGCGTTTATCCGCGCGACGGACAACTTGATTGAATTCGAAGCCAATTTGAATCAAATTGAAGTCGCTCGTCATTCGGTAGCGTCGCTCGAAATCCATCGCGACGAAATTCAAATTTTGTGGAGAGTCGTGAAATCCAAGTATGAAGGATATCTCCAAGCGCTAGATGATGATGAGGACAATGAGTTAGAGGGAGCTGCTAAAGAACAGGAGAAGAATGACATTCCGAATGTCAAAAGTAGGCATCAAACCGCGTACACCGCTAATGTTCGTTGTCTGACGGTTATAAAAGAAATGTCGGGTTCTCTTGAACGCAGTAGTCAATCGAAAGCCGGCTCGCTCCCTCGGTTAGAAATTCATAATACGGGCGTGAGATTGCCCCCGTGTGATCTGGATGATTTCTCCGGTAACTACACAGATTGGCCGTCCTTCCGGGATCTTTTTGAAGCGATTTACATTCAGAATCCGCGCTTGAGTCAGGTGGAAAAACTAACAGGTTGGCTGATAAGTCCGCGGTCTGACACATAGATGGCGTCGCTAGTATTAAATGCATATTATTTTTATATAGTGGCAACCTTCAAATGATTCGTGTCAAAATTTGACGTCTGTAAGGAAATTAGTTTGTGAGATAGAGCGTCTTTTGTGAAGCAACTTTTGTTATTGTGAAAACAATGGAAAAAAAGGAATTTCGTGTTTTGATAAAATACTGTTTTCTGAAGGGAAAAAATACAGTGGCAGCAAAAACTTGGCTTGATAATGAGTTTCCGGACTCTGCCCCAGGAAAATCAACAATAATTGATTGGTATGCAAAATTCAAGCGTGGTGAAATGAGCACGGAGGACGGTGAACGCAGTGGACGCCCGAAAGAGGTGGTTACCGACGAAAACATCAAAAAAATTCACAAAATGATTTTGAATGACCGTGAAATGAAGTTGATCGAGATAGCAGAGGCCTTAAAGATATCAAAGGAACGTGTTGGTCATATCATTCATCAATATTTGGATATGAAAAAGCTCTGTGCAAAATGGGTGCCGCGCGAGCTCACATTTGACCAAAAACAACAACGTGTTGATGATTCTGAGCGGTGTTTGCAGCTGTTAACTCGCAATACACCCGAGTTTTTGCGTCGATATGTGACAATGGATGAAACATGGCTCTATCACTACACTCCTGACTCCAATCCACAGTCGGCTGAGTGGACAGCGATCGGTGAACCGTCTCCGAAGCGTGGAAAGACTCAAAAGTCCGCTGGCAAAGTAATGGCCTCTGTTTTTTGGGATGGGCATGGAATAATTTTTATCGATTATCTTGAGAAGGGAAAAACCATCAACAGTGACTATTATATGTCGTTATTGGAGCGTTTGAAGGTCGAAATCGCGGCAAAATGGCCCCATATGAAGAAGAAAAAAGTGTTGTTCCACCAAGACAACGCACCGTGCCACAAGTCATTGAGAACGATGGCAAAAATTCATGAATTAGGCTTCGAATTGCTTCCCCACCCACCGTATTCTCCAGATCTGGCCCCCAGCGACTTTTTCTTGTTCTCAGACCTCAAAAGGATGCTCGCAGGGAAAAAATTTGGCTGCAATGAAGAGGTGATCAGCGAAACGGAGGCCTATTTTGAGGCAAAACCGAAGGAGTACTACCAAAATGGTATCAAAAAATTGGAAGGTCGTTATAATCGTTGTATCGCTCTTGAAGGGAACTATGTTGAATAATAAAAACGAATTTTGACAAAAAAATGTGTTTTTCTTTGTTAGACCGGGGACTTATCAGCCAACCTGTTAGGTAGAGACGAGAAGCAATCAACACCTCCGCTTCTCACTAGTGGTTTTCGTGTACCGAATGAAGTTGCAATTCAGATTAATATTTTCATGGTCCAGTCCAAGTCCGCAAAAGATGAGATTCATCCTATTCAATTTCAATCCTATAGGTAATTATACCGAATGCGCATGAATTTTTTTTATGTTGATACGGTTGGTACTCTGATAGTGGAGGAGACAAGTCCCGCACCCGAACCGACGAGCTCAGCACCTGGCACAAATAGCATGCACATTAGGGCTGCTCTTAATTCCCGAAATGGAATTTCAATCGGTCTCAGGGTCCAGAAGTGTTCCATTGGACATGGAGGAGAAACGTGAGAAATTTGGAAGCAATCGGATAACGGGAACCCGTGGCAATTTTCAATTGAAGTTTGGGAAATTGGCAAAAATAGAGAGGAAACGGCCCTTAACTCCCCACAAGGCGCCCCTACGGATATATAACGTATGGCCAACCCCCATTATTTTTTTACTCCGAACATTTTTTCTGAACAAACCTACCCCCTATCTCTCCTCCTTAAGGGGGCTCCCATACAAAAATAATTTTTTAAAAACTTTTCCCCCCATCTTCCTAACTAGCCCCAGAGTGCTCCTAGAGGAGTCAAATGTATGACCGACCCCCATTAACTTTGTCCCCCTAACATTTTCTCCCAACATACTTAACCTCTATCTGCCCCCCTTAAGGGGGCTCCCATATAAAACTACCTTAATTTGAGCAAAAATTCATACAAAATGGCCGTCACTACAGTCAAACCCCTCCTAGGGGGCTGATATATTATATATGACCGACACCCATTATTTTTTTACCCCAAACATTTTCTTCAAACATACCTACCCTCTATCTCCCCTCGTTAGGGGGGTCCCCATACAAAATTAGGCTTAAATTAAGGAAAAATGCCTCACGAACTTCAATCTATAATATAGATGCCGTAGGAACAAGAAAGAGCATGTTCAGCATGCATATTCGAAAAATTTACAAAATTACCTTTTAAACCAGCCTAATACGAAGAATATTGGATTCGTTTTTGGTATGTTATAATAATATGTTATAATTATTACCTTTTTTTTTAAAACTGAATTTTGGGTTCCATCCCCTAACTGGCCAAATAATGACCCTAGCACAAAAAAATAAATGTTCGAGTCAAATGCCGCAAACCTCAATCTATGACGACTTTTTTGAGACTATAACCACTAAAATCGGTTAGTGGTTTCTACTCATAAAATTAATTCAAAACAAATATTTTTTGAAACGCATTATTCACTGTTTTCACGTTCGTTTCTTAGGTCTTCGCATGTCTCTCTCGGTCTTGTTGTGAGTTTCCCAACATTGCGATAGGTCAAACGGGCGATCTTGCAATTATTTATGTTTATCGCGCGGTGAACGAGCATATCAGCATTATGACCAAGAATATTGGAATAGGTCAGAAACTCGAGACGGCAATGGCTTACGCTCGCAGTGCCGTTCGCTGTTCGCTTACGCCCGCAGCGCTGCTCGCTGAGACTGAGCAAGCAAATGATCGTTTTGCCCAAAAATGCAAGCACGCATTTTAACGGTGTTCAGAACAGCACGCGCGATAATTGTGCAATACAGATGGCCAAATTAGCACACCAAATATGCTAAGTCAAGTGTATGTTGCAATAACAATGTCGAAAGAGCAAAAGATGTCGCAAGAACGATTTCGACATCACAGGCAGAGAACAGCCGACAGCAGCAGATAAACAGCTATAAAAGATTGGTTCAAACTCCAATCGGTAGTTGGTATTTTCTCGTCTTCGATTACATTAACAACGCCGTATAGTGTTTAAGATTGTTTATCAATAAAGTATGAGTATAAAATAACGAAAATTCCTGCGTTTCTTATTTTAACCAGACAAGGAAGGATATCGTAAAGCAGAATGCAAACTGTGTAGACGTGTCTCTTTACACCGGCGTGTTTAATTAACGTTTTTACCATTAAAAGTCACTTTTCGGTCTTCAAATTTTTGCTGTTTTGGTGTCTTGACATTTTTAGTTGTTGTCAGCTCAAAAATTTCTGAAATATTATTCATAAAATGAGTGTAATAACGCGTAATAATTCAAAAAAGGAATCGGCGACTACAACAACAACACCTGTCATAGGCATGCCCAAAACTAACTTACACGTGGAGAGCCCTTTGGCAAATTCGTGGATGAAATCGATTGACTCTAGACTAGAGAATATTACATCGCTTATTAAAGCGTCAGAGGATAGAGTTATGGAGAGGATTGGTGAATTGGCTGCAGAATTGCAAAATTTGAGATCTGACGTTGCCTCCACTAATCAACGGCTGTCTGAAGTAGAAGAGCGTAGCAGAAGCGAGGTGGAGAGCTTAAAAGCGGAGGTTAGTGTGCTTAATGATAAGTTAGAGCACCATGAGAGTGCTGCAATAGCGACTGATCTTATCATCAATGGGATTCCTTATACTGAGAACGAAGACTTGCTCTCTGTTATGTCCCACATCTGTGGCGCCGTACATACTAAAGTCCCGTTGATCCGTGATGCTTTTCGTCTACGTTCTAAAAATAATGAGAGGCCTGCGTCTATTATTGTCAAACTTCAAACCGGTTTTGAGCGCAACCAGTTGTTTAAAGCTATTGCAGGTTTTTGTAAAGTAAACAAAAGACCTTTGCGACTCTCTGAGATTGGACTCAATGATGAGAGAAATATATACGTGCATGAATGTTTAACCAAATCAACTCGTACACTTATGCATCATGCTACTCAACTGAAGAGACGTAAATTGCTCACTGCAGCGTTCTCGATACGTGGACAGGTGTTTGTGAGAGTGGGTATGGATGGTGGTACGAAATTGGTGAAAAATTTCAATGATTTTAACATGCTCGTCGGTGTAGATTCTCAGAGAAATTAGTAATGCTGTTGACGAGTAAATCTCTTAGTCAAGTTCTGCTAACTTTTATGGAGCTAATGTTAATTTTATTCTTATTAATACTTCTGTTATTATTACATCTGCTTTATTTCTCCTCTTGTCTATACATTTATATCTTTTCTGAATCTCGAGCTGATTATAATCTTCAGTTTAAATATAATTATAACACTTTTCGTATAAGCCAATTCAGATGTGCCGAACTAAAACACAAACATGATTAACTCTATGTCGAGTTTCGACACTGACAATGATCATATGACGCTCCTTTTAAAACTCATACGAAATCATAGGCCTGGATTTCAAGTATGCTATTTTAATGCCCGCAGTCTTAGCTCTGTAAAGCTAGACTACTTTAACTACGCTTTTAGTGAACTAAATGTGGATATTATTGGTGTCACAGAGACATGGTTTAAAACTGAATATCCCGATGAATATTATGCCCTCTGCAACTATAATCTTTTAAGATGTGATCGTAGGACCGGGGGACGAGGGGGTGGAATCGCTATCTACAGTAGAAAAAATCTTCAACACAGAGTAATTTGTATCTCTGAAGTCACGGATCCTGTTGAGTTTATGTTCACTGAATTCGGGGACTGTAATAACAAAATGCTCGTGGTATGTGTGTATAATCCACACAAGTCTTGTGATTTATCTAAGCTTTTTGACAACTTGCACAACTACAATTTGGAATATGAGCATATCGTTATGTTTGGTGACTTTAATATTGACCTTTTGACACCTGACACACAATCGGAGGGATTGTTGAACCAGATCAGTAGTACGGGTATTAGCATCATAAATAAGTATGCCACGCGGTTCGCTCCTAACAATAGACCGAGCCTTTTAGACCTGTTATGTGTCTGCAATTTGAACGGTGTCCTTAATCAGGACCAAATATCCCTACCTGGTATTTCCGACCATGACATGCTAATTCTGACCTATGACATTGACTTTAGTAATAACGCAGTTGACTTGACTTTTACTTTCAGAAATTACAAAAGTATTAGTACTGACCTTTTGTTTTTGAATGCTAGCTGCTTAGACTGGAATGACTGTTGGTACTATGTCAATGTTAATGACAAACTTAATTGTTTAACCTCCAAGATTTACTATCTTTTTAATACGTATGTACCAGTGGTAAAAAGGAAAAGTCGGAGTTCAAAACAGCCTTGGTTCACTGTGGAAGTTAGGACTGCAATTCATACTAGATTCAGACATTACGTGCACTGGAAAAGATATCCGACGGCTCAAAATTGGGAGCTGTTTCGAATAGCTAGAAATCACGCTACAAATATTACCCGTAGTTCGAAGTTACGCTTCTTTCGTAGTAAGCTTAACGTTGATTTACCATCGAAAACTTTGTGGCGTAATCTAAAAACGATTGGTGCAAGCACCAAGTCTGAAACAAGTTGTGATATTGATGTAAATGTAATGAATGACCATTATGCATCTACATTCAGCAATGCCCGTGTTAGACCCCTGTCTTTAACGAATGTTCAAATGGCGGAAACTGGCGGTCACAGATTTGCCTTTCACTGTCTCACTGAAAATGATGTTTTAAAAGGTATAGCTACTATCAAATCGGATGCTATAGGATTAGATAATGTAAGTCCTAGATTTATAAAATTAATATTACCCTTTATAATATCGCCTTTAACCCATATACTAAATTGCTGTATTACTACTTCAACTTTCCCAGAAAGCTGGAAAATTGCCAAGATCATCCCAGTTGCAAAAAATAACACCCCTAACTCACTAAATGATTATCGACCAATCAGTATTTTATCTTGGTTTTCGAAAGTCCTAGAGAAGTGTTTATCGTATCAAATACTTAGTTATCTCGAAGCACACTGTTTGTTAAATGATAACCAGTCTGGTTTTCGTAAGCACCACAGCTGCACTACAGCCATGCTTAAAGTTCTCGAGGATATAAGAAAAGCATATGACCGTAGTGAAATCACTATTCTAGCGTTACTCGACTTCTCGAAAGCTTTCGACAAAGTCGATCATAAACTTCTAATTGACAAACTAATGTACTTGTATAACTTTGAAAACAGTGCATCAAGTTTAATTAAAAACTATCTATCGGATAGGTTTCAAAGAGTATGCATAAATGGAAAGGTTTCCTGTTTAAAGCCAGTCTTGTCTGGTGTTCCACAGGGATCTATACTTGGACCCATTTTGTTTGTCATGTTCATTAATGACATAATTGCTTGCTGCAAAAATGTGTCTGTTCATCTTTATGCGGATGATGCTCAAATCTACCTTTCAAGACCGATTGGTTTATCTGAAGATTTAGTCTGTAGAATAAATGAGGATCTGGAGGAGATTGTTAGATGGACTGAGAAAAATGGTATTTATTTAAATTCTGAAAAAACTAAAGCTCTAATATTATGCAATAGTAAATACAACCTTGATAATTTTCCTCAACTACTCGTAAATACACTTCACGTTAAGTATGACAGAGTTGCTAGTAGCTTGGGCTTTAAAATTAATTCTAGGTTGACGTGTGTGGACCATATCAATGGTTCAATCAGCAAATCATATTTCCTCTTGCGAAAATTGTGGAAATCCGCTGCTTTTATACCACAGGATACCAAAATGTTGTTGATAAGAACTCTTGTTATGCCCGTACTAACGTACGGAGTTATTTTATACCCGGCCATGGATGCAGCTTCTACAGATAAATTGCAATTGCTTCTCAACAATTCAGCGAGATATATCTTCAATAAAAGAAGATACGACCACATCTCTCAATTCACAACCCAAATTTTACATCGTAGCATTCAGTCGCATGTTAAAATCAAAAACCTTATGTTTCTACACAAGCTAATTCATTGTAAAGGACCCCAATATTTACGTCGAAATCTAGTTTTTGCCCATTCGTTACGGACATCCAATTTGACTGTTCCACATTACAATTACTTATCAACGTCCCGTATGTTTTTTGTCAGTGTCGTTAGACTTTGGAATTCACTACCTAATAGTACAAAATCCATCGTTAATCTTAGGCGCTTTGAGTTGGCATTATTCTCTATATATACTTAAAAACTTGAATTTACTTTATTTACTCTGCACTTTAGTAATTCTTGCTTTCATTATCTTAGCTTTAAGTAATTCGAGATTAATAATAATAATAAGCTTCGTCTTTTCCATTATTTCTTTGGTAGACTCGTACTAGAATAAGGAAAATGAAACAACATGTATCTGAATTTAAAATGTACTGTAAAAGACCTAGTCTTAATTAATGTACAAACGAAGAAAGAATAAATTGAATTGAATTGAAAGGAAGAGACACCTAACATTTGGCGCAGCCGGTTAACCAGATCACGTTCTATAACAGTATCCGGTAAGGACCTAAATAAATTAAGGAAGTTCTGTCTGTTTCTGGTGATTCCTAGAGACGAGGGTCCGTTTGGAATCTTGTTGGTTGGCTCAGATCCTGGATAAATTACAGACATCGAATCGCATTATCTGCTTTAAGTGGACAGACGCTATAGCAGGCCCAAGTGTTTAATACGCTAGGCAATACGATTTGATTGGAAGTAAGAAAACCAGCTTCTGAGCGGCCGTGTTGATTCTTTGTAAAAGTGTTACATCACAAATTTACAGAATTGTGAATTTGTGGTGACGACTCTTTTTAAACGAATTTTCTCGCGGGACAAAAAGAGGACTTTTGAAAAAACAAAAATAGTTATAATAAATAAATAAAAATAATAAAAGGCGAAATTATCGGTGGTAGCAGAGAAGAATATCAACCAAGGTTTACATATGGTGATAAAAATGGTAAGTATCATTGCGCTGATCTAAATGGCAGAAAAAATTGAAGAACTAACACAAAATATTTATGAATTTGAACAACTAACAAAAAGGTATAATCTTAAATTGTGGGACGTATTGGAGGGAATTAACAAGAAAAGGTCCTTTTTGTTAGCGGTAAAAGAATCAGTAAAAGGTAAGACCAGGGAAGAGGAGTTCGATATCCTTTTAGAAAATATCGCGAAATCGTCGGAACCTTCTAAGAGCGCAGAAAGAGAATTAGAAAAGCTGCAAGAGGCGAATAAACTGCTAAAAGCAAAAATTAAACAATTGAAAAATTCACTGCAACAATCAGACACCGTGTTGGTAGAGCAACAGGCTGAGCTAGAGAAGCTGAAGGCTGGGTCGGAGAGCAAAGGACAAGTTTCTGACAGGGTATCGGAGGAAGAGCGAACAATCGAGCGTCAAAGAGAGCAGATTAAGCTCCTCAAACGGAAGCTGAACCAAGTAACTAAGGAAGAAACTACAAATATGAACCCGCAAGATAATCCTATTAAGACATCGATTTCGAACGAAAATAGACAAGCACTGCCGACACCACCACCACCACCCCCGCAGTTAACAAATCATCAAACACCATCTAGTATAGCTAACGAGATCCAAGCTTTAATACATACACACCCGGCGACCACCTCACTGCCCGCGCAACAACAGTCGCCGTTGAGAGGATTTAAAGAAAAGCAAACATTGCTGCATCCGTCCTTACGACCACCTCAACAGAATATAACGCCTCAAACGTCGATTGGGAGTTTTTGGGAGGACGAATTGACAAATCTGCAACCACAGCTGTTAGTTAACAGTATTGGCAATCCGAAAATACCACTCACTAAGATATTGGAGCTAGTGAATCGATGCGTTCCTTTTTTCTCTGGAACAGAGGGTCCGGAGCTGAGCGTTGACTTGAAAAAATTTGTCGCAGGATGCCAGATTCTCAAAAACACGTTGAAGAATAGCGATCAAAGAGAAGCGGCAAATTGTGTGAAAGAGCGACTCCTGGGCGACGCATATAGCAGGCTAGGCGACCGAGTTTTCTCAAGCATCGACGAAGTATGCGAACTTTTGAAGTCTCTTTATACTCGAAGAAGGGAGCTGGAAGATATAAGAGAGGAATTGGCAGCATGCAGGCAAGGCATCAAGGAAACTGTTCGTCAATTTGGAACTAGAATTGAGGGCTTGCTGGAGGAAGTTAGAAAAGAGGTTAACGAGCCACATGGGAAAAGCAGATTGATGGTATTTTTCCAGGATCTGGCTGTTAGAACATTTATTGCAGGACTCAAATCTCAAGCATTAAGGAACCTCTGCATTGGAAGAGAAAATAACTCATTGGGTCAACTGGTAGAAGCAATAGAAAAAGGCCAAAGATACCATATAATAGATGAAGGCAGTGTAAATATGGTGAAGGCGACTGAAAGCGAAATAAACGTTTGCTCGTTCTGCAAAAGGGGAGGACATTTTTATGCAAACTGCACGACTCGATTGAACACGCCATTCTGCAAGGCATGTGAGACCTACGGCCATGAGGAAGTTTACAAGTGCCGAAAAGAAACCTCCAATTTCGAAACACGCATAGATCAGCAGAACAAAAGGCCAAAATGCGATTTCTGTCATATAATGGGGCATACGGATAAAGAGTGTCGTAAAAGACTAAAATCGCTCTACTGCAAGGTTTGTGAAAGCCCAGGGCACGTGGAGAATGTGTTCTGCAGAAAGACTTTAATGCCTCCTGAAGGGTCGGCTCAGCCCAGAAGGCCGGGGGTATTAATATGTTTCGAGTGCAAGCAAGAAGGACATATAGCTCGAAACTGCCCCAGACGAACGGGAGCTCCACAGGGAAACTCCCATGCCCCCAGTCAACACTAAGGGGCTGGGGGGCATTGCAGGGCGCCGAGCCTACGCCTGCATACGAAAGAAGAAAAGTAAACAATGGCTCAGAAGGAGATACTTCGAGAAGAGTTGATGATAGTAAAGTCAACAATGGAGGAAAAAGGGTGAGGTTTAATGATAGAAAGGATGTATTAATCATTCCGAGAGGATATGAATCTAGAAAAGGACTGCGGCGATATGCACGAGGAGGTATATCAAAAGAATATTTGGCGAAATTGGAAAGAAATGAAAATTTTACTGTAACACGTTTAGATAGCGACGAGAGTGCCGAAGTAAATGACGCATTTGTACGGATACCCTGTAGGGAAGCCGTTAACGGTGAGCTCATTTTACTCGTGGACTCTGGCGCAGATTCTAGCCTTATAAAACTAAAATCCCTAAAAAAGGACACACCCATAGACACCAGCGAGCGCAAGGCGTTATCTGGCGCGTTCGGTGGGGAAATAATCACCGTGGGGTCAGTAAAAATTCAGCACGAAGAGGTGAAAAGGCTACAGCTGAGATTACATGCTGTCGAATTAAACCAAGGATTGCCTGCGGATGGCATACTGGGGCGCGACGTTCTTTGGAACCGTGCGTTAATTGATTCAGTTCAAAAGGAATTAATTTTTATTGACAATACACAGCAATTGTGTGTCCTCCAACTGCTGCCTAAACAAAGACAGAGGAACTTGTGCATGGTAATGGCAACTTCGGTTCCTGCGAGGTCGGTGAAAATAGTGCCATTACAATTTGAAATGGAAAACTCAACAGTAGTAGTAGAAAAACGGGAATTAAGTACAAATATATTCCTTGGAGGCGCGATCACAGAAGTACGCCATGGCATCGGATATGTGCCCGTGCTAAACGCCAGCGAGCAGGATATAGACATAGGGACCACAACAGAAATCCCATTTTCAGACATAAAAGATTTCACGCAGAACGGAAGCCCCAACATAAATATGGCACAAAGCCACGAAGGCAACCATAGGATACTTAAACTGTTGGAAACAATAATAACAGACGAAAATTTAAATAAGGAGGAGAAGGAGTCAATAGAGCGTATTGTTAAGGAATTCCAAGACGTGTTTCAGTTGGATGAAGAACCCCTTACACATACCAAAGTCCTTACTCACGAAATACCAACTCTACCAGGAGTGGCACCTATAAATAGACGTCAGTACAGGTTGCCAGAGGCGCACAAAGCAGAGGTAGGCAAACAGGTACAGCAAATGCTGGAACAAGATGTGATTGCACCTAGCGTATCGCCCTGGAATTCTCCAATCATTCTAGTCCCGAAAAAGGCAGGACCGAGCGGCGAGAAAAAATGGAGATTAGTTGTCGATTTCAGGTCACTTAATGAAAAAACGTTGAAGACAGTTTTCCCAATTCCACGCATCGATGAAATCTTGGACCAATTGGGATACAGTCGATATTTTTCAACTCTCGATTTGGCCAGCGGCTATCATCAAGTCCTCGTAGACCCAAAAGACAGAGAGAAAACAGCTTTCAGCACTGGAACAGGGCACTACGAGTTCAAGCGTATGCCATTCGGATTGTGCGGAGCACCAGCCACGTTCCAACGTATTATGAATACGGTTCTCACAGGTCTACAGGGTATGGACTGTTTCGTATATTTGGACGACGTGGTAGTGTATGGCAGAAGCCTTGAACAACACGAAGAACGACTGAAACGAGTGCTTTCTGCGCTTAGGGAAAATAACTTGAAGTTGAAAACGGAAAAAATGCCAATTTTTAAGACGAGAAGTGGTATACTTGGGCCATAAATGCTCCGAAACAGGTGTTCTGCCGGATCCTGGTAGAGTGAAATGCATAGAATCCATTAAAGTGCCGAAGAATGTTAAGGAGCTCCAGTCATTTTTGGGCTTGGTCAATTACTACAGAAAATTCATTCCTAACACTGCAAAGCTCGCGCTCCCGCTCAACAACCTACTCAAAAAGGGCGTTAAATTTGAATGGAACGAGTCTTGTCAGGTAGCCATGGAAACTTTGAAAGCAGCAATTATTAATCCACCAATTTTAAGATACGTCGATTTTTCGAAACCATTGTTGCTAACGACGGATGCAAGCGGCGGAGCTATTGGTGCGGTGCTTTCACAAGAAGATTCAGGGAAGGACTATCCTGTTTATTTTGCAAGCAGATCTTTAAGCGACACCGAGCAACGATACTCCACCATCGAGAAGGAATTTTTGGCTATCGTATGGGCAACCAAAACATTTCGTCCCTACCTGCTGGGCAGGAAATTCACCGTGTTTACGGACCATAAGCCCCTCAAGGGGATAGCGAACCTGAAATATCAAACTTCAAGGCTGGCACGTTTTCGACACAAACTCTCTGAGTACGATTTTGAGATTTGCTTTAAGCCAGGAAGGGAAAATCTAAATGCAGATGCTTTAAGCAGACTACCTCTGAAAATAGCGGTCATCACGAGAGCCGCAGCAAGGAACAACCCGAAAGAAGTAGCGGAGGGACAACAGATTCAAAATCAGGAAAGCTTAGACGAAGATTGTAACGAGGATAATGCCCACGAAGACTCAGCACAATTTCTCACCAACCCTAAGGATATTGCTGAGGTCCTTCATAAATTCCATGATTCCCCTCTTGGAGGACACAGAGGGGCACTAAAAACGTTTTTCAGAATAAGGAGGCAATTTAAGTGGACGGGAATGCAGGCACAAATTAAGCAATATGTCCGCTCATGTCAGCTGTGCCAAAAAAACAAAAGTGGAAAAAAACGACAAACAACCAATGGTGATCACGGACACAGCACATCGTCCTTTCGACAGAGTATTTCTAGACATAGTCGGGCCCTTACCCATTTCTACAAATGGAAATAAGTATATCCTGACGTTTCAAGACGATTTTTCAAAATACATGGCCTGCGTCGCAATAGCGGATGCGGAAGCACATACAGTGGCAAGAGCCTTTTATGCAGAAATCATCGCCAGGTTTGGCATTCCCAGAATATTAGTCACGGACAACGGAACCAACTTTACGTCGAATTTATTCAAAAACGTCTGCAAAATAATGGGAATCAAGAAGTTAAATACAAGCCCATACCATCCTCAAGCAAACGGTGCCTTAGAGCGCAGCCACCGTCCACTGGCCGAATACCTGAGAAGTTTTTCAAACGAGGATGCCTCAAATTGGGATAGTTGGCTCTGTCATGCAATGCACGTGCATAATAACACGGTGCATACATCAACTAAACAATCACCAACGAGAATCCTTTTGGGATTCGACATCGATATTCCCACTAACTTAAAAGGGGACGCGAGTCCTTTATACAACTTTGACGACTACGACAAAATAATGAAATTTCAAATTCAGCGGTCACACGAGCTTGCCAGGAAGCACTTAATGATGGCAAAACATCACGCAAAGGAGCGCTATGATAAGGGCAAAAGAGCAACAACATTTCGACCAGGAGAAAAGGTTCTTCTAAGAAATGAGACACGCAAGAACAAATTTTCCCCATTATGGGAGGGACCTTATACAGTGACAGGAAACATAGGGCCAGTCAATGTGAAATTGTCCATTAAGGGAAAAGAGAAGGTCGTTCATAAAAATTTGGTCAAACGTTTCCACCAGCGTTTCCTAACGCATAAGTCGTCCAAGCGAAAACAAAATCCGCCCAACCTTGAGCTTAATTCTGTCCTAAAGAACTGAAAATTGATAAGCTTATTTAAAAATAAAATAAAGAATAATAACAAAAAAAAAAAAAACGAATGACTGTAATATGAAGATTTTTTTTATGTTATTTATCGTAATGCAGAGGTTTTTGCAGAAACAGTTATATGAAAAAAAAAAAGAAATATATATAAAAACAAAATTTCAGATTTCATTTCTAGGTTTCTGTTGCCTAATGTCGGTATCTGCAGCCTACCAGCACCTGTACATAGAGCGAATTGAGGCAAATTTGGGATTTGCGGAAGTAAACATGGGAACAGTCGAAGTGGTCTCAAGATTTGACTACATCCTTCACAAAGTCGATCCAGCGGAGATTAGGAATATACTCGACACATTCTTAGAAGCAGAAAAAGCGCTAAATAACTCCATCTATGACGGAATAATTTACGCCCAAGCAGAATCTATAAACTCGATATTGCACACACTAATTCCAAGCAGAATGAAGAGGGGATTATTTGACGGTATTGGTACCGGCATAAAGTGGGTTTTCGGTACAATGGATGCAAACGACAAACAAGCAATCGAAGAACACTTCGACGTCATCGATCGCAATAACCACAACCTCATCGAGAAGTCTAACCAACAAATTCAGATTAACAATAATTTCAGAGACTCGATCCAAAAGATCAAAACCCTTGTCGAAAAGGATCAACGACACATCGAAGATCTATATAAGAATTTTGTTAACCTTACCAATGAGCTAGTTGCAGATGAGATAGCGATTAGATTGCTTTTCAAAATTCAATTGTTGAAAAACCAGGCTGAAATAGTTCAGCAAAACATAGCCGCAGCCAGGACAGGCATACTCCATCCCGGCATATTATCAATAGAGGAAATAAAAAGGTTTAATATTGGGTTCGAGAAATTGAAGGGAATCTCCTTAGGCGTGGCAACGTACGACGAAAAAATTATTCTTTTCATTATAAAGGTCCCATCGGCAAACAAAACGGTCACTAAAATCCTAATTATCCCAGCACCGAACCAACAACAGATGCAGATTAAGGCGGAAATTGAAACTGTAATAGAGATGGATAATATCACGTACTCATTTGAAGCAGGAAAATCAATTTTTGAACTAAAACGAAGCCGGCACTGTGCTGTGACAGGAAAGTGTACCCTATATCGGAATGATAGACAAGAAGTCATAGAATTAGAAGATAATATCATTATCTTACTAAACGGAAATAGTTCATTGCTAAATAGTACATGCGATTCCAGACGCATGCCTTTAACCGGAAATCTTCTGATATCCTTCGAAAATTGTACAGTGCAAATGGGGAAATTACGTTTCTCCTCACGTGTCATGGGCTACAAACAAATATTTGTTATTCCAAAGGGACGCGAACCAGTTCTTACAACCGATATCCCGAATTTCCAGGATCTCGTTCTAAGCCAAGACGAGGCAACAAATGAAATCCAGGAGTTAAAATTCCATGGAAAGGTACAAAGTTTAACAGGGGTAGCTATTACAATATTTACCACAGTGGCTTTGATAACAATATGCTGTTTTGTTAAACGAAGGAAATCATCGAAGAAGAGGGGGAAAAATGTAACCGAAGAAATAATCTCCAAATATAGTTCTACGCCTGAAAAAGCTTAAAGCGGAAAAGCCGCATAATCAAACACAATTTTTCTTTTCTTTTTCTTTTTCTCATTTATTTAGATATATAATTAACCTAAGGACAACAAATTTAATTCCCTAGCCTTCGCACACTTTCGCATCCAAGACGAGATAGTTTAATAACGAAATAATCACCTAACAACTGCACGCGCTGCTTACGGGTACTTCCTTTCGTCCACTTAGCACGAAGTCTCTCAAAGTACGGAGCCAATGTCTCACGAGAGGGCAGGGAGGCTCCAGGCTGCCGTATAAATACATCGCGGGATAACTGCAGAAGAAACGACCGCGTTATTTTGCTCTCCTCGGGACTAAACGAAGCATGGTGGGGCTGGAAGGATGCCCCTGTGGTCAAAGCAGTGGCAACTCGTTCAGCAAACATCACGATGAACAGGCCACAATCCGATCCATTCCGTTGCTGTGGACACGGGAGATATAGAGAGGCCATTGTATCCACCGAATACACCCTTTTGCCTATCCCAAAAACCTTATCGGCTTCCCGTTGTAGAAAATTTCGTAAACAGCTCGAGATTCCCACCTTGTCGTGGGGCTTAAGTGAATCCAAAATATATATTACGGGCCAGCTGATAACGACCAACATCCAATGGTTGTTCTCCAAGATAGGCACAACCAATACATCGTAACTAAAAATATTTACACGACGTGTGTGACTGTCCAACCGCAGAGAAAGGTGAGGAGGGATGCCATCAGTGCAGCTATTCAACTGTTTCGTTAAAGGGTATAAATATGTATCGAATAAATGCACACGGCAGGACGATGGTTTCAAACAATCGGTCAGAGCCCACCGCAGGAAAGCATTCACGAGGTTATCGCTAAACCACATCCCAGGGGAAAGACGTTGGACATCGGTTTCCGTAAGTTCGAGACTTCTCAAAACTGATCTTTTTCGAAGCTAGAATTAAATAAAAGGGAGTTAATATGTCAGGAGGAACGTAACTAAAACTAAGCTTACCATTGTGCGATTTTTTGGGGTTGAAACGGTAGAGTACATAAGTTTCTTTCAGGTGGAGGGATAAAACACAGAATACACGTTTTCAGACTGTCTACGAATGACTGACCCGATAATAAAAGCAAACCTACCAATAAAAGGCCAATTAACGTTTACCTTTGCACATTTTCGGCGTTGAATTTCAAGCGCAGTTCATTGAAACAAATATTTAAAAAAAAAAAAAAAAAAAAAAAAAAAATATATATATAATATATATATATATATATATATAGTTATATTAAAAAGGGGAAAGTCATGACTTGACATTTTGAGGACGTGTTAAAATATGTTATATAGCTAGCAACTAACCTACTCACCTAAACTAACAATAACATTTTAATTTCACGCAAGGCACAGCTAAAAAAAAAAACATTTGCCAATATATAATACTTCTTCAAATATATACGCACATGTTTAGACCAGATGAAGAGCTTGTGACCAGGTAGAAAAATTAATCAATGGTTATGTGTTATTTTCTCAAATCAAACTTCTCATAACCCAAACGTCATAAATATATATATACTAGAATCGAAGCAAGAAGAATTTCGGTAACTTCAAGAAAACGATCAATGTCATTCAACTTTGTATTAAAATCATCTCAGTTAACTTTACAAGGCCAAAGTCAATTTGAAAAATGAACAAATATACGTATGCTCAAACATTACATCCGCAATCGAAGCAAGAAGAATAAAACGATCAAGTTCTTTCAACTTGGAATCGAATTCAGCTCGGTTAACTTTGCAAAGTCAAAGTCAATTTGAGCAAACCAAAAGAAACACAAAGAAACAAAACAAAAACAATTGTTCCTATACGTAAATATAACTTTTGCGCTAATAATGAATTATTTAATGAAATGAAAATGCTAAGTAAGCGTTTCTGCATTCATGAAAAAACAAAAAGAGAGAAAGAAAAATAATAATACAAAAAAAAAAAAAAAAAACCATATGTTTAAGCTTTTAAAAACGCTTGAAATTTTTAAGCACTTAGAGTTTTTAAGATATAAATTAAAAATTGTTTAAGATAAGTATCCCTAGAAAATAAGTCAACGAATCCAGGAAACGCACCAGAGAACACCTTAACAACTAGGCGCTACTACACCAACACGAACAACGCAACTATCAAGGCCGCACGGCTCTCTCTCCTGCCATTCGGAAATGACTACTTCGGATTCATCGAAAGATAACTATGCCCCGTCTTGCACCTAGAACCCCAAGCAGAAGAAGAAGCTCACACATTTCCTCAACACCGACTCCTAACCCCCTTAAAACATGTTCTTCAAAAGGGGGAGGGATGTTGTGAGTTTCCCAACATTGCGATAGGTCAAACGGGCGATCTTGCAATTATTTATGTTTATCGCGCGGTGAACGAGCATATCAGCATTATGACCAAGAATATTGGAATAGGTCAGAAACTCGAGACGGCAATGGCTTACGCTCGCAGTGCCGTTCGCTGTTCGCTTACGCCCGCAGCGCTGCTCGCTGAGACTGAGCAAGCAAATGATCGTTTTGCCCAAAAATGCAAGCACGCATTTTAACGGTGTTCAGAACAGCACGCGCGATAATTGTGCAATACAGATGGCCAAATTAGCACACCAAATATGCTAAGTCAAGTGTATGTTGCAATAACAATGTCGAAAGAGCAAAAGATGTCGCAAGAACGATTTCGACATCACAGGCAGAGAACAGCCGACAGCAGCAGATAAACAGCTATAAAAGATTGGTTCAAACTCCAATCGGTAGTTGGTATTTTCTCGTCTTCGATTACATTAACAACGCCGTATAGTGTTTAAGATTGTTTATCAATAAAGTATGAGTATAAAATAACGAAAATTCCTGCGTTTCTTATTTTAACCAGACAAGGAAGAGACACCTAACAGTCTGTACGCATGGCTCTCTCGGTCTGTACGCATGCAAAGACTCAAGAAACGAACGTAAAAACAGTGAATAATGCGTTTCAAAAAATATTTGTTTTGAATTAATTTTATGAATAGAAACTACTAACCGATTTTAATGGTTATAGTCTCAAAAAACTCGTCATAGATTGAGGTTTGCGGCATTTGACACGAAAATATATTTTTTTTCTACTAGGGTCATTATTTGGCCAGTTAGGGGATGGAACCCAAAATTCAGTTTAAAAAAAAAGGTAATAAAATATATCATATTATTAAAACACACCAAAAACTAATCCAATATTCTTCATATTAGGCTCGTTTAAAAGGTAATTTTGTAAATTTTTCGAATATGCATGCTGAACATGCTCTTTCTTGTTCCTACGGCATCTATATTATATATTGAAGTTCGTGAGACATTTTTCTTTAATTTAAGCCTAATTTTGTATGGGGACCCCCCTAACGAGGGGAGATAGAGGGTAGGTATGTTTGAAGAAAATGTTTGGGGTAAAAAAATAATGGGGGTCGGTCATATATTTCAGCCCCCTAGGAGGGGTTTGACTGTAGTGACGGCCATTTTGTATGAATTTTTGCTCAAGTTAAGGTAGTTTTATATGGGAGCCCCCTTAAGGGAGATAGAGGTTAAGTATGTTGGGAGAAAATGTTAGGGGGACAAAGTTAATGGGGGTCGGTCATACATTTGACTCCTCTAGGAGCACTCTGGGGCTAGTTAGGAAGATGGGGGGAAAAGTTTTTAAAAAATTATTTTTGTATGGGAGCCCCCTTAAGGAGGGGAGATAGGGGGTAGGTTTGTTCAGAAAAAATGTTCGGAGTAAAAAAATAATGGGGGTTGGCCATACGTTATATATCCGTAGGGGCGCCTTGTGGGGAGTTAAGGGCCGTTTCCTCTCTATTTTTGCCAATTTCCCAAACTTCAATTGAAAACTGCCACGGGTTCCCGTTATCCGATTGCCTCCAAATTTCTCACGTTTCTCCTCCATGTCTAATGGAACACTTCTGGACCCTGAGACCGATCAGAAACTCGCTACAAAATTTCTCCATACAGTTAAGAGCAGCCCTAATGCACATGTGCTCTTTCGCTTGCCAATCAGGATTATCACGTAAAATGGTGCCCAACGTGGGGCAACAACAAGACGGGATTATTAAACCGTAATAGGAGAAATTTTCTTTCTTTTTGGTGTTCAATTTGCCACAACGATCTAGGCTACGTTAACCTTCTGATCACTGGGTGTCAGCATATATTACATAGATATTTTATCGAGACTTGGCTATCTGACAATAATTCTTGCTCTATATGCAGAAAACCTTGTACGCTGCTCTCGTTGAGAAGTGTTGGTGAAGGAACGGTTAACGACGAAGATGCCAGACAAGCTTCGGGAGCTACACCTAAGGATTTTCCGGCTATTGGAATGGTAACTCGATCGAAAGGTACAACTGAAGAAATTGTAAATGACCAGCGGGATCTGAGGCCTAAGTCAAACTGGAAAAGACGAGGACGCTCAGATAACGCGCAAAACTCAAAAACTCGATTGTCTTTGCCGAGCGAAACAGGCTGAAAACAACTGGAAGAAATAATAGAGAGAAACATGAGGTCTCAGTTCAACAGTATGAATAGAGTCATCGAAAATACCATTGAAAGACGGCTTTCGAATATAGGATTGACGGAGCCCAACAGCTACGGCGATGCACTGAATAGAGGCCCAACCACTAGGAGATCTTATAGTCACAATAGTGATAATGGAAGTCTGGATAATATACTTCATCCTCCGAGAAATCAAAACATACGGACTTCGATAAGTGACCCGGGAGTTTTAAAAACGATGCTCAACTGGAGACTGACATTCGACGGTTCGGTGGATGGCATAACCGTAGATGAATTTATTTACAGGGTGCACGCCCTTACACGAACGTCATTAGGCGGTGATCTCAACTCTCTTTGTGAAAAGGTACATGTGCTTTTCCAAGGCAAAGCACAAAACTGGTTCTGGCGTTATCATCACACAGTCAGACACTAGATTGGCTCGATATATGCGATGAGTTAAAACGCAACTTTAAAGATTTTCGAACAGATGTTGACATCAAAGAAATGCTCCAAAGCCACAAACAAAAGAGTGGAGAATCTTTCGAAACATACTTAGAAGGATTTTTATCGATTGCAGACCGGCTTCGTTACCCTATTCCGGAAGAAGAGATGGTTTCAATTATCATGAGGAATCTCCAGCCAAATATTCAATTGGAGTTTTTACATTTGAGCATTAATTCCATATCAGAATTAAAAAGAGTGTGCAGGAGAAGAGAGATTTTTTTTTCTGAATTTGGGGACAGATTTCAAGATAGGAATACAAACCAACGCAAACAGATAGCGGAAGTCAGCATCGTGAATCAGACTGCGCAAGACAATTCCTTCGATATCGTTGCTTCGTTGGCCTGCAGTAAAAGCAACAACCCAAATGAATTAAAATGTTGGAACTGTGAGGTAAAAGGACATATCTACAATGAATGCCTTAAGCCGCGTAGAGGCTTTTGTTACGGATGTGGATTAATCGCGCATTTCTTCCCTGGGTGCCCCAACTGTAATTACACGGGAAACTCACGCAGGGATGCTTATTCCAGCCACAAGCATCCCAAAACTCAGGGGTCGAACAGCAATAAAATGAATATTGCATCCCTGGAAGAGAACATAGAATTCCCATCCAGTCAGTAACTATACTAACAAACCCTGAGGTGAATGAGCCAGATTCTCCAAAATTATCTCTCATTCAACCCTTCCACGTTCGTTTGTTAAATTATCAAAAATTACGAAGAAAAATCTTCGGACAAACCCGATCCACGAAGACTGCTAGAAGTTTTTGGAAAAATATTAAAGAGAAAAAACGTAACATAATATCTTCAATAGTCCACAAAAACGATGACGTCAGACCTTACGCTAGGGTCGGCCTTCTAGGCAAAACATATTTAGGAATTTTAGACTCTGGAGCTCCAGCGTGCTGCATCGGTTCAAACTTAGCAAATGACATCTTATCTTCCGCAAAAGTAAAATTTCTGAGTTCACCCGTATTGACGGCGGATGGAACGAAACAAGCAGTTAGTGGGGTAATTAAACTTGACATTACCTACAACAATGCTACGAAAAGTATCGATTTTTACATAGTGCCAACACTAAGGCAAAATATCTACTTGGGTATTAACTTTTGTAAAGAGTTCGTACTGGCGCCTGAAATTATTGGAGGAATTAGTAACAGTGACAAGCCAAGATATATGCATATTTTATCCGAAGCCCAACAAAGTAAACTCAAATCAGTTGTTAGTTGTTTCCCTAGCTTTGAGGAAAATTTATTGGGAAAAACAACGTTCCTTGAACATGTTATTGACGTAGGGAACACAAAGCCAATCAAACAGCGGTACTTTCTCCAGCTGTAGAAAAGGAATTATGCGCCGAGATAGAAAGGATGTTAACAATGGGAGTGATAGAGGAATCGAACAGCCCTTGGTCTTCCCCTGTTGTACTCGTTAGAAAACCGGGGAAAGTAAGATTGTGCTTAGACAGCAGGAAAGTCAACGCAGTAACTGTAAAAGATGAATATCCCTTGCCGCACATAGAGGGTATTATAAGTAGACTACCGCGCGCGAAATTTATTTCTAGTCTCGATCTGAAGGATGCATTTTGGCAGATTCCATTAGAGGTAAAGTCTCGTGAAGTGACAGCATTTACGGTGCCTAGAAGGCCACTTTATCAATACACCGTAATGCCATTCGGCCTTTGTAATGCTCCACAAACTATGTGTCGGTTAATGGACAAGGTTATTCCTCAACAGCTAAACGAGCAAGTTTTTGTCTACCTGGATGATCTATTGTTGAGGTAGCGTTTCATTTACACAAAGCAGGACTTACGATTAACATTAACAAAAGTAATTTTTGTCTGAGAGACACTTAATATTTGGGTTATATTGTGGGCGAAGGAACTCTGAGAACTGATCCGGAGAAAATCGCCGCTATAAAGGAATATCCGATACCTAAATCGGTTCGTCAGCTGCGCAGATTCCTCGGGATGGCAGGGTGGTACCGCAGGTTCATCAGCAACTTTGCGGATAAAACTTACCATTTAACAGATCTTTTAAAGAAAGCAAAAGTCTTTGCCTGGAATGCTGAAGCGCTGGAATCTTTCGAACAAGGAAAGCCTTTG
The DNA here is from genome assembly GCA_020466095.1 of Chlorops oryzae. NCBI lineage: Eukaryota > Metazoa > Arthropoda > Insecta > Diptera > Chloropidae > Chlorops > Chlorops oryzae. Next base: position 58,880,590 of record CM035807.1, on the reverse strand, counting down.
CACTGCTCCTGTCCTAATAAATCCAAATTTTGAGAAGCCGTTAATTTTGCAATGCGACGCAAGCCAGTATGGTGTTGGGGCAGTGCTCGCGCAAGCAGATGAAGATGGGACGGAATTGCCAATAGCGTTTATGTCCCAGAAACTGAACAAAGCCCAAAAGAACTATTCTGTAACCGAATTAGAATGTTTGGCGGCAGCACTTGGCGTTAAAAAGTTCAGAGCTTACATAGAAGGACAAACATTTTCTATCATTACCGACCACGCGAGCTTACGTTGGCTAATGAAGCAAACAGACCTAAGTGGCCGCCTGGCTCGGTGGGCTTTAAAACTTCAGGCTTTCAAATTTAGCATAGTACACAGAAAAGGCAAAGATAACCTTGTACCCGACGCGCTGTCATGAATACACTCCGAAAATTTAGATTTTTTTTTTTTTTTTAAACTTTGCTTCTCTTTACTGTATCTTCCTTTGGGTGGGAACTAACAGTAATTAATCAAATCTTATTTTTTAAATATAACTTAACTATTTATACAGAGATATAATAGTTTTGATTCCAACGGGCCTCTATTTGAGAAACTGGGCTGCTGAGGACTTATTACTGTTAAGCCGCGTCCGTTGCTAGGATGAGTCTTGATCATGCACGAGCGAGGTGCGTCAAGCTTAGTGAATCCGTTGGTAGGATGAGTCTTGATCATGCACGAGCGAGGTGCGTCAAGCTTAGTGAATCCTTGGTTGGATAAGCGTACGGTGCGCACGAGCAAGGTGCGTAAAATTGATTGGCTGGAACGGCTACTCTGATGGTAGTTAGGAGCATTGAGCGTTGAGCGTGCACGAGCGAGGTGCCTCAATCTGTATGATGCCTTAATTGGCCAAACGTCTGACATGCACGAGCGAGGTGCAGATAACAGAGTATCGGCATTATGTTTCCAAAATAATAGAAGCGGACGGAAGGTCCTTTCTTCTTAACCGTGTTCGACGTGTTGTACTGTTAAGGCTTCTTGCCAGCTGATTCGATTGATTCCTTAGCTTCTTATGATAGGATGATTTTAGGCGAACGATTTCGTCCTTAATAAGTGGGACTTGCAGATCGCGGTGAATGCTTTCATTACGTATGTACCATGGAGCACCTGTAATGATTCTAAGAATTTTCGATTGAGCTCTTTGGATTATTTCTATAGAGGATGCGCAGGCATTTCCCCACAACTCAATGCCATAAGCCCAGATTGGCTTAATACACTATTATATAACAGAACTTTATACTCCATATTAAGAGGGGAGCGATAGTTAATTAGCCAGTGCATTTTTGATGCTTTAAGTTTCAGATTGGTCCTCTTTGCTTCGATGTGCTTTCGCCAAGTTAATCGTTTATCTAAGTGGACTCCTAAGTAGATTACACACTATTTACTTGGGGGATGGAGACTCCTTTAAGGAGAATAGCAGGGCTTATACCTCTTCTAAGCGTAAATTTAATGTGTTTACAATTACCTTCGTTTACATTAATTCGCCAGGTTGAGAGCCAATTTTCAATTAATTGCATATGTTCTTGTAGGATTCTTGATGCTTCCATGGGATCGTGGTGGCAGCTCAATAATGCTGTGTCGTCAGCAAAAGTTGAAATTACAATATTATCACTAGTGGGGATGTCGGCTGTTAGAAGAAGGTAAAGAAAGGGGCCTAATACACTGCCTTGCGGGACTCCAGCTTTAATTTCAAATTTTTCCGTTATAAATTCATTAACTCTTACTCTAAAGAATCTATTTTGGAGGTATGATATAAGAATTTCGTGAAAATTTTGAGGGAGTAGGGACTTTATTTTAGCAATAAGACCCCCATGCCACACTTTGCCGAAAGCTTCAGCGATATCTAGGAATATTGCAGAACAATATTCTTTTTTTTCGAAGGCGTTACGAATTTCACGAGTGATTCGATTTACCTGTTCAATAGTTCCATGTTTTTTTCTAAAGCCAAATTGATGAGCAGGGATTAAGTTATTCTCGTGGATGTATGGCGTTATTTTTATAAGAAGAGCTTTTTCAAAGAGCTTAGATAAGCAGGGGAGAAGGCTCATTGGGCGATATGAGCTGGCTGTCGTCGGGTCTTTTCCGGGCTTCAGTATCATCATGATGACCGATTCTTTCCATATCACAGGGAAGTAGGAGAAGCTCACAATAGCATTAAAAAGTCGTGCTGCGTACGTAAGAGCAATGTATGGCAATTCCTTGATCATTTTTGGGGTTATATAGTCATAGCCTAGAGATTTTTTCTCGCAAAAATTTTCCTTAATTATGCATTTTATTTCATTGGCATTAAATGTTATAGGGATAATTTGGTTGTTCACCTCGCAGAGGGGAAATCTAAGGCCGTTTACCGGTGGGTTTGGTAGAAAAACTGAGCACAAGTGTTGAGCAAAGACTGACGCTTTTTCCTCATCACTTCTTGCCCAGTTTCCTATTGAATTCCTTAAGGGAGATTCATGTTCTATGGGTGAATTTTTTATTTTGAGAGCTCGCCATAATGACTCTTTCGACGTGCTATTAGGAGCAAGATTTGAAATGAAATTATAGTTTTTCCTGTCTTGGTCTTTTTGAAGAGCAGTTTTAAGTTGCTTTGAAGCTGTATTGAGTCTAGCTTTACTGCCAGGGGACCTATGTTGTTGCCATTCTCTTCTCAATCTACGTTTTTCGCGCAATAATCTTTCAATATGACTATTAGTATGATGAAAATTTCTAACGGCAGGCTCAAAGGTTTTTGGGGTAGAATGCTCCGCCGCTGAAGTTAATATTGAATTCAGGGTTGCTGCCGCTTCATCGATTTGACTTTCATTACATATTGTATATTCGGAGTGTATGTGTGTTGCAACATACTTTTTATAATTAACCCAATTCGTTTTTGAAGTGGTCAGTCTAAAAGGCGGGCATGTTGTTCTTATGTTTTCTGAAATTTCTATTACTAGAGGACAATGATCTGAGGACATTTCGTAGCAAATCGACGTTGAAATACGCGAATTATCAAAGCCTCTTGTAATGGCAAAGTCTATGAGATCTGGTATTTTATTTCAATCTGTTGGCCAATACGTGGGATGTCCGGGCGAAATAAATCCTAGAGTACTGGAGCTATTTATCAGTGTGTTGTATAATTGTCTACCCCTTGGAGAGATCAGACGAGAGCCCCAATGGGTGTGTTTTGCATTATAATCGCCTGCTGCTAAAAATTTAATTCTAAGGGTTTTGAAAAATTCATTAAAGTGATTTTCGCTGACTGAGAATCGTGGAGGGCAATATATTGCTGACAAAATGAAATTTGCACCACAAGTTTCAATAGACACTGAAGTTGCGTGGAAGTAATTTTTTGCGAATGGTTCAACAGGGAAATGTTTAATTCTATTACGAATCAATATACCTGTTCCTCCGTGTGCTTTCCCATCGGGGTGGTTTGTTTTGTAAAATTTATAGCCTGATAGCGAAAAATTATTTTTATCTGTTAGATGTGTCTCCGAAATAAGCATCACATCAATAGAGTAGTTTGAGAGGAAATGTGATGATTCTAGCTTACGCTGATTTATACCATTTGCATTCCATGAGGATATAATAAATAAACTCATTTTTGTGCAGTTAAAATTTGGAGCAACTGGTTTTGTGCTCTTAGTAACTCCTGGAGTGTGTTTTGCATTTGCGGCATAAATTGTGTCATACACTGTGTCAGACTGACTAACATGGATTCTAAGCTACCGTTCTGCTGTTGAGGGGCAGAATGGGCACTTATGGAAGAGCTAGCAACATTTGCATAGGACATTTTATTAGTCACTGGAACGCTGGATTTATTAGGTTGTGAGAAAATTGAGTTTTGGAATGCATTTTGATTCGGATTATTACGACTGGCTTGCTTTTTTTCTGACATACGATTTTTTAGTGCTTTATATACTGGACATCCCCTATAATTTGCTGTGTGATCTCCACCACAGTTGCTGCACTTTTTGTCAGTTTTATTTTTATTACAATTTGCAGAGTTGTGAAATTCTCCGCAAACGACGCAGACCATGCGTAGGGTACAATAGGACTTAGTATGGCCATATTCTTGGCAATTAATACATTGGACAGGGCCAGTACGCTTATGAGGTTCTTCTATTATAACTCTACGGTGGAGAAGATATTGTAGTCCGTAGATTGGATGAGTCTCAGTTTTTTTTAGTTTTAAGTTGTCCGGACTAAGTTCTACTTTGAACATCGGCTGTGGGGTTTTATTCCTATTGAAAATGTTCATTACGTTCCTAATTTTAAAGCCTTTTTCTTCTAGGGCTTGTTTAATTTCCACAGGATCTACATCTGATTCAATGCCTTTAATAACTACACTAAGGCCTTTGCTGCTTTTAAGCTGATACGTGTAGTAGCTTTTTTTGTTGTCGTTAAGGAATTTAGTGACAATTATGTAATTATTTACATTATAGACCTGAATTTTGGTCTCATGAACATTTCCTCTAGTAAGAGGCATGATGTGGAAGGACTCCTTTCCAATTAAATGGGTCAGGCTCGTGACCAAATTGTTGGAGCTACGCTCTCTAAGATATACTGGAGGCGGTTTTGGTGATTTTTCTCCACCATCCTTTGATGTATCAGAGGTCTCAGTGGGCTCTGTGCTTAGAGCCGCAAATCTATTTCCACTAAAAGCGTTCGATGGGTTAGCGTCAGATTTTGTTGTATTTATTTTCGCTTTACCCACATTTGATTTCTGTGGGCTAAGTTTCCTTTTAATCTTAATGTACCGATCCATGCCTGTCTGCACTGCTGGATCACCTACGTTATTAGCAGGAGCTTTTGAACCGCTGTTAACAGAAAGCTCAACCTCTGTTGTTGATCTCGCAGTCTTGTTGATTTTTGTATTGGATAATTCCGTGTGAGCAGTGGAATGATTTTGCGAGGGCGGTACTTCAGGCGCTTTCACTATTAAAGAAGCATTTCTGGCATTAGAGCCACTAAAATAATGCCTTCTTTCAGGCTGAAGTTTTAAGTTATCGCGTTGCATACGTTGTACCAGTATGCAAAATTTAAATACTGCCCTGGGGCTAGCTTTGAGTCTAGCCTGTAATAGGCAGAGCTCAAAGCTTTATTGTGGTTCTTGTATAGGCTAAAAATTTATTCTGGACAGCTTTGGCGAAAGAACAAAGCTACAATGAGAGAAATGATAAATGAAGAGAAAGAAAGAGTGGAGAAAGTCGAAGTTCGGAAAATTTATAGATTTCGACTTGGAAATGATACGTCTCACCCGACGAAGCTTGAATTCCTCAGTTCCTTAGGAGGATGGACTCGAGAAGAATCGCGCGAGACAGAGAAATGTATATAAATTACTATTTAATACTTTAAATTTAAATTTTGAAATTTTTGATTTGACGAGCGCGTAAACTTTGATGATCCCGAATGAAAAAAATTTAGATGACCTGGAACTTAAAGAAGACGACAACCTACCGGATATTGATCTCCAGTCTGAAGCCTTCAATGATTGCGAGTACGCGGAGCTGCGCAACCGAATAAGAGAAAAGGCAGAAGGACATCCCGACTATAGTGTAATGGATAACTTTATATATTTTCGCACAGAGTTTTCCTCAGCGCATTTAGGTCACGAAAGTACCGCATGGAAACTATTGGTACCAAGCTCGTTACGAGAAGAAGTGGTAAGGAGAGCTCATGACACTCCTAAGAGTGCACACAATGGCATCACAAAGACTGTTGAAAAATTAAAACGGTATTTTTATTGGCCGGGACTTAGCTTATCCGTCAAAACATATAGAAACAACTGCGAGCTGTGTAAAACCACAAAGTACCCTACAAAAATATTGCGGCCTCCAATGACACAATATATCTTTAGTGAACGAATATTTCAAAGACTGTTCGTTGACCTTGTCGGACCTTTCCCGAGATCAAAACAGGGGCATATTGGTATTCTTGTTGTACTTGACCACCTTTCAAAGTTTACGTTTTTATTGCCCTTAAAGAAATTTGTGGCTAATCCTATTATTAACGCGATTAAAGTAAATGTGTTTGATGTTTTCGGGGTACCAGAGTTCCTTGTGAGTGACAATGGTAGCCAGTTTCGATCAAAGGAATTTACAGCTTTTCTGGAAAAGTACGGGATTAAACACAACCTCACCGCTGTTTATTCTCCACAAAATAACTCTAGCGAAAGAGTCAACCGCTCTATTAACTCAGCGATAAGAGCTTACATCAAAAACGATCAAAGAGAGTGGGATGTGCACTTAAGCAGTATAAACTGCGCCTTGCGGAATTCCATCCACCAAGCTACAAAACAAAGTCCTTATTACACCGTGTTTGGACAACATATGGTCACCCATAAACTACGACCTATTTCGGACTATAAACAACTTAAGTGAGGGCTTAGAACCTCGACCACTTACACGTTTAGAAAATTTCTCAATTTTAAGAGACATAGCAAAAAAGAATTCTCGAATTTCCTTCAACGCTATTAAAAAACGCTACAACTTAAGATCTCATACGCATTCATACCTAGTAGGACAAAAAGTGCTTAGAAGAAATTTTGTATTAAGTGATAAGAGCAAACAATTTAATGCGAAATTAGCAAAAACATTTCTTCCAGCAAAGATCCGGGCAAAAGTTGGAAATGTTTACTATAGGCTAGAAGACGAAAAAGGAAAACTGCTGGGGACTTATCACGCAAAGGATATCCAGCCGGCTTAACCCACGATTCCAGCTCCTTCTGTTCCTATCCTTTTGGTAGTCTTGCAAAAATGTTCAAAGTAAGTCTGGGAAAAGGAACAAAGGACCTGTTTTGTGACGTGTGGACAACGCCAATTCCCAAAAATCTACCAACATACAAGTTTGACATCAGAATTGAGTAGGTCGAACCCCGCAAAAGCAAAGGAGCTAACACTTCATATCGATAAAAACCACAAAAGAATCGATTGCAAAGTCACTTCCCTAGATTGTCATAGACGATTAGCTTTATTACGACTGAAGAAAAGAATAAGGAATAGTGATAGTCCGATTGTCTCCTTCTCACGCAAGAGAAACTTGCCGCCTCTTCGGCGAGAGAAAAGAAAAAAAAATTAAACGCAAGTGTCAAAATCCGCTAAGTCGAACGCATTCGACGTGTTCAGCGAAAATTAAGAAAGAAAGGAATTAAATTAAAAAGGCATCTTTGGCTAATGCCATTTACTCTAGACTTGTGGAAATCAAGTCTTCGCTTCATAAAGCAGACAGAACTGGTGAAAGATCTTCCCAGAAGGAGGTAAGAAATAAAAAGGGACTCAATTTCGTTTCTAACCTAAAATGATCAAGAAGATCTTACAAAGAATTGCATATTCCAAACTTTTAGTGCTCCGAAACGATCTATAAACGACCAAAACTGTGGACCTAACAAGAAGTAGTAGCTGTTCTAATAAGGAATATAAGATTGACGATAATTACGCGTCGAGAAACGTGGAACGATTCATCGCTCAAGTTTGAAGTTTCCTTGCATGGGGTTTCGATCAAATGTTTCCTAGCACTGGATCAGCTCAGTTGTTGACGACGAGAAAAAAAGGAAACCTTTTTAAATCAGAGAGGCAAACAGTGGGTTTAGTTGTTCAAGGGAAAGTGACGAAAAAAAAAGAAAAAATAAAAGGATAATTTAGTTTTTTTTGGTTACTTGCTGCGCGCAGGTTGCCATGCTACGGTGACGTCACACTCGAGTTTTGACGTCATATAAATATCAATACAATCACATTAATGTCGCACTGCCGGGTATTCGTGCAATTGCGTTCAGACACTTAAAAAAAAAATTGACCGAGGAATTTTCTCTAAATTCTCGAAAATTTTGGAAAATCTCTAAATTGTGTGATCGTGGTCTGAGTGTCGAATAAAGTTGAGCTCAAATTGTTTTCCTTAAAGTAAAGGACGGAATTTGCAGTATCTCTCGGAACTAAATGTTGTTTACGTAATTTGTTTTTTTGCTGCTCGTTTTTTTTGTTGTAATTATGTTTTTGCTGAATTTCCTTTAACCATTTTTTTACGATGGAGAGTAGCCAAGGCGAACACAATGCCTTAGTAGAATTAAGCAGATAAGAAAAAAAAATTTTTTTCTTACCATTAAGTTTCGATTAGTTGATTTAGGTATGAAATATTCATTGTAAAACTGAATTGAAGTCGCCGATCGTCGAAGTTAGCGCTAACATCGTTGGATTGGAGTCATGTAAGTTTTCATTTTTTTTCTGATACCTAGTATTATATTCCTATTATAATTTCGGATACACACATTTAAGCGCCAAGAAGAATCAATTCAGTGGAGTTTAAGTTTCCTTTTCTTTTCTTTTTTTTGTGCGACGTTCTTCGTGAATAATAAACTGAATTGTAAGATAGATCGCGATGATAAATTACAAGAAAATTTTCACTTTTAGTTATAATGAAAATTGAATATCCTTTGTTTTTTTTTTTAATTTTGGTTAAAATGAATAAACTTTGAGAGCTATGAGTAAGCCTGAATAACGAGTTGTGATCGAATTAAATATGGATGGGTGAGGAGATCAATACTGCAAAACGTTCTCTTTGGTTGGGTTTCTAGGGAGAGACGAGAAGCAATCAACACCTCCGCTTCTCACTAGTGGTTTTCGTGTACCGAATGAAGTTGCAATTCAGATTAATATTTTAATGGTCCAGTCCAAGTCCGCAAAAGATGAGATTCATCCTATTCAATTTCAATTCTATAGGTAATTATACCGAATGTGCATGAATTTTTATGTTGATACGGTTGGTACTCTGATAGTGGAGGAGACAAGTCCCGCACCCGAACCGACGAGCTCAGCACCTGGCACAACTAGCATGCACATGTGCTCTTTCGCTTGCCCTCAGGATTGTCACACAGTCCTCTGCGTCGGATAAACCTTTTAAAGCATAAAAGAAAACAATCAGTGCTCAGGTCGCATACGAGTTCTAAATGAACAGCTTTGGACTTGAAACAAACAAATACGGCTATATACATCTTTATTTGTGGTCTGCCTCGAATTTTCAGAGTGCAATAAATCAGACCACAAAAATCTATACCGCAAATCATAAATGGTCGCAAAGATCTGAAGCGATCTGCTGGGAGATTCCCCATGATCTGGGTATGCAATTTTGGTTTGTACATAAAGCAATGAATGCACGATCTCACTATTTTAGAGCAAGCTTCGCGTGCATTTATAAGCCAAATTTCTTGGCGAAGAAGTGCTGCCAAGAATTTGGTGCCAGCATGGCAATTTGATACATGCAAATGGCGTATATAAGTTTGTACAAACTGTAAGTTTTTAGGCAAAAGAAGGAGAAACTTTGCATTTAAGGGTATTGGTGCATTTAGTAAGCGGCCACCAACCCTAAACAACGAAAAATTAATGTTTTCTTCTTTGTATTCATGTAAGAAAGGATTCAACTTTTGTAAACATGGCGTTAATGGCTTTGAATCTTTTAATTTTTGAAGTTGATCCGCATATTCGTTCCTTTGGCAGATCTCAACTATTTTTAGAAAAGCGTCATTCAGTTCTTTGGCAGTTGGAACCGATGATTTTTGCCTTTGTCACGGCCAACGAAGTATGTAAACGAAAACGCGCAGTAATTTTGGAAATGATGAAAAATTTGTTATGATTTTCGTCAAATAATCATCGTAGTGTTCAACTGCCAACAGAATTGTCAGAGTCTTACGCCTTTCCAACTCTTCTTGCTCTTTTGAAAGGTAAAATTTCTTATTTTGCGGCCAATAGGTTGATTCATGATTTAGAAACGTTGGACCATCAACTACATCGATTTTTTTCAATTCGTCGAGATCATAACCTAGTGACACGATGTCTGCAGGATTTTCCTTTGATGGAACATGTCTCCATGAAACACCCTTTGTCCAGTCTTGTATTTCCAATACCCTATTGGCAACAAAAACGTTAAGAGAAGAAGGATGTAACATAATCCAATGTAAGGTAATTTCGGAATCTGTCTAGAAAAATATCTTCGGGTTTACATGATATTAAAGACTCGGTTCTAAGCCAAAGTTTTGCAAGTAGGTGTGCGGCACACAACTCAAGTCTGGGTAGCGATTTTGTCTTGAGAGGCGCAACTTTGGACTTAGCTGTCAACAGTCGAGTTTGGAAGCTTGTTCGGGTGGGTGAACGTACATAAATGCAGCACCCATAAGCTCTGCTAAAAGCATCCGCAAATCCGTGGACTTTGAAGGAGCTGTTTTTCGACATGTTAACGAAACGAGGAACGGAAATTGAATCAAGTTGCAACAAATTCGATTTTAATAAATTCCAAGTGGAATTTAAATGAATTGGGATCGACTCATCCCAGTCTAGTTTCTTGAGCCATAGATCTTGAAGAAGCACTTTCGCTCTGATAACAATAGGTGATAAAATTCCCAATGGATCAAACAATCTAGCAGATATCGAGAGTATATTTCGTTTTGTAGCTGGCAAACTGCTGAAATTATTTTCAAGTTTGAATTTGAAGTTATCTTCTCTAGGAAACCAATAAATGCCCAGCGTTTTGGTGGCGTCATTGTGGTTGAATTGAAGTAATCTCTCCTGACAATCATAGGAGGAGTGGTTTGAAAACCATTTGGCTAGCTGAAAGCCGGCTGAACTTAGAATTTCATTTACTTCGTTTCGTATTACTTCTAATTCCTCAAGCGTATCAGCACCAGATAGCAAGTCATCAACGTAAAAATCTTTTCAAATTACTGCTGAACCTATTGGATGTGAATTCGAGAAAAGTTCGCTTATTCGAGTCAAACAACGAATTGCCAAAAATGGCGCAGGAGAAGTGCCGTATGTCACCGTGTTGAGCTGATACACTTGTATGAGGCTATGAGCATGTTCTCTCCACACAACAAGTTGAAACCACCTGTCTCTTTCCACAACTTCAATTTGCCGATACATTTTAGATATATCTGCTGTAATGGCATATCGATTTAGTCTAAATCGCAGTAAAGTTTCAAAAAGTTCAGGCTGGATGGTTGGTTCTACCATTAAGACATCATTTAACAACACAGCCGACGTCGTTTTCGAAGATGCATCGAATACAACTCTAAGTTTTGTAGTTGTACTTTGCGGTCTCACAACACACTGGTGTAGAATGAAATAATGAGATGACAATCGAATCTCGCTAGCAACCAATGACATATGCCCTAAGGCGATATATTCGTTCATAAAATCCATTACTAGTAGGTTCAAAAATATGTAAAAGAGTGTGATGAGGCCGATTGCAAACACGGCATTTAATGGATTTGCATTTTGCAACTGTATGACCCTTTTTCAAACAATTTATGCATAACCACGATTTTTTCGCAAAGTCAAATCTGTTAGACACTGAAATATTTTTAAAATCGTTACACGATGAAATTGCATGGTCCGATAACTTGCAGAACAAACATTTTGATTCTTGAGAAGGACCCTCCTTCGTACAAGTAAGCGATGATTTTTGATTCCTTTTAGAATCTGATTCATGTTTAGGTTTGTTGGGTTTTCCCTTTGAAGTCGACGCTTCATCAGCTGCTATGTGCTGACAACGCTTTGTGAGAGCTGCTTCACACTCACTCCATGAAGGGAGTTTATCATAGTTTAGCTGCTCTTCCCACTTGGATTTAGTGGCTGAATCTACCTTCGACATCACTAACTGTATAATAATAGCATTAGTGATTGCTTTTTCAGCGCCAAATGATAACAATGATCCATAAATGGCGGAAACAGTGTCCACGAGTGATCGAAGACCAGATGCAGAAGGAGATGACAACGATGGTAATGAAAGAAGCTTGCCAATATTATCGAAAAATATTAAACAAGGATTATCATATACGCGTTTTAAGCTATTCAATGCTTTTGAGTAGTTACTGTCGGTAACTTGAAAGGCCTTCACTGTTCCAAGAGCTTCATCGGACAGACATGACAGAAGGTGATTAAATTTTTCTATGTTTGATAACGTATGATCATCGTCTACAAGTTTTTAAAATAGACCTAGGAAATTTTTGAAATCAGAATAATTTCCACTGAATTTGGGCGACTTCATATTTGGAAGTCTCGCATTGCTAGTGTGAACCATAGTTGAAGTTTCGTGCGCATTTGAATTTCTCTGTTTTTTTTTAGAACGCTCCTGTAAGCTGCTTTAGTTGCTACGCACAAATCCTCAAGATCCGAAGGTTGCTGCTGATTTGGACATAGATCATCCAACTCTCTTTGAACATCCATGACTTCTTCAATATAAGACGTGAGAATTTCAAGGCGGCATTCTATTTCTGTAGAGTTAAAGGAAATTGTTTTTTTCCTGAATTACCTTTAAAAAACGAGAAATGTGTGAAACTAATTTTTCCTTCTGCTGACTTTAACCATCTAACTCCTTAGAAGGAGAAGGAGTACCTTGTCTTTTTTTGCCTGTTTTTCCAGTCATTTTTTAAATTCCAATGAATAAGCAACAGCTGTTAAACGTGAGCTTATGCTGTTAAGATCGCTGTTAACGCAAATGTTTCGCACACTTTTTATAGCACTGTTAACGCTCTCGTCTTTGCAGCGAAACAAGAAGCTAAATAAAACTGTAGTATAACATCAAGCTTAGATGCGACTATTATGTTAATTGTTCTTGCTGTAGTTTTCTTTCGAAGAATACTGACAGAAATTCGAACAGTTTTGGCTTTCTGAACTGAAGGCGCAATGACAACAAAGAGTATAAATGCGAAATGGCAACCGATTTCGGCTCTCTGATAATTAAAGCGCAACGAAGGAAGCTCGAAAAAAAGAGAATGTAAACGATTCTATCGCTCTCTGTTAGCTTGAACGCTCAACAACGAAAACTATTGAAGAGAAATGCAACCGATTCTGACTCTCTCTGAGTTTTAAAGCGCAATAACAACGAAAGAGATGTACATATGTGTATGTAGCGATGCACACTAGAGAGAATCGAATGATTGCATGAAATAATGCACGTGATAAGTATGTGACAAAGTATAGTCTCACAAATAAATGTGGGCTTTGCTTAATTGACCGTTTTGACCTTCCATTGAAAGGAAACTGTACTTGACTAAAACTCAATTTTACCGCTATGTTGGAAATGCCACGTACATACATATAATTCAACCGCTATATTTCCGAACGAATTAGTTGAGTCGCATACATATATTTTGATATGCTTTATTGGATATGAATTGTAATTTTCAATTATAGATAAGTTTCTTTGCAAAGAAATACCAAATTCTGAATTTCACGAAATTTCTGCGCAATTTTGGTGCGATTTGCAAACGGATATACTTAAGTATGGTGTATTTTGCGATGCACTGTGAAATTCAGTAAATTGCTGCTTTTTTTTACCTTCTTGCAGCAAACTTCCCTTTTGCATAAATTGTACTCGCAAGTCATCTGGACGATTCATTCCTCGTTACGGCAAGTCCACAATCCCAATTTAGACAGCAATCCACTACAGCCAACACCAACGATGATCCAACGAATTTTGTTTATTTTTTCTTGTGAAAAATTACCGCGATTTGACTTTTATCACGTGCACTGCACGGCAACAACTACAACGTACCGAATAGCAAACGTAAAGTGGCGCGAAGCGAGCAACAACAACAAAACTTGAATTATAAAATTTGGATTTCTCGGAATTTTTTAAGTTTTCTTGATTTAATTTATATGAATCCACATATACGAGTCCCTGCTCGGGCGCCATGTAAAATCCTTAAGCCTTTTTAAGGAAGAGGGTTTGGAACTCGTATTAAATAATTATAAATTCAGAACTTGCAGTTATTATTCAATTTATTTAACAAAGAAAAAAGTTGCTCGCTATGCATGTCTTACTGCTGCTATGGTCAAGGAGAAAAAGAGAATGAGTTATCGTGAGTACAATTCCAATGGCTGTTCTTGCCTTGTTTAATCTACTCTAGTGTTGCATAAATTCTTAAGAAAGTAGTCAGTACTACTAATAATCATAAATCGATAATTCCAATTGAAATAATTCTTTTTGCATAATGTACTTTATGAAGAGATACGTATATACAATGAAATGAATTAATATACATGTGATATGCCTTATTAATGAGCTTCTTGGCCATCTTTTCTAAGATTGCGCTAAACGATTGTCCAATATTTTTCAATCGGACGGAGTTGTCGGCAGTTCGGTGGATTGTCTTCTTTTGAAACGCAATTAATATTTCTTTTTTCAAGCAATTTCAAACTGGAACGGGCATAGTGTGCAGAAGCCAGGTCAGGCCAAAATATTGCTGGCACTTTGTTTTTTATAAAAAGGGACAAGGCGACGCGTAAGACATTCTCGTTGTGCAGTCGGTGCAGTCTTCAAGCCAAAGGAACAAACACCTTGCCAAATCAGGAACTTTTCACCGAATTTTTCCACTGCAACTGTCGAAATTGACTGGTCGACGGTGCTACCTCTCTCCTTAACATCAAATTGGGGCCCTGGCAGTGTTTTTGAGTCCATTTTGACATATGTTTTTTCATCCATTATGACACATTGAACATCATCGCCAAGCAAACGGTTATACAATATACGAACACGTCTTTTTCCAACTTGTATTTGTTTTTCACTTTTTTCTTGGTACTTATTTTGGTTTTTAAATTATTTCTTTTCTTCACCCTTTTGACCATTGAAACGCTGATTTGGGGTTTTTTCGCCACATCCCGTACTGACATACTTCTATTTTTCTCAATTACAGTTAGAATGTTTTTCTCTAAAATTGGGTCCCTTGGATCTTTTTTCTTCCAGGTTTTGGTAAGGCTGCACGTGTTCCCATATTTGGAAATTAAGTTTTTACGCTATTAACGCTTACTTTATGTCGTTTTGCCAATATTATATACGAAATGCCTTTTTCTGTGCAGTAATTGTGCACAATTAATTTACGCACGTGTTCGTTAATTCGCGGCATTTTAACAACTGCAGTAAGAAAAGCAAAACTGACAACAGAAATTAACAGCTTATTGTTCATTCTATCTAACGGTGTTTTCAGTTTTGTAAACAAATACCTCCACTGCTAAAAATATTCAATTGAAAGTGTGCAGTTTCTTTTCGGTACAGTCTTTAATGCAATGAAATACTAAATGCATTAAGTAATTTTTTTTTTTTAATTTAATTTGGTGGACATCTTTTTTTATTATCATTACAGATTTAGTGACAATTCAAATTCGTTAAATTTAATATGTTTTGATCCATTCAATTTAAGGGCTTTTGAACAAATAACAGAAAACATAATCCGACCTTTCTGCCCTAATTAGGGAACGTTTGCATATATGTGGGTGTTCGTTCTTCGCCGCCGCGTCGTAGCCGGGCCCTTAGAGCACGGCGAAATAATTCTTCTATTATCGCTTCCTTTTTCTCTCCTTTTGCCTCTTTGAAGTTCGAGTTCGAGCGAAAGCTGCTTTTCGATCGACAAAAAGGCATTCGTTTAGTGGACGGCGCCAACGAAACACGCGACCCCAAATTCTATTAAAACTATTGGTCCGAACGTCGAACGAAAAACAAAAATCGAAAAAGTAATCTCGCCATAAACGTTCGTGCGCGCACCATCGCTCTCCGAAACAATAATTTAAATGAAAAAAAATCGAAAACGTTGAATTAAAATTAAACAAAAGAAAAAAAAACGAAATCAAAAATCTAAAAGTATTGAAGTAAAAACAATAAGCAAAAAAGAACTAAATCGAACATCAAGTGCACTACCGTGAATTAAGTGACAAAAAAACCCCATCGCCAAGAAGGCAAATTTGTTTAATTTTTTTTATTATTTTTTATATATTATATATACGCCAAGAAGGCATATTCTTTCAATCAACAAAAACATCACACAACCGCGTCGCGTAAACGAAAAAAAAACAATATATTTCTACGTGCTCGGCAGCCTCCAAACAAAAAACCACCGCAGCGGAATACCAGGTACGTCCACTTGCTCCCTTGCCCCTCATATTAACATTTGGCGATCCCGTGCCAGGAGCCTGGAAACAGGTTCTGGAGGACCAATCCTTGCAAGGAAGGATCGAGAAAGTAGGCCACGTGTGTGTCACCCTTTACCGCTATTTGCCCTTCAGAAAAGTCAAGGGCAGCACGATCCAGGCACGTGACACACATCACCGTTTCGACTCATCCTTTCTCTTCATATTCGTATCACCTATCTCGCTCGCACACCCGTGTCGCCTTTGGTGGTGGTTTTTTGTGCACAACGAATACTGCAGACCAACAACCATATAACGGGTCTGCCAGCAGCGTTAGATTTTCTCGTTCCCTTTTTTGCGAACGAACACAGCCAGCATCAAGGCCTTGCGGTTGTTTTTCCTTTTTTTGTTTCATTGCTTTGCTTTGAAATAGCGCCTGTACTACCAGTCAAACTTCGTACGGGACAATTGTTGAGCTGGTCAGTTGCCACGCAGTGTGTCGCATCGAACATCAAACGTGATCGAGTGGAATTGGTGCGGCCGAACTTGCCACAGCTATTGCAATCGCGGTTCGCCTGCAACCACACACACGCACAAGTTCTCGTTCTTACGCTTTTCGCCGCAGTGAAAAGGCAACTGAAAGCGTCGCTTTGAAGTTCGGTCGTTCGGTCGTTCTGTCGATCGCTATTGAAAGTCTCACTTTTCCTCTGCTGCTTGTGCGCTGCTTACGCGCAGTCTGTGCTCTGCCCGTGCGTATGAGAAATTGGCTTAGACAGCGTGCATGAAATTCTGCGACAGTGGGCAAACATTAGAAAAACTCATTTGAATTTGTCTCTTGGCGTATTGCAATTTCTTAAATTGGAATTGCTGATCTTACTGATATTTTGAAAGATTGGAATTTGATTTTAATAAATTTATTAATTCATCTGGATATTTTAATATTGAATTTGGGGTTGCAAGAATCTTGTGGGGGTGTTGCGAAAATAAAAGGCTGGAACTGGAAGTGCGCTACCGTCGGCATCGGTCCCACTATATTGCTACGATTTTCCTCCTCAATATACATTTATATTGCAGTACAGGAATTAATAACGATTCGCTACCAAGGCAGCAATACCTACGTTTGATTGCGTCTGATTTTGCGGCGCTCATCCGACGTCAAGCCTCGTTTTACCCTACGACCGGGTTTTTCCGCACCTGACCACGGTTGTGCCACTATTTAGTTTTGTGTTGTCATCGAAAATTTCTGCATTTAATGAAATTAAATTTACGCGTGGGCGACTATATTCGTTAATTGTGCTGAGATATTATTCGACATTTTTCATCTTTATTCCGGAAGCGCTGCACCTGATTTGCGATACCATTTCATCAAAGCTATCAACATGTCCTTCGACTTTCAATTTAATGATGCCGTGGAGCAACTTAAGAGCTTCTGCGACATGGTTAGACACTCCGATCCCTTGAAACAAACGCAATCACTCATAGAAGTTGAAGACGAAGACATTATTTCTTATTGGGAAAGCGTTCATAACGCTTACAGCGCTGCTCGCTTCCATGAGGAATGGTCTGCCGAGGCTACTGCGCGCGCTCAGGTGACCTACAACGAATGTCGTGATCTCAAAATAATAGCTCGAGCACGACTTAGGGACATGCTAAAGATCCACGTTCGAAATCGTCCACCGCTCTCCAGCACACACGAGCCTCCACAGTTCTCTCCGGCGCCTCCATCTAATCATTTTATCAAAGTACAACCCCAGAGTTGCCCCAACTGTCTCGCTCTTTGTGATCAAGAATCAAAATGTTCTACCAACTTTAACTGTACGAAGTGCCAACAACGACATCACACTTTGTTGCCTTTTACGAGCGCGGCTGCAACACCGGACACGAAAGTTTCTACCCCCTCTTTGACATCTCCTCCAGAGATGGGCCCGTCTCCGACGAGCCAACCGCCGCATTTCCATGCGCCACCAGAGGCTTCGAGCTCCGTGAGCATCCCCTCCACGTCACAGGCACACACGCACGTCTCCATCGGCCTAACACAGGTGCTTTTGCCAACGGCCTTCGCACAAATTTTACATAATGGAGAACGATTTGTTGTCCGGGCGCTTTTAGATCAAGGTTCGCAGAGGACATTTTTGACCGAACGAATGCAGCTGTCGTTGAATTTGCCACCGATCCACAAAATCTGCAACGTATCTGGCATGGGTGGCCAATGCACCCACATCGCGAAAAAGGAATGCATCATCACGCTCGCATCGCCTCGTTCTTCGTTCGAGGAGGAAATCGACGCCGTGGTGTTGCCGAAATTGACCAATTGGCTTCCAGCCAAAAGGGTCTCCAATTTGGATCCCCACGAGATCTCATCGTTGGAGCTCGCCTATTCCCGTTTTATGAATCCAGCCCGCATCGATATGGTCATCGGGTCTGATATCATGCCAAAACTACTGCGGCCGGGCGTCAAGATGAATGTCGGAGGAAGCCTAATTGCCCAAAATTCCGTCTTCGGTTGGTATTTGAGTGGGCCCATCGCCAGCGAAACCACCGGCGCGTTTACGACGCAGGTCTCCTCCGGAGACCCCCAAGAGTCACTCCACGAGTCGCTCAAATCATTACGGGAGCAGGAAGAAATTACGACCTCCCCTCCTCCTCTTCCAGAGGCCACATACACTGAAGAAGTTTATTCCCGAACCACTTTTAGAAATTCGGATGGTAGATACGTCGTACACCTACCATTTAAGGATAAATTTTTCAGAGCCGCTCTTCGCTTGGGCTCGTCACGATTTGGAGCGCTGATGCAGTATAGGAGCCTGGAGACAAAGCTCGCAAAGCAGCCATTTATGCGCCACGCCTATAGTTCTGTGTTGTGAGTTACAACATTCGTGTACTCACTGTACGACCTAGCGTGAATCGAGCAGCCAATCGTTTTCGCAAGAACAGCGAATAACGGACAGAAGCAAACTAAAGAAATGCAACGATCGAAGACAATGACACAATATCGGCACCAAAGCAGAACTAGAACTGGAACGCAGAAGTAGGTCAGCGGTAATGAGAGCAACGACTACGTCAGCACCAGCTATTATACGAAGTTATGGAGAAAAGCGAAATGGGGCAATAGGCGATTGCACAGCAGCAGTTCGTCATTTGCGGAAGTGTTCCAGATTTGGCGAGAAAGTGCAGCCTAAGCACTTTCTACTTATAAAAGGGAAGAATCAACATCGACAAGGGGACTCTTGATTCAGTATTCAAAGTCTCAACTCCGGTGCACGTACTCACCCAAGGGCCACGACAACGGAGTCAATTAGGAGCTAGAGTAGGATCCAAACATTGTAATTAAAATAATAAGTAAATCAATAAAAGGACTTAAATGAATTCTCTGTGTACCGGAGTATTATTTGAAAAGGATAATTAGGTCTGGGTATAGGTCTGGAGGAGCCAGACTGATACATTCCCCTAATAATCACAACATTTTGGCGCAGCCGGTATTCGACCGACTTTCGGTTGGATTCGAATCAAGGATAAGAATTTTTAAGAAACTATCCTAATGCGTTTGTGCGGTGTGGCATATGAAAATAAGAGTTGAGTGAAGCGGAACCTTTTTTGGTTTTAAAACCTGACAAAATCAGACCCGGGTGAACGAAGCTCTAAAATTCATGTGTCTAGCGGAGCAGGCGTATGCGGTAGTTAAATCGAAGTAGGTATCCAGGAGTAACGTTTGATCGTGCTCTGCCGGTACTCCTTTCAGAAAAATTTTTATCCTGTGAAAAAAAAAATTTTTTTTGTATGTAATTTTTTTTTTTTGAAGAACGGAACAGTGAGATTCATGAGTTCAAAAGCATAAAAAAAAAAATAAATAAATAAAAATAAAAAATAAAATCAACGGTAGCAGAATCATCGCTGACGAGGGAATACATTGAAAAAAAAAAAAAAAAATGTTAGCAAACAGAAGAATGAAAATGGTGAGTACAGATTTTTAACTAACATATTTAACTAACATATTTAAAATTTTTGAGAAAATTTCCTATGGAACAGGAATTAGAAAAACTTCGACAGACTTTACATCAGTCAGAAATAGATGCGAAATCAATTGTAGCAGATACGTGAGATTTAGTAAAGGAGGTGAATTTGAATAAGGAAATCTCGCAACTAATTAAAGATCAAGCCGTGTTAGGCCAATTTACAAAACTAGAAGAAGCGAGTTTCCTCATTAACAAAGTAAAGGATACAGTAGGTCCTTTAAGTCAGGTATCAAAAGATAAAGTTAAAAAATTAGAAGAAACTATAACACTCCTTGACAGAAACTGTAAGAAGTTAAGAAAGCAAATTGAAGAAAAGGATAATTTAATTAAAGTATCGGAGGAACAGAACGACAATCTCAGGGAAATATTAAAACGGGCTGTAGGAAAAGAAACAGCAGAGGTGATCGAGCAGGATAGAGCAAGTCTGAAAGCAAGTGAAGAAGAAGTAAGTTATTTGAAACAAGAAGTTAAAAAATTTAAAAACAACTTAAGGACAGTCTGTGCCACTTCTCCCACTCCAAATCCGACACGAAAAATACGAACGACAAGTACAAATACAGTAAATATTGAATCTTCACCTGTTGCGTTCACAAGCACAGCCCCACACCAAAATAACATTACACCGGTGACGGTGTCAAAGACAAATCCTTCAATAAAAATTATTGAACCTTACAGTGACACACCTAATTTTCAATCTGAACCCTTTGTTGCTAGCAGTTTGCCTTCAGTAAGAATTACAATGAATAATCCTATACAAGTAGATGAGCTAATGAAAAAGGTAACTCGCCTTGTGCCTTACTTCTCAGGATCAAATAATCCAGAATTAAGCCTGGAAGTGGACAAATTTGTAACAGGAATAGAATTATTAAAAAGCGTAGTAAATGGTAGCGATATAAGGGACATTATTAAATGCATAAAAAATAGACTATCCGGCGTAGCTTATGTGAAAATTAATCAGCGGACAATTAATAGCCTGGATGAGCTTTGTGACATAATAAAAAGGGAGTTCTTAAAGCGTAGGAGTCTCGAAACGATTAGATCAGAAATAGCAGGAGCAGCGCAACAGGATACCGAGAGAGCGTCAGCATTTGGGGGAAAATTGGAGTTCTTATTAAATGAGGCAGAAGAAATTATCAGTAAGTCGTGGAATTCTTCCGAAGCGGTATCCGCATTAAGCGAGTATAGAAAACTGGCCACAAACAAGTTTATTTTTGGCGTTAGGGATCCCTATATGCAAATTAGACTCGAAACAAATAAGGATAAGCCGATTTCTGATTTAATCAAATTGGCAGAAGAGTCTGAAGATCTTCACATTGAATATAATATAAAATCTAGTTCTAACCATTTTGTGAGTCAATGCCTCCCCGCAGCCCCTAAGCCAATTATATGTTCTTTTTGCAAGACAGTAGGGCATACTTGGGACATATGCCAGCAGAGAAGGAATACCCCTTACTGCGAGTTTTGTGCTGAATATGGGCACCAATATAGCAGAAAATGCAATTTAAGCGATAGCAATAACACACGCTCGGATGCACAAACTTGCACTTATTGTGGAAGGAGAGGCCATGTAGATAATAATTGTTTCGGCAGACTTAGGAATCTATTTTGCAATATATGTCAAACAAATGGCCACGAAAGTAACAAATTTTGTAAAAGAAGGCAAGATAATTTTAATATGCAAGAAATTCAGCTCCTGAATAGAGCACCGTTTAGAAGAGACGAAATTCAAAACACGAGAGAAAATTTTAATCATAACCACTCGTACAATCATCAATTTTCACCACATAGTGGGTCGAATTGTTTCATAAAGGATTTCCCTGAAAAAAGCCGCACTGATATACAGTGCTACAAATGCTCGCATTTTGGGCATACAGCAAGATTTT
This sequence comes from Chlorops oryzae, assembly GCA_020466095.1. Taxonomy (NCBI): domain Eukaryota; kingdom Metazoa; phylum Arthropoda; class Insecta; order Diptera; family Chloropidae; genus Chlorops; species Chlorops oryzae. The sequence goes on along the minus strand of CM035807.1, from coordinate 58,858,807 downwards.
GTAAGCAACAGCAAGGAGATAGTAGTCAGGGAAACTCCCAGCGGCCCGGTCGAGGCCAGTAGACCGGAATGCCACAGTAAACTTCAAAGTTCAAAGGCCATACCTAGTTCATAATAAGGAAACTTTAAGAAAGAATAACGAAAAAGAATAAAAATATAAAGAGAAACCAATAGATTTAAAGGAATTAGATATCAATGAAATGTTCCTCGATGAGTTAAATGAACAAGATATTTGCAGAAAGACAAGCAATATAGTAAGAAAAAATGAAAATTTGTTTAATAATAATAGTCTCGGGAAAAAGAAGGTTCGTTTTAATGACAAAATCGTTGTGCATTTTATGGAAAGTGAAGATTCAGTATTAGAAAACGAATCTCAAGAAGATATTGCAGAAGATAAGTTAGTGTTGCAATACCAGAAATCAGAAAAAAGGCAAAAGGAGAATTTTTTAGGCAAAGATATGCCTAGAGAGCAGTCAATAATAAATAATATCAGTAAAGATATATCTTTCTACAACAATGATAAACAAGTTGTATCCCTACCAATTCTGGTTTCCAATTTTAGCGATAGGATTTGTAGTGCAGAGACAGTCACGGTCCAAGCTAAGGAAGCGAGAGTAGTAGCAACTTGTGCCAAAAAATTGTTACGAGATAAAGGAGAACATAAAGAGGGAATTATGCCAGATTTGATAAGCAAATCGCCTAAGAATATTGGCGGAAAAGGAGTTGTACCTATTTTTAACAGCAGTGAGGTTGAAGTAAATAGAGAGTCAGGTAGTAAAGAAGATTATAAACTCGACGAGGAAGTCGATAGAAATCGTTATGGTAGTTTAATGAACATAAAAGATGATGTGTCAGTTAAAGAAGAAAATTCAAAGGAAATTTTCAAAGACAACCCACTGAGTAGGCTACACAATTCCGCAATAATGGTACCAGCTTTAACCTCGCAGGAAAATAAAGAAAGAGTAAAATATCATGAGACGATAAATTTAATTAAAAAATTAGATTTCAGTAACATGTCAGTTATTTTAAATAACCCAATTATAATTATAGAAGTATTAAAAAAATTCTTTGATACAAGGAAAGCAGTCTATACGAGTTTTTTAAAAACATTTGCTCTCATACAATATATTTTTAAATGGGATGGCGTGAACCGCAACATAAAATCAAATAGGAGCGATAGCGAAATTTCAACTTCAAAATCGAATCCGTTAAACAAAACATTTTCGTACAATTTTAAAGTACCGTAAAGAGTTCTTTAATGTAAAAAATCATTCCAAAACCAAAGATTTTGTGAGTTAAGTGAGGTCCTACTGTTTTTAAACTTAATTATGACTAGGAATTTCTTTTTAATATCGCTTAAGGCGATGTATAAATAAGAATACCCTATCGAAACTTATAAAAGCCAGATATCTCGAAAACTAATTTGCAGTCTTACAGTCACGAAGATTTTGAACAAACCCCGGTATACGTTTCAATTGAACTAAAATCTTCGAAATCAAAAGCATTATTAAGCAGAAAATAAAAAATAAAAATAAAAAAACTGAGAATGCAGTAGGGACCCGAAAACCGTAATTTGTGTTTTTTTTTAATATTTTTTTTTAGACAAGCTTAGGCACAAGATGTGTTTGGTGGAAATAAAACTGGCCCGACCAGAAGAACGAGAGGGAAGAATAGCAACAAAAACAGGAAAAAAAATTGGTAAGTATTAAAAAGTATATATGTACAGAGATTTACTAAATATCTGTATATATTCAAGAAAAAGTACATAGAAGACAATACCTTGAAAAAATTGGTATTTTTGGCATATTCAAAACACTGTAAACCATTTTAGAAAGAAAAAAAAAAATTTTTTTTTTTAATAAATAAAAAGAAAGAAATGGAGAAAATAATAGTTAAAAAGATACCCTATACTAAAATTGAAAAAATTAATGGATCAGAACTAAATTTGTATAAAAATAAAGAGTAAAAAAAAAAATAATAATAATAAAAAAAAAAAATACCTACAAAGAGATTGAAAAGTCAAAAGCATAAATTAAAAAAAAAAAATGAAAATTGAAAACATACATTGAAAACAACACAAAAAAAAAAACAAAAAAAAAAACATTACATTATTAACATTAAACACATTAAATAAAATTGTTTTTTGAATTGAAAATAACAAACGTGAAAATAAAACCGAAATTCGAAAATTGAACAAATTGATGAGAAGAAGAAAGATAAAAAAAAAATGGAAATTGAAAACATACTTTAAACAAACAAAAAATAATAATTAAAAAATCCACGCTAAACTTTGAGAAATTGTAATATTTGTTATTCTAAAAAATAATAATTTAATAATTGTAATATTTGCGTATGGTTATATAAAATGTGAGAAAAACAAATATATTACGAGATATATTAGAACAAAAAAAAATAATAATAATAATAATAAATATTCAAAACAATAGTATTCATTCGAAAAATTTTTATAATTAATTGTAATAATTAATTTCGGTTTTAAGCAAAGAATGTTATTCGAAAATTTTGTAATAAATTATTTTGGTTTTAAGAAAAGAATGGTGATCTACAATTTGGTATAAAGAAACTATGTTTGGTTTTAAGACAGTTAATTAGCAAGCAAAGAATGGTAGGTTACAAATAAGAATGACTAATATTTTTAAGTAAACATCGGCAGCCGCTCTGGTACATCAACATGGCTCATCAACATAACAACCAAAGCACATCATGAGGCAACCGTCTAAATTGCCCAGCAACAACTTCCGGCACCAAAGAACAAAGTAAATCAGTATAAAAGACAGCCGTCCCAATGTCTCGTAGTACAACAGCAAAGACTTTGACAGAACCGTTTCACAGTCACGATGCTCGCGACTCCGTTAAGAGGGGAGAGTTGGCAGTCAATATGGACTCACGAGCTACTGGTCGACAAAAAACTACAATCTACGAGCATACATCAGATATCGACACATGGCCATTGTCAAGGTCGAATCATAATTGCTTCATCAGCATGTTTTGGGAATAACAACAAAACAAATTTTACCCAGCTGCATTTATTTACAATTTTCAAGGCCGAATCAGAATTGCTGCACCAGCGGTTTTTTGGAAAAGTATCAACGAAAAATCAACAGAACCTACTCTACATTAAGTCAATGAAACATAATAGTGTATGCATTCGAGAGGAGTACACAAACACACAAAAAAAGGGGAACAACACAACACCAAGGCATAATTAAGATATATCGTCTTGAGGGCACGAAAACAACACCTTACTACCCTGAGGACTAATTGCCGTCACGATAAACGCGACTTCTTCAAAAGGAGGAGGGATGTTGTGAGTTACAACATTCGTGTACTCACTGTACGACCTAGCGTGAATCGAGCAGCCAATCGTTTTCGCAAGAACAGCGAATAACGGACAGAAGCAAACTAAAGAAATGCAACGATCGAAGACAATGACACAATATCGGCACCAAAGCAGAACTAGAACTGGAACGCAGAAGTAGGTCAGCGGTAATGAGAGCAACGACTACGTCAGCACCAGCTATTAAACGAAGTTATGGAGAAAAGCGAAATTGGGCAATAGGCGATTGCACAGCAGCAGTTCGTCATTTGCGGAAGTGTTCCAGATTTGGCGAGAAAGTGCAGCCTAAGCACTTTCTACTTATAAAAGGGAAGAATCAACATCGACAAGGGGACTCTTGATTCAGTATTCAAAGTCTCAACTCCGGTGCACGTACTCACCCAAGGGCCACGACAACGGAGCGTAGACTTAAGTGTTAGACAGGGAATTAGGGAAGTCCTTTCGAGTCAATTAGGAGCTAGAGTAGGATCCAAACATTGTAATTAAAATAATAAGTAAATCAATAAAAGGACTTAAATGAATTCTCTGTGTACCGGAGTATTATTTGAAAAGGATAATTAGGTCTGGGTATTAGTCTGGAGGAGCCAGACTGATACATTCCCCTAATAATCACAACATCTGTTCTGTCTGAATACATCGCCTCCGATCATATGGGGCCACGCCCTGATTTTGCAATTATACGAGAAAATCATTTCTTTTCGTTCCATCACCCTCACCATGCCGTAATGCAGCCGGAAAGTACATCTACAAAGACTCGTAGCATGGAAAGATCGTCGGTTTACGTGGTGCGCGCCCAAGTGCACAGGCTGGGTCGGTGTCGCCGATTTCGGCAATGGGATCCAGGAAAACGCCGCCTCGATCAATTATCTATCGGGATCGGACGCCTCCAATCCCGGGAGCGACAACATCGCCGCTCCAGCTCCAACCGGCGCCGAATAAGTGAGAGAAACCCTGCGCGAATTCTACGAATTTCTGCGGCAGAGGGAAAGATAAGGGAGAAAAAATATGGTTGCGTAGCGCAAGGCGGGCAGTATGTTCGTTCTTCGCCGCCGCGTCGTAGCCGGGCCCTTAGAGCACGGCGAAATAATTCTTCTATTATCGCTTCCTTTTTCTCTCCTTTTGCCTCTTTGAAGTTCGAGTTCGAGCGAAAGCTGCTTTTCGATCGACAAAAAGGCACTCGTTTAGTGGACGGCGCCAACGAAACACGCGACCCCAAATTCTATTAAAACTATTGGTCCGAACGTCGAACGAAAAACAAAAATCGAAAAAGTAATCTCGCCATAAATTTGAATTAAAATTAAACAAAAGAAAAAAAAACCAAATCAAAAATCTAAAAGTATTGAAGTAAAAACAATAAGCAAAAAAGAACTAAATCGAACATCAAGTGCACTACCGTGAATTAAGTGACAAAAAAACCCCATCGCCAAGAAGGCAAATTTGTTGAATTTTTTTTATTATTTTTTATATATATACGCCAAGAAGGCATATTCTTTCAATCAACAAAAACATCACACAACCTCGTCGCGTAAACGAAAAAAAACAATATATTCCTACGTGCTCGGCAGCCTCCAAACAAAAAACCACCGCAGCGGAATACCAGGTACGTCCACTTGCTCCCTTGCCCCTCATATTAACAGTGGGATTTAAGCTTTTATTTGTTACAGTATTTCGGTTTATTTCGTTTCTTTACATTTTTTGTTAGTTAGGGGGGGGGGGGGGGGGGGGGGGCTGGATAGGTCTTCATCACGTAGTCAATTTGCTCTGGGAAAATCTTTCCCTTTTTTGAGCTATATTAAAATTTTTAAGGGGGGAATGTATTACACTGCGACCGGATCTGCAGGGTAGAGAAATACCCCACGATATGTTCTGCCCATCTATTAAAGATGAAATTACTGGAAGGACTTGCTCGAATTGTGGGCTATATTTTGCCTCCAAAAATTCCATGCACAACCACCGCAAGAATGCGTATGGTGCTGTAGCTGACGACGTGTCTCGCGTGCGACCACATCGGGTCCTCGCCAGGAGACCAAAGGAGGTTTTGTGTGTCGTTGGGGATATCGTGGAGTGGATAGATTTCGAGGCCGTCGATGATCAAATAATCGTGTCTGCAGAATCCGCTGACGCTCCCGTGATCTCCGACGTATCCGAGTGGATTGGTGCTGCCAACGTATTTGTTGAAGATGTTTGTTGTTAATTTTGTTTTTCTTCATTATCTTTTGATTACCTTTTTAACCTTGTGATTACATTTTTTATGGCACGCAATTTAATATTTTTATTTTGCAAAAAAATATTATATAGGATACAATATTTATGCATTACTACGTGAAAAGTATAAATGGGGGGCGGGGGGGGCCTGAATGTGCTACGGATTGTCACCGAGGGGAGGGAGGGGGGTAAAAAGTAGTCAAAAATGGGTCACGTAGTTTGGACACGTTCCCTAATCCTGTCAATATCCGGAATGGAGCTATTTTTGTTGTTCTTGGAGGTATACTGTTAACGATTTGTTGCACCTCACAAATGTGTTTGTACCATGCTTTAGGCTCCTCTTGGCACTTCTTTCCTAACATTCTAACAACTACTTTATGCATTCTTTCCACCTGCCCATGCCCTCGAGGAACTCCAGTCGCTATCAGAAGGTGTTGAATGTCATTATTCCTGCAATAGTCTTCGAACAAATGTGACGTGAATGCTGCGCCTCGGTCGCTAATTATTCTTTTTGGATTGCCAAATATGGAAGCTTGTCTGCTCAAACAATCGACTACAGCTTCGGCGCCGGTATCCTTGGTAAGATATAGCCATGAAAACTTTGAAAATGCGTCTACCTCAACTAAAATATGGTTGTACTGTTTATTAGTTGATTCCATGGGCCCAACATAGTCTATGTGGTACGTTTCTAATGGAGCGCTTCCCTTGTCGATCGGGTTAACAAACCCTTCTTTTCGGCCTTTCTTCGAGTCAGTTATTATACATTCTACGCAGTTTAGACTACTTTCGATGTTTTTTCAGTGGCTTCTGGAATATAAAAATTTTTTTTAATATGTCTTGTGTCTTTTTACTGCCAAAATGACGCTGCCTATGTGTCACTGAAATCATTTCTGCTTCCATGCTTGTTGGTATAACAATAAGCTCCTTCGCTAGATCTTTGTGCAATATACCATTTTTCAAAAAGTAGTCTTCATAGTGGTTGCTTTCTAAAATTTTCCTAACGGCCCTTATCCAGTCGTCCTGCTTTTGTGCTTCACGCACTCGATGTATAATAGAATCTTCCGTAACCAAACAAGACATCCTACTCAACGCATCAACGTGCCTCATTTTTGTGCCGGACCGGTGAATGATTTCGGACTCAAACTCTTGCAATGCCATCGCCCATCGACAGATCCTTGGAGGGACGTCTCTCTTGAGCATGGTCATTGCAAAAGCATTGCAGTCCGCTACTTGTACAAATTTCAGTCCTAACAGGTAAACACGCCACTTCTTTAAAGCCTCACCTATTTCCAGAACCTCGAGCTCATACGAGTGGTATTTTTCTTGAACGGGTGTAGTTGTTCTACTCATATATTGAACCGGGTGAAACTCTTGATCTTCGCTTATGCGAAACATGACATCCTTTTTCAAAAAATCGGACAACGGTTTTGCAATCTCTGTGTAGCTCGGTATAAGCCTGCGGAAATACGACGTTAAGCCTAAAAAACGTTGCGAGCGTTTCGTGTCAGATAATAGCTGGCATTTTTCCCACTTAATCTGTAGGCCATTCTCTTCTGCAGCCTTCACTACCCTTTTAAACTTCCTAACACCTTCGCTTTCATCTTTTAACGGGATAATGAGGTCGTCCATGTACGCTGTATCATAAATCAACTCTCTCAATACATCCGTTATGTACCTAGAAAAAACTGCGGGGGAATTGCCAATTCCGAATGGTACGAACAAAAACTCATATTGCACAGTAAATGTAACAAATGACATGTATTTCCGTGAATCGGGCTCCACGGCAACATGGAAAAATCCATTAGCTAAGTCTAGTGTGGAACATACTTTGCCCTTTTGTAATTTGTCAATCGCGACGTCCATATTCATCATCGGAAAATGGTCACGCATTATTTTGTCATTTAACTTGCGATAATCGCAGCATAGCCGTTTTGTTCCGTCTTTCTTTGCAACCAACACAACGGGAAATGCATAATCTGAGTGGCTAGGTTGGATGGCTTCGTTTAACCAATCTTGAATTTGCTTCTCAAATATCTTTGTTTTCGTATGGCATTCTCCTTGGCGGTTGATACACCGGAATTTCATCTTTGACTACAATTTTCATCCTTATCGGGGAAGCCTTGCCTCTTTTTGGAGTGTTACCTTCAACTTTTTTCCGGACTTACACTGCAAGATTCGCATCTAAATGCTCCAAATCTAGGCCCTGCTTTTCCTTCTTCGCCCCGACTTCGACACACATGTCTTTAAATTCGTCAAGTAGATTTGTTGATCTTGACTCAATATGTTCATCGACATTTCCTATTTCGTACTTCTCTAATGGCGTGAAATCTGGCGACAGTGCTCTGTGTACAAAATTAGCTTCGGGCTTCACCTGATTTCTTTTTTTTCTGTTTGAGTAGCTCGTGAATTTCCGCCGAAGAGTAATTTATGCTAAACTCAGCCTTCAAGCGATATTGTAATTCAGCCCAGCTATTAATACCAGTTTGGGCCCGAATGAACGACCTAGCTGCGCCACGCAATAACTGCTTACAATAAATAAATTTTTGAAGTTGCGACCAATTAACTGTCTCCGCGCTATCTTCGAAATTTTCGAACCAACTTCCAATCTGAACTGAATCATTTCCGTTAAATGTCGTTATATTTTCAGCTATATCATTTAAAGTAAATCTGCTATTTTCAACCGGGGAACGCTCCCGCGCGTCCTCAAATGTGGACAAAACTGAATTCCCGTCATTATCCCCGGAACTTAATAAGCCGTAGTGGATCATCAGTCGTTGTTGCAACTGTGACTTACGACCGCCCATTTCTAGTCCTGCTTCAATTAATTTCTGTTTTAGTGTTTCAACGTCCAATTCTAGTAACTGTTCTACGTCCATTTTGCTGCTTACAATATTTAAAAAAAATAATATAAATCATTCCAACATTTAAGATAGATATGTAGTTTCAATTTAAAAACTTAAGGGCGATTCTATTTTCGCGGGTGCAACATTTACACGTATGTTTTAATTTCATGTAACTAAATAAAAAAACATTTTTAATATAAATAGTCTTGAAAAGGCTCCATCTTAATATTTTCATTGCATTTTAGGTCACAATTATTTAAAAATAATACTATTAAAGTCTTGAGAATGATTTAAATTGCCATCGCGGGTACAAAAAATTTGGCCCTACGTTTCTAGATCAGAGACAAAAAACGCATAAATCTGTTAATTGTGATACATTTTATGTGTTAAGGCTTAATATTTTGTTAGATGTATATTTACAAACTACAGGAAATAAAAAGTGTTAACAAGTGATATATAAACAAAGAGTTATTCATTTTTACATTAATCGCGGGTGCAACATCAAATTTTCGCGGGTGCAACCAGTCTTTTTTTTGCCGGTTTTGCAGAGCAATTGTACGATGACATACAAACCGTCGCAAAAATATCTTTTTCAAACAGAAATTGGGACAGTAGGAGTTTCAGGACATGCTCATCGTCATTATTCTGAAGCTTGAAAAGACGTTGATGGAGTTTCGTCATTTATAAATTCAGTATCTGAAACACTGTTAAAATCGAAAACGCTCCATCTATTTTTACGGGGTAATAAAGATTTGCTATGATTTGAAACTGAAGGCACAGATACAGGGTGTCCCGAAAACTTTCGTAAAAAATCAAACCATCGATTGGTCGAGTCAATGGAAACATATTTTGTTTTAAGACAAAACTCTCTTAGTGGTACCGTTTACGAGCTGTAGCACTTCAAAAAAGTTTATTTTTGTATGCATATCAAAATAACAAAATATGTAGTAAATCGCACAAGAAGGTTAAATGACAAATAGTTGCACCCGCGATCTGACATCAAAATCGCGGGTGCAACCAACTTAAATTGTCGATTATTTTAACCTGGCAATACCTACACTTTTAAGAACGATTAATATATGTTTAGTTTTGGTTTCTTCTTACTTTCACAAAGTTTCGGAATGTTAGCTCTTTATTTATGTGAAAAAAGTAACCTTTTACACATTTTGTATCGCGGGAGCACCAAGTCAACAGTGTATTTAAGGAATCAATAATGCTTAATAAATAAAAACATATACCTACATTTTTTGCAACGCGAGAATAAACTATTATTTCTACTTCAATTTAGTCGGTAAAATGTAATCTCAAATTGTCGGCAACGGCTGTTTTGTGACAGTTTAAAAAGGTATGACTTTAAAGTTTTGTCAGGATTTTTGAATAGTAATATTTTCAAACGCGCCAAAAAATTATATATGGAGTTAAATCAAATATAAATAAATTTAATATTAAATTTCGACTTTCGTCTTTGTACTACTGACAAAAAAAAAAAACACTTATCGTAAATAAAAAATTATTATCGGAAATCGTATATAGCGGAATCGCCCTTAAGATTCTACGAAATAATTGGCGAAGATTCTTTCTTTATGTAGAAACACATTGCAATTTCACAATATGAAGCAATATTACTTGACCAAAAGTCAAATTTTCTTTCTCTTTTTTCTTTTGAATTTAAAATACAAAAGAAATTTTCTCATTTTTCTCTCTTTTTATTTTATTTAGAAAACAATGTATTTTTGCAAAAGTTAAAATTTTCTTTCTCTTTCTTCTTTTGCATTTAAATTGCAACGGAAATTTTCTCCTTTTTCCTCTCTTCTTTTTTTTTTAATTTAGAAAACAATGTAGTTTCGCAAAAATTAAAATTTTCTTTCTCTTTCTTCTTTTGAATTTAAACTGCAACGGACATTTTCTCCTTTTTTCTCTTTTTTTTTAATTTAGAAAACAATGTAAGTTCGCAATAATTAAAATTTTCTTTCTCTTTCTTCTTTTGAATTTAAATTGCAACGGAAATTTTCTCCTTTTTTCTCTCTTCTTTTTTTTTGCTTTGAATTTTAAGAAAAATTGCGTACTCGTGCTGCACTAACACGATTATATGTTTTTTATACTACTAACTACAATTGTAACGTGTTTTCTTCTAGTAACTTTACTAAGAAATTATTTCCCGTTATTCTATCCAACATATAATGAGTTTCTACTTATCGTTTGACTGCTCAACTAACGGTTCCAGGTTGTTTTGGTTGACAATCAGTTTGCCACAATCGAGTTAAATTCGCATTCTTTCCGTTTCTCTTGAATATCCAACTAACAGCGTTCTGCTCAAATGACTCTCCGTCCCTTTCGCACAACGCTTCACTTCTGTACTCTATGCCTTCTCGGAAATTCTGCACATCAACAACACGTTAAACGCACATACAACTAATGCGTTCTCTGGAAATGTCGAACACCAACGACACTTTCGCCTTTCCGCCAACGTGGAATCGCCAACTTTATGAACGCTTCTTCTTCTCCTTTTCGCACAAACGCTTCACCTCTGCGCTTTATGCCTTCTCGGAAATTCTGCACACCAACAACACGTTCAACGCACATACAACTATTGCGTTCTCTGGAAATGTCGAACACCAACGACACTTTCGCCTTTCCACCAACGTCGAATCGTCAACTTTTCTAATTTCACGCTCTGCTTCTCTTAAGACGCTTTGACGAACGCACAAGCACAACGCACATACCACGCGAGATCGTCCAACGCAGTTTTTTTTTTCTTTCCAACGAACTCGTCGACAAGCTGCAATTCACTTCCACGAAACGGATTTTTTTTCTCATTCCTTTTGGGGCCGGTTGAGCCCCTAATTTGTGGGATTTCAGTTTTTATTTGTTACAGTATTTCGGTTTATTTAGTTTCTTTAGTTTTTTTTTAGTTTTTTTAAGTATTTACAGTGTTTTACTTATTAAGCGAGTTTCACTTACACATTTTCCAACTTGTTCGTTCTACGGCAGCTTGTCGACTGTCAATTTTCTTTTGTTTCGTCCGATATTTTGTCCGCTCGAAGATATCGATAGCTTCGAGAAAAGGGTTGCCATCCCACATATATGATAAAGTTTGAAACTGTATAATTTATTTTAAAACTCTGTTTCGTTTCTTGCAACACCCATCGCGAACATCAATGTTCATTAGACTGTTTCTTATTTTGAAAATTTTGATCGATTTCAAACCGCCGGGCGGAAAATGTTTCCATTTGGCATAAAACTGACTGGTTTCAAATTTGGCGCCGATCGGAGGTGATTTGATGGGCGCGCTAGGGCTCTGAAATATGAAAAAAAATTTGTATGGGAATAAGTGTGGCCATCCGTGGCTTATGATTATTTTTTTTGATTTGGATTCTGCGGGAAACGGTCTAAAAATTTGACTTTGTAGAGAATAGATTCACCTTTCTTTTAAGACATAAAACAAAAAATTCGGTTTATATTGGGCCGACCTGGGACGCCTTAAAGTCAAAATTTTGAGGATTTTAAAAGATTCATCCGCTTGGAAGCTCTTGGCTGCCGCCGGAAAAAGAATTAACATATTTGCTATGCATATTGGAAAAATATATAAAATAAGCCTTCAAACGAGCCTAGTATGAAGAGTATTTAATAACTCTTTGTAATGTTTTAATTATCTGTAAAAATTACTACCATTTTTGTAAAACTGAATTTTGGATTACTCCTTTTAACAGGTCGAAAAATGGGTATGGTATCAAAAAATTAAATTTTCGATTTTGGTGCCGAAGACCACAGAGTATACCAACATTTTTGAGACTATAATCATTAAAATCCGTTAACGTTATCTGTTCATAATTTTATAATTAAAACGAAAAAAAAATTTCTTATTACTTTATATGCAACAAATGGTAAAATACGAATAAAACAGACAAGTGGCAGCGCCGACGAAACTGTCAACAGCTTTTCACTAAACTAGATTGCATTGTTACACGGCAAAAGACTTATTTTCCTCAATACAATATTTCTCGTAAAAAGTTTTTTTATTAAAATAAGAGATGAATCTTTGTATAAAATGATTATTTTATGTTTAATCTCACTCATATTTACTTTTGCTCGACGACAGCAAAACGTAAACAGATTGCGTCATATGGATTGATATGGCGTCCGCAAGAGGGACGACTAAGGGCAGTTTCCTACCCCTGAATAAAGACTGATTGTGCAAATTTCGATAAAATTTAAGTTTTTGTATTGTCTCACAAATTAGTTTTTTCATCACATTTTTACCCGTTCTCGACATATACATAAATTTAGAACTCTAAATGCAGGATTTAACACAGTTGCCAATTTCTCATTACCCTGATCAAATTCCTGCGGACGCCTTTGTTATTAATTTCAATGCGCACAGCTGTTTTGTTGGTTTCATCAGCGCTGCCACTTATCGGTTTTCTGCGTATTTAACAAATTGTTGCATATAAGGTAGTACAATTTTTTTTGCGTTTTAATTGTAAAATTATGAATAGATAACGTTAACGGATTTTAATGATTAATGTCTTAAGGATTTGGGCAAACATTGTGGTCTTCGGCATTTAAATCGAAATTTTTTTTTTATAGCATACCCATTTTTCGATATGTTAAAACGCGGAGCCCAAAATTCAGTTTATAAAAAAAATTCACAAATATTACATATTATTAAAATGTAGCAAGAAGTTATTAAATACTCTTCATACTAGGCTCGTTTGAAGGCTTATTTTATATATTTTTCCAATATGCATAGCAAATATGTTAATTCTTTTTCCGGTGGCTTCCAAGCGGATGTATCTTTTAAAATCCTCAAAATTTTGACTTTAAGGCGTCCCAGGTCGGCCCAATATAAACCGAATTTGTGGTTTTATGTCTTAAAAGAAAGGTGAATCTATTCTCTACAAAGTCAAATTTCAAGAGCCCTAGCGCGCCCACCAAATCACCTCCGATCCGCGCCAAATTTGAAACCAGTCAGTTTTATGCCAAATGGAAACATTTTCCGCCCGGCGGTTTGAAATCGATCAAATTTTTCAAAATAAGAAACAGTCTAATGTTCATCCTCTGTTCCGTAAAAAGTAAAATAACACAGCAAGCGAGGTGTGAATTTCATCATTAATCGGGAGAATATAAATATGCAAACAGTCAGCTCTTTTAACTGCAGTCAATATAAAAATAATTTTTGTATAGATAAACATACTGTTTATGCCAACAGTATGCAGCAAAATGGGTTACTTTTATAAATTTTAATAATCAATTTAATGAAATAAAATAAGCCAGGTTTGTGAAATAAATAAACTAACAAATATATATGAGAGTGAACAATGAATGCAATAAGGGTTTAGTGGTAATAGAAAAAAAAAAACTGGATTGATACTAAACCTTAAATTAGATTAGATTTGGCGTTGGGTTTGGGAACCAAGTCTCCATGTCACTGCATCCTACAAGGATTATTGTGACTACCCTTCTCTAATTCCATAGGCGAGTGGCATTTAAAAATGCCGCGATGTCCCGTGGAGATACCCTACCAACCTCTATTGTTGAGGGGTAGGCGAGGTATAAGTAACGGAGTCTGAGTCTCGCTAGACTATCACAGCGGCACATAATGTGCTCCGCTGTCTCCTCTTCTTCGTAGCAGAGTGTACAGCTGTCATCTCTGGCTAGGCCCAGATTCGACAGATGTTTGTTACTCTACAGTGTCCAATAAGAAAGCCTGTGACAAGTCGAACTGCCGTCCTGTTGAGCAGTAAGAGGTCTTTCGTTCTGACCTTTGAGAAGAATGGCATGAACTCTCTAGCTTGTCTGTGGCCAGTAGTGTCGTTCCATTCAGTCTGAGCTGATTTTTCAAGCCATTCATTTACTTTGAGCTTATAGAAACTCCATGACGGACCGCAGAATGGTCTGGGACCAACGAATGTTGCGGACGCTCCTTTCCTTGCCAATTCATCAGCTTTCTCATTACCTTCAAAAACACTATGCCCTAGAATCCAAACGAGGTGGACTCTGTTTAGGGATGCAAGTTCAATGAGAATCATCAGACATTCCCATACTAATTTAGACGTAAATCTAAAGGAGTTTAGTGCAGGGAACGCTGATTTGCTGTCAAAGAATATATAGATGTTTTTACCGTTGGTGGCTGTTCTTTTATATTCCCTTAGACAGAGTTCAATTTCGTGAATTTCGGCCTGAAATATTGAGTTATCTTGGCCCATGTTCGAAAATATATCTCTTTTGGGTTTAACGCCATAAACCCCTGCTCCAACCTCTCGTCGGTTTTTGACCAATCTGTGTACCACAGATGGTAGTCGCCTTCGATTTTGGGTCTATTTCGATTCCAGTCATTTCTGTCTGGTATTATTATTCGAAAGTTTCTACTAAAAGTATATTTAGGAGAGCAAATGCAAGATATGGTGATGCTTAAATCTTCCTCTTTCTGCATTTCCCTTCCTAGCTGGGATAGTCTACCCAGCTTGTGGTCGTTTGCCAAGAGGAGTTTCACCCCAAATATCATTGCTTCCTTCTTGATGAATAGATAGAGTGGAGGTGATCCAAGTGCCACCTCAAGGGCCGCAGTCGGTGTAGTTCCCATGCCTTCACATATACTAATGCATGCCAACCTCTGGAGTTTTTTGAGACTGCTCTTTGCAGTTTTTTGCTGCGCCTTATTAAACCAAATGGGCGCACCATAGGTTATAATTGGCCTGGCCTGGTACATCCAGAGGCTGAGCTTCGGGTTGAGTCCCCAGTCCCTGCCAATAAGGCTGCGATAGGTCAATAATGCGGCTCTGGCTTTCTGTATTGTTCTCTCAAGATAAGCATTCCAAGTCATTTTCTCATCGAGCATTATCCCCAAGTATTTGACTTGGTTTACAAATGGTATCTCCTCACATTTGAGAAATGGTTTCGTGAATTGATCCCTCTTCCTTTTCTTCGTATGGATGATGATATTTCTCTTGTTGGGGTTTATTGATAATTTGGATTCTTGCACCACCTGGCCACGGTGTTCAGGGCGTGCTGAAGCCGATATGAGATCGTGTCTTCATATTTGCCTCTTACAAGGATGACGATGTCATCAGCATATCCTTGTTCCTCGAATCTTTCAGCGCTCAGGCGATGGAGAAGGGAGATAAGACATCTCCTTGAGGACAGCCTTTGGTCGTGTTTGCTTTAATCTCGGCGTTGCCGAGGGTACATCTAATTACCTTAGTTCTCAGAATACTGCTTATCCATGCATGTATCGTGTTTTTGACTCCTTTGTCACGGAGGCAGCATTCAATATGCGAGGGATCCGTGTTATCAAAAGCTCCCTCAATATCAAGAAAGCATGCCATTGCGAATTCTTTGCAGTCCACAGATTCCTGGATTTTACCTGTGAGGCTGTGAAGTGCATGAATTGTAGATATGTTTTGCTGGTATGCATATTGATGATCGTGAAGAGGATTTGCTACTAGGTGCTCCACCCTGATGTATCTTTCAATCATTTTCTCCATGGTCTTCAGGAGAAATGAAGTCAGATTTATAGGCCTATAGGATTTTGTTAGGTCGCTGAGCTTCCCGCCCCCTTAAGGGTCTCTGAAGTAGGGCTGGAAAGATTTCATCTACTCCTGGGGCCTTGAAGGGAGAGAATGAGTTGATTGCCCATTCAATTCTGTCTTTTGTGACAATTCTACGAGCAGCTCTCCAGTCACTGGCACGGGGCCTATTGGCTACCAAAGTGCTGGACTGAGTGTTGAGCTGATCATAAACAGTAGAACCCGGAAAGTGTACCTCTGTGAGAAGTTCCAGTGATTCATACTAAACCCTAAATGATGATGAATTTTTTTTATGCAAATATTACTTCACGTGAATTTTCACTAAATGGAAAGTGGTAATGCAATGCACAATTAATTCAAAATTCAATGCATTTTTCCTAGACCTACCACATTGCCGACCTTTGTACGGCAAAAATAAAACAAAATTAAATCACGCACTTCTTGATTGGGCTTCAAGCTGAATGTGTTTCTGGCTGCTATCTTTGGCAGATCACATCCTTGAAAGATTAATTTTTAATTAAATTATGTTTGTTTATTTTTCGACCTTTCTCTAAATCTTAAATGATTTTTTGAATTTATTCGAGCTTGAGGTCAACTTTCATAAGCATCTTTAATTCATGCTTTTTGTTTTATTTCCGATATTTCGTTTTCATACCGAAGACTTCTTTAGGGCTAACAATGAAAAAATGTTTTGTTTATAAATAAACAAAAACCAAAGACATATCACAAATAACACAACTCACATATTCTGTTTTCTTAAATTACTAACAAAAAACAAAAATTAAACAATGATAGGTCATTGCCTATCGACGTCATCTTTCTAACTATTTATGGTTCTCTTTCTTCTGTTGAACAGGTGTCTGTAACTGTGTGCTATGTTTTCGGTGTCTGTTTTTTAATTAATGCGCTTCTCTATTGGTATGTGTTGATATGTAGCATTTCTAGCGTTAGTCTTTTGTTGTATTTTTTCTCTCTTTGTAAAATTAGCACAGTGTTAAAATTGGGTGAATGATCATGATCTTTACAGTGGGCCGCAAATGCTGTTTTTTGTGCATTATTTTCCTTTTTCGTTCTGATGTCTGTTTTGTGTCCTGCCATCCTTGTTTTTGATTTATTTTTCGTTGTGCCCATATATATTTTGTTGCAATTTTCGCCTGGTTTCCCTTCACATTTAATTTCGCATATTACATTGTCCTTGCCCATTTTGTCTATTCTGCTTTTAGTGTTAGAGTAAAATATTTTGGCTGTGTTGTCCATTCTAAATGCCAATATTGTTTTTTGGTCGTCAAACAATTTTCCTCTTTCAATTCTTTCCGACAAGCCCGGTATATATGTCATTGATTTGTAGATTTTAGAAGGTGTGGCTATTTTTCGTTGTTTTCTGTTTTTAAATTGCTTTATAAGTCTCTGGACAATGATCTTCGGAAAGCTGTTGTTGGTTAGTATTGTTGTGATTGTTTATTCTCTCTCTGTGGAAAACTCTATCACTTATTGTTAGTACTCTTCTGATGAAATTGTTGGCCGTGTTATATATCATTCTTTTTGGGTGTTTAGAGAAAAAATTTACGAGTCTTCCTGACGACGTCGGTTTTTGATACCAGTCCATTTTTATGGTATTGTTCGCCCTTATTAGTTTAGTGTCTAGATATGGCAATGCGTTGTCCTTTTCTTCTTCTATAGTGAATCGAATATCCTTGTGGTAGTTGTTAACTATCCTAAGTGTTTCTTCTGCGTAGTCCTTCTTCACGATCGCGAAAATGTCGTCCACATATTTCGTCAGCATCCTTGGTTTGTGTTCCATCTTATTGGTGCATTTTTCCAGTAGGTCTTCCATCATTATATCCGCTATGACTGGTGAGGCCGATGATCCCATGGGTAGTCCTTTTTGTTGTGTGTAAAATTTTTCTTTATACTTAAAGTACCGATTGTCCTTTGTGCAAAATTTAAGAAGTTTCAGGAAGAGTTCCTTATCTAGTTTTGTTGTGTTGTTTATTTCATTCCATTTTTCCCCGATTATCCTTATTGTATGGTTTACTGGTACACTAGGATATAAGGAAATTATGTCAAAGGATACCATAATTTCGTCATCTTGTATGTAACTATTGTTGATCTTTTCCTTGAACTGTATGGCGTCTTTGATATTGTATGTAGAGTTTATGTTAAATTGTTGTAATATTTATGTCAAGTATTTGTTTAACTTGCTCGCCGCTGCGTCAATTGTTGAGCAAATAGGTCTGATGGGTGTGTCTTTTTTATGTATTTTTGGAGCTCCATATATTCTTGGTGGTTTTGGTACGTGTACCTTGAGTTTGTACTGTTCTTGTGCATTTATGATGTTTCTAATGCGCATTATGTCTATGAACTCATTGGCTCTTTTGTGAAGTGATGTAGTGGGATCCTTGTCTAGTTTTCTGTATGTCATTTTATCATTCACGTGTTCTTGCATCTTCTTGTGATACATTTCACTTTCAATTGCTACTGTGACATTTCCTTTATCTGCTTGCAAAATTAGTATTTGTTTATTTTTATTCAAAAACTTTTTTGTTTGTTCCACTGTACCCACTGTCCTTTGTTCATTTCTTTCTCTATATATGTGGCTAATCTTGTCCTCGCTATTTTTCGTTCTTTATTATCTGCTATGATCTGTATGCATTCTTCTCCATCGGTGATGCAATTGAAGACCGGGAACTTCGATTTGTTATATGGTACCGCGAACTTTGGTCCCAGAGAGAGTAGAAAATCAACCGTTGTTGGTATGCTGGTATTAGTCAAATTACAAAACCAATCTTTATTGTGTTTAATTTTTATTCCTTCCATATGTTTGAGTTGTAGTTGTTGGTATTTTTTAATGTGCCTTGATTTTATTGTGTCTGTTTTGAACTGTATTTCTCTCTTCATATGTGACCATAGCTCTTCAGCTTCAGCTGTTTCAACATATGTATTTATTTTGTTTTTAATATTTGCTATTGTTTTGGTGGTGGTTCTGGCTCTAATGTGTTGTATTTGTGTGGTGTAGTTAAGTAGATTGCATTGTACTGAATGCATAAAGTATATATATATATGGGCATTTCCCTAGCTACGCACGTCACACTCGTACGCCTTTAATGTGTTAAAAAACCATGAAAAATTCAACATTAAAATCTCTTATTTTGGTAATTGAATAGCTTATTAAGCGTATTATACTCGGTGTAAAAGCTAAGAGTTTTGAAACGATAGGCTCTTAGATATATGCTTCCGAAAACGATACGTTATGTCACAAAAAATAGAAGTCGTTTTCAACTACATGTATACAATTACAAAAGTCTGCGAATTATGACCGAATTTTTTGATAAAAGTATTTTTAGTTTTGCATGAAATAGTGATACTTACACACATAATTGTGTCGTTCAAAAATCTTCATTTTTTCTTTACCTATGAATCGTTATATTATACGTTACGTCATATACGCACGTCACATATTTTTCTCCTAATAATATTCAAAAGAAATCGTTGATACAGTTTCAAGTTTTCATTAAAATTTTATATTATATTAAGAACAACGTAATTAGTATATGCATAAAGGTTTCAGAGGAAAAACAGATACACATGAACTATGAAATGTACGTTTTCAATGTATGCTTTTAGGCGATAGATTTCCAACTTCAGTGGGTCTTTCTTTATTGCTTTCCTATGATTTTAAGCGGCTTTCCTTTTTTTTCAGCAACCGACTCTATCTATATGAAAATACCGATGATAATAATAATATATGACTTTCAAATTGATTGATCTCACAAGTTCAGATACGTTACGTTACCGACTTTAAAAGTACTCAGTTCAATATACTTCTTTGTAAATCTGTCAAAAAAATTGTTTTTTCCGGCTTTGGACAACAAAATTGCAATAGATTATAATTCTCAGCCACGAATTTCTGAGAAGATTGACGTGAAACGAAAATGTTCTGTTTTTCGCTTACGCACGTCACAGAAGAAAATCAGCGAAAAGAATACTAAAAAGAAAGCCATTAACAAATTTTCGACGGCCACTTTTGATTGTTTTTGAAGGATAAATGTTTTACGAATTTTTTTGCGTATTTAGCGCGTTGGTTACATCTACCTTATTAGCGAAAATGCTGTTATATGCTATTAAAAGTCATCAGAAATAAGAAAAATAAAAGCTCAACTTTGGATTCGATTTTCATGAAACGAGAGATGACTTAAGCCATCAATATTTTCAAATAGTACCTTTCACACATTCCTCTTAGATAATATCAAATCAATAGGCCATTTTATTTACTTTGAAATTTTCGGTTACGGTTGACCTTTCTGCGGAAATGCCCATATACTAAATTTTTAATATATTTACCTTTTATTATTTTACAAAGCATACATTAAATAAATGCATATTTGCTAAGTTCGAGGTTTTTGAGTCAAATTTAGCTGCAAAATAAAACTTACCAATTTTGCGAATTATTCGATACTTTCCACCAACAATTATTTCAGATCGGTTATCCTTTACAAGCCTTAACTTCTCCATTTTGAAGGAGTAATGAGTTTTCCTGCAAACATCAAAATTTTCGTGAAATATAGATTTTATGTATGATAAACCCATTCGGTTTTTTAATTAATGTGTTAGTATATTTGAATACAGTTTAGCAGCCCTAAACACCATGTTTTATATGTGTTTTACCATACAAACGCTCAACACGAAAACGAAGTGTTTATCTCATAAACACCTCGAAAACACTTCAATTGATAAGAAATCGTATTGAAATTTCGAGCATATCTAACTGTCAACGGGAAGTAAAAACAGAAATCGATAATTAAAGCAACCAAAATTATTTAAATTGAGATCTAAAAGAATGGACGTCAAAATTAAAGAAAAAAGAAATAAGGAATTGCCTGTGGACTTCGGTTCCAGCTTTTTCATGGTTTGTCAAATTCCATAACACCCTTCTCAGGGTGTGCATAAAAAGTCGCGATTCAAGACAAAAACGGGAACCCAGCATCGGAAATAATTCAAAATATTGACGTGTATATTTTCAGGGGCCCTACTCTGTATTGCGATGCGGAAATCAATGCGATGCGTAAATCGAATGCGATGCGCAAGGAAATCGGTACCCTGAATGCTATCGCATTTGTTTCCGCAAAAAAAAATGAAAAGGAGGCAGCACTGTTTTTATACCCGACACACTCTGTGTCGAGGGTATATTGCGTTTGTGTGGTTGTGTGTAACACCCAGAACCAGTCGAGATAGACCATACAAAATGTATATAGAAATGATCAGCGTCACCAGGAGATTCGATTTAGACATGTCCGTCCGTCTGTCCGTCTGTCCGTCTGTTTGTATACAGTTATCTTATCGAAGGAGTTGAGCTATCTTGACAAAATTTGGTATGCGTGCTCACGGGGACATGAGTAAGAACAAGTTCGAGAATGGACCCGATCGGACCATTTTTAGGGGTACCTCCAGTACTAGGGTCTGTTACGAAAATCACAAAAACTGCTCTAAAACCAGAGTTTTTCAAAATATTTTGATGAAATTTGGTATTTGAACATATTTAAAGGCAAAAAATATGATTTAAAAAAATTGGAAAAGTGGCCGTGGCAGAAGGGCGTTTTTTGAATATTGTCTCTTACACCCGAAATTCAAATGTTACTTGAACAAAATTTGGCAGTCATGCTTCCTTTGTAGCCATAAACATCCTCTCCAAAATTTTTTTTTATAGGTCCATTATTAAGGGTACCTCCAGTACTAGGGTCTGTCAAAAAATCTCAAAACTGCCCCAAAATCGGATTTTTTTTTGATATTCCACTGAAACTTAGAATTTGAACCTATATTAAGGCCTCCGATTAGAATTCCAAAAAAATGGAAAAAAGGGCGTGGCAAAAGGGCGGTTTTCATAAACAAATTCAACAAAAGTCGTTATATGGGGACCGTAATGGCCTTAAACACCTCTTGATATTAAAAATTATTTGAAGATGTGTGTCTGTGTCGGGTATTCTATTGTCAGGCTCGCCTGACTATAACACCCTTACTTGTTCGAAGTTGAAAATGAATTTCGAAATGTCAAAAAATGTTGTTTTGATGGAAAATATTTATCGGTTTCTTAACCAAAAGCAGCTGGGCAAGGTGTTTGAACAAGGTGCAAGCACTATGTTGCATGTTTCGTATATATTTTTGTCAAATACGAATTGTAAAAATTGACGTATGTTTACATATCATATTTACATATCTTATTCATGATACAAGAAAACAAGATAGCGCCACTACGGGTACCGAAATTTTTGAGGATTGGCTCTGAGAGCGAAGATGACGTACTACCTACAAGAGACAGAGGCTTTGTTGTTGTTTTCCATACTATTCAATGATTTGTTATGTTTTAATGCCAATATAAGGTCGGTTTCCACTTCAATCAAAATTTTTTTTGGAGACTTGAACCTTTATTTCGTTTTGACGTCACGTCGTGTAGAATCGGAAAAATTAGAGCTGCAGGACCATCGATACAGTGAACATCGATAGTTTCGATGGTTTTTGAAAAACTTCAAAAAAAATTTTCTCTCATATAAATATGGAAAGTAATCTTATCGCTAAGTTTTTAATTAAATATAAGTAATATTTACTGTTTCTGAAGCCTGCTTGGCAATCCATGGCGATTATTAACCATCGATGGCTATGCAAATTAAAACATATTGATATATCGATAGTACAATCGATAGTTTTGCAACAACACGAAAACATAAACAAAATTTTTTAAATAGATTCAAGTGATAAAGAGCTTATTATTTTAGCCAAAGCACATTATATAAAAAATACAATAGGGCAATCTGCTGGAAAGAAGACTTTCGGTCAATTTATATTTAATTTCATTCAATTTGAGTTAAAAAATTATAAAAAATATTCAAATGCCCTAATACTTCCAACGCGCTCAACAATTTTCGAACGAAATAAATGTCAGTTCCTTTATTTCGTTTCGTCAGTGCTACCTTTAATGAAAAATAATACTTTTTTGAAGTCTCCTAAGTACTTTTTTGCATTTCGTTTTGAATGGAAGCAAGCAAGCGAAAAGTTATCGAATGAAATTTCCGATTGCATTCCGCTTCGTTTTTTATACGTGTGTTGTTTATGGAAACGAAAATTTTGATTGAAGTGGACACTTAGCTATAACTGTTATTTATATTTATTTATCATCGACTTTTGCATTAATATGTAAAGAAATGTTGTAAGAAAAATACCTAATTGTGGTTTTAACAAATAATAACTTTTTTATTTATAATTTCTCGGGCAAAGAATCATTTGTTTGAGGTTTGAAGCATTTTGCATTGGTTTGACTAGACGATCACATCGTGGGCTTTAAAAATAAGAAAGCCAAAAGCTTTTATTTTGTTTGAAACCAAAAGTTCCAATATTCCTTAAAACACTTCTTTACAAATAAATATTAAACTTAGTTATCTAAATTTGCAAATAAAATCAAAATTCGCATCAAAAGATGAAAATTCTGTTTAACATACAAAACAACAACAACGATTTTCTCTTTTGGATGTGGTACGTGAAGTTGCGCTATTTTGTTTTCTTGTATCATGGATTTAACTGACGTTTGTTTGCTTACGTTATTTTTTAATATGAAATTTGAATTTAAAAATGAGAAAGTGTGATGTTTCCGAAAATTAAATGGACTTCGCTTTTCCCTTCCTCGATGCTATATATATAGCTATAGTATAAAAACATTTCTCAAAACGCGCACATAGAGATTTGATAATTTTGGTTTGCTTATAACTGTTGAAGTTCTGTTGTATAGCTATAACCACGCTGATTTTCACTTCCAATCTAAATAATTCTAATAAAATAAGTTTGAAAAATATACTACGCTATCTAAAATTATAAATAATTAGGCTATTCACAAAGGCTGCTTAAATCCCTTCTAATGTGCTAATATGCTTTTTGTATATGGAGTTTGACAGCTTTAGAACATTAGAATGGATTTTAGCAGACCTTGTGAATAGGTCAAATATAAAAAATAAAAATTTCATATTATAAAAAAAAGAATAGTAAATAAAAACGAATTGTCTAATTAACAATTACATATAACTCTTTTAGCTCCCTTTTCAATGAAATAATTAAAATTACCAATGAAAGTTTAAAAATTCCACTTATTAAGACAATTTACTCACATCGCATCATCTTTTCGCAAGCCAAACAGTTGTCGAATGAAATTTGCGACAAAAGGGTTGTTTTGACACTCGCTATCGCATTTCAGAGTAGCGTGAAACTGAGGGATTAGCGGAAATTTGGAATATCGAAAATTTTAAATGCGATTATCGCAATACAGAGCGATAATGACTTGTTTTTAAAATTTCTGTAATATTTCGAAATTCATTTATAATGAGCCTGTTGTGAGTCAATAGTCGACTCACGAGCATTCAATTATTATGCATGATGGTCACTTTTATAAGCACAGCAATATTTAAAAGAATGAAATATAACAGAACAAATTCAGCGGTAAACGATCCAGGGGGCATGGGCACTCAATAAGCCCAAACGAAACAACAACAACAATCAAACCGAGATTAAATACGGTTAATGAAAGGCCAGCGACCTACCGAAATCCTATTGGAATGAATGAAAATAAATTTATAAGTTTAGAAATATTTAGTAGAAATTATTATAAAGTTTTCTTTTTCGAAAGCTAAAAAAGAAAATCTTGTAAATAAAACCTTTATTAACTTAATTATTGTTCAATAAAAACAAACTAATTAATAAAACAAAAGGGTTTTGTTACTGGCGCAGTCGATCCTTCAAGATAAAGGAACATTATCCTTTAAACGAACCTACATCCAAACATAGACAAGGATATCTTGTGAATCGGATTCAAGGGTTGTGATTCCAGAAGTCATGCAAAAGGATTTCTGCGTATTGCGACGAATAAGAGGAATTAAAATCCTGCAACAACAACGAACGTTTACTCCGAAATTCCCCCAAACAAAACTGGTGCAAAGTGGATCGTTTCGAATATTTATGAATAGTAATCAACTAGACGATATTTGTCAGAAATAGAAAATCCTGGAAATCAACACCGATACCATGCTGGCCAAAGAGAAAAGAGAAATGTTTTTGCAGACTATCAAACTGATTTTACCATTCAATGGCGATAGAAATCATCTAGCTTTATTTATCGACAACATAGACACCATAGTTCCTGATATCACTTCGCTCGCTAACAAGAAAAAACCATTTTATTTTCAATGTATAACAAGTACTCTTCGCGGCGCAGCCCTAGACGTTATAAGAAAAGAACAACCAAAGGATTTGCCAACACTCAGAGGACTTTTAATTGATGAATTTGCTGACCATATACCAATTACAACCCTTATTCGATCAACAACATAAAATTTAAAGGTAACGTAAAAACACTCTGTGAATAAATCAACACCGAAATTCGCAAAATAAGGATAATATAAAAATAAGCAAAGCCGATTTATCTACGCAGTCATTTTTAAGTAACGAATTACAACAAATTAGTATTAAACGAGAATTACCTTACCATCTTACTGCTTTGATTTATGCTAACTTAGCAACGGATATTAACTCCGAATTAAAAATTTTGAAAGAAAATGACGTATATGACACAAAAACTTTAAAGAGAAAGAACTATAGAAATAATCAAATTACATTTCAAAATATTTACGACCATCTTATCCACCACAAAATATTGCACCTAATTTAGGATCTACCCAAAATTACAGTTATCCACAACATTCATTACCTCAACCACCAATAAACTTTCAAGGGCATAATTCAAATCAATCTCGGGAAAGACGTTTCGGGCCCCCACAACCAATGGATCAAGATATTGAACATTTTCATTTACTTGCCTCGGAACCTTACCCGAAATTGAATTAAAGATTGCCAACCAACCAGTAAAATTTCTAGTCGATACAGGGTCATCAGTGAGTCTTATTAGACCCAATATACTAAAAAAAAGAAAATTTCCATACACAACCAATTAAACTATCAATAATAACAGGAGAGATTATATTAACCCGTTAGCGCCTAGCGATGCCATATGGCATCACTAAAATGGTTCGTTTTCTGTCATTCCCGTAACTGAACCAGTTCATATTTCATTTTATTTTTTATATTTATTTTTTTCAATTCAGGCGCTACCGGGTTAAAAGATGTAATAGAAATTTTTAGCTACAATTCAAAACACAGACCCAAGTTTTACATTCATGACTTTTCAAAAACACATGATGGGTTATGGCCCTAAATATGGGGAAAAGTTGAGAAATTTGACTTTTTTCACATTTTGGGCCATATCTCGGAAACGCCTTTTTGGAATGAGGGAGCCCTAAGCTAACATAAAATAACCATTAGGAAAGTGTACGAAAAAAAATTTTTTTTTTACATTTTGTAATTTAAAAGAACCCAACTCTAAATTACAGAGATGGAAACTACGATTAAATGAATTTGATTTCGATATCAAATATATTCCAGGCAAAGAAAATCATGTAGGTGACGCTTTATCACGAAACTGCGTTCCAAAATGCAACTTAGGCGAAGCAATTTCTAATGTCGCTACTATTCACTCAGCACATGAAGACAACGAAAATCTTATCCCAATCTCCAAGAGACCTCTCAACATTTATAAAAATCAGTTGAAATTAATTAAGAGTACCCAAGACAGTGTCTGAATTACAGAATGTTTACAAAACGTTAGTTATTAATAGACGAAATAAAATACTACGAGCTACTATAGAACTTCAAAATATCTTCAATTACCCTGATTTTAAAACAAAAGTGATCGAAACTCATCTAGAAGGACTACATTAAGGCATAGAAAAGGTAGCAAGCGGTTTTAAAAAAATATAATACTATCCTAATTATTTAAAAGAAATCAACAAGATCATTAACGAATGTGAATTGTGTAATCGTTGTAAATATGATCACATTACCCACAAACTTCCTTTCAAAATCACCCCTCCCGTTTATGAAACTAGGGAAAAATTTGTCATTGATTTTTGGGAATGGGAAAAATCTTATTTTTTGACATGTATTGATATTTATTATAAATTCGCTACTGCAGAAAAAGTAAATGCATTAAATTGGTTAGAAACAAATACAATGGGCCCACCAAAAATCTTAAAGATAGATCAACATCAAGGTATTAACAACGTTAACATAAAAGAGTGGTGTACTCAATTAAACATAAAAATTGAAATCACAACAGGAAAAACTGGAATATCAGATATAGAGCGTTTGCATAAAACTCTCAATGGAAAATTACGAATAATAAACACATCGGGCAACAAAGAACTTCAATATTTTCAAATTGAGCAAACACTGTTCACTTATAACCACAGTATAGTACATTCCACAACAGGCGAAACTCCATGCAATATTTTTTTCAATCAAATGATAAGGAACATTTTGTAGTTAAGTTTAAAACCAGAAATGTACGAAAATATAAGAACCATTTTAAAAGGAAAAAGAACAATTAATTTTTTTTTATACATATATTGTAAATATCTATTGTTACACTGAACACCTTAAAATAAGAATGTCCTAAGCTTACCAGATACGCAATGGCGACCTTGCATTATTTTGGGGTGGGAGGAGTAGCATAGTAACACACATCTTCTTTTTTCTAATTTATTTTTTTAATTCAAAATTCACTTTGTCAAATTGATCAAAGTTGCATTTGTAATGAATAAAAATAAATTTATAAGTTTAGAAATATTTAATAGAAATTATTATTATGTTTTCTTTTTAGAAAAATAAAAAAAGAAAAACTTGTAAATAAAACCTTAATAAACTTAATTATTGTTCAATAAAAACAAACTAATTAATAAAAAAAAATGGTTTTGTTACTTTTATATATATATATTTTTTCATTCCCTTTTAAGATATCGTATCAAGTGATATTTAAAAAAAAGTATTTTTGCCGATATATATAGATATATATATAAAAGTTAATTAAAATACATTTCAAAATCTTTTTACCAGTATTTTTCTGCTTCATCAGACAGATTTAATAAAAAAAATCGTTTTTGCAAGTGAAAAACCGCCGTTAAATGCATTTCAAAGTTTTAAGAACAACTGTTTTCTCCATAGGTACACCTTTGTATTTTATCAAGTAACCACAATCCAAAAACTAGCAGTAAGGATTCAGGGCAAATAATTTGTATTTTTATTATCTTTGAAGCATGGGCGTAGGCAGGGGGGAAGGGGGGGGCTTCCACCCCCCCCCCCCCCCCCCCCCCCTAGACTTAAACGAGCACGCCTAGAAAAAAATTTTAACAATAATTTGGAAAAATAATTTTTGCCGACATAAAAATTAGTATTTTGATAAAACTCAGCGCATACTTTGTTTTAAATAATTGTTAAATGAGTTATAACAGACCACATACAAATTTATAGAGCTACTCAAATTTTCTACACTCTCAGTCGCAATTGTTGAACACCAAGGCTGCCAGCAGACGAGCGGTTGTCTGCAGGCAGCCTAATTGTGTTTTGGCCTTTGAAATTGCTAAGTCGGCCTTTACATTGATGGATTGTCGATGCGATTTGAACGATTTCTTCGAATTACTTTTTGAAATCGTCTTCCGTCGGCGTTTTCTTACACACTGCACAGTTTTTAAGCAACCGAAATCGGCATAAAAATCGGTGGCACGGCTAGTACAAACGGTTTTCACCGCTTCACTTTCGTCCCTTGCTAACACACGCAAAAATCGATGAGAGCTGCTGGCCGACAATCGATCAATGTAAAAGCCGTCTAACCCTTTTTAATAGCACAAATATTTCGATATAAATAAAACAAAATTTTCTTAAAGTACTATTTAAAACAACAAGTGTTGATTTTTCATTTAATAAATTTTTTTTCCCCCCCCCTAATTCAGATCCTGGCTACGCCCTTGCTTTGAAGGCAAATCAAGAAGTCCGACCATAAGAGTGATAGCGAGCCGGCAAAGTGAAAAAAGCAAAATAAATTGGTAAATATAAACAAGTAAATCGTTACCTTAATGTAGAAAGGCCCCAACTAACATTTTTTCCAAAATTCACTTTTTGCATATTTCGATATACCGCCCTCAAATACACCATGATAAAAAAAAATTAAGGTTCTAAGATCAAAACTAACGGATATACAATCATTTAAAAAAGAAGTCCTAACTGACTTCAAACAATTCTTTAAACAAAAAGCGCTAACTCACTTCTATTGTGGTAGCTAGATTTCACAATTTTAGACCCACTGAGTGTAACTTTGGAATAGAGCTTACTGCTGTGCCCCAAAATTAGAAAAACTGAACATTGATATGCTGCCACGCCTACTTTTTGCTTCACGTCCACTCAAAGTTAATAAATAGAGTACTTTTGAACCCCCTGAAAATCGTATGAACAATTCAAAAACACGGGTGAATGTTACTTATTTGTAAAATTTAAATGTGTTTTTAACACAAACAAAAAAAAAACCGGCCCAGCCTTACCAAAGCAAAAAATGTGAGATAAACAAAACATTCAAATTAATCGCATAAAATTACCCCAATCTCATCGGTTTGATACGAGGACTTACTTACGTGCATTTTGGAAAATGTTCGCTGTTAATACGTTACGCGCCCGCCGATATGACTCTTGGCAATTCATCTATTACAAAACCGACATATATAACGAATATTAGCTATTTCCTCAAAGATCGAAGCAATGTATGGAAAATAATTCTGATCACAAAAAACATTGGATCATTAACAACATTTAAAAAATTAAATGCCTCCTAACTGCGCTAATTTTTATGATACTTCACCCTATGCAACGAAATTGGCATGAATTTCCCGTTTAATATATTTCTATTTAAATTTTTCTCTAAGCAATTCCACGAGAAACAATCCCTCCCGTGGGACCGTACTCATGGAATTGCACCTTCATATTTTGAAAACTTTTTTTATAGTTATCATGATTATTCTGCGATAAACGTCCAGCCTTTCACTTGATTCAAAAAGCCCCAACTTACAATTACTTTTAAGAAATTCACGCTCAAAAAGCCCTATATGACATAACATTAAAAAAAAAAACAACAATTTTGTTTTAGTACTCCATTTTTCCATGGTTTTAAACTTAAACTGCATCAAAAGAAATTTCAATTCTTTATTTTTTTGGTTTTTATCAAGTTTCTCTCTCTAAATTTGTTAGTTAGGGCCTTTCTACATTAAGGTAACGATATACAGATATTTTTAAAATATTTTTGTTTACTCAAAAAAAAAACATTTAATTCAAAATCAAGACTGTTCGTTCTTCGCCGAGGCCGCTGCGCAGCCGAGCCGTTACGCACGGCGAAAGAATCATCCTAGCTAGTACTTCTTATTTTTCTACAGCGCGAGCTCGTGAGAAAGCTCCTTCCCGATAAGAAGGAGAAACAGTTAGTCGGTCTTCGATCAGTTTGATCAAAACGCGCTTCGCCGCTCCGCAAATAATTGAAATCGCAAACGAAAAAAAAGAACCCAAATTAAGTATATGAAATCATAAAAGTTAAGTGAACAAAAAATCCCGAAAAGAAAACCAAAAACCAAAATGAAACAACAGAAGAAAAATTTGAATTAATTTTTCGCCAAGAAGGCATCCCCCTTTTTTTATTTCATCGCCGGTGAATTCACCTTTGTATTTCAAATTTAAGTGGGCCAAGAAGGCCATTATCAGTTAAAAAATCAACTAATTTTCTGCGATCATCGTGGCGTTCAATTGGAATTTCAACTTCCAGCTAGAGAATCTCAAGGGTTTGAACCTTTATTCGGCTGGCTGTGATCCAGGGACTTCGTCGAAGTCGCTGCTGGAGATTGTTGCGGAGGACATCAAGACCGCTTGGCAGCGCGTCAACAATGCCTTCATTGTAGCTTGTGAAAGAGCTGAATGGAGTGTTGGAGTCGTCGCATTTGCTCGGGTCGCTTTGGACGAATGTCAACAACTCCAAGTTATAGCCCGGGCACAACTCAGCAACGACATCATACCTTGCTGCATTTTACAAATGCTACTGCAACACCGGATGGCCAAGTTTCTTCACCCGCATTGACATATGGACATGATACGCTCCGCGTATCATCGTCAAAGCGTCACCGCTCACCGTCGCATAAAAAATTTTCGCAACACCCTCCCCTCCCCCTTCATTTTTTCACCTTGCTCATCCGCGGCGCAAGGTCGCCCCTGCCTCCGAAAAGCGATGGGAGCCTGCATACCCGCACGGCAGCCGACAGGACCCTAGTCCATGAGATACTGCAGGAAGTGCACGACTGTTTGCTGAACCGGAAAAGATAAGCAGGAAATATTTATTGCGTAGCGCAAGGCGGGCAGTATGTTCGTTCTTCGCCGCGGCCGCTGCGCAGCCGAGCCTTTACGCACGGCGAAAGAATCATCCTAGCGAGTACTTCTTATTTTTCTACAGCGCGAGCGAGCTTCCCGATAAGAAGGAGAAACAGTTAGTCAGTCTTCGATCAGTTTGATTAAAACGCGCTTCGCCGCTCCGCAAATAAATCAAATCGCAAACGAAAAAAAAGAACCCAAATTAAATATATGAAATCATAAAAGTTAAGTGGACACAAAATCCCGAAAAGAAAACCAAAAGTCAAAACGAAACAGAAAAAATATTTGAACTAATTTTTCGCCAAGAAAGCAGCCCCCTTTTTTTATTTCATCACCGGTGAATTCACCTTTGTGTTTCAAATTTAAGTGGGCCAAGAAGGCCATTATCAGTTAAAAAATCAACTTTCAAATCGTTATTCGCGTCGCGCAATCGCCGACAAATTAAACCACACCGCGACCTAACGGACAATCCAAAAAATAACAATCACTCCACGGTTACCAGCAATCACAGGTACGTCTCCTCCTTGTTGCCTCTCACACTAACAAAGACCTTAAAAACATAAATATTTTTGCGGTTTGATAACACCATTTACTATTTGATTTAAAATATATATATATATATATATATATATATATATATATATAAATAAAGAATGGAAAAAGTAAAATTAAAACAAAAGAATATTCTACAATTCGTAAAAATCAAAACCAAAGAAACCGAAACTACTAAAATAAATTTATAAAAAAAATGATTTTTACTAAACCATGGAAAATCAAAATAAAAAAACCCATATTAAAACCAATAATCTGATATTTTTTATTTACATGACTGTAATATGTATAAATCAATAAGAAATCGAACCAATTGTTACAATAAAAATAAAAAATAAAAATAATTTTTTTTAAAGAAACGTTGAAAAGTATAGAAAATGAAAGTTATATATGAAGTCCAAAGTCATGGTAAAGGAACGAAACTAAAGAAACTATAAGTGTTATCTGATTCACCATGAATAATTTAAATTTTAATAGAATATAATAAATAAAGGAATGAAAGAAGAGAAAATATAAACTATGTAACGGAACTAATTTGTAAGCCACGTGGCCACCAATCCGACACATCAGCAGCAATAATTCTTCCACCCAAAAACATCGAATCTGCCCTAGATCAAAATGACAACAAAATGAACACTATCAACAAAAAATGCACATTAACACGAAGAAGGGGAGAATAGGGAGCCAAAATTGCCTCCTGAACCAAAATTTTTAAACCAACATTATAAAAGCAGCCAGGGACGAACCTTCTGACGCTGGTCACCTGTGACTTCGAGGCCAAGGCCGTATAACCTTCGACGCTGGCAATGTTTCGAAAAAATCTCTGAAGAAATTTTACACCAATACCAACAGCAACTGCGGTAAACAACAATACCAACACACTTATCCAGCGTCAAGATTCTGATCATCGCTATGGTAGCGATTTTTTTCAAAGAGAGATGTTGTGAGTTACAACCGCACAACAAATCCTTATCCCAATTTTCTTTTATTCTCTTCATGAATGAATGCAGATCTGCAAACGCTGTGCAATGGACCTCCGCCGCGATCACCAAAACGAGAAGGCGAGTGATTGAAACATGAAACCTAGAACATTTGTTCGACGACCATATTCGATACAAGTGAACAAGTGAACGAAAGCTGAGAGGCAAATGACATGAAGGAAGGCACGAGCTTGCAAGTCATAAAGTGATGCAGCGACTGAAGAAGCTATGTGCAAAAGATTGTACGTTGTAGTATTTATACACACGAACTCACAAACGCATTTTTCCACTGTATTCACGACATAAACGGTTCATATTGCCAAATTCTTTACAAGCTGCACTTGTTGTATAAACAACATATTTTGCAAACAGCGCCGTCGAATCGTGGGAAAGTGTTTTGTCAGCATAGCTCACAGACTAATTCTTAAGATTCTATATTCTCCAGGTGTATTTCATTTATGCTTAGTTGACATATTATTGATATAAATAAAGCTTGAGGTTCAATTGGAACTTCAGATTGGATTTATATGCGAAACTCTTTGCTTTTCCTTTCTCGAAATTGGCGCTCCTTTTGCTGTTTAAACATAAAAAGGTAAAAGTAAGCGCAAGTCGCTGGACCAATTGGCGTATCTCCGCCGTTTAAATATAGAGATTTTCGGCGCTAGCCGCCAAATAGATCTGCGAGTCCTGCCGCTCAGCAATAGCAGGACATAACCAAATAAAACCTCTAGGCTATAAATCATCAAACAATATAAAATATCAATCCTTCCATAAGAAGGATACCACATGGCGATGCTCCAAACTAAACTTGGATCCTTCTGATCCTTTCTTTTCAAATTTGGATCCTTCTGATCTTTACTTTTTCCTAAAAAAAAAAAAAATTTTTTCTTGCTTTGAAATCAAATTTTTCAACGGAGACTTTGCTTATCTTCATTTTATAGATAAATTCTCATTAAAATTTATTGAAATTTTCTGACAAAAAAAAATAATACAAAATAATAAATTTCTTTCTCCTCTATACACTGTAATTGCTTTGTGCCATAGATGAGTGACGAACAGCCGACAGCCGACAGCAGACAACTTTCACCGAATTGTAAATTTCTAGGAGAAATACTTAGAAGACCAAAAACAAACATTTGAGGAATACGTTCCTGAAGGACTACAA
Source organism: Chlorops oryzae (assembly GCA_020466095.1). Taxonomy (NCBI): domain Eukaryota; kingdom Metazoa; phylum Arthropoda; class Insecta; order Diptera; family Chloropidae; genus Chlorops; species Chlorops oryzae. Next base: position 58,824,861 of record CM035807.1, on the reverse strand, counting down.
GTAACCTATCCGACGTACGTGCCCCCGAAAATTTTATTATTTTTTTTTTTTTAAACATTATATTAGGTGTAGTAAAAAGAAATCCATTATTTTTCCAATAGATGGCGTTATTTATCTGCATCTCGCGTTGTATAAGTCCGATCGTGTTCCGCTAGGGGGCATTAGAAAGATGACAGTTCCTACTAAAAAACCTTTTTTGACACTTTTTTGATTGATTGTTTCAGTTTTGTTTGAGAGCTTGTCAAAGATGGACATCAGCAAAGAGAAAATTCGCTACATTTTACAGTTTTTCTTCGATAAGGGAGAAAACGCAAGCCAGGCGGCTGAAAATGTGAATAGCGTTTATGGACCTGATACTGTAACAGCCAATCATGCGCAATTTTGGTTTCGTCGATTCCGTTCCGGTAACTTCGATGTCAAGGATGCACCACGCACTGGAAGGCCAATTGTCGAAAATGTCGATAAAATCATGGAAATTATCGAGTCCGACTGTCATGTTAGCACTGTTTCGATTGCAAAAGAGCTAAAGATTGCAAAAAAAAACCGTTTGGAACCATTTGAATAAGGCTGGATACACAAAGAAGCTCGATGTATGGGTGCCACACGAGTTAACGCAAAAAAACCTCATAGACCGAATTTCCATCTGCGAATCGCTGCTGAACCGCAACAAAATCGACCCATTTCTGAAGCGGTTGGTGACTGGTGATGAAAAGTGGGTCACTTACGACAACGTCAAGCGAAAACGGTCGTGGTCGAAACACGGTGAACCGGCGGAAACGGTGGCCAAGCCAGGATTGACGGCCAGGAAGGTTTTGCTGTGTGTTTGGTGGGATTGGCAGGGAATTATCTACTATGAGCTGCTCCCATACGGCAAAACTCCTAACTCGGAACTCTACTGTCAACAATTGGACCGTCTGAAGGAAGCAATCGCCCATAAGCGGCCAGCTTTGGCCAATAGGAGAGGAATTGTGTTCCATCAGGACAACGCCAGGCCACACACATCGATAGTGACTCGCCAGAAGCTCCGGGAGTTTGTTTGGGAGGTTCTTCTGCATCCACCTTATAGTCCGGACCTAGCACCAAGTGATTACCATGTGTTCCTGTCCATGGCGAACAATTTTGCTGGTGAAACATTCGCTTCAAGAGAGGCTTCTGAAATTCGACTGTCTCAATTTTTTGCTAATAGGAACGAGGGCTTCTATGAGAGAGGCATAATGAAATTACCTTTAAAATGGCAACAAGTTATCAAACAAAACGGCGCATATTTGACCTAAATCGGGTCATTCTAACTATCTTAAATAAAGCCCTCAATTTAATGCAAAAATAATGGATTTCTTTTTACTACACCTAATATATTATTTATTGGATCACTCCTTTAGGATAGGAGTCTATCAATAACTTTTAAAATCTTACACCTAATTTAACACAATTACATATCACAGAGCATATTCCGACTTATAGAAACGTTTATGAATGTAATTTTTTGGTAATTACGGGCCTCGGCTTAAGAAGACTGGGCTTTTATGATGTGTGTGTAGGATCACATGTAATTGAGTCGGTGTTGGAGAGCATAAGAAGCTCGATGAAACGGTAAAGCAGAGGATTGCAAACAGGAATTGCTGATGTGTGAAGAAACACATGTAGTAGATAGATAGATAGATTCTTTATTTCCTGTATTTGATCTTAATATCTACTACAAAAATTCAAATTTAAAATTCAAAACTTAAAAGTATCTTATACATTTGTTAAAGAATCAATACGACATGGCAAAATAATAGCCGTCTGTCGTGAGTCGAGCTTAAATTTATCTCTTTCTTAAAATTACAATTTATAATTCTTTAAAGCCTCAAAAATTGAATTCATCTACCAGGAGTTTTCTATAAGCAATTGCTTTTTCAACATACGTGGCTAGATTACTCCAACCTTTCAAACCGTTTAAGACTTCCAATATACTTATCTCATTTAAAGAGCAGTCTGAGAAGCACGCTAATCGTATTTCTTTGAGTACTGGGCAACGTCCCAAAAAGTGCATTAAATTCTCTTCCTCATTTAGATTGCATAGACTACAGAGCCTTGAAGTAGCCCCATTAAATCTACTTCCATTAAGCCAAAGTAAATCCCCCCGAGCTTTCATTATCCAAGTTATTTGAGTACGATTAAAGTTTTCATTGCAATATGTTATCGATTTTGAGAAATCCAAGTTTCTATATATTCTTGTATGACTACTTCTCGCTAATTCAACATATTCATTAGTCTTTTTGTATTTTAGATTGGTCAAGAGTCCAACATTGTTCTTCTTCCATTCATATTTCGATGTTAATCTATTTTCCCAGTCTATATCGCACGATCTCATTAAAGTTTCTATTTCCGTATACCAATATACTTTTTTTACTAGAATTTTTTTTGAGAGTTGGTACGGCAATCGAGATTCCTCATATTCAAATAATGTTTTCCATATATACTCCAAATGTAAACCTAGCGTATATATGTAACCATCTTCTAGTCCTCCCTCTAGTGCTAGAACGTAATTCGGCGTTTGGTTTGGCAACTTTAAAATCCTTTTCACAAAATATCTTTGTAGCAGATTTACCTCTTCAAAATCACCATATCCCCAAATCTGTGCTCCATATGCCTGCACCGATCGACAAACTGCCAAGTAGAGTTTCCACTTTGCTCTCAATGGAATTTTCCTCTTGCCCAAAAAACTTGCCCATGTACTATTTATTTTGAATTTTGCTTCACTGTTTCGCTTTTTGATATGTTTTTTAAACGATAGAGTAGGTGTTAAAATAATGCCAAGATATTTATACTCTGGTACGATCTCAATCTCCTCTCGCTTATAATACCATCTCTCCCTTGCTGCTAGTCTTCCAACACATGTAGTATTGACGGTGTTGTTTGCGGAAACGACGATTTTAAGAAGCTAGGGTGTGCGTGGATTGCAAGGGTGCATGGAGTGCACCCACCGAGATGACGATCAGCTAGGAAAGCTGTGTTGATGAATGTGCATGGATTGCACCTGTTGAAAAGTATGACTTGGGGCCGCTGGCCGATCATTTCTTGCAGTTTACAAAAATACTTTTCTTTGACTTTGGCGAACTCCATTTTAACCAGTTCTACGTTGAGCTCTCTATGGATGCGTTCATTTGTAATAAACCAAGGAGCTCCTGTAATAGTTCTTAGGATTTTGGATTGTGCTCTCTGCAGAATGTCAATATTTGAAGCGCTTGCATATCCATACAATTGCAGACCATACGTCCATATTGGCTTTATGACTTGCTTGTGCAGAAGGACTTTAAAATCTAATTTTAGGTGAGAGCGGTTATTTATTAGCCAGTGCAAGCTTTTGGCTTTTAGTTTAATTTGCGTTCTCTTGGCCTCGATATGCTTGCGCCATGTCAATCTTTTGTCTAAGAGAATTCCGAGGTAGGTAACTTCTTCACATTGAGGGATGCGTATGTTGTTCAGAAAAATATCCGGAGAAGCTTTTCTGTTGAGCGTGAAAGTTATATGCCGACATTTAAGCTCATTTATTTGAATTCGCCATTTAGTTAGCCAGTCTTGGATTTCGTTGAGGTGGTTTTGGAGCTTAGAAGTTGCCGCACTTATATCCTTGTGACGACTTAATATCGCTGTGTCGTCAGCAAATGTCGAAATCGATACTCGATCGCCTTCATGCCAAACTTTATCGAAAGCTTGCTGGATGTCTAGGAATACTGCTGAGCAGTATTCGCGATGTTCATATGCAAGTCGAATTTCATTCGTAATACGATTAACTTGCTCAATAGTGCCGTGATGTTTTCTGAATCCAAATTGGTGGGAGGGAACAATATGCTGTTCTTGAAGAAATGGTGTTAATTTGGATAGCAATATTTTTTCGAATAACTTTGAGAGGCAAGGGAGGAGGCTAATTGGTCTATAAGAGGAAGCTTGGGTAGGATCTTTTCCTGGTTTAGACACCATTTTAATTACCGACCGTTTCCAATCTTTTGGAAAGTATCCGTGCTTTATAATAGAATTAAATAGGACTGTTAAAAATAATACTGCAATGGTAGGTAGCTGTTTTAACATTTTCGAAGTAATTAGATCATGCCCTGGGGCTTTTTTACAGACCATTTCATTTTTTATGGAATTATTAACTTCACTTGGTCTAATGTTTATGTGAATTCTGTGGGCGTTTTCAGTTAGAATTGGGAGATTGATTTGAGTAGTGCTCGGATTTGGTTGAAAAACCTTACTGAGGTGCAATGCAAAGACCGTTGCTTTATCTTCGTCGGAGCGTGCCCAACCACTATTAGGTCTACGGATAGGTGACTCACTATATACTGGAGTTTTGAAACCGCGGCTCGCTAGCCACAAGGACTCTCGATTAACGCCTCTGGGCGTAATCTGGATAAAATGACGTTTTTCAGTTTCCTTATCCCTAGCTAGAGCAAGTCTAAGATTTTTTTCAGCCTCTTTTAGTCTATCTTTGGCAATTGGCGAGCGGAATCGTTGCCATTCGCGCCTGAATCTTCGGTTTTCGGCAACGAGATTTTCGATTTCTATATTGGTCAGTGTTTTCCTAATTCTTTTTTTAAAATATGGGGTAGAATTTTTTGCTGCTGATTCTAGTATAGAATTGAAAACAATTACGGCATCATCAATATGCTCATTGCATGCGATTTTGTAATTTGTATGAATGTGGGAACTTATATACTTTTTGTACTTTAGCCAGTTAGTCCTTGGATTTGTTAAGCTGAGAGGACCTTCAACTTCTTTTGGAAACTTATGTAAGAGGAACATAACAGGCGAATGATCGGAGGAGAGGTCAGTTGTCGCTTTTGCTGAAATAAGTTCTCTTGCAACACCCTTAGTGATTCCGAAATCTAAGAGGTCAGGAATTTTTTGAAGATCTGTTGGCCAGTAAGTTGGCTGCCTCGGCGATACAAAGTCAAGAGAATTATTTTTATTAATAATTGCCTTGTATAGTTGTTGACCCTTAGGATTGCATGTTCTGGAGCCCCAGAAAGTATGCTTTGCATTATAGTCTCCTGCTGCTATAAATTTTTCACCCAATGTCTCAAAGTAGTCCACGAACATTTTTTCCGTTACATTAAATCGAGGTGGGCAATAAATCGCCGATAAAACGAGATTTTTACCTCTCATTATTACGCAAACTGTTGATGCCTGAATGAAATCATAACTATATGAATATAAAGGAAAATGCTGGATTCTTCGACGAATAAGTATACCAGTGCCTCCATGCGCCTTGCCGTCTGGGTGGTTAGTTTGATAGAAAATATAACCAGGGATTGAGAAGAAATTCTTATTTGTTAAATGAGTTTCAGAGAGAAGCATTACGTCAACTTCTTCGTGATTTAAAAAATTTTGAATTTCCAGTTTATGCTTGGTTAGCCCGTTCGAATTCCACGCACAAATTTTTAAGACGCTCATATTTTTGCTAAAAGTGCTGTCATTAATTGTGTTTAAATTTGCACAATTCTGTCTAGTGAGCTTTGCATTGTTTGCATAAATTGGGACAAACTTTGAGTTAGAGTTGATATCATTATCTCAAGACTACTATTGTTGTTAGTAGGAGGACTAACAGAGGGCGAAGGTTTAAGTACATTTGCATAAGAAACTCCTGGAGTTACAGGATTCAAATTAAGGTTGTGAGAGGATAATGGTACCGAAACAGTAATATTTTTTGTAGGATTACGAGCTGATTCTTTTTTAATATTGATTCGTTTTTTCAGATCTTGATAAACTAGACATCCTCTGTAATTCGCAGAATGGTTTCCTTCACAGTTACTGCATTTCAGTAATTTGCGATCATCAATTGTTTTTTTATTACAGACTGAGCTATGATGAAGCTCGCCACATATTACACACACGGTGCGCAATGTGCAATAAGATTTTGTATGTCCAAACTCTTGACAATTGGTACATTGAATAGGACCATTTCTTTTATGTGGCTCTTCGACCGATATTTTGCGATGCAATAAGTATTGTAAATTATATATAGGATGGACTTCATTCTTTTTAAGCTTTAAGTTGTCAGGCAACAGATCAACTTTGAACATAGGCTGTGGAACTTTTGATTTATTAAATATATTTATAACCGATTTAACGTGGAAGCCTTTTTCTCCCAGCGCATCTTTTATTTCATTTATGTCGACGTCTGCTTCAATACCTTTGATCACCACTGTGATACCTTTGCTACTCTTTAGCTGATAGGTATAAAAATTTTTATTAGTAGATTCAAACTCTTTTACAACCCTGCGGAAATTGTCCTCGGTGTTGGTTTGGATTTTTGTTTCGTGTATGTTACCCTTTGTTAAGGGAACAACATGAAAGTTGTTATTTCCTAACAGACTAGCCAATTTGGCAACAAGTGCACTAGAGCTCCGCTCGCGCAAATAGATTGGAGGCGATTTAAGTTTTTTCTCTGGCTGAGATTCGGAATTTTCGCTCACATTTTCAGCTAGAGCGGCGAAACGATTGCCCGTTAAGGCTTTTTGGAAAGAAGGAGTTTCCGTTTTGTTGAGCTTAGCCCTAGTGTCATTTTTTCCGGCAGGGCTTCTTTTTCTCTTAGTTATATTAACATATCGATGCATACCGATCAGCACCGCCTGCTGTACGTTTTCTTTTTTATTCATTTTATTTTGGTTGCTATCCGAATCAACTTTTAAATTTGTGTGGGTAAAATTTTTTGTAATTTTGGCACTAGGAATAGTGGCTGCGGGTGAAACAGGTTCAATACTATTGGGAGTGCTGTTTGAGCTATTTTCTTTAATTGCATAGCAATTTATTCCACTAACGGAGTGCGATCTTTGCCTCTCGAAATGGCCTTTTATGTTTGAAAATTGACTTGTACCTGATTGTAACCTGGTGGACTGGTCTATTTTGCCATCATCTGATGTAATTTTCCTAGCGGGAAGTTGCTGAGCTAGGTTTAGTACTCCATACTTGTGGTTTGTGTCGAGGCTACTGCTTGGTGGAGGTGATCTATCAATTGGCATCACTTCTTCTTAGAGCAGCTGACAGCTGTAAACAGCTGCAGAGACCAGTTGTCTCTGTCTTGTATATGACTGTAATTGGATTACGATGTTAAACCAAAACACGTAAGTATGTATGTTTATCACGATACTTATCTTTATTTTTATTTACGGCGCCGCAAAATCCGCAAATTGAATGGGGCGACACCGAATTCAGAGCGAAACGTTATCGCTGGCTCCCCTTTGGGTTTTTGTCTATCTTTAACTAAGGTTTCACTTTCTCTACACTTGATTTTATTTGAATTTAATTTTGTTTGCTCGAGCGCTAAATTTTTTCCTTCTACACTTGACTAGGGTTGCCAAATGAATCCCTCGAAAATAAACAACAATAAGGAGCTAGTAACAGCACTTCCGACCACATGCAAACTTTGACCAAAGCCAGTAACGATTCAACAAGTCCTCAAAAAGCCGAGGGGGAGCAAAATTTAAATTCCGACTTCAGCTGCATCACCTTCACAAACGAAAAAAAAACGAGCAACATAAAATTAAGGCTCAAATAAAACAATTAAGAAAATATATAGGTTCATTTCACTTACAATATCTTAATTAATTAGAAGTAACATGGGAACCACAAACTCCAAGCAACAACACAATCGGGAGACCCTCAAGTTCAAATCATTTACAATCAACATTATCATTCAGAAGTCCCTGATCAGCATGAAATCATTTTATGGGCAATCCTAATCACTTGCATATTGAATATGACCCTTAAACCTTATAAAATCAATAAAAAGAATAAAAGGCAAGAAGCTCTTAAGGCAGCTAGATTCGTGGCGTGCCTCACTGACGTCAGAACTAACTAAACATACATAGACCCATTAACGCAAGAGATACTTACACGTCTGAAACAAAATTTGTCCAACCTTAAAAAGACACCCACTTGGAAATACACAAAACGAACCCTCACAAAGAAGAAAGAAGAAAACGAGCAATTATATATAGGCCTCATTGACGCCATTAAAGACGCATACGAAAAACATCAAACAGCAGCCACAAAGACAGCAAGATAAATTTATTCCTCAATCCTTACAATTTTGAACACCAAATTAGAGGACCACAGAAAGCTGATACCTTTCAAAGTCATTTCAAAGTGCATTGCATCATTTTCATCATTGTACCGCAAAAATAAAGCAAATCTCAAAATGACAGAGTCTAACTTTAACGTGATACAGTATACTAAGGCTATACCCGAATTCTCAGGAAAAACGAAGATGCACAAAATTTTATCAATTTCGTGGAACTTTTTAACAACGAAATTCCCGACAACAAAAAACCAAGTTACTTTTCATCGGTCTACAATACAAAAATACCCGATAAAATAAAAACAAAACTCGAATTCCTTGGCATATCTGATGTAATTAATTTAATTAAAAATTTGAAAGAAATATTCAAGCCCAGAAAAACAGTAAACACTGTATTAGATGAACTATCTAAAGCAACAAAAGGCAGAAAAACCATGTCTAAATGCTGTGAAAATATTGAGAGCTTGATATAACAATTAAATGGAATACAAATTAGAGGTTTTCGCCGACTAGGCCGAATCGGCGGCGGCGTAGAAATGAAAAAAAGTCGGCGGCGGCGGCCAGGGCCGGCGAAACGTGAGCCTTTCATGTATGAAATGGGGTGTTTGTGGGGAGGGGGGAAATGTGGTAAAAAAAATTTTTATAGTAAAGTAAAGGAATATATTATGGAACCTTGTTAAATTAATGAAGGATCTAATAAAATAAGAAAACTGTCATATATATGTAGATATGGGAAAGTGCTAATTTGATTATTTCTTACTTATACATAAGTAGGTTTACGATATATAAGATCGGTATGTTATGATTAAGCTTGTTTAAGATTGCAAAAAATTTATACGCCGCCGCGCCGTTTACGCCGGCGGCGGCTCAGAAACGTCACGAAACGGCGGCGGCGTTTGTCGGCGGCGTATATGTCTAATAAAAATTTCAACACTTCAGACACCAGCGGAAAAAGCAGCAATTATAAAATCGAATTACGTGATACATAGCTCTTAATGTGCTAAATTGAGGTATAACGAATGCCAACATAGCACAAACAATCGCAGCAAGTCGAGTCACGACTTTCAATGAAGCTCTCCAAATAGCTCAGGACTCTGATCATACCGAAGAAGCTCGCATTATGATGTATGGACATCACAACGATAGCAGCCAGCACAGAGTCAATCAACAAAGGCAAAACGGAAATAGGAGACATTTTAACATAATACGATCGCAGAAAAAACAGCAACAACGACAACAACAGCAGCTGCGGAAACCGACAAGGCACACGCGACCGTTTTACATATCAACGCAATGCACACAATAACAATAACTTCACCAGGCAACACAATAGCAACAATGCCCACGCGAATGCGAATACAATCAACTCCCAAAGTCGGAGCAACGAACGGCAAAATGCATTAATTCTATAAGGCACAGAACAACAGGGAAACTCGATTACCCCCGAAACCTCACAGACAACAAATTACGTCAATCGGGGAATTCAATGAAAATTTTCAATTTCACTGTAAATTTTGATCATAGTAATTATGCTTACAATAAATGTAATAATAACGTTCTCTCGTTTTTAATAGATACAGGGGCAGACATATCAATACTTAAGTATGAAAATTTACGTAATATTCATATTGACAATAGCTACTCATGTGCGATTTCAGGAATCTCAAAAAATGATATCATAGCTCTAGGAACATATGGGTCTCCACGAATATTTGTACCCCCGCAAGAACGGATTCGATCGAAATATTTTTTTTTATTCTTTATCAAATACTAGCTGTTGCCCCCGACGTCAATTTCTGTTAATTATTACGATCGCGATTAAGAAGTTTTTTAAAGAATCTATACTGAAGAGTTTGTTTGCTTCTTTGTTTAGAAGCGCCCTAAGGAGCTACTGGTTCGAATTGAAAAATTATTTTTGTGTTAGGAGAAGGAGAAAAACGGAGAGACAGGGAGCGATAACTTGATTCTGCGGTAGGATGAAATTTGCGGGATCGGCGAGTTTATTTTAAAGAACTTCTGAGTAAACTATATTTTTAGTTATATTTTCTTGTGGCAGAAGAACATACTGGTTTTCTCCGCAACCCGATCTTGACAACGCGACATATAATTGGCCTCGTGAAAAGCAGTTTTGACGTAAATAGATTCCTACGTGTTTAAATGTTTATCCCTGTGATTTATTAATTGTTACGGCAAAAGATAACTTGACGGGAAATTGAATTCTTTCAAAATTGAAAGGTAAATCATTTGGAATCATTGGGATGCGAGGTATAAGGACTGTTTGACCAACTGCTGGGCCAGTCAAAACTATTGCAACAATCACGTTACGGCAAAGAAATTTGACTTGGAAGTCGGGGCCCGTTACATAAATTTGGTGGTTTAAGATTTCTGAGTAAAATTATTGGGGCACCTATTTTTAACTTGAGTAAAGGTGGGGGAAGGCCACTCGGGTTTAAAGAGTTAAGAAACTCCTGTGGGTAATGGACTTCATCTTCTTGATCCATTACATTATCAATAGATGTGTAAGTAACTATATCTCCTGGAAGCTTAGTTAAAATCTTATGTGCGTGTGGATTTTGTTGCGGATTTATTATAAAATTGTAGTATCCTCAAAGATGTTGATTGAAATTATGTGATGCCGGAGACAATTGTTTTTCACAATTAAATACTCTTTATCAAAAACAAATGGACGCAAATGGAAGAAAGAACGCAGGAAATAAAAACTTAATTGCAAAGAAATTGTAGTCTGCTCTTATAATAAAATCCGCATAAAGCTAATGAGAATTGTAGAAATGTGAATAAGAAATTGTTACAAAATGTGTAATGCTCATACAAACAAACAGGGAAAGGCAAATGAAATTGTACAAATACGTATTGAGCAAAATCATATAACCTTTGAACCCCTTTTTGACCCCCTTTGGAAGAGAATTTTTACAAAAAACAAACATTCTTTGTGCGCCCTTACGTCATCAGATGAGTCTACATACCAAGTTTCATAGTTCTTGCTTTTAAAAAACGCGCCCACACAAATCGCAAATCCGCCTTTTCACCCTCAAGGGGGATGATTTAAAAAAAAAAATTAAATGAAATACACATCCAATCAATTTTAGAGAGGATCGAATTCCTAGTTTGAATACGATATACCTACACACAATAAAGTGCTCGTATAACCTTTGAACCCCATAACTCCCAAAATATGGATCCAAAAAAAAAATATGGGTCCAATAATATTTGATAAATAGAAAAAAATATATTTCGATCGAATCCGTTCTTGGGGTGTGCAAATGTTCGTGGAATGACCCATATACGTTATCCAAAGATATAGACGGAATTATTTGAAATCATAAATTCAATGTTGTGGATAATTCATTTCCCATAAAATCAAATGGATTTTTAGGAAGAGATTTTTTTGCAATTACAGTACACTCGGGATAACGTCAACCCTTTATTCCGTCAACACCCCAAAACGTCAACAACTTTTTATTTACATTGACTATTCTAAAACGTCAACAAAACCTAAAAGCTCTAAAAGGTAAACTCTGCGCAATAGAAAATTTTAGCTGGAATTACGTATAAAATACGAATTCTCAGAACTTCGGGAACCTCCTTTTGTGCGCACAATGTAGTTTTTGCTCTCTTTGTTTTCAGTTGTGTTTCGAAATTTTTGATGTGGCGCGTATAAAATATTTTTTCAATTTTTACAAATACATAAACATTTGTTTATACTAAAAAATCGTGTAAAACTATAGTCCCGACTATGTTTTGATCTAAAATGAGGACAATCATAAACGACAACAGTCGTCAGTTGAAAAGCATAATAATCGAATAGTCGCCCGTCTCAATAAGTCGTGATCTTTTATATCGTTTTATATCAAGTTGAATTAATTTCTTATTATAACTATTGTTTCACACAGTTTACCAGACAGATTTAATTTAAAAAAAATTGTTATTTTCAAGTGAAAAAAGGCCGTTGAACGACTTTTAAAGTTTTAAGAACAACGGTTTTCTCCGACACCATAGGTAAACCTTTGCAATTTATCAAGTAAACACAATCAAAAAACTACCAGTAAGGATTCGGGCACACAATTTGTATTTTTTTTATATTTTAAGCCAAACCAAGAAATCCGACCATAAGGTAAATATAAACAAGTATATACAGATATTTACAAAATATTTTTGTATACTCAAAAAAAATAAAAAAAATTTTAATCAAAATCAATACTTTGAAAAGTTTTCAATGAAAGCATAAATATTTTTGCGGTTAGATAACACCATTAACAATTTGATTGAAAAAAAAAATTATATATATAAAACAAGAATGGAGAGTAAAATTAAAACAAAGAATATTCTAAAATTCTTAAAAATCAAAAAAAGAAAAAACGAAACTACTAAATTAAATTTATTTAAAAAAAAAGATGATTGTTATAAAACCATGGAAAATTTAAATGAAAAACGCACTTATTAAAACCAATAATCAGATATTTTTTATTTACATGACTGTAATATGTATAAATCAATAAGAAATCGAACCAATTGTCACAATAAAAATAAAAAATTTAAATTTTTTTAAAGAAACGTGGAAAAGTATAGAAAAAGAAAGTTATATATAAGTAGCAAATTCATGGTTAAGGAAGGAAACTAAAAAAACTGTAAGTGTTATCTGATTCACCATGAATAATAAAAATTTCAAATGAAAATAACAAAATAAAAGAATGAAGAAACAAAATAAAAAAAAATTTTCTTTATGTGAGGAAAAGTTTACTAATTTCAATTTTGAAATAATTTTTAATATAATTGTCAAGGGTAGAAATTACGACAAAATGAATAAATAAATAAATAAAAAAGAAAAGAAAAATTTTAATACCAATACCGCAACTGAATTAAACAATTTTAATTTATTTTAAACATCGAATTTAAAAAGAAAAAATGATAATAAAAATAAATTTAAAAATCATAAAAAATAAAAAAGTAAGAAAGCTAAAGTCGGTCAAGCCCGACTTTGAAATACCCAGCGTCCCGACATTATGAGCGCACTATGTTTTGCTTCTCTATTTGTGGGCGTGGCAGTGGGATGGCAACATAAATTATTTCCCTACACCTTTCATTCGCCTTGGTGAACCCATGTTGCGAATTTTAAGCTTCTACGCCTTTTACTTCGTAAGTTACAAAAAATCTTCATTTGTGGGCGTGGCAGTGGGCGAGCCACATAAAATTTTTTCCCTACACCTTTCATTCGCCTTGGTGAACCAATGTTGCGAATTTGAAGCTTCTACGCCTTTTACTTCGGAAGTTACGAAAATTCTCCATTTGTGGGCGTGGCAGTGGGCGTGCTACATAAATTTTTCTTCCTACACGTTTCATTTGCCTTGGTCAACCTATGTTGCGAATTTGAAGCTTCTACGCCTTTTACTTCACAAGTTACGATAAGCCCTTATTTGTGGGCGTGGCTCGAGGAGGACGGCTTCCATTTTTTCTAGGATATGTCCCTTTTCGTAGTTTACCAGTACACCAAATATCAATGGAATGTGTTGAGTGGTTCGCAAGTTACAATCATTTTAGTGAAAACACAATAAATTCATTTTTGGGCGTGGCAGTGGGCGGATGTCTCCCATTTTTACTTAGGATCATACTCGGACCCCGATATACATGTGTGCCAAATTTCGACTTCATGGTTTAGCCGTTTCGGAGGAGATCCGACCACGGACGGACGGACAGACGGACATGTCTAAATCGATTCAGTTTTTGATCCTGATCATTTCTATATATATTTTTCTATATCTCCGGAGCTTAATTCTCCCTGTTACAAGATTTGCACAAAACTAATATACCCCGCTGAAGCTGGATATAAAAAGTATAATAAAGAAACAGAGAAACACAATTTATCTACTGATAAGATTTTTGAAATGGAAAATTTAAATGAATTTAAGAGAAAATATAAACTATGTAACGGAAATAAATTGTAAGCGTCGTGACCACCAATCCAACACATCATCAGCAATAAGTCTACCACACGATAACATCAAATCTGCCCTAGATCAAAATGACAACAAAAGGAACACTATATACAAAAAACGCACAAGAAGGGGAGAGTAGGGAGCCAAAATTCCCTCCCGAAACAAAATTTTTAAGCCAACAACATAAAAGCAGCCAGGGACAAACTTCCAAACGCTGGTGACCTGTGTCTTCAAGATCAATGCCGAATCACTTGCGGCACTAGCAAAGAAAAACAAGTAAGGGTGTTATAGTCAGGCGAGCCTGACAATATAATACCCGACACAGACACATGTTTAAATAATTCTTGAACAACACCCGAAAAACAAGACCATTAAGTAAGAATATTCAAGAGGTTTTATAGGCCATTAGGGGCCCCATATACCGACTTTTGTTAAATTTCTTTATGAAAACCGTCCTTTGCCACGCCCACTTTTCCTTTTTTTTTTTTTGCAATTCTAATCGGAGGCTTAAATATACCGTCAAATTCTAAGTTTCATTGAAATATTTTGAAAAAGTCCGATTTTGAGGCAGTTTTGGGATTTTTGTGACAGACCCTAGTAATGGAGGTACCCTTATTAATGGACTGATCGGGTCCATTCTCGAACTTGTTCTTACTCATGTCGCCGTGAGCACGCATACCAAATTTTGTAAAGATAGCTCAACTCCTTCGATAAGATAACTGTATACAGACACACGGACAGACGGACATGTCTAAATCGAATCAACCACACAAACGCAATATACCCTCGACACAGAGTGTGTCGGGTATAAAAAGGTGATGGTCTTCGACTGCATAGCTTCTTGGATTTTTGTGACAGACCCTAGTACTGGAGGTACCCTTAAGAATGGACCGATCAAGAAAATGTTTGGGAAGGATATTTATGGCTACAAAGGAAGCATAACTGCCAACTTTCGCTCAAGTCCCATTTGAATTTCGGGTGCAGTAGACAATTTTCAAAAAACACCCTTCTGCCACGCTCACTTTTCCAATTTTCGGATATCACATGAATTGCTCTAAGATATGTTCAAATGTCAAATTCAATCAAAATATCTTGAAAAACTCAGGTTTTAGAGCAGCTTTTGTGATTTTGGTAACAGACCTTAGTATTGGAGGTACCCCTAAAAATTGTCGAACTTGTTCCTACTCATGTGCCTGTGAGTACGCGTACCAAATTTCGTCAGGTTAGCTCAACCTCTTCAATAAGAAAACTGTACATAGACAGATCATTTCTATATACATTTTGTATGGTCTATCTCGACTGGTTCTGGATGTTACATACAACCACACAAACGCAATATACCCTCGACGCAGAGTGTGTCGGGTATAAAAAGCTATTCATAAGCTTATTATAAGAATTTACGTTGGCTTTTCCATGGGAGGAAATGGAATGCTGGCTGTCTTTGATCTCCCTTATTTTCGGAAGTATACGCACGGAAGCTGCTTAAGTGTTTTATGCAGGTCTACATCCATAAACGTAATTAGGGGAATTGGAAAGTGGCGCGATAGAATATGCTTTGCTAGATAAAATTCTTTAATGCACTTTGGAAGTTAAAATGAAGAGAAAGGAATGTGAAGAGAGCGGGCTTGATTTTCTTAAGTGGTGTAAAGCTAATTTTTGATTTATGCCTTCGTGATTTTTTGGGTTAAATGATGAAAATTATTAAGACGTGATGTTGATGATGATGTACATAGCCTATTTACTGCATCTTTCTATTTATAAAATGTTCTTAATCCCTTCTCGTCGAATTAACTTCGCTTTCAAATTAAATTTTTCATATTCATAAAAATAGTCGATCGCTATTCAAGGTGTATTTAAAAAGGTGTATGCAATAGATATTCATGCTTGTTCTTATTCATTTTTGACAAATAAAGTTTTTCGAAACTTCAGTGTTTGCATCGATTTTTCATTGACGTTACTTTTTATTCTGAAACTCGAATTTCAAAAAAACACTTCTCAAAATTTGTTTGTATACATTTTTCAAATTTTTGTTCACTTATAACTAAGCCGATTTTTGAAATTCAAATTTTTTGTTCAATTATAACTAAGCCGATTTTGACATTCCCGTTTCGCTTGACAATGCCGATTTTATGTTGATTTTGTTCGAGTTGAAGTTGTTGCCGTATTGCCTACACCTTGTTAAATACACCTTGATCGCTATTTATGAAGAATATTTGAGCATATATGAATGCCTTAAGACCTACATATATATCACAAGGATTTTATTCTTCAAAAATTCTATGACAAATAAATTATTTTTATGCAATTCGACATCATAATAGGCCTATTATGATGTCGATTTTAAAATCATAATGAAGCATATTATGACACTAGTTTTGAGAAAGTATAAAAAATTGTATATACAAACAAAAAGCATGGCATACTACATGGTTTTTTAAGAATGAATTTCAAGGCGTGCAATAATAAATTTCAAAACGCACGCATTTCAAAAAATACAAGGCAAGGCGTGCAATAAAAAATTTCAAAATGCACGCATTTCAAAAAATACAAGGCAAAAATAAGCAGAGCATACTACGAAGTTGTATAATATAGATTTTCAAATTATGAATCTGTCAAATCAAAATAAAAAATTTCTTCACAATAACAAACAAACAAAAAACACGCTTTCTTAAATTTAGGTTAAAATCCAATTTGAAATCTTATTGCATAAAATATTGTTCGGCACTCGTGTCGAAACTCAGCTTTTTTCGCACTCGTGGTATTGTAAAACTCGGCTGCGCCTCGTTTTACAACATTTACCACTCGTGCAAAAAAAAGCTTCATTTCGACACTTGTATCGAAAATATCTATTATGTATATCATGAAGTAATTTTCCAATCCAAAAATTCTTCTAATGAAGGCTAAAGGGCTGATTACACGATATGGTTACTGACCACACGTTTGACTGCTTTCATTTGGTTGAAATTTGGTACATATGCTCATTTGGCTGCAAGTCGTATGTTTGGTTTTTACACGATATGCGCCATTTGTCCCAAAACATATGCATGGCGCCATTTTTTGTTTGCGTCCAAAAGTAGTTTGGTCACAATTTGGCAAAAAAATTTGCTATCGAGATTTGGTTGGGGTGTTACACGACATGGCTACATTGCAAACAAACGTTTGGTTGCGACGTGAACAAATGCGACCAAATGATGTTCAAATAATTTTTAATATCAAGAGGTGTTTAAGACCATAAGGGGCCCCATATACCGACTTTTGATAGATTTCTTTATGAAAACTGCCCCTTTGCCACGCCCACTTTTCCAATTTTTGTTGAACTATAATCGGAGGCTTAAATATACGCTCAAATTTTAAGTTTCTTTAAAATATTTCGAAAAAGTCCGATTTTAAGGCAGTTTTGGGATTTTTGTGACAGACCCTAGTACTGGAGGTACCCTTAAAAATGGACCGATCAAGGAAATTTTTTGGAAGGATGTTTAAGGCTGCAAAGGAAGCATAAGTACCAAATTTCATTCAAGTCCCATTTGAATTTCGGGTGTAGGAGACAATTTTCGAAAACCGCCCTTTTGCCACGCCCACATTTTCATTTTTTGGAAATAATATTACTGGCCTTTAAATATGATCAAATATCAAATTTCATCAAAATATCTTGAAAAACTTCGATTTTAGAGCAGTTTTTGTGATTTCCGTAACAGACACTAGTACTGGAGGTACCCCTAAAAATGGGCCGATCGGGTCCATTCTCGAACTTGTTCTTACTCATGTCCCCGTGAGCACGCATACCAAATTTTGTTAAGATAGCTCAACTCCTTCGATAAGATAACTGTATACAAACAGACGGACAGACAGACGGACATGGATAAATCGAATCTCCTGGCGACGCTGATCATTTCTATATATATTTTGTATGGTCTATCTCGACTGGTTCTGGGTGTTACACACAACCACACAAACGCAATATACCCTCGACGCAGAGTGTGTCGGGTATAAAAAGCCAAAGATCCCGAACATACTCAACTGGTGCCGATCCTACCACATTATAAACGTTATATATTACAACATAATATATGTCTGCATTGTTCTTCTATAGACTTTTATGTACATATAACTAAAAAAGAAAAAGAATTTAACTTGAAAAAAAATCTTATCTCAAGAAACTAACTAAAATTAGTTACGATAAAGTGAAAATTCTACTTCCATTGCAAATGATTTGCGTCGAACGAGTAAAGCAGATGTGTCTATTACGATTATAGCAACATTAATTCCGTACATAGTTTTTAAGTTTTGAATTCACTTTTAATATTTGTTTACGAAGTCCTTTATAAATTAATACTGGTTGGTTTATTGTTTTATATAAAATGTCAAATTGGTTCGTTTTCCAAAAGCTTGTTTTGTTTTATAATAAAAGCCTTCAAATTTTTCAGCCCATATATTAGCCATGTGTTTAAGCTTCGGATTTTTAGTACTTAAAATTAATTTCAAAAATGACATAAAAAGTTGTACTCAAACGTCGATTTATGTTTTCTTAGTAAGAACAAACAAGGATATTCCAATACTTTAAAGCTATAACATATATAAAGGTTTTCCTTACCAATTTTTCGCGCTAAGAGTCCGGAGTAGTATTTGTTCTTTAAAGATTTTATGTTCTAATTAAAAGGTGACAAACCCGAACGCCTTTATATCTCGCCAGATTGTTTTATAATATAGTTAAAATAGCACTGTAGAAACGATTGCTAGTTATGAACGATTAGTAGCTAAAGTGATGCCAGATTCGATTTTGAAAATGACGCAGGTCAATGTTCAAAAGTTCGTATAGATTAGTCGTCGTTCATATTATGCGACAAGACAATCCCGGTCACGTGGGTGGAGGGCGAGGGACGTTCGGGGTACGCTTCCCCGAACGACCCTCGCGGTCACGATTTTTGTGAAATAATTTTTATTTTATTTTTTTAATCGTTATATCTCCTAAACTAGAGGCGACCCACAAAAACGGATTGCAGATTTGGAATCAGGGCGTCATTTTCTATAAGAAGATCCCAGATATGGCCAGATACTAGAATTGTTTCGCATAAAGAAACCATTAATGCAGAAATAGTGAAAAATTTTCCCAAAATGATGAAAAATACGGTTTGAAATGGCATCTAATTAATGTTTTTTTGCAAGCAGTATGTTTCTGGGTTTTTAGAAAATGCGAAAGAAATGCGATTGTTTTCCCAAAAACTTTCAATTTTTGAAAACACATCTCTAAGAAAACACACATGACTTTCAAAAACATTTGCTTAATGCAAATGGGCAAAAAAATCTAAAAAAAAAATACACATAAATCATGTATATTTGTATTTTTTAAATTAAATTTTTCGTTCATGTCCATATCTATTAACTGAAATTATTTTAAAATAAAAATTGCTCCTTTGCACTTTTGCGATGCGCACTTTTGCGATGCGTTTGAGTGATCGCTGCTAAATTCGCATTGCTGCCGTGTAAGCACCAATATCTATTAGTAAAAATGTCATAGCAGCAAAAGCTCGTTGCAACAGACCCTTCTTCAAACTGACGAAATATGGCCATATTCACCCATTTTTTTAAAAATCGTTTAACACAATACAAATTCGGAACCGCTAGTCAATACATTTATAAAGTTAAATATGTAAAATATTTTATTTTGCTTTTATCAGATCCCCGCGGCGTATACTGTTTTTTCAAATGAAATTCTCATTTTCGGTGGTACCAAATACTTTTTTCCAAATGATATTTGCATTCATGTTAGTCGTCGTTCACATTATGCGTCAACACAAGCGAGCGACACGGTGGATGTTGTCAATGGACGTTCGTTGTAGAGAGAGGGGTACGTGTCGTACGAATTCGGCGACACGCTTTGTGCTTGTGCTTCTCGTCATAAAAACAGTGCTGCCATATTTGGGTAAATATTCTCTTTTTAAGGGCAAAATAAACGACACAGACCCGCTGCGCAGCGAGTGCGCTGCACAAACAGTTTCGTACGTCAAACACTGCTCAGACTTTTACATTGTTCAATAAATTCTTCCCAAAAACTTTTGTCCTGTGTCATATTTTCCGTACAGATGCGCTTGCGCTGCATAATCTCTCAAGACTGAATGAAAATCGCCATAGACGATCAGACTTGTTTGTGCAGCGCGGCCAAAAATCAAAACGATTTCATATTTGCACAGACATCTGCACAAACAGCTCAAACAGCATCATACACGACACATCGGTCTGTGCAGCGCACTCGCTGCGCAGCGGGTCTGTGTCGTTTATTTTGCCCTTTATGAAGAAGCATATATACAGAATTCCGAAATAATTTAAAAAGCTAACTTATAAGTATTGAATACGAGAAATTTTAGAGAATAGCGGACACTTTTTCAACAACTACCTGTGAAATAACATATGTTGACGAAAACCGCGATAATAATTTATTTCTCTTTCTTCAAGAGCTTAGGGGATTTTTAATTAAGATAGTAGGTATTTCAAAATATTTTTTCTGGCAACAATGTATTCAACCACCCAGCAAGAAATGTAACAGTTATATAACTAGTTACGTACCCGATACGGGTACCACATGTTGCGGTATTTTCTTCGTTACACGCTTATGGGCAAGAGGAGATTTATACCGCGATGTTGCTGAAAAAATGTTGCGCACACTGCGTCCATGTAGCAACCATCTTTTTCTGTTGAACGAATCTGTGCATAGGTTTGTCTCTTTCTGGCACATTGAATATTTCGGAAATATCGCAGTACTTGTAACTAGTTAATTCCTAGTTATTAGTATAGAAAATATATGGAAATCTTTTTTCATGCAACCCACCCTTTACCATTCGATTATTTGAAAAGAAAAAAGAATTTATCTCCAAATATTATTTTATTTATGAAAACATAAGTACTGAACGATTTTTAAAGCATATTAGTTTCATAATATTCCTTCAATACTTAGAATGTGGCTCCGACGATTGCAACTTTTGAAATAATTAAATGGCGACATATCTTATTGATGTATAAACATCAGAGACATGCAGGAATGAGTAAATCAATGGGTACATCATTAAATACTTGCTTCAAAGTAGTACTTCTGCGATTTATTCCCCTACTACATATAATATTAATTATGATTTTATTCATGAGCAACACTTTGGCTTATCCCAATTAAGGAGGCTGGAAACAATTTACTGGTTACTTATCGCAAAAATTCAACACTAGAAAAATATTTTTATAGAACATGTATTGGTGTTAGTAACTGCAACATTTGCTCAAATGTGTTAGTGAGTTTCGGTAGCAGTTTCTTGCTGGGCAGTTTCTTCTTCTCCTTCAAATGTCGCAGAGACAATATTTACTAATATGAACACGACACGAAGAAGACACCAAAAGAGAATTCACCGTGTCGCTCGCTTGCCTTGTCGCATAATATGAACGACGACTAAGCAGCTTATACTCTATATTTGCACATGAAATAATCATTAATTTTTGATCCATTAAAGCCATCCAACATCCCAGCAAATCCCGTCTCTGGTAAATTTTCCAAATTTTCTCGAAATTTTTCCAGGAATGTCTCTTGATAAAGCTAAATTCGCATCGGGATTTTTATTCGAAAACATTTTGTGTACATGTAGCAACTGTCCCTCTCTTGCACGTTGGAAATCGTATATTTGTGAGTGAACATCAAAATACTTGCATTTGTACTGATTAAAATGTATTTTTTTCGCTTTTGTTTGTAAATAAAACTCCCAAAATCATCAACGCAGCTCAAGTCCAATTTTTTAAGAAGGTCGACTACAGATTCATTTGTAAAATAAAACAAAAAATTCTTGATTACAAAAACCTATCTTTTCGGGTTGTCAATATATATAATAACAAGCCTTCAAAGTTAAAAATTCGTTTTTATTTTGTTTAATGCAAGTTTTCGTGTTCTAGACCACCGCCTACCCTGAAAGAGAATCCGATGAGGCGAATGACGTCATTTAATGTTGAATTAACACTTTTTATGCTAAACGAATGTAAATGTATCCATGAATGTTAAAAAATGCTTTCAAATGCAACCCTGTAATAATATGTCGCGCGCCATTAACAGAGAGCGCTTTCAATTGAGCTTCCACAATACAGGGAAGCTCTCCGCAGAAAACAGCTTTTCTGTTCATTTGACAGAAATAGGGGTCGAAGAACTAAAAACGATTCTTACACAAATAATGCAAGGATTTATCGGTTACTATCCTAGGTTTTTAGAAGCACCTAATTAAGCACCTTATTGTAATAAAGTTTTTAAGTCAGAATTTTATTTGGCGACAAACGCTCTGCCAACTTTATCGAACTGATTTTTCCATACTTACTCATGTGTTCGCTGAATTTGAAATTTTAGTATCTTTGCATAGTTGTCAATTATGTATATAGGCTCTGGTTTCCTTTTTAAATTTACCGGTAAATCTGATTCGAAACCGAAGAGAGTTTTTCAAGGCGTCTGTTTTGTAGCGGCATGTTCAGTGTTGTTGTGAACATGCATGGCGTTGTTTAGCCATTGATCCCAGTTACTTCCATCTTCTTTCGCGAAGTTTCTTAGGAACTCCGCTAGAGGGCGGTGACTCCTTTCGAGTGATCCATTTGCTTGAGGGTGGTATGGGGTTGTTTCCATCTTTTTAATTCCCAATAATTTGCATACTTCTTTAAATAATTTTGAAGTGAAATTCGTGCCATTGTCCGACAGTAACACTCTGGGAATTCGGAATTTGGTTATGATTTCATTAAGGAGTGCTTTAGCTGCTGTTTCCGCCTCAGCATCAGGTAAAGCAGTACAAATAAAAAATTTCGAAAAGTCGTCGATGAAGGTCAGAATGTATTTGTTTCCGCTTGCTGTTTCCGGCAAGCGACCTACCATGTCCATAAATATTTTGTCGAAGGGTGCATGTGCTATGTTGGTTATTACCATAGGCATTTTATCTATTCGGGAGCATTTATTCTTTTGGAAAAACTGGCAGTTTTTATTGTAGTCTCTTATCTCTTAATGCATCCCATTCCATTTGTACTGTCGACGAATGCAGAAATACGTTTTAAATGCTCCCTTATGTCCACCTAAGGGCCCGTGATGAAATGTTTTAAGAACTTTCTTGATGTCTTCCTGGTCTGTTAAAAAGGTTGCCATATCCTCAATTTCTGCTGCTGCTTCGTTTGTTTGTTGTTTGTGGTATTTTCTATAACTAACTCTGTTGTTTGATTTTCGTTGTTTGTTTTGTTTTGTGCTCTAGTCACTACCCAGCAAGAAACCTAAGCGTTATATATGCCGTTTATAACAGTTAGAATAACGCTTATACTTTTCGTTAGAGCCTTATGGACGTGTATAGATTTTCAACGGATAGATTTTGTGTGCATGAACCATGCATATCATTCTGTTGCAACCAAGTGTGCATAGCTTCTTCTCTTTCTTACGTACAGCACATTAGGCGTTAGTCTTTTCGTAATTGTAACTATTTTATACGCCGCATATGTACGATAAATATAAGCGTTAACATCATGTTAGTGCTAACGCAAAACCATCGACGACTTCTATGGTGAAAATTGGCTTCATAAAATAAAATGCAGTGTTTTTATTTTCATAAATTTTTATTTATAAAATTGACTTAATGTAAAAATATCACACATGGTGAGGCACTTGATGTCTATGAATATTATAATTCTTATTTCTTAAATAATGATATTTAGAGTACAAAAAGTTTTAAAAATATCACAGCACACTAACAGCTAAATCCAATAAATTTTTTCCACAAAATTATAAAATTTTATTTAAATATTCATTAAATAATTTGAATTCGGCTGTTAGTTTGTAACCTTAGTAAAACAGGGTAAGTATTTACTTTAAAAAGCGTATAAAATATAGCACAAGAAAAAATTCGCTTTTATTTTGGCATTAAACGGTAGACTAGAAATATCTAATTTACTTCTTACTTTATGAATTCCAAAAAAGAAATTACTCTCAAATATATAATGTAAAATAACAGTTATTCCAGTTCTTTGCTTACTTTCTTAACGCTTTTACGTTTTTGTTTTGACTTTAGAAATGGTCTCGATATACTCCATTTACTTTAGAATTTATGAAATAAAAAATCTTTTCAAATATTAACAACAAAGTAACGTATGGACTTTTTTTTGTTGTATTATACTTTATGGTTTTACGTTGTTTTTTGTAAATATGGAAACTCTCCAGCAGTTACATATATCTAAAATGCCAAATATCGAATGCGTAAGTCGAAACGGCTTAGATATTTCGAAATAATAAAGAAGTATATATAAAAATGATAAGTACGAACGACAAGTAATATCGATGTGGTTTAAAATCTTAAGTTCTTATATGTATATGTATATTTATATATATATATAGCTTATATAAACTATATAAAAAAAGGTAATCAGTTCTTCCTGAACGCCATTAAGAAAAATCAAAACATAACAATATCAAATGCACCTTTCCATAGACTTAATATATATCAGTTCTTCATGAACGACTTAAAAAACATACAAAAAAATAAAATAAAAAAATGTCAAATGCACATTTCCATAGACTTAATATATATCAGTTCTTCGTGAACGACTTAAAAAACAAACAAAAAAAATAAAATAAAAAAATGTCAAATGCACATATATGGAAATATACTTAACATATATCAGTTCTTCGTGAACGACTTAAAAAACAAACAAAAAAAATAAAATAAAAAAATGTCAAATGCACATATATGGAAATATACTTAACATATATCAGTTCTTTCATTTCAATATACTTAATATAAACTAATAAATCAAATATCTTGCTTATTTCGGGCTGCAAGTGCTTTATTTTCTTGATGCATTTTCTGTCTGCATCTGTTATGGGACAGTTCTATAGCCTTCCGCATTTGCTTCTGAAATTCCTTGAGGTCCAGTTCGTTATATACTTCTACAAATGCAAAAAAAAAAATATTAACCATTGCATTAATGACTTCTTTCAGCAATTCTACCATGAAGAATTTTTCCAAACAGAATTTTTGAGTTAAGCGGCTTTTTCCCTGCCCTTCCATCCCAATTGAAACCACTTAAAAAACTGTCTTCGATGCATAATCGAAGTAAGGAATCAAGGGTTTGGGTTCCTTTTCGGCTAAACAAAAAAGTTCGCTAAAGGAAATATTTTAATATTGTTAAAAATAATTTTGTGTAACGTATTTCATTTACCATGGCATCTTCATTATCTTTGTTTTTAAGATGGTCGTGTAGGGCTTCCAACTGGGATGTATCTGAAATTGGAAGAAATGAACCCATATTTTCTTCCAATTCCGTCAGGTTCAATCCAAAAAAACGTTGCGTGGCTTTATATGTCATTTTGCAGTAAATGAGGGTGTCGTTTAGAATTTTGCTGTCCTTGTTTTTATGCACATTTTCTTTGTCCATGAGAAACTGTTGGTGTAATGCATCGATTTGTTTCTGCATATTTCCCATCGTTTTTTTTATATCATGCAATGCACTCATTATTTGATTATTAGAAATCGGTGCGCTTGAGCTACTTGATTCATAGTTGGGCTCTTCATCTAATAAAAAAGAAGTTTCGTGTAAATATATTTATTTATTCATATTAAAAAAGTTACCATTATAGCTATGCGATGTGCAAAAACGCTTTGAAGGCTGGTGCGGTAGTTCATCCGTTTTGTGCTTGCTAGGCTGAGGTGGCTGGGTATCATCGTCGCTTAAGAGGTACTCAATTTCAGATGACATGCTGGAATGGTTGTTTTTTTTTTTTTTTGTTTTGGTAATGTGTGGATTTTCATTATTGGAAGTGTTAAAAAAAGTCGTGAAACAAATGCAGAATAGGGATAAAAATGTGGGAGTCTTCAGTGGGTATGGCAAAATATTTGTAAATAATATCGTCTTCAAAAACCATGCTTATTTCTTCGTCCATTTCTGTTGCTTTTGAAATACCTAAACCTTGGTACGAATTTAAAGGGTAATCAAAAAAGTCATCAATTTTTTTAAAATAATAACCCCAAAAAGCTTTTTTGTTGGAATTTGTGCCAATTGCAATTATTTGAAATGGGCCTCGACTCTTAATATAACAGAAGCAATTTTTTTCTTTTTTAAAATTTTCGGTAAATGGCATGTGAGGCCAATCGCTCTCTGATACCATGTCAACTTCTGCCATTCTAAAAAAGAGTTGTTGAAGAATTTGATTGGGTTTCCTTATGGTCTTCTTTAAATATTGCATATGGTTTTCATATTTATAAGCAGAAAATGAGTCCAAGGGTCCATACAGCCTTACACAGTCTGCTAAATTCAAAATTCCATGAATGTTGAAACTAATCAAGTGCTCGCCAAAGATATTTGCAAAAGATTTAATAAATTCTTCTAAAATACTCTGAGCCACAGTAATCTCCGAAATACAAGTTTTTTCACACGACAGTAATCTTATTCCTGTATGTAAAAGTAAAAAGTTGTTATACATTTCAATTGATATGCAGTCTTTCAAAACATAAATTCCGGTGTAAAGTAAAAACTGACGAAACTCTGTTGCTTTCCAGATATTTATATCTCTGAAGGGGCGACAAACTCTCCCAAACTATGAGGGAACTAAACTGGAGAGATTATCTAGTCTATTTTCAATTTCTGTTTTGTTTACACTTTTCGAAACAAGCAGTAACCATTTTTTGGTCACACCCAAATCAATCAAATGCATTGGGTCCAAAGAAAATTGGGTAACCATTTTTATATTAACTTTTTCAAGTACATGATTTTGCCTCTGGAAATATGGAGAATGGTGTGAAATATCCGCTCTAGCAGTAAACTGCTGATCTGTCCTAAGTTTACCAATTTTCTGCGAAAACGAAATTCTTTTTTTAATGGCAATGCCTTTTTGGTCACATTTTGGACACGAGTTTTTTCCTGTGTGATGTTGAACACCTGTGACGAAAGCTCTTGCAGGAGAGTCACAAGTGAATAACCTGACTGAAAATAACACCGTCTTTGATTCTCCTAAACATATACCCTTAACTTGTAGATCCTTCATTTCGTCAGAAAGGTCATTCAAAAAATCGTTCACATCGCCAGGTTTTCCAACACCCGAATAGCAGGCAATCACAAATGGGCGCAGACGTGGGAAGCCAACTATTGATCCTAATATTGGCCATAAGCCATTCTTTGAGCTTTTAAATAAAGATAGACCATCTATGCCTATATCAATTTTTAATTCATTAACATTTTCAAGCATTTTGTATCTAGTCAACAAAAAGTGGTTTTGAATACCATAATAACTGTATTCCCCTGGACTCATTTCTCGAACCAGAGGCGGGTTTATAGAGTCAACCTTAAGCAAGGTTTTAGCACTTGTAGGTAAACCAGAAATACCAGCTCTTGCTAAAGATTTTAATAAATCGGTGATGTGGTTATGGAATATAAAGTTCCTCAAAGCCCAGCCCTTCAATTCTTCGCAAATTTTTTCACTATTGCTATTCAAATTATAACTATCTACAAATTCTTTATCCACATCCATTTCAGCACTTTCCACATTTTGTAAATTGCTTCCTTCATCCACCACGAATTCAACCGAACTTTCTCGTTGTTCCACGTGTTCCATTTGGCAATTTTCCGTCTCCACTTTTTCCGAAACCATATATTTCCTTTTTTGGCGGTAACGGTAAGCATATAAAGTTTTTTTGTTCATTATATACCTCTTTTTTAAAATTATTTATCGCACAACAAATTTTTTTTTCCGAACGTACGCTTGAACGACTCGAGCCACAATAGATATGTTAAATTTTGAGCAGTTGGATGTGAATTGCTCAGTACCTGGTAGCTTTCCATACACACTTTTGTGAGTACTCGGGTTTTTTACGAGTACGCAAAAAAATTTTGATCACTAGAATGTTTATGTGTTAGTTGATGCCTTTTTGGCTTATATGTGTTAGTGACTCTTCGTATTCATTTTTTGCTGGGTACTGATGAGCAATCTTCTGCGTAGGGTAGTCAACTTAGTGCATCCGCACTCAAATTAGTTTTTCCAGATTTATAGCAAATTTCGAACTCATATTCAGAGAGCTTATGCCGGAATCGTGCCAGTCGTGATGTTTGGTCCTTCAAATAAGCAATACCTTTTAATGGTTTATGATCGGTAACAATCGTGAATGGTCGTCCTAAAAGATAGCATCTGAAATTCTTTGTTGCCCAGATAATTGCGAGAAATTCTTTCTCGATGGTATTTTGAATATCGTTTTTCAGTGTTTTTTAAAGCGCGACAAGCGAATAGAATGGGATGGTCTTCTCCAGGATTTCCTTGTGATAGGACAGCTCCTAAGGCCTCATTGCTTGCGTCTGTTGTTAATACGAATGGCTTTGAAAAATCTGCATATGTTAAAAGTGGAGGGCTTATTATTGCTCCTTTGAAGGCTTCCACAGACTTCTAGAAGTTCTCTGTCCAAACGAAGTTTATATATTTTTTTTTAATAATGCCTTTAGTGGCAGTAACAATTCTGTTGCGTTTGGAATACATTTTCTATAGTAATTTTCCAGTCCCAAGAATGCCGGTAACTGTTTTTTTTTTTTTTGGGGGGGGGGGGGGGGGGGGGTTGGAACATTTTTTACGCATTCTACTTTCCCAGGGTCTGGTAGCACGCCTCTTTCTCAACATTTATGACCCAAATAGATTACTTCTCTGCGCAAAAAATGATACTTTTCCGGTTGTATTTTTAGTTGATTCTCCCTTAATGCCTGCAACACTTTCCTTAAGCGCAACTCATGTTCGGTTAGATTTCTCCTGTATATGACAATATCATCCAAATACACGAAACAGTCGACCCCTTGTAGACCAGTTAATACATTGTTCATTATTCTCTGAAATGTTGCTGGGGCTCCAGTTAGTCCGAATGGCATTCGTATGAACTCATAGCGTCCCATTCCTGTGCTAAATGCAGTTTTTTCTCTGTCAATTTCATCCAAAAGTACTTGATGATACCCGCTAGCTAGATCCAACGTTGTAAAATATCTGCTGCAGCCCAATTGATCAAGAATTTTGTCGATACGAGGTATTGGAAATACTTGTTTTATTGTCTGTTCATTTAATTGCCGAAAATCCACTACCAATCGCCATTTCTTTTTACCATCCGCACCTGCCTTTTTCGGTACCAAAATGATTGGAGCGTTCCATGGAGATTTGCTCGGGGCTATGATTCCTTGCTCCAACATTTCTTTTACCTGTTTGTTAATTTCTGTTTTGTGGGCTTCGGGAAGGCGATATTGCCTGATGTTGACTGGTGCTTTTCCGATCTCCGTTGGTATTTCGTGCTTTAGCACATTTGTGTGGCTGAGTGCATCTCCTTTTATATGGAACACATCTGCATAGTCCTTACATATTGCCAAAAGTGACTGTCGCTCTTCCTCATTCAAAGAATCATTTAACCGCAGTGTGTTTATTATTGTATTCAATCTTTCATCTGACGGTCTATCTTCGCATACGTTTATTGTTGAATATTCTCGTGTTTGGTAGTCTTCAAAAAGGGTAAAAATCTAAATGTTTTCCTTTTTCTAAGTTCGCTTTCGTTTCTGATGCGTTAAGTTATGTTATATATCCAATTCCTACTCTTGGTTTCGTTAACGTTTCACCTACATACACTTTTGGGTAAATTTCTATCTTGTGTACCACTAATTCGTCTGCCAGTAGTCCCGTATTAATTTGGATTCTTCTGGTCGCTCGGGGTGGGATTGTGAGAGTCGCTGCTATACAAATCCGTGGTCCTCGCTTAAATGATGTTAGTGGTAGCGTTGATGTCTGACTGCCTTTTACTTTAAAGGTCAATCGTTTCTTGATTGTGTCCATAATAGTTCTATTCCAGAGCATGACTCGCCCAAGGAGCCCATCTGCTGGTAGAGTGCTATTGTATGGTACCATATGCAATTTAAATTGTATTTCAGGATTTTATTCGTGCTGGGTATATATTGATCCAATGGTACAAGTATCGTCTCCGAATGCTCCTCTTAAAAATTTTTTCTCATTATCGTTTATTAGAGTACTTTTAGCTAAAACTTCTCTCTAAACCAAACATGTATCAGCTCCCG
This sequence comes from Chlorops oryzae, assembly GCA_020466095.1. NCBI lineage: Eukaryota > Metazoa > Arthropoda > Insecta > Diptera > Chloropidae > Chlorops > Chlorops oryzae. The sequence goes on along the minus strand of CM035807.1, from coordinate 58,794,786 downwards.
AATTAACTACTAAGGTGATTTTTCCATCGATAGCCTGTTGACAGGGTATTTCGATGTAAGCATCCTCTTGTGATGCATTTGCTGAAGCGTACAATATGAGTTTACTAAACTCCTTCATAACCATTTGTTTTCCTTTTGATCGAACCATGCTTAATTTTCGCCATACTCTTATTAATAATGTAATGATTATCAAAAGCCATTCGCTCAGGTAGTTTCTTTCTGAAATTGTTCTTTCGGAGTAATAATGTTGCGTTTGTTTGCCTTCGCATGGCTTAGTTCTTTCCGTTTCCCATATATTGTACGTATGAATTTGTATTGCGTTGCTAAATGAAACCTTTTTATTCGATGTTTGTGTTTGCCTTATGGAATTTTCTTTGTTGTTGCCGAATTTCAACTGCATTAGTTTTCTCAATTTGGATTCCATTTCCTCTTCTTCGTTATTTTTTGATTTTCGTTGACTATTTTTCCAACTGTATTTTTGTTTTTTATTTTTGTCATCTTCGAATTCTGCCCATTGTTTTCGGCGTGTATATATTCTTGCGTTTTGTATCGTCTGAGGGGCAGAATGTGGCCTCTTTTCACTTATTATTTGGACATTCCAGTCTGTTGGCCAAGACTGGGCCGTGGTGCGTTTCCCGAATTCTGTTGTTGCTGAGGACAGTTTCTCGAGATGTGCCCCAACCTTTGGCACTTGAAGCATTGAATCTCTGCTCGGCTGTTGTTTCGATTGTTTATATTTAAATTTTGGGTTGAATTTTGCGTGGCTGTCGTTCGTTGTAGTAATTGCGGTGCTTGACGTGCACTTGGCGGCACTTGGCGTGCATTGCCTCGCAAGCAAAAATTATTTGTACTATGTCCTCTTACTTCACAGCGACCGCAATACAAGCAACCTTGCTTCTTTCTACAATTTTTGGTGGTATGTCCGTGACGTGAGCAGTATGTCAGATCGGTAGCATCTCTGACCGTCTGTACTTTTCTGCTTTAGTTATATTCGCATTTTTATGACAATTTGGCCCTTCTTCATGCCCATAAGTCCCACAAGGCCTACATATTGGCGTGTTCCGTCTTCTGTAGGAAATTTTCCATAGGTGGCCGATTTCCTTGCAGAACGAGCAAGCTAAGTCTGTTTGTACAGGCGTCACATGTAGCGCGTTTGTATTCACTGTAGTTATTTGCGGAGCATTAGGAGCTCTTAGTCTTAGCAGTTCTTCCAACTGGTTTGCTGATTCGATTAGCTCCTTAATGCTTGTACCCGTTAATTTGTTTGCTATTTTGTCGTCTCTAAGACCTGTAAGGAATCGTCCCGCTGTCAAATCGTGGTATTCCCAGAGTGAAGATTTCGCCTCTGGGCCATTCCATTTTTCTTTGATCGCCGCTTCTGCCTCATTGAGATATGTCTCCAATCGGGCTCCAAATAAGCTCGCCCGTTCTCCTTCTCTTTGAAAACTAGTGTCAATACCCAAGCTTATGTATTTCAAAGTCCTCCTTGAAGCATATGTGTTTTTCACGAAATGACACATTTCGTCTAAGTTGTTGAATTTCTTGGAATTCATTCTTTCAAAGGCGTCTCCTGTCAACCTTTGTTTGATAGCGTTTATAACTCCCTGTAAGTGCTCATCGTCGATAGGAGACTTAAGAATTTCGCATCCTCCGATAAATTTCAGCACCTCCTCTTTAAGCCCTGGCCCTCTTGCTCTCGAAAAATATGGAGCAAGGAGATGGGTGCTGCGTATCGCTTCATTTATATTCGTTGCCATTGTAATGTTGAATATTTTTTTTTTTTTTTAAACATTATATATTATTTATTGGATCACTCCTTTAGGATAGGAGTCTATCAATAACTTTTAAAATCTTACACCTAATTTAACACAATTACATATCACAGAGCATATTCCGAATTATAGAAACGTTTATGAATGTAATTTTTTGATAATTACGGGCCTCGGCTTAAGAAGACTGGGCTTTTATGATGTGTGTGTAGGATCACATGTAATTGAGTCGGTGTTGGAGAGCATAAGAAGCTCGATGAAACGGTAAAGCAGAGGATTGCAAACAGGAATTGCTGATGTGTGAAGAAACACATGTAGTATTGACGGTGTTGTTTGCGGAAACGACGATTTTAAGAAGCTAGGGTGTGCGTGGATTGCAAGGGTGCATGGAGTGCACCCACCGAGATGACGATCAGCTAGGAAAGCTGTGTTGATGAATATGCATGGATTGCACCTGTTGAAAAGTATGACTTGGGGCCGCTGGCCGATCATTTCTTTTGAGCCTCGAATGGTGAGTTGGATTTGATAGTCTACGCGCGAGTGGGTTCACGTGTGCTTGCAGTTTACAAAAATACTTTTCTTTGACTTTGGCGAACTCCATTTTAACCAGTTCTACGTTGAGCTCTCTATGGATGCGTTCATTTGTAATAAACCAAGCAGCTCCTGCAATAGTTCTTAGGATTTTGGATTGTGCTCTCTGCAGAATGTCAATATTTGAAGCGCTTGCATATCCATACAATTGCAGACCATACGTCCATATTGGCTTTATGACTTGCTTGTACAGAAGGACTTTAAAATCTAATTTTAGGTGAGAGCGGTTATTTATTAGCCAGTGCAAGCTTTTGGCTTTTAGTTTAATTTGCGTTCTCTTGGCCTCGATATGCTTGCGCCATGTCAATCTTTTGTCTAAGTATATGCCGACATTTAAGCTCATTTATTTGAATTCGCCATTTAGTTAGCCAGTCTTGGATTTCGTTGAGGTGGTTTTGGAGCTTAGAAGTTGCCGCACTTATATCCTTGTGACGATTTAATATCGCTGTATCGTCAGCAAATGTCGAAATCGATACTCGATCGCTGTTTGGAATATCTGCTGTATACAAAAGATAAAGAAAAGGCCCAACAACACTCCCTTGAGGGACTCCTGCATTAATTTCAAAAGTTTTTGTTGTGAACGAATTATGTTTTACTTGGAACGTTCTATGTTCTAGGTATGACTCAAATATCGCGTGGACATTTGCAGGAAGTAAGCTTCTAATTTTATATAACAATCCTTCATGCCAAACTTTATCGAAAGCTTGCTGGATGTCTAGGAATACTGCTGAGCAGTATTCGCGATGTTCATATGCAAGTCGAATTTCATTCTTAATACGATTAACTTGCTCAATAGTGCCGTGATGTTTTCTGAATCCAAATTGGTGGGAGGGAACAATATGCTGTTCTTGAAGAAATGGTGTTAATTTGGATAGCAATATTTTTTCGAATAACTTTGAGAGGCAAGGGAGGAGGCTAATTGGTCTATAAGAGGAAGCTTGGGTAGGATCTTTTCCTGGTTTAGACACCATTTTAATTACCGACCGTTTCCAATCTTTTGGAAAGTATCCGTGCTTTATAATAGAATTAAATAGGACTGTTAAAAATAATACTGCAACGGTAGGTAGCTGTTTTAACATTTTCGAAGTAATTAGATCATGCCCTGGGGCTTTTTTACAGACCATTTCATTTTTTATGGAATTATTAACTTCACTTGGTCTAATGTTTATGTGAATTCTGTGGGCGTTTTCAGTTAGAATTGGGAGATTGATTTGAGTAGTGCTCGGATTTGGTTGAAAAACCTTACTGAGGTGCAATGCAAAGACCGTTGCTTTATCTTCGTCGGAGCGTGCCCAACCACTATTAGGTCTACGGATAGGTGACTCACTATATACTGGAGTTTTGAAACCGCGGCTCGCTAGCCACAAGGACTCTCGATTAACGCCTCTGGGCGTAAGGTTCTGGATAAAATGACGTTTTTCAGTTTCCTTATCCCTAGCTAGAGCAAGTCTAAGATTTTTTTCAGCCTCTTTTAGTCTATCTTTGGCAATTGGCGAGCGGAATCGTTGCCATTCGCGCCTGAATCTTCGGTTTTCGGCAACGAGATTTTCGATTTCTATATTGGTCAGTGTTTTCCTAATTCTTTTTTTAAAATATGGGGTAGAATTTTTTGCTGCTGATTCTAGTATAGAATTGAAAACAATTACGGCATCATCAATATGCTCATTGCATGCGATTTTGTAATTTGTATGAATGTGGGAACTTATATACTTTTTGTACTTTAGCCAGTTAGTCCTTGGATTTGTTAAGCTGAGAGGACCTTCAACTTCTTTTGGAAACTTATGTAAGAGGAACATAACAGGCGAATGATCGGAGGAGAGGTCAGTTGTCGCTTTTGCTGAAATAAGTTCTCTTGCAACACCCTTAGTGATTCCGAAATCTAAGAGGTCAGGAATTTTTTGAAGATCTGTTGGCCAGTAAGTTGGCTGCCTCGGCGATACAAAGTCAAGAGAATTATTTTTATTAATAATTGCCTTGTATAGTTGTTGACCCTTAGGATTGCATGTTCTGGAGCCCCAGACAGTATGCTTTGCATTATAGTCTCCTGCTGCTATAAATTTTTCACCCAATGTCTCAAAGTAGTCCACGAACATTTTTTCCGTTACATTAAATCGAGGTGGGCAATAAATCGCCGATAAAACGAGATTTTTACCTCTCATTATTACGCAAACTGTTGATGCCTGAATGAAATCATAACTATATGAATATAAAGGAAAATGCTGGATTCTTCGACGAATAAGTATACCAGTGCCTCCATGCGCCTTGCCGTCTGGGTGGTTAGTTTGATAGAAAATATAACCAGGGATTGAGAAGAAATTCTTATTTGTTAAATGAGTTTCAGAGAGAAGCATTACGTCAACTTCTTCGTGATTTAAAAAATTTTGAATTTCCAGTTTATGCTTGGTTAGTCCGTTCGAATTCCACGCACAAATTTTTAAGACGCTCATATTTTTGCTAAAAGTGCTGTCATTAATTGTGTTTGCATTTGCACAATTCTGTCTAGTGAGCTTTGCATTGTTTGCATAAATTGGGACAAACTTTGAGTTAGAGTTGATATCATTATCTCAAGACTACTATTGTTGTTAGTAGGAGGACTAACAGAGGGCGAAGGTTTAAGTACATTTGCATAAGAAACTCCTGGAGTTACAGGATTCAAATTAAGGTTGTGAGAGGATAATGGTACCGAAACAGTAATATTTTTTGTAGGATTACGAGCAGATTCGTTTTTAATATTGATTCGTTTTTTCAGATCTTGATAAACTAGACATCCTCTGTAATTTGCAGAATGGTTTCCTTCACAGTTACTGCATTTCAGTAATTTGCGATCATCAATTGTTTTTTTATTACAGACTGAGCTATGATGAAGCTCGCCACATATTACACACACGGTGCGCAATGTGCAATAAGATTTTGTATGTCCAAACTCTTGACAATTGGTACATTGAATAGGACCATTTCTTTTATGTGGCTCTTCGACCGATATTTTGCGATGCAATAAGTATTGTAAATTATATATAGGATGGACTTCATTCTTTTTAAGCTTTAAGTTGTCAGGCAACAGATCAACTTTGAACATAGGCTGTGGAACTTTTGATTTATTAAATATATTTATAACCGATTTAACGTGGAAGCCTTTTTCTCCCAGCGCATCTTTTATTTCATTTATGTCGACGTCTGCTTCAATACCTTTGATCACCACTGTGATACCTTTGCTACTCTTTAGCTGATAGGTATAAAAATTTTTATTAGTAGATTCAAACTCTTTTACAACCCTGCGGAAATTGTCCTCGGTGTTGGTTTGGATTTTTGTTTCGTGTATGTTACCCTTTGTTAAGGGAACAACATGAAAGTTGTTATTTCCTAACAGACTAGCCAATTTGGCAACAAGTGCACTAGAGCTCCGCTCGCGCAAATAGATTGGAGGCGATTTAAGTTTTTTCTCTGGCTGAGATTCGGAATTTTTGCTCACATTTTCAGCTAGAGCGGCGAAACGATTGCCCGTTAAGGCTTTTTGGAAAGAAGGAGTTTCCGTTTTGTTGAGCTTGGCCCTAGTGTCATTTTTTCCGGCAGGGCTTCTTTTTCTCTTAGTTATATTAACATATCGATGCATACCGATCAGCACCGCCTGCTGTACGTTTTCTTTTTTATTCATTTTATTTTGGTTGCTATCCGAATCAACTTTTAAATTTGTGTGGGTAAAATTTTTTGTAATTTTGGCACTAGGAATAGTGGCTGCAGGTGAAACAGGTTCAATACTATTGGGAGTGCTGTTTGAGCTATTTTCTTTAATTGCATAGCAATTTATTCCACTAACGGAGTGCGATCTTTGCCTCTCGAAATGGCTTTTTATGTTTGAAAATTGACTTGTACCTGATTGTAAACTGGTGGACTGGTCTATTTTGACATCATCTGATGTAATTTTCCTAGCGGGAAGTTGGTGAGCTAGGTTTAGTACTCCATACTTGTGGTTTGAGTCGAGGCTACTGCTTGGTGGAGGTGATCTATCAATTGGCATCACTTCTTCTTAGAGCAGCTGACAGCTGTAAACAGCTGCAGAGACCAGTTGTCTCTATCTTGTATATGACTGTAATTGGATTACGATGTTAAACCAAAACACGTAAGTATGTATGTTTATCACGATACTTATCTTTATTTTTATTTACGGCGCCGCAAAATCCGCAAATTGAATGGGGCGACACCGAATTCAGAGTGAAACGTTATCGCTGGCTCCCCTTTGGGTTTTTGTCTATCTTTAACTAAGGTTTCACTTTCTCTACACTTGATTTTATTTGAATTTAATTTTGTTTGCTCGAGCGCTAAATTTTTTCCTTCTACACTTGACTAGGGTTGCCAAATGAATGGTAATGTTGGATATAGCTTTTATTTATTTCTTTTAAAGCATAACATTTAATCCTTATGCTATCTAACTTAACTGAGCTATTCCCTATATAACGCGGAGATCCACACTTCAACGTCCTGGCTCTTGATTAGGTGCGTTAAAGTTGAGATCTACTGAAAACTTCGGTTCACGGTTCTGATTGTAGTCCTCTTCCAGTGCACGAATCTCAGTTTAAATAGAGATATTGCTGTTCTAGCAATATCGGTTGCTGCGACACTCTTCTGGGTCATCTTGATTGTTGTTTTTGCACTTCATTTATTTTGTTATTGCTTAAGACCTCTAGCGTCAACTTTATTTCAGTCTTCGCCTGCTACGTGTTGTTGTTGTTATTATTATTAGAGCAGGTCAGTATTTAAGACGATGAACTTTTTGTGCATAGCTTATGCGACATAATTGCTGACTAGCTATTTCGGCCATTTCGTCTTGCCGCTTGCTCGCCCGATCCAATCGTCTGTTGTTCTTAATATTTGCGATCATTGGCTTTGATTGTTTACGCCAGCGTTAATATTTTATTGATTCTGAACGCCGGTGTTTTCGTTGTACTTTAATGCATATCGAAATAAGGTATAAGAACTGTTTGTGCGGTTGTGACACACAATATTCCTTCCCTCCTTCCGCAAAGTCACGAACATCGTGACTTTTCATCAAGTTGTTTCATCAAGTCTTGCTGTGACCTCCGTGTGGTGAAACTACTTTGCGACTTAAGGTTCTTGCTGCATGGCAACGTTGAAATTTAGTTCATTCCGCCGTTGTTTGTAGACCCAGCAATGTCATCGGTTATGCTATAGTAGCTGAAATTGGTGTGGTTGGCGTGCTGCTTCTTGATTATACCATTGTTGTTGTACTGCCTTTTGAAGCGTCTGGTGTTGTATTGCGAGTTTCATTGGTCTCTCGCACTGTTGTTGTGCTACCTTGTTGTTGTTTGGTGTGGGATATGCCGCTTTCTGATCATCCACATCTTTTTATTTCATGGTGTGTGATCTCCGTGTTGAATAAAACCTTTAAACTGTTATTTCTTAACTCTACTGTTTAAAAGTTATTATTACAAAAAAAATCAAAAAATTTACTTATTCTAAGCTTAAAAATTTCTTTTATATATTCATTTGTATTCTCTCTGTATTACATTTAAAAAATATATCAGTCATTTTTAATTTATATATTATATTTAAGTTGAGGCAATATTCTATTTGCTTATGATTTTATATATATATATACTTCAAAGCTTCTCAAAATTTTTAGTTTAGACATTCCTGCATATATATTATTATTTTTTTAAATATTTTTGTAGTTTTTTTATATTTTTTTTTATATTAGGGGGCAATTTATACATTTGTCAAATCTATTTCAAAACAATCTTAAGAATTTTTACGACAAAATCATTTTTTGAATCGAGATAATATTTTAAAATTTTCAGTCAACTTGATGTCAAACGTCAAAAGTGTAAATGAGCCCTTAGTTTTCATATTTTTGAGCCATGTGTGATTTTATGTTCTGAGTTTGAACGAATTTGGATGAAGTTTGCTATATGTATGTATGTATGATTGTATGGTTTTGAATGCGAACGAAGCTTCCCAGCAAAATCTGCTTCGAAATGTTACCAACACAAATGCAAGTATTTTGATGTTCACTCACACATATGCGATTTCCAAGGAGCAAGAGAGGGACAGTTCCTACATGTACACAAAATGTTTTCGAATTAAGTTCCCGATGCCCATTAAGCTTTACCAAGAGCAGGCACGTAGCCAGGCTTTTCAGACGGGGGGTTTTTTTTTATTTCCAATTTTTTTGCTGCCTAACAATTTACATTCTTTCGAAACAATACGTCAATGAAACCGATAGTCGTAACAAAAGTAAAAAAAAGTAAGAAACAGAACTCCAAAAGAAGAAGCACCATAGTGTGCGTATAAAAGTTGCTAAAAATTTTATAACTTAAACCAAACCAAACAATCATTGCTGATTTTATTAATTAATAGTTTTAATAATTTTTTACAATCAGAACAGAGTTTACCCGAGAGGGTAGTTGATCAAGAGTGTGTTTTGCTGTGGTTCAGTGGTATGGAAAGTTCCAACAAAATCGACATACCAATATCAAGTACATTAAGAGATAATAAAAATATTATTTCATATTACACATTTCATAATCAAAATTTACACTTCATTTAAAAAAAAAAGTCTTTAAAACTTCTGAAAGTAGTCGATGAATAAAGTAAATCCCGATACTTGGTTAAGTCAGATTGTCTTAATTTTTTTTTTCGATCTCAAAATGTCACCAAAAATTAATTTTTGGACTAATATTGAAAAACTTTCGTGATATTCCTACAGAGTGAAATTTTTACTTGAAAAATTTCGAGTGGGTAAAATACCCATGTAAACGGCGCTCTGCCATGCCTGCATTTGATTATCTGCACACACAACTGCACATAAAAAGTTTACGATTACGAAAAAATTCAAAAATAATCGGGATTATTTGTGATTAATGAAAAAATTCGAACTATTCAAAAGATAATACGAATATTTTTTTTTTGAGTAACATTTAAATTATGCAATGGTGCTCAAAAATTGAAACGGAATTTTCTCGAAAACCTTACGTGATATAATTTTTTGATATTTGTCAATTTTTCGGGAGACAAAATCAAACAGAAGCACTAATAAACTTTTACCCTAGTCCTTATAACCGACTTTTACTACGAGAACGTATAATATAACCAAGTATGTTACAGGTGTGGCCAGTAGGAATTTTTTGCAATTTATTTATATTTCGTGGTTATTTCTTCAGGATTTCAACTACCTGTCATAAAGGAAATATATTCAACTACGTGTGAGTAAAACTTCGTCCAGTTCCGTTGGGCAGAACAGCAATAAAAACCACTTTTCGAGAGCAGAAAAATGAGCGCAGAAGACGCACTCTTTACATGTAAACGTTACTCATGTAAACGGCCAATTTGTTTGCAGCATTCAAGCACTTTGTTTGTATGTGAAATTTGCAACAATAAAGAAATAAAATAAATAATTTAAGTTATAAAAAATAAATAAATATAAATAAAAACATACATTTATATTATCTTATAGCAAAAAACAATTGTTTTATTTATGTAGAAAACTTATAAAATTGCACTAAAAGATAGTGGCATTTGGACATTGATCGTCGAACCTAGTAGAGTATGTTTGAACTTTTGAGCTCCGCTCCAATTTTGTAACCGTTTCCGTTTTGGCTTCTTGAAGTTTTAATTTGTGCCAAAGAGTGCTTTGGAAATACAATTTAAAATAACATAGTCAGATTGACGACGGGTGGCGGGGGGGGGGTTTAACACCCAAAATCCCCCTTGGCTACGTCCCTGACCAAGAGACATTCCTGGAAAAACTTCGAGAAAATTTGGAAAATTTACCAGAAACTTGATTTGCTGGGTTGCTATATGCTTGCTTTTTAACTTAACTTAATCATTCGACTTTGATCGTGTGACATAAGCTCTTAACATTTCATATACTTACGTCTTAAATTGTAAGCATGTGCATGCATGAACGACCATCTATGCAGATACTTTTCTCATTTAAGGTATAGACAATATTTTTTTTATATATATATTTTTTTTCAATTTATAATAATAATAGACCACAATACCCCCTTCTCCCTCTTAAAAAGTTTAAGGTTTGAAAAGCAAGAGCTGGAATCAGCATGGGCCGATTTTGAAGCCAACAATATGAAAATTAAGACCAGCTTCCCGGAAGACACAGACCATGACTATTACGCAAAAGAATATTACGGCCAAGTATTGAAGATTCGAGACCAATACAAGGCAATTTTTGAAGAACAATAGGCAAGTCTTGCGTCACCAAGTAAGCCTATAACTGAAAAATCAAGCACGGTTATACCTGGGAAGGTACCAGCAATTATTCGGCGCCAAAACGAGTTTGGCAAAACAATAAAACGTCAAGTAAAAGAATTGATGGTCACGAAGGACATAACATCCTCGCGGCAAGCAATGCTACGGGAGTCAATAATGCGCCTCTGGACTTTCTTCGAAGAACTTCATTACAATATTTTTGAAACTTAAGAAGATCCTACAATTATGGGTTACAACACAGATAATTTTGAATCGCTAGAACGAGAAGTACAGAATGTGGTAGTCCAAGGCTATGAACTGAAATAGCCCTCAACAACGCAAAGGGAACAAGCGGCTCAACCCATTCAGCTTCCAAAGATAGAAATACCAAAATTCAACGGAAAATATCAAGAATGGAGACAGTTCCACGATCTATTCTATGAAGTCATATATAAGCAACCATTGGGAGATTGGCAAAAAATGTTCTACCTAAAGGGCAACCTAGAGAGGGAAGCTGCGCAACTTATCTCACATTTAACCGTTACCGAAGACAACTTCGAGGATGCTTGGACTCTACTATGCGACCGCTTTAATAACAAGCGACTATTAGTCAAATCTTACATCAGCAAGCTCATCTTGCAACCTCACATTCAAACTGCACACGCCAAGGCAATCAAGCGACTGCACGATACTACAACAGAATGCCTACTCTCGTTGAAAAATCTTGGAATAGAAACAGAGCACTGGGACCCATTCTTAAGTGTTTCTTCTTATAAAAAAAATTAGATCAAGCCACACATGACCTATTTGAACAGACAATTGAAAATCCGGAAAATTTACAACCAGTGAATAAATTACTAAAATTCTTGAAACTTCGCTTTCAAGCTCTAGAGGCGTCGGGACACAGGGGCACCAGCAAAGTATGCCTCAACACAACAAACGCACCTAGAAAATGTCTGGCATGTGAAGAGGACCACTACTTAGCCTCGTGTAAGAAGTACATTAGCTTAGCACCAGAGAAAAAACACAAGTTGCTTTTGACCGCAAAACACTGCCTCAACTGTCTGAAACCAGGCCACTATTCTCCAAGATATTTCGCAGAAAGCTGTGGTATTTGTAAGAAAAAACACCACAAGTCACTCCGTGAGGTATACGCAGCAAAGGGCCTTGAAAAACCAGCCCAAGAAACAACTCACACTGCAGCACAGTCAAAGACAAGCGCAGGAAATGACAGCAAGGAAACCATCGCAAACAGCCCAGCAGCCTCAGCACAAACGGCAAGTATACCGGTAGTGCCACTTTCGCGCACTATTAGATTCTGGGTCGCAAATCAATTTAATTACGAAAAAGGCCGCCCGCAAGTTGGGGTTAATGCAAATACCTAGTTCTGTAAACATTAGCGGCGTTGGACTGCTAACCAAAACGGCTCGACGACGATTATATGCAACACTTGAGTCAAGAATGGCAACCTTTAAGTACGATTTGGAAGACTATATCAACCATAGTCACCAATCAGCCGTCATTTAACGTCAATATAAACGAATGGCCAATACCTACCGACGTCGCACTCGCAGATAACCAATTTAACAAACCGGGCCCCATTGACATACTAATAGGTGTTGAATTATATTATGAAGTCGTGCAGCTTGAACGCATTTCATTGGGTGAAGACCGACCAATACTTAAAAAAAAAAGTCTTGGGTTGGGTAGTGACCGGCCAAGTCAGTGAAACAGTCTCATTATCCTCAGCTTGTGGCATGGTAAACAACAGCACCGAACTAGACTTGAAGCGATTTTGGGAACTGGAAGAAGTAAACGAGGCAAGCCAACACCAAACGCAAGAGGAGCAACAATGTGAAGAACAATGCAATCGCACAATCACAAGAACGCCACAAGGCAGGTTTATAGTGAACTTACCCTTCAATGGGGACGTTAACACTTTCCGATTTTCACATCAACTGGCAAAACAGAGATTTCTAGCTGTGGAGCACAGACTAAAAAAAGACCCCAGGCTGAAAGAAGCATACCAAAAATTTATGCAAAAATATCGTCAATTGGGACATATGACTGAGATAAATCCAGAAGAAATTTGTCATCCATGCTATTTTTTGCCGCATCATGGAGTATGTCGCCCAGAAAGCTCGACCACAAAACTGCGCGTTGTATTCGACGCATCCGCACCGACTTCGACCAATATAGCATTAAACGACGTCTTAATGACCGGCCCCACCGTGCTCATGCTCCTCCAGACTAATACCTAGACCTAAATTTCCTTTATAAATAATATTCCGCACACAGGTAATTCAGTTAAGTCCTTTTATTAATTTACTTATTATTTTAATTACAATGTTTCGATTCTACTCTATCTCCTATTTGACTCGAAAGGACTTCCCTAATTCCCTGTCTAACACTTAAGTCTACGCTCCGATGTCGTGGCCCTTGGGTGAGTATGTGCACTGGAAGTTGAGACTTTGAATACTTAATCAAGAGTCCCGTTGTCGACGTTGATGCTTCCCTTTTATAAGGAGAAAGTGCTTAGGCTGCACTTTCTCGCCAAATCTGGAACACTTCCGCAATGATGAACTGCTGTTGTGCAATCGCCTATTTTCCAATTTCGCTGTTCTCTATAACTTCGTATATCAGCTGGTGCTGACGTAGTCGTCGTTCTCATTATCGCTGACCTACTTCGGCGTTCCAGTTCTAATTCTGCTTTGGTAACGATATTGCATTTGTTTTGTTTGCTTCTGTCTGTTATTCGCTGTTCATGCGAAAACGATTGATTCTTTCTGCTGCTCAGTACAGTGAGTACTCATATGTTGTAACTCACAATAACTTCGTGAAAATTTATTTTCAAAATAAATACTCAAAATTTATACGGCTCGGAACTTTATTACTATTAATGTTATTTTATACCTAACAGAAACGACTCATGTTGATGGTGCATTAAACACACCTTCAATTTTTTGGGCAAAGTTGTTAATTGCCTGTACAATAACGCGTCCGCTTTCCTCCATCGCTTTGGCCATATTATTAATCGCCCGCGATGTTGCCAATGACCTTCCGCTAGCATCTAATTAATAGAATAGATATATATAGTATATTTGAAATGAATTTGCTAACACAAACATTACTTTTAAAGCATCAGCTTGCTGCTGCGCTTACTGCACAAATTGCTGCTTGGTTTCGTCTACTGGCGGACGGCGACGTTTACTTGGGGAGCGCTTTGGAGTTAGGTCAAATTTGAGCCTTTTTGCGCATGAAAAACAAACAGCCAATAATGGAGGCCAGTAAGGCATCTAGGCCAACTTGCACACACTGCGGGAAAATAGGACATATAGCTGATGATTGTTGGAGCAAGTTAAGCAGGCTATTCTGCGATAAATGTAAAATTAAAAGACATCGCATCAATAAATTTTGCGCAAAAGGGGCTACACAGCAAAACCCACAACAAATGCCAACACAAAATAACCGTCGAGGGTCGAATAACAACAACCAAATACAGTGTTTCCTTTGCAAAGGATTCGGGCATATAGCCAGAAACTGCCCTCAACAAGATCAGCAGAACGCGAAAAATTCCCAGCGGCCCAGTCTTGGCCAATAGACTGGAATTCTCAAACAAAAGTAAAAGAGTGGCCAAAACCTGCCCCGGGACAAAATCAAGAAGAAGGAGCAGGTCATCATAACGATAAGGAACCCACGACTTCGGAATATAATAAAAATACGCCGAACGAGGTTTCCTTGGATAGCCTAGGAAATGGAACTTTAACCACTTAGAGATGGGGATAGTCCAAAAGAGAAATACCACGGAACGAGATAAAAAACGAAATAAGAGAGCGAAACAAACCAACGAATAACGCCAAAAACGAAATAAGCGGAAAGATGGAAATACACTTTAATGGTGAGACCGTCGAAAAAAATATTTAAGAAAAGAAAATAAAAAGAAGAGAAAATCTTTTAAAAACACTGTAACAGTATTCACGTAACCCGTATGCGAGATAGAAGCGGCCAGAATAAAGAATATGTTTGAAATAGGGCAAGAAAACAAAAGACGCATAAAAACTTTGTATACCAATGTTCTCCAAAGCGCGAAAAAGCTGTTGACTTTTGCACACAAACCCACAAAGAGATGAACGCGTGGAAGTATCCTGTGAACAGGCTTTCAACGACGCACAGTGGTCCCTCAGAATTTCTATGCGGCCATAATTCGAAAAAATTAAAAAATTGTTATCAATGTGTTGTTTGACGTTCAAGGCAACTGGTATCGCATGTGGCAACTGTATCAATGTTATTGGTGTGGGATATGCCGCTTTCTGATCATCCACATCTTTTTATTTCATGGTGTGTGATCTCCGTGTTGAATAAAACCTTTAAACTGTTATTTCTTAACTCTACTGTTTAAAAGTTATTATTACAAAAAAAAATCAAAAAATTTACTTATTCTAAGCTTAAAAATTTCTTTTATATATTCATTTGTATTCTCTCTGTATTACATTTAAAAAATATATCAGTCATTTTTAATTTATATATTATATTTAAGTTGAGGCAATATTCTATTTGCTTATGATTTTATATATATATATACTTCAAAGCTTCTCAAAATTTTTAGTTTAGACATTCCTGCATATATATTATTATTTTTTTAAATATTTTTGTAGTTTTTTTATATTTTTTTTTATATTAGGGGGCAATTTATACATTTGTCAAATCTATTTCAAAACAATCTTAAGAATTTTTACGACAAAATCATTTTTTGAATCGAGATAATATTTTAAAATTTTCAGTCAACTTGATGTCAAACGTCAAAAGTGTAAATGAGCCCTTAGTTTTCATATTTTTGAGCCATGTGTGATTTTATGTTCTGAGTTTGAACGAATTTGGATGAAGTTTGCTATATGTATGTATGTATGATTGTATGGTTTTGAATGCGAACGAAGCTTCCCAGCAAAATCTGCTTCGAAATGTTACCAACACAAATGCAAGTATTTTGATGTTCACTCACACATATGCGATTTCCAAGGAGCAAGAGAGGGACAGTTCCTACATGTACACAAAATGTTTTCGAATTAAGTTCCCGATGCCCATTAAGCTTTACCAAGAGCAGGCACGTAGCCAGGCTTTTCAGACGGGGGGTTTTTTTTTATTTCCAATTTTTTGCTGCCTAACAATTTACATTCTTTCGAAACAATACGTCAATGAAACCGATAGTCGTAACAAAAGTAAAAAAAAGTAAGAAACAGAACTCCAAAAGAAGAAGCACCATAGTGTGCGTATAAAAGTTGCTAAAAATTTTATAACTTAAACCAAACCAAACAATCATTGCTGATTTTATTAATTAATAGTTTTAATAATTTTTTACAATCAGAACAGAGTTTACCCGAGAGGGTAGTTGATCAAGAGTGTGTTTTGCTGTGGTTCAGTGGTATGGAAAGTTCCAACAAAATCGACATACCAATATCAAGTACATTAAGAGATAATAAAAATATTATTTCATATTACACATTTCATAATCAAAATTTACACTTCATTTAAAAAAAAAAGTCTTTAAAACTTCTGAAAGTAGTCGATGAATAAAGTAAATCCCGATACTTGGTTAAGTCAGATTGTCTTAATTTTTTTTTTCGATCTCAAAATGTCACCAAAAATTAATTTTTGGACTAATATTGAAAAACTTTCGTGATATTCCTACAGAGTGAAATTTTTACTTGAAAAATTTCGAGTGGGTAAAATACCCATGTAAACGGCGCTCTGCCATGCCTGCATTTGATTATCTGCACACACAACTGCACATAAAAAGTTTACGATTACGAAAAAATTCAAAAATAATCGGGATTATTTGTGATTAATGAAAAAATTCGAACTATTCAAAAGATAATACGAATATTTTTTTTTTGAGTAACATTTAAATTATGCAATGGTGCTCAAAAATTGAAACGGAATTTTCTCGAAAACCTTACGTGATATAATTTTTTGATATTTGTCAATTTTTCGGGAGACAAAATCAAACAGAAGCACTAATAAACTTTTACCCTAGTCCTTATAACCGACTTTTACTACGAGAACGTATAATATAACCAAGTATGTTACAGGTGTGGCCAGTAGGAATTTTTTGCAATTTATTTATATTTCGTGGTTATTTCTTCAGGATTTCAACTACCTGTCATAAAGGAAATATATTCAACTACGTGTGAGTAAAACTTCGTCCAGTTCCGTTGGGCAGAACAGCAATAAAAACCACTTTTCGAGAGCAGAAAAATGAGCGCAGAAGACGCACTCTTTACATGTAAACGTTACTCATGTAAACGGCCAATTTGTTTGCAGCATTCAAGCACTTTGTTTGTATGTGAAATTTGCAACAATAAAGAAATAAAATAAATAATTTAAGTTATAAAAAATAAATAAATATAAATAAAAACATACATTTATATTATCTTAAAGCAAAAAACAATTGTTTTATTTATGTAGAAAACTTATAAAATTGCACTAAAAGATAGTGGCATTTGGACATTGATCGTCGAACCTAGTAGAGTATGTTTGAACTTTTGAGCTCCGCTCCAATTTTGTAACCGTTTCCGTTTTGGCTTCTTGAAGTTTTAATTTGTGCCAAAGAGTGCTTTGGAAATACAATTTAAAATAACATAGTCAGATTGACGACGGGTGGCGGGGGGGGGGGGGGTTTAACACCCAAAATCCCCCTTGGCTACGTCCCTGACCAAGAGACATTCCTGGAAAAACTTCGAGAAAATTTGGAAAATTTACCAGAAACTTGATTTGCTGGGTTGCTATATGCTTGCTTTTTAACTTAACTTAATCATTCGACTTTGATCGTGCGACATAAGCTCTTAACATTTCATATACTTACGTCTTAAATTGTAAGCATGTGCATGCATGAACGACCATCTATGCAGATACTTTTCTCATTTAAGGTATAGACAATATTTTTTATATATATATATTTTTTTTCAATTTATAATAATAATAGACCACAATACCCCCTTCTCCCTCTTAAAAAGTTTAAGGTTTGAAAAGCAAGAGCTGGAGTCAGCATGGGCCGATTTTGAAGCCAACAAGATGAAAATTAAGACCAGCTTCCCGGAAGACACAGACCATGACTATTACGCAAAAGAATATTACGGCCAAGTATTGAAGATTCGAGACCAATACAAGGCAATTTTTAAGAACAATAGGCAAGTCTTGCGTCACCAAGTAAGCCTATAACTGAAAAATCAAGCACGGTTATACCTGGGAAGGTACCAGCAATTATTCGGCGCCAAAACGAGTTTGGCAAAACAATAAAACGTCAAGTAAAAGAATTGATGGTCACGAAGGACATAACATCTTCGCGGCAAGCAATGCTACGGGAGTCAATAATGCGCCTCTGGACTTTCTTCGAAGAACTTCATTACAATATTTTTGAAACTTAAGAAGATCCTACAATTATGGGTTACAACACAGATAATTTTGAATCGCTAGAACGAGAAGTACAGAATGTGGTAGTCCAAGGCTATGAACTGAAATAGCCCTCAACAACGCAAAGGGAACAAGCGGCTCAACCCATTCAGCTTCCAAAGATAGAAATACCAAAATTCAACGGAAAATATCAAGAATGGAGACAGTTCCACGATCTATTCTATGAAGTCATATATAAGCAACCATTGGGAGATTGGCAAAAAATGTTCTACCTAAAGGGCAACCTAGAGAGGGAAGCTGCGCAACTTATCTCACATTTAACCGTTACCGAAGACAACTTCGAGGATGCTTGGACTCTACTATGCGACCGCTTTAATAACAAGCGACTATTAGTCAAATCTTACATCAGCAAGCTCATCTTGCAACCTCACATTCAAACTGCACACGCCAAGGCAATCAAGCCACTGCACGATACTACAACAGAATGCCTACTCTCGTTGAAAAATCTTGGAATAGAAACAGAGCACTGGGACCCATTCTTAAGTGTTTCTTCTTATAAAAAAAATTAGATCAAGCCACACATGACCTATTTGAACAGACAATTGAAAATCCGGAAAATTTACAACCAGTGAATAAATTACTAAAATTCTTGAAACTTCGCTTTCAAGCTCTAGAGGCGTCGGGACACAGGGGCACCAGCAAAGTATGCCTCAACACAACAAACGCACCTAGAAAATGTCTGGCATGTGAAGAGGACCACTACTTAGCCTCGTGTAAGAAGTACATTAGCTTAGCACCAGAGAAAAAACACAAGTTGCTTTTGACCGCAAAACACTGCCTCAACTGTCTGAAACCAGGCCACTATTCTCCAAGATATTTCGCAGAAAGCTGTGGTATTTGTAAGAAAAAACACCACAAGTCACTCCGTGAGGTATACGCAGCAAAGGGCCTTGAAAAACCAGCCCAAGAAACAACTCACACTGCAGCACAGTCAAAGACAAGCGCAGGAAATGACAGCAAGGAAACCATCGCAAACAGCCCAGCAGCCTCAGCACAAACGGCAAGTATACCGGTAGTGCCACTTTCGCGCACTATTAGATTCTGGGTCGCAAATCAATTTAATTACGAAAAAGGCCGCCCGCAAGTTGGGGTTAATGCAAATACCTAGTTCTGTAAACATTAGCGGCGTTGGACTGCTAAACAAAACGGCTCGACGACGATTATATGCAACACTTGAGTCAAGAATGGCAACCTTTAAGTACGATTTGGAAGACTATATCAACCATAGTCACCAATCAGCCGTCATTTAACGTCAATATAAACGAATGGCCAATACCTACCGACGTCGCACTCGCAGATAACCAATTTAACAAACCGGGCCCCATTGACATACTAATAGGTGTTGAATTATATTATGAAGTCGTGCAGCTTGAACGCATTTCATTGGGTGAAGACCGACCAATACTTAAAAAAAAAAGTCTTGGGTTGGGTAGTGACCGGCCAAGTCAGTGAAACAGTCTCATTATCCTCAGCTTGTGGCATGGTAAACAACAGCACCGAACTAGACTTGAAGCGATTTTGGGAACTGGAAGAAGTAAACGAGGCAAGCCAACACCAAACGCAAGAGGAGCAACAATGTGAAGAACAATGCAATCGCACAATCACAAGAACGCCACAAGGCAGGTTTATAGTGAACTTACCCTTCAATGGGGACGTTAACACTTTCCGATTTTCACATCAACTGGCAAAACAGAGATTTCTAGCTGTGGAGCACAGACTAAAAAAAGACCCCAGGCTGAAAGAAGCATACCAAAAATTTATGCAAAAATATCGTCAATTGGGACATATGACTGAGATAAATCCAGAAGAAATTTGTCATCCATGCTATTTTTTGCCGCATCATGGAGTATGTCGCCCAGAAAGCTCGACCACAAAACTGCGCGTTGTATTCGACGCATCCGCAACCGACTTCGACCAATATAGCATTAAACGACGTCTTAATGACCGGCCCCACCGTGCTCATGCTCCTCCAGACTAATACCTAGACCTAAATTTCCTTTATAAATAATATTCCGCACACAGGTAATTCAGTTAAGTCCTTTTATTAATTTACTTATTATTTTAATTACAATGTTTCGATTCTACTCTATCTCCTATTTGACTCGAAAGGACTTCCCTAATTCCCTGTCTAACACTTAAGTCTACGCTCCGATGTCGTGGCCCTTGGGTGAGTATGTGCACTGGAAGTTGAGACTTTGAATACTTAATCAAGAGTCCCGTTGTCGACGTTGATGCTTCCCTTTTATAAGGAGAAAGTGCTTAGGCTGCACTTTCTCGCCAAATCTGGAACACTTCCGCAATGATGAACTGCTGTTGTGCAATCGCCTATTTTCCAATTTCGCTGTTCTCTATAACTTCGTATATCAGCTGGTGCTGACGTAGTCGTCGTTCTCATTATCGCTGACCTACTTCGGCGTTCCAGTTCTAATTCTGCTTTGGTAACGATATTGCATTTGTTTTGTTTGCTTCTGTCTGTTATTCGCTGTTCATGCGAAAACGATTGATTCTTTCTGCTGCTCAGTACAGTGAGTACTCATATGTTGTAACTCACAATAACTTCGTGAAAATTTATTTTCAAAATAAATACTCAAAATTTATACGGCTCGGAACTTTATTACTATTAATGTTATTTTATACCTAACAGAAACGACTCATGTTGATGGTGCATTAAACACACCTTCAATTTTTTGGGCAAAGTTGTTAATTGCCTGTACAATAACGCGTCCGCTTTCCTCCATCGCTTTGGCCATATTATTAATCGCCCGCGATGTTGCCAATGACCTTCCGCTAGCATCTAATTAATAGAATAGATATATATAGTATATTTGAAATGAATTTGCTAACACAAACATTACTTTTAAAGCATCAGCTTGCTGCTGCGCTTACTGCACAAATTGCTGCTTGGTTTCGTCTACTGGCGGACGGCGACGTTTACTTGGGGAGCGCTTTGGAGTTAGGTCAAATTTGAGCCTTTTTGCGCATGAAAAACAAACAGCCAATAATGGAGGCCAGTAAGGCATCTAGGCCAACTTGCACACACTGCGGGAAAATAGGACATATAGCTGATGATTGTTGGAGCAAGTTAAGCAGGCTATTCTGCGATAAATGTAAAATTAAAAGACATCGCATCAATAAATTTTGCGCAAAAGGGGCTACACAGCAAAACCCACAACAAATGCCAACACAAAATAACCGTCGAGGGTCGAATAACAACAACCAAATACAGTGTTTCCTTTGCAAAGGATTCGGGCATATAGCCAGAAACTGCCCTCAACAAGATCAGCAGAACGCGAAAAATTCCCAGCGGCCCAGTCTTGGCCAATAGACTGGAATTCTCAAACAAAAGTAAAAGAGTGGCTAAAACCTGCCCCGGGACAAAATCAAGAAGAAGGAGCAGGTCATCATAACGATAAGGAACCCACGACTTCGGAATATAATAAAAATACGCCGAACGAGGTTTCCTTGGATAGCCTAGGAAATGGAACTTTAACCACTTAGAGATGGGGATAGTCCAAAAGAGAAATACCACGGAACGAGATAAAAAACGAAATAAGAGAGCGAAACAAACCAACGAATAACGCCAAAAACGAAATAAGCGGAAAGATGGAAATACACTTTAATGGTGAGACCGTCGAAAAAAATATTTAAAAAAAGAAAATAAAAAGAAGAGAAAATCTTTTAAAAACACTGTAACAGTATTCACGTAACCCGTATGCGAGATAGAAGCGGCCAGAATAAAGAATATGTTTGAAATAGGGCAAGAAAACAAAAGACGCATAAAAACTTTGTATACCAATGTTCTCCAAAGCGCGAAAAAGCTGTTGACTTTTGCACACAAACCCACAAAGAGATGAATGCGTTGAAGTATCCTGTGAACAGGCTTTCAACGACGCACAGTGGTCCCTCAGAATTTCTATGCGGCCATAATTCGAAAAAATTAAAAAATTGTTATCAATGTGTTGTTTGACGTTCAAGGCAACTGGTATCGCATGTGGCAACTGTATCAATGTTATAATTAGTTGCCGTGGCAACAAAGTAACGGGGAAATTGGCACAGTGAGCCGGTTCCGTGATAACGTGTGTGTTTTTAAAACTTCGCGCAACGGGTTACTTATGGGCTATTGAACCTTATGTTCATATAACTAAATAGGTTTTTTTTCGCTGATTTCAAACCATTTTTTTATTTTTATTTTGATACTTTGCAACCCGAATATTAAGATCTTCAAGAAAGTACTTTTTCTACATTTTCATTTTTGTATAATTGGGTGTGTAAAAAGAGGTGAAGGTTTGCTAAAAAATGTAACTTCACACATTTCTTCCTTGAGGTGTGTTTATTGACCACCATTTGTTATTTGTTGCTACTTTTTGCTCATTTTGGAGAAAACAGTAGGAATTTGTTGAAAAATACACTTTAAAAGCGTAAATTAGCGATTTTGGCTCAGAGTTTTTTTCCCCACTAGGTGCTTAATCAGGCACGGCTGCAGAATTTTGGAGCGGGGGTGGAGCTCCCAAATTTTAGAGTATATAGGAGCATCTGCGCCCCATTTCACTGTCATACTTGCTGATTTCTGCTGTTTTTGCCTGCAATCTTTTTCTCTTCTGCTTTGTATATTTTTCTTAAGCAATACAATTGCAAAACAGTTGTTACAGTTTGTCCACGTGGGGTTTTAACCCCCAATCCGCCCTCCCCCTTGCATCCACCCTGCGCTTAATGCATAACTTTAGCTACAAAAGGTTTCATTTGCAATGAGTTGTTATTGCAGTGTATTAGTCATAAGATATAACCACAGCCTTAGCTGTCTCAGTATAAAGTATCTTTAAGTCAGCTGACGGCTTTTGACTTGAGCTAGCTCTCAATTGGACGTACATCTCATTCGAAAAATAACTTTGGCACGTGCGGACCCGATAAGATTTTTAATTAACGAATATCAAGTAAAGACATCGAGTATTATTAACTCCTTATTTTATATATGGCAGCACCGATCACATACAGGATGCTATTTCAGCATTTAAAAATTGAAAATTTTAAAATTGGAGTAACACCAGAAGCCAAATTGTCGTTATATTCTTATGTTACTTCAAAAGTCGTACATGAAGACATAAAGGAAGAAGTTGAAAATACGAGTCAGGGAAAAATTTAAAAATTTTCTATATCAGTTGAAAAATAAATGGAACGCAGCTTCGAGAATAGAGGAACGCTTTCTTTCTCAAGAAGAAGCATGGCTTAATCGAGCTTTAGAAACACAGGAAATAATTGGTGAGAACAATTATTCACGTTAACTATATGAATTATTGGATGATTAGTCTTTTTAATCATGGAAATATAGATCATTTGGATGTGATTAACTGATTTTAGATCAATTTAAAATAGGCATTTTTATAAGATTTTGACAGTAAACTCTTTGAAAATACTGTAAAAATTTTTATTGAAAAACACCAAGGCGTATTTAACTAGGTAATCTTACTTGAACAAAATGCTTTTTCTTTCCAAGTTTTTTTCGATTTAAGTTATCAAAAGTGACGTTTGTATGACAAAAATTGCTGTTAACATGACATATGTTACCTAATCTGGTAGTAAAAATTTAGATTTTTAAAGAGATTTAATGGCAAATGACATTAAAATTTGTTGAAAACGGCTGTCAAAGTTTTCAAATGATTGAATGATGAAGATTTTCTGTTAATTGTCTTTACTGATCTCCGTACCTGGGGTTGACGAAAAATCGAAAGTTTTTTCCACATTAATTGATAAAAAAAATTATGACTTTTTTTGCTCAGAAAATTTGAATTGGTTCTTGAAGATATTGAGATTTTTGCGTTGAGTTGATTTTTAATTTTTTGTCAAAAAGCTTAGGCCCATCCAACAACTCTAGGGGGTTGAATGATGACACATGGTCGCCTTAAGTTTTTGTAGCAAGCACTTCTGGTGGCTGTAGCAGTGTTTCCACAAAAAAAAAAAAAAAAAAAAAAAAAACCTGGACGTCCACCAAAAACATTTGACGACTCGAAAGAGAGGACAAAGCGGAGAAAAGTGTCTGCGAAAGGTAAATTATCTATCGGTGTTGTCTAAATTTTTATAATATTCTCATCAACTATAATATTTTTAGCATCAATTATGACAACGCCGGAAGCAATTGGTGTAGCTAAGCTAAAATTAAGGAAAAAAGGCCTACATTCATAGCCTAAAATAATAACGGAAGTTACAAATGCACATTCAATTGCAATAACGGCGAAAAATAAAGATATTCCAGTCACAGGATGCAATCCCATACACCAATCAAGAAACAGTAGCTTTTCTCATAGAAAACGACTTAACGAAGAAGAAGTACATGATTATCAGGCTTGGCACTAAGCTCAGGAAGTCCAATATATACCAAAATATGATATTGTATTAGAAGGACAAAAAGGGTGGTACCCAGATGGTATTGTCGTTTCAGAAAGTAGATGTTATGTCCCCTTGCAGAATTTACTGGATCATACGAATTCAAGAATTTTAAAAGTGATATTAGAAATTTTTAAAGATGAACTGCCAGCTGGAGAATATGAATTGATCTCGAAATGGAGAATTGATGGCTCCAGCGATCAATCAAAGTATAAACAGTTTTTAAAATATAAGGATCGCGAAACCGTTTTAGAGAATAGGCAATGTTCATTCACTTGAAGATTTGTTTATGGTTGTGTTTATGATTAAAAATGTCTTGTGTTTTTTGCAGTTTGTTGGTAGTATCTTTGGTTCCTCTCGAACTAAGGAAAAAAGAGAAGAAAACAATAACAACAGTATGGAAAAACATCCGTTATTTATCCCCGCTGTTTTGCAGAACAATATCTTTTGAGTTTGTTAAAGAAACTCAAGAGAAAACCGAGAATGCACCCGCAATATTCAAGAGCAAATTTCCAAATTGATTCCTACATTTTTGTGTGTTGATGAAACAAATATCTTAATAAAGCATAGTCTCATTTTGTCTATGATAGATGGTAAGGTGTTGGGAGTCACGCCTTGACTCCAACATTAAGGTCCCCTCCTGCTCCACCTCTGCAAACTTATAGAAGTGTTTGAATGTTGTAACTCATCAACCGGGCATGATATTCGATACTCAACAACAACAACAAGTATCATGCACAACGAACGACGATGAGCGAGCAGCGATCAACTTGGCAGAAAGACAGACAAAAAGAAAGAACAATAAAAGACAACGACACCAGCAACGCGGAAGTGCAATTCAGCACTTATGACTGGGTCAGTTGTTCTTTGGCGAATAACTAGGTCAAATATTCTGTGGCAATATCACAGCAGATCAACAATAGTGACAAGAAGAAAGTGCATCACATCAAAATAAAATTGCGGACAGTAGCCAATTCAGCACTTTCACTGAACTATAAGCGGTCAGTCTCGTTCTTTGGCGAAGGGAGACTGATTGTGACCGTTCCAGCAGATATTCTCGTCTAAGCGCACGTACTAACACGAAGCCACGACGCTAAGATCCAGAATAGGTGACAAGTTTCAAGTAAATTGCATCAGGATCTAGGATTCGCATATATTTCTGACATAGCCATAAGGATTAGCACTTTCACTGAATAATAAGCGATTGAACATTGTCAATCTTGATCTTTTATTTACGGAAAGGGAGACTAGGATTGTATGACGTGCGTACCTACCCAAGTGCCACGAAGTCATACCGTTTTAATCGCACGTATCCCAACATTAATTGGCGCAGCCGGTATTCAACTGTCAGTTGGATCCAGAACCTAGGACTCACAACGATTTCATAGTCAGATTGTCTTGAAGCGTAGTGCATGATCTGTGGAATAATATTAAAGGATAGACATGAAGGAACTGGAACATTTTATAAACACGACGAGTCGCACCGCCTAGCTGAAGCTATTTTCACAGATCTTGTCTTGCGGACGATTGAAATAATCTAAAAGGAATATAGGACTTATGACGGTGAACGTACCTACGCCAAGTGCCACGGCGTCATACCTCTTGAATCATTTTGATCCCAGGACATTTTGTTTAATTGTTGCGCAGAAAATATTCAACTGTTTCAGATAGTTCCAGACAAGAAGCAGAAACGATCGAGACGAAAAGCAGCAAAAGAAAAGTTCGATAAATCAAAATGGATGTGGATCTTGAAACGTGTGCAATGAGTCCCGTTGTTTTTCGCTTTGTTAGAAAATTAAAGGATAAACTGAAGCGGACTGCAGTACCGCAAAGTTTTAAACCTTCTATGGAAGACGAATTAGTCAAACTCAGACAACATCTACACCAGTCAGAAATAGATGCAAAAACAATCGTAGCAAGTATTTGGGAGTTAATAAAGGAGGCAGGACTAAATAAGGAAAGCTCACAATTAATTAAGGATCAAGCAGTGTTAGGACAATTTACGAAACTTGCAGAAGCAAGCTTCCTGATCGACCAGGTGAAGGGTACATTTGGTGCATTAAGTCAGACCTTAAGAGAAAAAATAAAGACATTGGAAGACACCGTAATACTTCTTGGAAAAAACTGTAAAAAATTAAGGAAACAAATCGAGGAACAGAACAAATTAATAGAAAAGGCAGAAGGAGAAAACGAAACCCTTAAGGAAGTATTAAAACAGTCAGTAGGAAAAGAAACAGCAGAAGCTTTAGAAAAGGACAAAGCAAGTCTAAAAGCAAGTGAAGAAGAAGTCAAATATCTGAAACAAGAAGTTAGAAAACTAAAAAGTACATTAAGAACAGTTTGTGCAACTTCTCCAACATCAAGCCCGAATACCGCAAGGAAGATTAGAACAACGGGTACTAACATAGAAAACTTTGAGATTCCAACCGTTACTACAACCCCTGTAGGAACAGCTAGCAACAACATAATAAATTTTGAATTGCCATCTACTACAGCAGCCCCTGTAGGAACAACTATCACTAACACAGAACGTTTTGAGCGACCGTCCGTCACACCAAAAAACATACCGAAGATTCAAAGAACAATGGCAACGCAATTGCAAGCGGATGAATTAATGAAAAAAGTGGCTCACCTGGTACCACAATTTTCAGGCTCACAAACCTCAGAATTATTTGGGAAAGCAGAAAAGCTCATAACAGGAATCGAACTATTGAAAAGTGTTGTGAGTGGCAGTGAATCAAGAGATATTATAAAATGCGTCAAAAATAGATTGTCAGGATTAGCGTTTACAAAAGTGAGCCAGCGATTAGTAACTAGTCTAGACGACATAAATGAAATTATTAAGAGAGAGTTCTTAAAGCGCAGGAGTCTGGAGACAATCCGTTCCGAAATAGCAAGAGCAGAACAGCAGGCTAATGAAAGAGCATCCACGTTTAGGGGAAGATTGGAAGTCTTGTTAAATGAGGCCGAGGAAATTATAAATAAGTTATGGAATAGCTCGGAAGCAGTGTCGGCACTCAGCGAGTACAGAAGATTAGCAAAATTCAGGTTCATTTTAGGTGTTCGAGACTCATACATGCAGAGCCGCCTGGAAATGAACAAAGATAAACCAATCGCGGATTTAATCAGGTTAGCTGAGGAAACAGAAGAATTGCATTTTGAAAACCATGTAAAATGTCAGTCTACTCATGCCGTGAACCAATTTGTCCCTATGGGACCCCAAACAGTTCCATGTGCTTTTTGCAATACAGTAGGTCACACTTGGGATGTGTGCATACAGAGAAGGAATACACCTTTCTGCAGTGTTTGTGCTGAATGTGGGCACGAACAGAGTAATAAGTGCAATCAAAACAATAGCAAAGATATATTATTGACTGAGCATTCTTGTGCGTTTTGCGGAAAGATGGGGCACTTGGAGAACAAGTGTTTTAGCAGAATAAGAAAATTATTTTGCAACATTTGTAGGGTGAAGGGTCATGAGAGCAATAAATTTTGTAGGCCAAGACAGGGACCACCAGAACAATTTAATCAAGCAAACCAGAACTCGGGACAACCTAACTCATCCCCAATACAAAACTTCAATCCCTTCCGAAGCCAAGGTGCTGCCCAACCTTTTACTCCAGCCTTTACGAAACCGGATTTCAATAAACCCCAAAATTCTACTACGCAAAATTTTAGTCAAAATTCGAGTCAATACGATTCACAAAATTCGAATAGAACACAGACACAATACGTTAACCAGAGACAAACACCACCTTTTATGGATAAGCCGCCTGGGGGTATGCAATGCTATAAGTGCCATAATTATGGTCACATAGCCAGATTTTGTAAAGAAATGCCTCAGCAGGAAAGAAATAGTCAGGGAAACTCTATGCGGCCCGGTCAAGGCCAATAGGCCGGAATGCCCAAACCCACTCGACAGTTAAAAAGCCAAGTCTAGTTCCGGTCAAAGAAGAGGGTAAAGAAAAAGAGAAATTAGTTAATTTAAAAAATACAAAAAAAAGACAGTTAGTTTTGAGGAACTAGACATTAATAAGATTTTTATCGATGACATAGATAGTCAGAACATAGATAAGAAAGTAAAGAATATAGAAAGTAAGAAAGAAAACGAATTGAAAAATAGAAAGGAAAACGTTTTAATGAACAAGGATAAAAATCCAAGAGAAAGAGAGCACACAACAAATTTTACAAAGGGATTAGTAACCATATGTCAGTCCGCGATAAGAAACGAAGTGAAGGAGGAGCCTAACGTAGTGACCCCCGTTTGGAACAAGAGTAGAAACAAAAAGAAAGACGGATTTCCATTCTGGAAATTATTTTGGTCCTTTGTGATGTTTTGGGTTGTGTTGGCTAAAAAATCTGCAGCTTGTTTAGATGGCTTAATCAAGTATGTAGAAAATAAAAGATCAAACTTTCAACTTCGACGTCAAAGGCAGAGAGATGAATTGCCGAACTCAATCTTCAATGATGCGTTTATAGTATTTCCCTGTGGACAAGCTGTAAACGATCAAGTAACGTTGTTGGTCGACACTGGGTCGGACACAAGCTTGATTAAGTTAGAAGCGCTAAAAAATAAAAATGAAGTAAATCAGTTTGAAACAATCCGGTTAGTAGGGGCATTTGGAGGGGACATTTGCAGTAAAGGCACAGTAGAAATGGCACACGCGCGCCAACCGAATTTAAAGTTGAAATCTCATGTTCTTCCACGAGGGAGCAAGATTCCGGGAGATGGACTGTTAGGCAGAGATGAACTTTGGAATCGATCCGTAATAGATAGTCGGAATAAAGAGCTTTTGTTTTTCGAAGAGGGGAGTGAAGTGACAGCCATTCCACTGGTTGTTTCCGAAGAAAAGACGATTTGTATTGCGGAAGCAGTTACGATAAAAGCAAGGGAAACAAAAATAGTGGCGATTTGTGTAAAGGGAATGTCAGGAGAAATAATAATAAACAAAAAGGAAATATTACCGGAAGTTTTCGTAGGAAGCACACTGACAAGAGTTGAAAATGA
Organism: Chlorops oryzae; assembly: GCA_020466095.1. Classification (NCBI taxonomy): domain Eukaryota; kingdom Metazoa; phylum Arthropoda; class Insecta; order Diptera; family Chloropidae; genus Chlorops; species Chlorops oryzae. The sequence continues at coordinate 58,765,353 of CM035807.1, read as the reverse complement.
AACGGGGGTATGTGCCAATTTTAAATACAAGTAGTAGAGCCATACGTGTTGATTCTGATATTGTTTTAGAAGGGGAACTCGGTACTAATTTTGAGGAGCTAAAACCACTCAATATTAACCAAATGAAACAAAACAGTGATGTAAATAGTCGTTTTAATCTCTTACTGGAGTCAGTTGACTTAGACAACACTCTAAACAGTGAGGAAATAAGTTCAATGCAGAGAATTTTTAAGGATTATTCCGATGTTTTCCACTTAAATGGAGACATGCTTTCTTATACCACCGTGTTGGAGCATGAAATCCCCACAGAAACAGGACAACCACCAATAAATACCCGCCAATATAGACTGCCAGAGCATCAAAAGGCCGAAATAAATTCTCAAGTCAACAAAATGCTTAATGATGGCATTATTACGCCAAGTAAATCACCTTGGAACTCCCCAATAATTCTGGTACCAAAAAAGGCAGGGAAAAATGGCGAAAAAAATGGAGATTAGTAGTAGATTTTAGGAAAGTAAATGACGTAACAATAAAGCAGGTGTTCCCGATACCTCGAATTGACGAAATTCTACACCTTTTTCAGTTTGATTCCAGAAAATGTAACAATGATTTCCGAAAGCATAAATTTGATTTCAGAAACACAGCAATGACTTCAGAAAGCGTAAAATTGTATTCAGAATCGTAAAATTTAGTTCCGAAAGTGTAATTTTCAATTCAGAAACAGAACATTGATTTCAGAATGCGTTAATTTGATTTCAGATCCGTTAGTTTGAATTCAGAAATATAACATTGATTTCAGAAAGCGTAAATTTGTTTTCAGAAAGGGTAAGTTAAAATTGAAAAACGTAAGTTTGATTTCAGAAATATAACTGTTGAGATTAGGGGCAAGAGAATGAGTTGACGTACCTGATCTTCCGCTGCAGATTGGAGGGGTTGCCGTGTGCGATGGTTTCTCGTGCGACGTTTACGCGACGCGGACTATTTGTTAGTTTTTAACGTAAATTTAAATTGGATGCCTTCTTGGCGGTAGTATAATAAAAATGGATCGTAATCGATAAAAAAAATAAAATAAATCTGCCTTCTAGGCGATGTGGTCTTTTGTTTTCACTTTGTTCAATTCAGTGCACTGTCTTCTTGGTGTGATTTTTGTTATTTTTTTTTTTTTTTTTTATATAAATTCACTTTGATTCTGTTTATAATTTTATTTTTTAAATATTTTGACGATTTGATTTTTTGTTTAATTTTCAATTAAGAGATTTCGTTTCGATTTTTTGGCGATTTGATTTTTGTCGGAGGGCGACTTTGCGCGCACGAACGTTTTTCGGCGAGATTAAATTTTCGAATGTTCTACTCTGAACGGCCAGAGCTCGCTCGAGCTCGAACTTTTAAGTGGTACCAAGAAAAAAAGGAGATTTGACTAATTCGCCGCGCTTTAAAGGTTCGGCTGCGTAGCTGCGGCGGCGAACACGAACAAACTGCCCGCCTTGCGCTACGCAACCATAATTCCCTGCTTACCTTTCCCTCTGCAGCAAGAATTCCTGGACCTCTCGCAGCGCCTCCCGCACCCTCTCGCGATCGATGGCCCTTACCGGATATCGGGAGGGACTTCCACTCGATGTTGAAAGCGTCGAGGGCGAACGGCGGAAGGGAGAAAGGGCAAAGCGGACTCGAGGTCTCTGCCGAGACAACGCCCGGCGAGCAGTTCCCCTGGTGAGATGGCGATGACGCTCGGGCCCCGGCCCTGCACGACAGGAGGATGGTGACGGGCGATAGCGGTCTGAGCTCGGTGCTTGCTGTCGGGGAAGTGAGGCTGGCCGGCGTGGATGGTTAAGCGAATGGCGGCGTCGCTGTCCCCCTCGTTGCGCTCGGGCGAGCAATCGGCGGCGGGGGCTCTCCGGGCTGCGCTCTCGAGAGTCATCGGGCGATACGGACCGGGCCTGTTGGTGGATGAGAGTGTGATGGCGCTCCCCACAGACCTTGCAGTTTTGTCGCGCCGGACACTGTATCCTCAGATGGCGCGATGACAGACAGGAGAAGCAGCATTTATTCTGCTGGACTGCGAGCAGACGCCTTGCCGTGGTCCAGCGCCGAAAGCGCCGACAGCGGGCGAGCCCGTGATTGCGGCCACATATCACGCACTGCCGTTGGTGCTCCATGATGTATGTCTGAAACGAATAAGAGATCTTCATGAGCGGACAAATCGTGATATACAAAGAGATGGGGAGGAGGGGGTGTTGCGATTGGATGACGAATATTAGTCATAAAGCTTCGGAAAGGTCTACAGGAAGCAGGCAGAGTTTCGTGATAGGTCTTGTGACGACGCCGAACTGTGTCTTGACCTCGACGATGCGTACGAGGCCATCATCTCCAGGATGCACTTGAATGACTCTCCCTTTTCTCCATTCAAACGGGGGCAATTGAGCGTCCATGACGACGACAAAATCGTCGACCTTCATATTTGGTTGTGGTACCTTCCATTTATCCCTTTTGTGGAGACTCAAGAGATATTTGACTTCCAACGTTGGGCGAAGCGATGATGAAGAATTTTCACCTTTTCCCATCTCGTAGTGAGCGGCAAGTCTGCTTGAGGTTCTTCGGGCCAGGCGGTGAGAGGGGCTCCTCGAAGGAAGTGACCGGGCGTCAATGCTAGCGGATCTGAAGGATCATCGGACATCGGAGTGAGGGGACGCGAATTTAACACCCCCTCTATGCGGGCCAGCAGGGTGGCGAATTCCTCGAATGAGAACTTATGTGGTCCGGCAACTTTCACAAAATGAAGCTTGAAGCTCTTGACCGCCGTCTCCCATAGTCCACCCATGTGGGGCGCGTGGGGCGGGATCATATGCCATTCGAAGCCGTGCAGCGAATATTTCTGTTGAAGGTCGTCAGCAGCGTTCGAAAGAAAACGTGCGAATTCAATATCCAGAGCGTTTTTAGCACCAATGAAATTTCGACCGTTGTCTGAAAAAACCCGTTTTGGCAGGCCTCGCCGTCCGACGAATCGATCGAACGCGGCTCGGAAAGACATCGTGGATAGTTCTGAACATAATTCGAGGTGCACCGCCTTGGTGGCGAAACACACGAAAACGCTGACATAACCTTTTAGATATGGTGCGGTCCGAAGAGCAGAGGTCTTGATGTCGAATGGTCCGGCGAAATCGACACCGGTATGCGTAAATGGTAGCGACAACGTCGATCTCTCAGCTGGTAGCCATCATCTGGGTTTTTAATCGTTGCTTATGGATCGTGCATATATGACACCGGGTGATACAGCTCTTGATTTTCCGTTTCAAACGTGCGATGTAGAAGTTTTGTCGAACCATGCGAAACATGAGTTGCGCACCGCCATGCAGGAGTGTTTTGTGGACGAAATCCAGATAAGGGCGGCAGAACGTTGACGCAGCCGGTATTATGATCGGATATCTCTCATCGGGTGTAAGGTCTGCATGTATTAATCGGCCATTGAACACAAAATAAGACGATTTCTCGCAACCGTCAGCTCGTCTTGTGAAAGTAGGAGTGTGGTCGGCCTCGGCGCGAGCTCTCTTCGCGCTTGCTTGCAAAATCGCAGTACAAATCCGAGTACTCTCAAAGCTCGGTCGTAAGATGAGAATCTGGCTAGGAGATCCTCAGTCTCGGTGATGGTAGTGAAGGCGATCGTTTTTCGTTCTTCGATAATGGGGGGTGGTGGCGCCTCAATTTGGGGCCATTTTGCGGGTGGCTCCACAAGCCAGGACGGTCCATGCCACCAGAGCATATTCTCATGTAGATCTTGCGCTAGCATCCCGCGCGTTCCCAGGTCAGCCGGATTTTCCCGCGATCGAACATGGTGCCATGGAGTACTCCCGATATTGGTCAGAATTTGGGAAATTCTGTTACCGACGTAAGTTTTCCATGCATTTGGAGGGCGCTTCAGCCAAGCCATTACGATCGAGGCATCAGTCCACAAAAATGTTTGATGTTCATGAATATGTAGTTGAGCGTTGACCGCTTTGATCAGCTTGGAAAGCAGAACTGCGGCACAGAGCTCGAGCCGCGGCAAGCTGACAGTCTGAAGCGGTGCCACTTTGGATTTCGCCGTAAGCAAGTGGGCGTAGACTTGATTGTGGCTTTCGATGCGAAGATAAAGGGCTGCACAATATGCTCGCTCTGAAGCATCGCAGAATCCGTGAAGTTGAACGGAGGCGGTGGGGTCGTAATGGACCCATCTCGGAATTCGGATTTGCTCGATAAATGGCAGATCAGTTACAAAGGTGTGCCAGCGTTCCAAAGCCTCAGTTGAGACTCGTTGATCCCAGTCAGTGCCTTCGAGCCACAGTTGTTGCATCAGAACCTTGGCTCGAATGATGATCGGAGTCAGCCATCCCGCTGGATCAAACAATTTCGCAATATCTGAAAGGATCTGGCGTTTGGTGGTGGACTTCGCGGCGGAATGAGTACTTAACTTGTAGGAGAAACAATCCATGACAGCATTCCATCGAATTCCTAACATTTTGGCATCACTGGCAGATCTGATCTTCAAAAACTCGGCGTCGAGAAGATGCGAGGGGGCGACGTCTTCCAATAACGTTGGATGATTCGCAGTTATTTTCTTCAATGGAAACCCGGCGGATCTGAGCGTACGTATGAGCTGCGCTTGCGCCACACAGGTTTCTTCCAACGTATGTCCTCCGGCCAGGACATCATCGACATAGGTTTCGTTTTTCAAAATGAAGGCTGCCTGTGGAGCATCTTCAATGGAATCGTTGGCCAGCTGATGGAGCGTTCGAATGGCTAAAAATGGAGCACAGTTGACGCCAAAGGTGACCGTTTTCAGCTCAAAGTCCCGGATCGGCGCCGTGTCATTTTCGCGGAAGAAGATGCGCTGGAATGCCCGATCCTCTTCATGCACTAGAATCTGTCGGTACATCTTTTCAATGTCCCCATTGAAGACGAAACGGTAGAGCCGCCAATTGAGCAAGAGGATGACTAGGTCTGATTGCAACACCGGTCCCACGTGAAGTATATCATTCAGCGACAGGGCGGAAGAGGTTTTCTGCGACGCGTTGAAAACGACTCGTACCTTGGTGGAGGTGCTCTCAGGCTTCATCACTGCATGGTGCGGGAGATAGAACGAAAAGAAATTATTTTCTCGTACAATCTCAAAATCAGGGCATGGTCCCATATGATCGTATGTGAGATACTCCGACAGAACGGAATTATAGGTGTCGCGCATAAGTGGCTGCTTTGCGAGCCTACCCTCCAGGCTCCTATACTGCGTCAGCGCTCCAAATCGTGACGAGCCCAAGCGAAGAGCGGCTTTGGAGAATTCATCCTTAAATGGTAGACGCACGACGTATCTACCATCCGAATTCCTAGTGGTGGTTTGAGAGAAAAATTCTTCACAATAGATGTCTTCTGGAAGAAGAGGAGGGGAGGTCGTGATTTCTTCCTGCTCCCAAAACGATTTGAGTAACTCGTGGAGTGACTTGTGGGGATCTCCGGAGGAGACTTGCGTCGTAAACGCGTCGGTGGTTTCGCTGGCGATCAGCCCACTCAAATACCAACCGAAGACAGAATTCTGTGCAATAAGGCTTCCTCCGACATTCATCTTGACGCCCGGCCGCAGTAATTTCGGCATGATATCAGACCCGATGACCATATCGATGCGGGCTGGATTCATAAACCGGGGATCGGCGAGCTCCAACGATGAGATCTCGTGGGGATCCAAATTGGAGACCCTTTTGGCCGGAAGCCAATTGGTCAATTTCGGCAACACCACGGCGTCGATGTCTTCCTCGAACGAAGAACGAGGCGATGCGAGCGTGATGGTGCACTCCTTTTTCGCGATTTGGGTGCATTGGCCACCCATGCCGGATACGTTGCAGATTTTATGAGTCGTCGGCAAGTTCAACTGCAGCTGCATGCGTTCCGTTAAAAATGTTCTCTGCGAACCTTGGTCTAAAAGCGCCCGGACTAGGAATCGTTCTCCATTATGTAGAATCTGCGCGATGGCCGTTGGCAAAAGCACCTGTGTCTGACTGATGGAGACGTGTGCGTGTGTCTGAGACGTGGAGGGGATGCTCACGGAGCTCGAGGCCTCTGGTTGCGCATGGAAATGCGGCGGTTGGCTCGTCGGAGACGGGCCCATCTCCGGAAGAGATGTCAAAGAGGGGGTAGAGGCTTTCATGTCCGTTGTTGCAGACGCGCTCGCAAAATGCAACAAAGTGTGATGTCGCTGTTGGCACTTCGCACAGTTGTGTGTACTGGGACATTTGGACCGTTGGTGATTGATAGCGAGACAGTTGAGGCAGCGCTTCGATTTTGTAACAAGTTTAAATCGCTCCGCGACTGGCATCTTCAAAAATTGGGCGCATGGGCGTAAGGGATGGTTTCCGTTGCACAAGGGGCACGACCCTGGAGTCTGATCCTGAGTGTGGAAAACGTTGGTCGATGAAGTTGATTGGTTTGCAGATAGAAACGGCGCTTTCACCTTCGTGAAGCTCGAAAGGCGTTCGACGACCTCATAGCGGTTGCTGAGAAATTCGTTCATCTGTTTCCACGTCGGCAGCTCTCGATTCGATGAGAGCGACTGCTCCCAATATGCGATCGTAGCGGCTGGCAGGCGGCTGGAGCAAAAATGAACGAGCATGTCATCCCAAAAATCGACCACTCCTTGGCTTCTCATCATGGTGATACAATCGTTGACTGTCGTCTGAATTTTCAAAATTCCTTCGCTGGTCTCGTCTTCAATCGCTGGCAGATCGAACAAGGTCTTCAATTGGTGATCGATTAAAATGCGCTTGTTCTCGTACCGCGCTTGGAGAGCCTCCCAGGCGTGCGAAAAATTCGATCCACAAAGGGGGTATCCTTTGACAATCGCTCCGGCGGCGCCTGTCGTTTTATTGTGCAAATAATACAGTTTTTGTACAGGTGGCAAGCTCAGGTTGTTGATATACACGGCCGTTAACATGTCACGAAATGCTGGCCACTCGTTGTATCCTGCGGAAAAATTTGCAACGTCACACGGGGGCACTCGAATAAAATGATCTTCTGGCGGCATCTCAGCAGATGGGGGAGACGTCCTTGTGCTGGATAGTGGTGGATGGGAGTGCGAATGCATCCGTAGCAGATCCTTCAGCTGAGCGCGCACGATAACTTGGAGGTCGCGACATTCATTATACGTTCCTTGAGCCAGAGCGGCAACTTCATCATGCCATACGTCGTTTGAGCGGGCCGCGTCGTAAGTCTCTTGAACCCGCCTCCAACAATCCTGAATTTCTTCAAATTTAATCTCGAGGAGTGACTCTGTTTGATTCAAGGGGTCAGACTGCATGATAATGTCGCAGTAGCTTTTAAGCTGCTGTACCGCATCGTTGAATTTCAAATCAAAAGACATGTCGGCAACTTTGATGAAATTGCGTCACAAAATCAGGTGCCGTGCTTCCGGAATAAAGATAAAAATTATTTAGTAATATCTCAGCAAAGTAACGAATATACTCGCCCACGCTTAAATTTGATTTTGCCAAATGATCGATGTGACGATGGATGAGCTAAGCTTTGTCGGGTGCGGAAAATACCGGTCGTAGGGCACTATGATGATCGAAGGCGTACGAGCACCCTTCAAGTCCGTCGCAAACGAACGTGTGGAAAATGCTTCGCAAAAGAAAATAAAATAATTTGCAGCCGTGGCAGTGAATCGTTCTAAATTCCTGCGCTACAATATAACTTTATGTTGACAGTACAGTGCGACCGATACCGACGGTAGCGCACTTCCAGTTCCAGACCTTTATTTTCGCAACACCCCCACAAATTCCTGCAACCCCAGATTCAATATTAAAAAATCCAAACGAATTAATAAATTTTATTAAAATCAAATTCCAATCTTTCAAAATATCAGTAAAATCAGCAATTCCAAGTTAAGAAATTGCAATACGCCAAGAGACAAATTCGAATGATTTTTTCCTAATGTTTGCCCACTGTCGCAGAATTTCATGCACGCTGTCTAAGCCAATTTTTCGTACGCACGGGCAGAGCACAGGCTGCGCGTAAGCAGCGCACAAGCAGCAGAGGAAAAGTGAGACTTTCAATAGCGATCGACAGAACGACCGAACGACCGAGCTTCAAAGCGACGCTTTCAGTTGCCTTGTCACTGCGGCGAAAAGCGTAAAAAAAACGAGAGCTTGTGCGTGTGTGTGGTTGCAGGCGAACCGCGATTCCAATAGCTGTGGCAAGTTCGGCCGCACAAACTCCACTCGATCACGTTTGATGTTCGATGCGACACACTGCGTGGCAACTGACCAACTCAACAATTGTCCCGTACGAAGTTTGACTAGAAGTACAGGCGCTATTTCCAAGCAAAGCAATGAAACAAAAAAAGGAAAAACAACCGCAAGGCCTTGATGCTGGCTGTGTTCGTTCGCAAAAAGGGAACGAGAAAATCTAACGCTGCTGGCAGACCCGTTATATGGCTATTGGTCTGCAATATTCGTTGTGCACAAAAAACCACCACCAAAGGCGACACGGGTGTGCGAGCGAGATAGGTGATACGAATATGAAGAGAAAGGATGAGTCGAAACGGTGCTGTGTGTCACGTGCCTGGATCGTGCTGCCCTGACCTTTCTGAAGGGCAAATAGCAGTAAAGGGTGACCACACGTGGCGTACTTTCTCGATCTTTCCTCGCAAGGGTTGGTCCTCCAGAACCTGTTTCCAGGCTCCTGGCACGGGATCGCCAAATGTTGAGATTAGGGGCAAGAGAATGAGCTGACGTACCTGATCTTCCGCTGCAGATTGGAGGGGTTGCCGTGTGCGATGGTTTCTTGTGCGACGTTTACGCGACGCGGACTATTTGTTAGTTTTTAACGTAAATTTAAATTGGATGCCTTCTTGGCGAAAGTATAATAAAAATGGATCGTAATCGATAAAAAAAATAAAATAAATCTGCCTTCTAGGCGATGTGGTCTTTTGTTTTCACTTTGTTCAATTCAGTGCACTGTCTTCTTGGTGTGATTTTTGTTATTTTTTTTTTTTTTTTTTTTTTTTTTTTTTTATATAAATTCACTTTGATTCTGTTTATAATTTTATTTTTTAAATATTTTGACGATTTGATTTTTTGTTTAATTTTCAATTAAGAGATTTCGTTTCGATTTTTTGGCGTTTTGATTTTTGTCGGATGGCGACGTTGCGCGCACGAACGTTTTTCGGCGAGATTAAATTTTCGAATGTTCTACGTTGAGCGGCCAGAGCTCGCTCGAGCTCGAACTTTTAAGTGGTACCAAGAAAAAAAAGGAGATTTGACTAATTCGCCGCGCTTTAAAGGTTCGGCTGCGTAGCTGCGGCGGCGAACACGAACAATAACATTGATTTCAGAAAGCGTTAAATTGATTTCAGAAAGCGTTAATTTGAAATCTGACGAGTAAAATTGAATTTGGAATGCGTTATTTTGAATTCAGAAATAGAGCATTGATTTCAGAATGCATTAATTTCATTTCAGAAAGCGTAAGTTTGAATTCAGAAACAGAACATTGATTTCAGAAAGCGTTAAAGTGATTTCCGAAAGCGTAAGTTAAAATTCAGAACAATATATTTTTATATATGTATTTACATAAAATATTTTTTTATGTACATAGGTTTATATGCCCACTTGCATATCATGCAACGCAAGTGCATCTGCCTGGAATGTAGTGCTGTGATGAATGGCCCGTGCGCAGTCTCCTCCGGAAATCGTTAACTTTGCCTCGTCAATGAGCCCTTTCAAGTACTGGAACGCTGCTCAGAGAGACCAGGTCTTTGGACTTCTGGAATTATCATATGGCCTTTTACAAAGGTCATTATTTTGGACCATATTATCTCAATGGGATTCAACATTGGGATTAAAGATTTTTTTTATTTCTAACATGCTTATTCTAAATTGAAATTAACGCTTTCTGATATCAAATTTACGCTTTCGGAAATCATTTTACCGCTTTCTGAAATCAATGTTATGTTTCTGAATTCAAACTTACGCTTTCTGAAATGAAATTAACGCATTCTGAAATCAATGCTGTATTTCTGAATTCAAAATAACGCATTGCAAATTCAATTTTACTCCTCAGATTTCAAATTAACGCTTTCTGAAATCAATTTAACGCTTTCTGAAATCAATGATATATTTCTGAAATCAAACCTACGTTTCATAATTTTAACTTACGCTTTCTGAAAACAAATTTACGCTTTCTGAAATCAATGTTATATTTCTGAATTCAAACTAACGGATCTGAAATCAAATTAACACATTCTGAAATCAATGTTCTGTTCCTGAATTCAAAATTACACATTCGGAACTCAATTTTACGATTCTGAATTCAGTTTTATAATTCTTATTTCAAATTTACGCTTTCGGAAATCATTGTTACATTTTCTGAAATCAAACTGAAAAAGGTGTAGACCAGTTGGGTTGTAGTCGCTATTTTACTACTTTAGACTTAGCTAGCGGCTATCACCAGGTGTTAGTCGACGACAAAGATAAGGAGAAAACTGCGTTTAGCTCAGGGCTAGGACATTTTGAGTTTGCAAGGCTGCCGTTCGGTCTCACAGGCGCGCCGGCAACGTTTCAATGCATAATGAATAGTATTTTGACAGGATTGCAGGGAATGGATTGCTTTGTGTATCTGGATGACATCGTCATATACGCCAGTAATTTACAAATGCATGAAACACGATTACGAAAGGTGTTAGACATACTGAGGGAAAACAACTTGAAACTACAAACAGAGAAGTGCCAACTTTTAAAACGGGAAGTAGTATATCTAGGTCACAAGTGCTCGGAGGCAGGTGTTTTACCGGACCCAGCCAAGGTAGAATGCGTGAAAAACATCGCGCCACCCAAGACTGTAAAACAGTTACAATCAATTCTAGGATTGATTAATCATTACCGAAAATTTATACCTAATGCCGCAAAAATAGCATTGCCTTTAACAAAATTGCTTAGAAAGGACGTTAAATTTAAATGGGATACCGAATGCCAAGAGGCAATAAACCAGCTGAAAAAAGCTATAACCAACCCCCCGATCCTACAATATCCTGATTTTCAGAAAACTTTCATTCTCACAACCGATGCTAGCAATGAGGCGCTAGGAGCAGTCCTTTCCCAGGAGTAATCAGGGCATGATCTTCCCATTTATTACGCCAGTAGAGCGCTTAGCGAGACGGAAAGACGTTATTCAACAATAGAGAAGGAGTTTCTGGCAATAGTTTGGGCAGTAAAAAATTTCAGGACATATCTTTTGGGCAACCACTTCAAAATATACACAGACCATAAGCCCCTCAAGGGCATAGCAAATTTGAAAGAGCAGGATACAAGGCTAGGTCGTTTTCGTCTGAAACTGCTAGAATATGATTTTGAAATTTGCTATAAACCAGGGAAGAATAACTTAAACGCAGACGCCCTCAGCAGACTTCCTACACTCAAAGGTGAAGTATCAATCGTAACACGATCGAGAGCACTAAAGCAAGAAGAACCAATAGAACCAGCCATAGTAGAAATATTTAATGGAAACGAAGAAAGTTCAGTAAATGTGGACACAGCGGTTTTCCTTACCGAGTTAAAAGAAATGGAAAAAGTATTAAAGGCGTTTCACGATACACCAATCGGAGGTCATAAGGGATTTTTGAAAACGTATTTCCGAATTAGGAGGCAGTTTAAATGGGAGGGCATGCAAAAACAAATTAAAAATTATGTCAACGCATGCAAGCTCTGCCAACAGAACAAAAGCTGGAGAGCCGAAAGATTGAAAATGACCATAACGGACACTCCCCATAGGCCATTCGACAAAGTTTTTATAGACATAGTTGGACCACTCCCAGTCTCACCTAGAGGAAATAAGTACATCCTCACCTTCTTGGATGATTTTTCCAAATACTTTCTCTGTATTGCCATCCCTGATGCGGAAGCAACAACTATAGCAAGAGCATATTTTAACGAGATAATTTCAAAGTTTAATATTCCACGGACACAAGTAACGGACAACGGGACAAATTTCATGTCAAAATTGTTTAACGAAGTTTGCAAAATTCTCGGAATAAAGAAGTCTCAAACTTCCCCGTACCACCCACAAGCCAACGGCGCTCTTGAACGGACTCACCGACCTCTTGCGGAATTTCTCCGAAATTTCGTCAATGAGGATGGTGTTGTGAGTCCATACTCGACTCACGAGCATTCAGCATGGTCATATGATCGCCATGTGGACAGCGGTATGTCCGAGGATTTTTCCAAGACCATCTGCCACTACAACCATAAATGTTTTATTTCGAACAATGGCAACAGCAGCAAACCGATAGAGCGCGGGTCAGCGTCGAGCATATGCAAGAGTTCGAGAGGTTTCGACCTGCAACGCAACGTCCCTGCAATAGTGGCATGTACGCAGGCATAATTATAAGCGTCTAGCCATTCGTTATCGTCTAAGCGAGTTATGACGGTCCTGGGCAAATTCAAGGACGTAGAAGATAACACTGGAAAATCCTTATTACGGTTATCATAAAACGCTAAATTGAGGTTGTCTTTTAAACATAGTCGTACCGTAATAAAAGTATTAGGGTTGGAAATTCGAGCTGCCCTCTGTAGGGATGTTTATGTTATGTATTACCTGCACTAGTATATAAGGAACATTTTTGAATAAAACGAGAGAGTCGTCATGCGTGTTTCAAACGATACACATTAAGAAATAAAAGAAAACTTAAATAGATCTGAATGGTTTTATGCATTTAGAAGAAACGTAACATATTTGGCGCAGCCGGTATTCGACTGATTTTGCGGTTGGATGCGAATCCGATTTAAATTTAATAAAACGCGGTAAAAAAAAAAAAAAAAAAAAAATTTTTTTTTATTCGGAACGGAAATTTATATTAATAAAAAAAAAAACCAACGGTAGCAGTTAGCAGTAACAAGAGTAAGCAGTTTACGAGAGAAGGAAGGACAAGGAAGAAAGAAAAACTTAAAGAAGCAAGATGATAAAATCGGTGAGTACATAAGAAAAATATATAGGTTTTTGTTTTTCTCATCCTTGAGTCCCAGTTGGTAGCATTTGTTTTTTTTTTCTTCTAGACAAAGTTATTTTGTTTCTGCCATATGGCCGAAGGAATTAAAGTATTAAAAGAGAAATTAAAAAAATTCGAAGACGATTCCGACGTCATTCTGAGAGAAGCAAGAGAATTAGTTCAAGAGGCAAACTTTAATAAAGAAGTCTCAGAATTAATAAGCAATCACATAGTGTTAGGGCAGTTTTCGAAAATTGGAGAAGCGACATATCTTATAAACCAAGTTAAAAATAGACTAAGCGCTTCAGAAAAAGAGAAAGAAGAAAAGATTGAGTTGTTGGAAAACACAATAGAAGGTTTGTCACGAGCGTGCAAAAACTTGAGGAAACAGATTGATGTTCAAAACAAACTAATAGAAGATTATGAAAGTACTAATCAAGAATTAAGAGAGGCATTAGCTAAAGCAGTCGGTGAGGAACTAGCAGAAACACTAGAAAAAGATAAAGAACGGTTGAGAGAAAGCGAAGAACAAGTAGAAATTTTGAAAGAGGAGATAAAACATTTGAAGCTTTCTTTGAAAAACGTGTGCGATACTAATAATCCTCCAAGCCCTAATCCAGAACGAAAATTCAGACAAAATAGCACCAACACCGATTACACAGCAAGTACGAGCGATCCAAATTTAATTCCAGTATCAAGAAATCCCATTACTGATACCTTTTTACAGCCCATGAATCCAAATCTACCAGAAATAAATATCAACATGCCGAATCCGCCACAAATAGATGAATTAATGAAAAAGGTCAACCGATTGGTACCATATTTTTCAGGATCAGACAACAAAGAATTGATATTAGAAGTAGAAAAATTTGTTACGGGAATTGAGTTGTTAAAAAGTGTGATTGGCGGTTTCGATGTGTCAGACATCATTAAGTGCGTTAAAAATAGATTGTCAGGGGAGGCTTATATGAAGGTAAGCCGAAGAACAATAAACAGTTTAGATGAGCTTGGAGATTTAATAAAAAGAGAATTTTTAAAGAAACGAAGCCTAGAAGTAATTAGATCAGAGATAACTAATGCAGAACAACAAGAAGAGGAAAGAGCATCGGCATTCGGGGGAAGATTAGAGTTTTTATTAAATGAAGCAGAGAGCTTAATTAAAAAGGATTGGAGTGACGTGGAGGCATTAGCAGCGCTTAGCGAATATAGGAAATTAGCGAAGAATAAATTCATCTTTAGGGTAAAAGATCCATACATGCAGAATCGCCTGGAAGGATCAAAAGATAAACCTCTTGCAGACCTAATAAAATTAGCCAAAGACTCAGAAGACCTGCATGAGGAGAATAACAGAAAGCCTTTCTTTAATCAAACACTCCCAGTAGGAACGCAAAACATTCTTTGTTCGTTTTGCAATTTGGTAGGTCATACATGGGACATCTGCTCACAGAGGAAAAATACGCCCTTTTGCACCAGTTGTGTCCAGTATGGGCACCAATATAATGAGAAATGCAATTTAAAGAATGAAAAGGCCACTGTTTTCAAGTATGAATCATGCAATTTTTGCGGAAAAGCAGGACATTCAGAGGAGAACTGTTTTAAGAAAATGAAATCATTGTTTTGCAATTTATGTCAGTTAAATGGTCACAGAACAACCCCATTTTGCAAACAAAGAAAATCAGACATTACCGCACAGAGAAATTCACAATCAATGAGGGAGCCATTTGGCCGGAATCAAGGGACTAATAATAGAGCAGGAATTCCCCTAAATTCGCAAGCCTCAAACCATAGCGCGGAAAATATCCGTATGCAAAACATGCGTTCAGACAATAAAAATATTAAATGTTATAAATGTTCCCAATTTGGACATATAGCCAAATTTTGTAAAGGGCAACAGATAAATAGTAACAACCAGGGAAACCCCCAGCGGCCCGGTCAAGGCCAATAAACCGGGACGCCAGATTAAAATTCGAAACTAATAGGCCCAACCAAAGCTCGTCTGGCAAAAAGAAAGTAAAATTCATAGATACGAAAGAGGAATTTAATTTAGAGGAGCCAGACATCTCCAAAATACTATTAGAGGATTTAGAAGAGGAGTCGAATAGATTTAAATTAAAAAATATTGATAGTGTGAAGGAGTTGTTATTTAAAAGAAAAATAATAAAACCAAAAGTGAGCTTTGGCAGTGTAATTGTCCATAAAGAGAGTTCTAACGAAATGACAGACAAGAGCCAAGTGAGAGAAAGTATCATATCTCTTTGCCAGGAAGATACTAACATAAAACTAGCTCAGAAAGGCAAAACGACAGAAAATTTAATGAATAAAAACGAAGATAGAGTAAAACTTGTATTTTTAACGATTTCTTTTGTGTTATTCATTTTAAGTTTTCTAATCGAAAAGGTCATAGTGAGCTGTGTTTGGATTAGTAAAATGTGGGATGAACACAAAAAACAGGTCATTACAAAAACATCAAGTAGCAATGAATCGGCACTTAACATCGAAGGTTCGCAGTCAGTGTCAGACGACGCATTTGTAGTATTTCCCTGTGGACAAGCTATAAATAAAAGGGTTACCTTGTTAGTAGACACTGGGGCTGACACAAGTTTAGTTAAGATAGAAACATTAAAATTACACGAGACTATTGATGAAACGGACAATAGAAAGTTTACAGGAGCGTTCGGGGGTGCATTCAAAGTAAGGGCACAGTGAGAATGATACATTCTGAAAATCCCCAATTAAACTTTAAATTTCATGTAGTACCAAAGGGTACTAAAATTCCAGCAGATGGACTGTTAGGACGGGATGCTCTAAGAAATAGAGCCATAGTAAATCAAATCAGAAAGGAAGTTATATTTTACGATCAGAAAGAAGAAATTGCGCGTCTACCACTTGTTAGTACCGATAGCAAAAGGATTTGTATTGCAGGAGCAGTAACGATCAACGCTAGAGAAGCAAGGGTAGTGGAAATTCAGGCAAAGGGTCTGTCAGGAGATGTTGTTATAAATAAAAAAGAGATTTTCCCAAATGTGTTTGTGGGAGGAACTTAAACAAAAATTTATAATGGAAAAGGATATATACCCATTTTAAATACGAGAAACAGTACTGTTCACATAGGCACAGCCATTGAACTAGAGGGGGAAGGGATGACGAGTTTTGAAGAACTAAAGTCCCCAAACATAAATTATCTAGGAGAAGAAAACGAGGTAAATAATCGTCGGAAAATTTTGTTAGAAACGGTTTATTTGAATAAAAATCTTAACGAAGAGGAGAGAAATTCTATGACCAAAATTTTTGAAGAATATTCAGACGTCTTCCATTTAAGTGGAGACAAACTATCTTACACAACGGTCTTAAAACACGAAATCCCTTCTGAACTGGGCCATCCGCCAATAAATACGAGACAATACAGATTACAGAAAAGCATAAAAAGGAAATAAATGAGCAAGTTGAGAAAATGTTAGCAGACGATGTGATTATGCCAAGCAAATCGCCTTGGAATTCACCCATTATTTTGGTCCCAAAGAAAGAGGATAAAGATGGAAATAAGAAATGGAGGTTGGTTGTCGATTTTAGAAAACTGAACGAAATAACCATCAAACAGGTTTTTCCAATCATAAGAATAGATGAGATTCTTGACCAATTAGGCTACAGTCGTTATTTTTCCACATTAGACTTAGCTAGTGGCTATCACCAGGTGTTAGTTGACGGCAAGGATAGGGAAAAACGGCATTTAGCACGGGTATGGGCCATTTTGAATTTGAAAGGATGCCATTCGGTTTGACAGGAGCGCCAGCCACTTTTCAACGCATAATGAATATATATTAACCGGTTTGCAGGGAATAGATTGTTTCGTATACCTGGATGACATTGTCGTCTATGCGAGGAATTTAGAATCCCATGAGACACGATTAAGAAAAGTATTAGGAGTACTGAGGGCTAATAATTTAAAATTGCAGACGGAAAAATGCCAATTTTTAAAGAAAGAAGTGGTATATTTAGGCCATAAATGCTCAGAATCGGGTGTTCTACCAGATCCTTCCAAAGTAGAATGCGTTAAAAACATAAAGCCACCGAATAACATTAAACAGTTACAGGCGTTCCTTGGCCTAATTAATTATTATAGAAAATTCATCCCAAAAGCCGCAGAGATTTCTTTACCACTAACTAAACTATTGAAAAAAGAACAAAAATTTGTATGGAGTGAAGGTTGCCAAGAGGCAATGGACAGACTGAAACATGCAGTAACAAGTCCTCCAATATTGCAATATCCCGACTTCAATAAAACTTTCATTTTAACTACAGACGCCAGTAACGAAGTTTTGGGGGCAATACTTTCTCAAGGAGAACAGGGACAAGACCTACCAATATACTACGCTAGCAGAGCACTTAACGCAACAGAAAGACGTTATTCCACCATAGAAAAGGAATTTTTGGCTATAGTATGGGCAGTAAAAAATTTTAGAACTTATCTTTTGGGAAATCACTTTAAAATATACACAGATCACAAACCACTTAAGGGAATAGCAAATTTAAAGGACCAGGACACCAGGCTAGGCAGATTTCGTTTAAAACTTTTAGAATATGATTTTGAAATTTTTTATAAACCAGGTAAAAATAATCTAAGCGCAGACGCATTAAGTAGACTTCCGGCCGAAGAAAATAAAATATCGGTTATTACAAGATCGAAATCACGAACAGGAAATGACATAGTAGCAGAAGAACCGACAGAAATAGACATAGCAGATAACAGCGTTTCAGACAGCGAAGACACTGCGGCATTCATTACCGACCCACAAGACATTCAGAGAGTGTTAAAGGTTTTTCATGACACTCCAATAGGAGGCCCTAAGGGATTTTTGAAAACATATTTCCGAATCAGAAAACAGTTTAAGTGGGAAGGGATGCAAAGACAGATCAAGAATTACATAAATGCGTGTCAGCTTTGCCAAAAGAACAAAAGCTCCCGCATAGATAAAATGCCGATGGCTATTCATGGTATTCATAGTATTAATGGACATAGTTGGTCCACTGCCTATTTCATCCAGGGGAAAAAAGTACATCCTTACATTCTTAGACGATTTTTCAAAATACTTTATTTGCACACCCATTCCAGATGCGGAGGCATCAACAGTAGCAAGAGCCTTTTGCAATGAAATAATTTCCAAATTTAATATCCCTAAAGTATTAGTAACCGACAATGGCACTAACTTCACATCCGTCCTATTTAAAGATGTTTGCAAAATTCTTGGCATTACAAAATCGCAAACTTCGCCATACCACCCGCAGGCCAATGGTGCACTCGAAAGAAGTCACCGGCCTCTTGCAGAATTCCTTCGAAATTTTGTGAATGAAGATGGAACAAATTGGGACGAATGGCTGCATCATGCTATGCACGTGCATAACAACACGGTACATTCGTCCACAAAACAAACTCCCAGTAGAACTCTTTTCGGCTTTGAATTCGAGATTCCAATAAAATTAAAACATAAACCAGGTCCCTTGTATAATCCCGATGATTACAGCAAAGTTTTAAAGTATCAAATTCAGAGAAGCTATGAAATTGTTAGACACAATCAAAAAGCCGCAAAAGAAAAGTCGAAAACATATTAGGATAAAAATTCAAAAGAAAGAGAATTCAGGATAGGGGATAAAGTATGGCTGAAAAATCAAAATAGGCAAAATAAATTTTCACCTATTTGGGAGGGACCGTTCGAAGTGGTTTCCATTCTGTCTCCAGCTAACGTAAAATTACTTATAAAAGGAAAGGAAAAAACTTATCACAAAAATTTCTTAAAATTAAACCAAAATACAAAAGAAATTAACACTTCAAAAGAAGATTCAATACATCAGATCAAGAGCTCAATCCAAAAGTGTGATAGCTCAAGCAAAATGTCAAGCGGTGATAAGATTTTTAAAGAATACCTCAGCCTTTCTAACCATGTAAATCAAGCTAAAATTATAAACTTCCAAAAAAAAAATTTATCCAAAAACTATTTCAAATTGACAAGACAGTATGACTAATCAATTTTATATTTTCAGCATGAAGAAAGAAATGGAAAAACAATTTTTTTTGTTTTTTTAATTTTTGTTTACTATTTTTTTTCGCTTTTGATCAAGAAACGAAATTAGTTGAAAAATGGCTAGCTATGGAAATTGTACATACTTGATTGGGAAAAGAGCGACAAAGATAAATTTAAAAAAAAAAAAAAAAAAAAAAAAAACATTAAGCAGTTGAAAGAAGCTTGTCCAAACTTTTGAGCAACATTAAATTGATTAAATTGATAGTAAAAATTGAGCCATTGAGAGGAAGATAAACTGTCATTAAAAAAAAAAAAAAAATAAAATAAATTAATTTATTTTTATTTTATTTTGGGGTCCAGTTAACACATGTAAAAATATATATATATAATAATAAAAAAAAAAACTACATTAAAAATTTTTTTTTCTCAGAATCTGCGGAAAATTTCCTTGAAAACCGTAGAACAGATGTCATACTTTATAAGCGAGTTAATCTTAGCAATGCATCTTGATAAAATAAAACAAAAATAAGAAAAAGTTTAAAACAAATAAGAGCATAAAATATAATGAAATAAAAAGAATAAGTTGAAAAAAAAAAAAAAAAAATTTTTATGAGTAAAACGCAAATGAAAAAGAAAAGTAAATGAAAAAGGAAGGAGAACAAACATTTCTTTGAAACCTAGAATTAAATGTATACAAAATAAAAATACCAAAAATTAACTTATCAAAGTAAATAATGATAATTTGGTTGATGCTTATTGGGATAAGAAATATATGTTGAAAAAGATTATATAAAAAGACAATTTTGCACAAAAATTTTAAAAAGATAAAAATAATAATAATAATAATAAAAAAATGAAAAATGTTATAGCATATTCCGATTTTTTTTTAAGCAAAACAATTCAATTGAAACAACAAAGAGTATTGAAAAAACTAAAGAAATTGAAACTTGTAAATTTAAATTGTCAATAACTAATAATCAAGTTAGAAATGTAGAAAAATAAAGCAAAATTGAAAGCAGAATATTAATAAGTGACAAAAATCTTGAAATCGAAATTTAAGAAATTCTCAGGTTAAATTTTTAAAAGTAGAAATAAGCAATGAGAAATTTTTATTAGTTGATAAAAAGAAAAAAGTGAAAACAATGTTAATATGATAAGAAAAGTAACAATTGATAAATACGGAGATTTTTTGGATTTGAAATATAGTTAAGAAATAATTACTGAATTTTTGTAGAAACACGCACGTTAAAATCGAATAACCAACATCAGCAGGACAGCAGTTTGAATTTCCAACAACCAGCACATAATCATCAAGCTAAAACGGACTAAGCAACATCAAAAAACCAGAGTTCATGGGCAATAGACAAAAATACATAATACAAGCAAGCGGTACCATCTATGCCCGATTCACTCAATCGAAACACGCACAAGTTATCATCAAGATGCAACGACTCCTTTAAAAGGGGGAGGAAATGCTAGGAGTCATTAAAACAAACTTCAACCCGTTTACGTCGCGATGCTCGCGACTCCTTGAAAAGGGGGAGGGATGTTGTGAGTCCATACTCGACTCACGAGCATTCAGCATGGTCATATGATCGCCATGTGGACAGCGGTATGTCCGAGGATTTTTCCAGGACCATCTGCCACTACAACCATAAATGTTTTATTTCGAACAATGGCAACAGCAGCAAACCGATAGCGCGCGGGTCAACGTCGAGCATATGCAAGAGTTCGAGAGGTTTCGACCTGCAACGCAACGTCCCTGCAATAGTGGCATGTACGCAGGCATAATTATAAGCGTCTAGCCATTCGTTATCGTCTAAGCGAGTTATGACGGTCCTGGGCAAATTCAAGGACGTAGAAGATAACACTGGAAAATCCTTATTACGGTTATCATAAAACGCTAAATTGAGGTTGTCTTTTAAACATAGTCGTACCGTAATAAAAGTATTAGGGTTGAAAATTCGAGCTGCCCTCTGTAGGAATGTTTATGTTATGTATTACCTGCACTAGTATATAAGGAACATTTTTGAATAAAACGAGAGAGTCGTCATGCGTGTTTCAAACGATACACATTAAGAAATAAAAGAAAACTTAAATAGATCTGAATGGTTTTATGCATTTAGAAGAAACGTAACAATGGCACCAATTGGGATGAATGGCTGCACCATGCTATGCACGTGCATAACAACACAGTCCATTCATCCACAAAACAAACACCCTGCAGAATTCTTTTTGGCTTCGAATTTGAAATTCCATTAAATTTAAAACAAAAACCTGCACCCCTTTACAATCCAGACGATTACATTAAAACTCTAAAGTATCAGATTCAAAGGAGCTATGAAATGTCAAGAAATAACCAAAAGAACGCGAAGGCAAAGTCAAAAAAATATTACGATAAAAATACGAAGGAAAGGCAGTTCAAGATAGGAGATAAGGTTTGGCTAAAAAATCAAACCAAAGAGCACAAATTTTCACCAGTGTGGCGAGGGCCGTATGAGGTAGTCGAGATTCCTTCTCCGACCAATGTGCGTTTACTGATAAAAGGGAAAAAGAAAACTTACCATTAAACTTAGTTAAGATTCATAAACAAGAAATCTGCGCAGTAGAATGTATATTAGATCCCAAACAACCAAATACATCAGATATTTTAGAAGATGCAACCAATGTGAACGACATAGTCGAAGAAAACGAAAAGCTGCCGAAGGTAAACAATGAAAATATCAATTAGTCATTGCTTTATGAAAAATAAATACAAAAAACACGATTCTCAAACGTGAAGTGCAAAATTCGATCAATAGCCGAGTGAAGCTGCAAATCAACAATGCAAAAGGATGATCAGATTACATTCAATGACCAACTAATGTGAAGGGATTTCATTGTACACATAAAATACATTGCCACTCAACAAGCCGATCGAAACAAACAATCTAAAATGACTTTTGAAGCACATGGTTTGAAAGCAATCGAAATATTGCTTATCGATATAGTTATGTTCACAGAACCAAATAAAAAAGCAGTAAAGTTGGCAATATTGGGAACAGAAGCATAAATGACATAGTTAAAATGTGGAAATTTGCAAATTCGCTACTTTAGAAGGATTCAATTACAGAAAATAATTCACGTTCATAGCGAAAATAGAATTAGAGAAATTTAAACAGATGATAAAATCTTCGAGTAGTATCGACAATAAATGGCAGTTTTTAAGTTGGCCAGACGGGAAGAGCACGACCAACCCCGCAGAGCTAATTGAAGTTCTGGAAATAAAGTGAAGCAATATAATAATACGTTCTCGACAATGATCATTTAACATTGTAAATCGGCCTGGCTTTTAGTTGCGGGGACGCAACCCCGGCATCAATCGAAAAATAGCATTAGATATAGCCATCGACAGTTTAATACGCAGGTTTGACGAAACCATAATATCTCCTTAAAGTTGAACAAATCAGTGGAAGAAATTCGTGAACAACGGGCTAATGCAGTAGGTAATAAAGACCAATACAATACAAAGCAAAATATAGAAATATATTTTGGTTGGAGTAAGGGGCAGAAAAAAGCAGAAAGTCAATTTTGCATACTCTTTTGCGATGGGCTCGCGGTTCAAGAGTAGATAAAACAAGTAAGTATGAAATAAAAGTAAGTATGAAATAAAAAAAAGTATGGAAAAGTTTTCTGAAATAGTCACGAAACTAAATAATAAGAGGGATAATGAAACTCTCACAGTAAATTACGCAGAATGTCCACAACTGCCAAATCAATTCGATTGTGGCCTGTTTTTGCTTAATTTCGCAGAACATTTTTTCATACAATTGGAGGAACACCAACAGGAAATTGAATTTTCTAAATTAAATGCAAAAATATGAAGAAAGTCATTAGCGACCTTAATTGAAAATTGGTCAATACAGAAAAATACAGAAAAAGAATGCAAAATAACGCCAAACGAACATGAATGTCTAACTGAAATTGTGAACTAATTGAAAAAAGAACGAAAAAGTAAAAATGAAAAAAAAGGCGACATAGAGAAAAGAGTCAGAATAAACAATAAACTGTTTAGAATAAAAATTACTAAAACAAAAAGAATTAAAATAGATCAAATGTAAAAGTCAAAAATAATAAGAAAAATTCAGGTGAAGGGTAATATATAAGTATCATTAAGTACTGAAATTATATACAAAACAAAATATATATATATGCAACTGCTGACAATCTCTGGTTTAAGCTCGTAATATAATAACACTTAAAAAGCGTGCAAAATGTTTGACTAATAAGATAAAGTATTTGAGCATTTAAAGTAAGAATTTTAAGATTTTACATTTCAAATATCCAAAACAAAACAAAAAGTACGCCAAATGGTTGACTCATCAATAAATACAATAATCATTCGATTGGCAATATTATGCATTTAAAAACAAAATTAATATATATATATATATATCGGGTGAAGGGTACAATTATTAGAAAAATTCAGGTGAAGGGTAATATATAAGTAACATTAAGTACTGAAATTATATACAAAACAAATATATTAATAAAGAGAAAGAAGAAAAAGGGCAAAATTGTACGAAAAATAATAAGCAAATTTAAGTTAGTCATAATAAGCAGATCTACCTGGCCAAGCGAACCCAACAAAAGTCAGTAATACTCAACACATCAAGGGCACTATCTTTAAATGCACAACAGCGAACAACAAGAATTTTGAACAACAGCAACGACAACTACAGCGAGTGCATAAGTATTAAATGCACAACACCAGTCAACACAACAAGTACATAGCCTCAAATGCATCGAGTCAGCGACAATTTCAACCAACACTAAATCCAGCATCAGTGCATAATACGGCAACGTTCTATCAACACCTCGGGGGGGAGGGGGCAACTGGGTGAGTTGCTTTCACCCCACACAACATAAACAACACAACCATCTCTCAAGTCGCGATCATACCCAACATAAGCGCACAAGCTATAGTTATCACACTAATGGTCATAGCTAAAACTATAAAAAGTCGACGACAACTGACACACAACAATCAGCTGATAGCGACTCGGCAATGAGCTACATCGACCATTTTCAAGGTCATGCAATATTTGCGGCATGAGCAGCGTTCACCAAGTTCTGCTTAGCTGTTATCAACAACGGCCTACCACAACAGTAGACAAATCAACAAAGCAGACACGAATACACACATGTCAATAATAGCACCTACATCAGCCACGATACTCATGACTCATTGAAGGAGGGAGGTATGTTGTGAGCCGTTTCTACTCACAACCCTTTCACGTTGACTCTGATCGAAAACAAATCAAATAACACCGCAGCGAACGAAAATAAACAAACGACCCTGAAATGAAAGCTGACAAAATTGTAAATTCATGGTCAAGGTCGAAACAACGCCGAAGTCGAAGCCAATAACCGCAGCAAGCGACGAAATATGATCAATCGCAAACGACAAACAGACGAACGGCGAGAACGACGAACGAATCAGTTTCGCATGATCAGCACATGCCAAGCAGAACACAGAAACAAAGCAACAAGTGACTATGACGACATCACCAAGAATTGGGTCAGCAGTCGCAGCACGAGAAGCATTGCCACATCGTTTTCCGCATTCCGAAGTTCCAGCCAGAAAGTGCATGCTAGGCACTTTCTCCCTATAAAAGCAGATGATCGACAATTGGAAAAGGACTGGTGATTAAGTATTCAACGTTCCGGTTCGAATTGGCTTGTACTGACCCAACGGCAACAACAATTCAAGTCTGAGCGTTTATTATGATTTAGGGAATTAGGGAAGTCATTCGAGTGTAATTCAGGAGTTATTGCAGTAGGAATAAGTGTTTTAAAATATAAATAAAAGAGTGGAAAAGAATCCTTCGATGTACATTTATTTGAAAGAAGGAAGTTAGGGCTGTGTATTTGTAAAATACACGAAAATATATAACGTTTTGGCACTAGGCTGTGTGTCCTTTTCAGTACACACCCTAGCCACAACAAAGGTAAGGCTATGCATTTTTTAAGTCTACATATTATATTCTTCAATATGGATATCATAACTTAAACAATTTCATATCACAGGTGTGTACAGCGCTAACTGAAGTGAGTAGCCAGGGGTGTCAAATTTGTAATTGTCCACCATCCGGGATGAATAACTTGGAAAATGCTACGGTTATGGGTAATCTTGATAATCTTGGATATGGAATATCGGTTCTGCATACCAATATAGGAGTATTTGAGTGCTTGCTTCACGTTTCATACAAATTAGGAGTCAAAAAGTGGAGGGTATGAACAGATTCAATCTGTAAGGGAATAAGTGAGAAACTGAATCAATTATGTATATATTTTTTGTAGGTTCAAAGTGACGAAGATAAAGCTGTTGTACAGAAATCCAAAATAGAAATACAAGAGAAATTTGCTAATGAAACTGGCCTCTTAGTAGATGTAGTTTTACAAGGAATATTTTCATAAGTGATTTGTTAATGGAAGTGCAAAAGACGACGTACAATTAATATTTTGAATTGTCTATATCCAAAAGGAAAAGGTACAACAAACGATGGCAACACGGCCCATGTTGCAGTTGCATCCACCCTCCATATGGCAAATATTTAACCGCTGTTTCAAATGATGAATTTTTATATTACAGGTTAACTATCAGAAGAAGCATCAGAAGCTGCTAATAAAATTATTCGAAACTTTCGCCGCAGTTTCACTAGGAAAGATAACCGAATCCACAATGTGGAACATCTTTTTAACAGGCTAATGGTTTCATAAGATCCGTATATTTCATCGTTGCGAAATAAACAATCAAAGCAAAGATCGAAAATTTCAAAAGATATGCAAGACCTCCTAATTAAAGATGAAGAAGCCAAACCGAAATTGAAGGACGTTGCGGAAGTTGAAGATTTAGAGGATATTGTGGAGTCTGACGAATTGGAGGATGAACCGGAAACCGACGAATCGGAGGATGAACCGGAAACTGACGAATTGGAGGATGAAGCTGAATCTGACGAATCGGCTGATGAAGCTGAATCTGATAATTTCGAGGAATAAGAAGGCTAGAATGATTCTAAAGAGGAAGCGGAGTCTAAAAATTCTGCAGCGACAATGTAAGACTAATCTTAAGAAGAAAGTGATGGACACGAATAACATTAGTTTGTAACATTTTACATTTTTATTCCACTGCTTAAAAATTAATCAGACTATTTTTATTTTTGTTTTGTTATTTCACTTCCATTCGCGGTATGGGCGGTTTTGGGTTAAATAGATGGTAGAGATGAATTTAGGCGGTTCGGAAATGTACAATTTCATACCCCACATGATTTTTTTAAATTGTTTTGAATATTACTCCCCACCCGCAAGATCTTATTTTGGGTTTTGGGTTAAATAGATGGCAGAAATGAATTTAGGCGGTTCAAAAACATACAATTTCATACCCCACTTGATTTTTTTGAGTTTTTTCAAATTTTATCCCCACCCCGAGGATCTCCTTTTTGCTTTAGCGTTAAATAGATGGCAGAAATGAATTTAGGCGGTTCGAAAACATACAATTTCATACCTTACATGATTTTTTACAGTTTTTTCGAATGTTACCCCCCACCCCCAGGATACCTTTTGAGTTTTGGGTTAAATAGATGGCAGAAATGAATTTAGGCGGTTCGAAAACAAACAACTTCATACCCTACATGATTTTTTTGAGTTTTTTTCGAATGTTACCCCACACCACCAGGAGCCCCTTTTAGGGTTAGCCACAAAATTATTCAAAAATTGGATTCAGCGCCTTCGAAAAGCCCCATGTATAAAATTTCAGATTTTTGGCCGCATAAAATGTCTGAGGGAGCACTAATGCTGGTTTTTCTTGTAGGTATTTTTTTTAGGGATTAGCAAACCTAACAATTGTTATGATTTTTTCCAAAAAGTTATTGTCGAACTGTCATATTTAATGGAAATTGGCATTGAAATTAATACAAAACTTACAAGGGTTGAAATTAGGGCTCTAATTTGCGATGTACTTGCAAGAGCATATATAAGCGGTGTACCATCTCATACATCGCGACACGGCGCTTTATTTAACGGAAAGGTCACCTTTTCAATAATTAAAGCTAGCAATGGTCACATAAATTCCTTTAGATTGCATGCATCTTGTTGAGTTAGGAGTTACGCGAAAATTTTTAATGAGAATAATGAATAACCAAATTTTGTTTAAAGTTTCCAAAGCCTCAAAGAAGAATATTTCAGAAAAGTAAGAAGATATGCGATTTTATATTTCAAAGGAATTCGCGCGTAAGCCAAGGTCTGTGGATGAACTCCTACACTGGATGGCCACTGAATTCAGGCAGTTCTTGTTATATACTGGCATTGTTGCGCTTAAGGATGAGGTTCATGATGATATATATTATGAATTCCTTTTGCTCCATTGTGCATACCGACTCATTTGTTGCCCAAAACAACGAAATTGCAATATAGAAACAACGCAACCAATGTTAAACCTTTTCGTTGGAAACTTCGAACATTTCGCCCACTAATAACTAAACCGGCACCATTCAAAATTTTTTCAATACATTTTTTCATGTTTGCCAATATTTTACTGTAGGAAAAGGAAAATTAGGAAAATTAACATTGATATTTATTGATTCTGCAGTTAATTAAGAATAATATAATTTAAAAAACGAAATTCATTTTACAAGCGTCGAGAGTTATAGGCTGTTTTCCCGATAAATGCAAAATTTTGAGTTGTGCCGATTTAGTGATTAGTGTGCGATTTGTTGGCAAAAATAGTATTTCGTATAACGTCCATAGCTTACTGCATTGAAAGGAAACCATTCAACTTATTGGCAACCCGATAACGGGATCAACATATTCGTTTGAAAATTATTTGCAGTCCCTTAAAAAAATGATTAAAAAGCCTTCCAAAATTTTGCAGCAGGTACAAAAAACGATTGCACAACATACGTGGTCTTTAGTTTCTAGCACCAAAGAGCCAGTGATTGTAGGGAAAAGTTACGTTTTTTGAGAATGCGCACTGTCTTGCAAGAAACCTGACAATTTTTGCTACACAAGAAATAATTTACCCGTTCAAATTCAGCAAATTTCTCAACAAAAGGGAGGTGTTATTATAGGCAGAATTATTGAGAACAGAAAAAGCTTTTTCGAATCGCCTTATAATTCGGAAGATGTAGGTATGTATATTGTTGAAATGAACGATGACGATATTGAAGAGAAGTTTTCTTTAGCAGAAGCTGTATTCAAAGCTGTTGCAATCCTTTATAAGGATAAAATTGATTTTAATGCCAATGTTGCATTTTTATTAAATAAATGTTTTCCGCTCAATTATCATTACCTTCAAAATAATAAGTAATTTTTTTACGTACTCCATCTCCATAAATTGCAGAAATGTATCCCAAATCAGCGAAATTTCAAAAACGAACGTTCGAAAAAAGCGACCATGGTAATTATATCATATAAAATAATACAAAAAAATATTTACTCATCTTCGATAATTATTTATATTTCAGATAAGAAGAACGTGGATACTGGGCGCAGCAACTGCAAAACACACATTGCTGAACTTAGAGAAGGCATAGACCAGAGGCTCACTAACGTTGAGGAAAAATAAATCTTTTATTGAGTGCTATGACTGAGCAACGAGTTATTTTATCTCGACTCCAACGCATGGATGATCCATTAAAAATGAAGCAGTTCCCTATAAAAACCGCAGAGGACCTTGCAAAATGAACGATGCCATTAGAACAGGAGGAAAAAAAACCATATGTGGAGGCTATGAAAGCTATTCTTAAACCAGCAGGGCAAGTTATTAAAAACATGAAATATATTCTCAGCGATTCTGTCGTCACGGAATATAATGTGGACGGAATCTTGGACAAGAAGAACTTAAAATCTGAGTCATTTTTTTTTAAAGTGCGCTCCTTGAAGCTATTCCTTTTGGCGAAGCGGGTTCTCCTACGGTTCAGCTTCGTAAGGCCATGCAACTCCAGAAAAAGCGCATTAATAAAAGTAAAAGTAATTAGTTTTTAATTCTTAATTTCTGTTACTACAAGCGAGAGAATTTTTTTTACTTGTTCAACAATTAAGATATGTAAGACTTTTGAAGATAGTCTCAGAAAGAATTTTAAGTTAATATTTTACACATTTTGGTCATGTAAAATATTTGAAGAGAGAAACTATATTGTTATTTTTGTAAATATTAGCCATGTAAGAATTTTGAAGACAGACTCAGAGAGAACTTTTTGTTACTTTTTTCACGTAAGATTTTTGAAGATGATCTCAGAAATAAACTTTATTATGAACTGAATCCACCTTTTATTTCTAGAAGTGATTTTTCGCTAGTGATTTTTTTGAGCGCGTTGTTGCCAGGGAACTCTCCTGTCTCTTTTCCCTATCTTAAGAACTGGTTCACTTGTGCTGCCGAAATTGTTTGAATCTTTTCTCTACCCAAGTAGCTGAAACGTTCGCATTAGGCCACTAGCTAGCCCCTTTTCGCTAGAGATATAGCCAGAGCAAGGTAATGCATAGCAGGACGGCTTGCCACTTGCAATGACTTCATCATGTCAATTTCGTTAGAACTTTAGATAGACGAGTGGCTAGCCACAGCCACTGGTAGTAAGCGAATTCGCCAGCTCAGTGGCATCTCCTGGTAGTACAGGGAGGCTTTCATACAAACAAACCCTTAGTTAACAAATATACCAAACATCTCTAATGTAAATAAACATATTTTTCTATAGGCGCTTCCCCTTACCGTTTTGTTGCCACAATTCTAGTAGCGCTCCTTATAAAAATATTTTTTATGTATTCTATTACATAAAAAAACCTATTCACAAATAAAAAACAAAATTAAAGTTGAAAAAAAATATATAAACTTCCATGAGCTTCGAACCGGTGGCTTCTCGCTTCTGAGAACAGCACTCATGCTCTACGCTACATTGCCTACGTAATAGATGGCGTTATTTATCTGCATCTCGCGTTGTATAAGTCCGATCGTGTTCCGCTAGGGGGCATTAGAAAGATGACAGTTCCTACTAAAAAAGCTTTTTTGACACTTTTTTGATTGATTGATTCAGTTTTGTTTGAGAGCTTGTCAAAGATGGACATACAAAGAAAAATTTAATTTAACCGAAATTGAAGGACGTTGCGGAAGTTGAAGATTTAGAGGATATTGTGGAGTCTGACGAATTGGAGGATGAACCGGAAACCGACGAATCGGAGGATGAACCGGAAACTGACGAATTGGAGGATGAAGCTGAATCTGACGAATCGGCTGATGAAGCTGAATCTGATAATTTCGAGGAATAAGAAGGCTAGAATGATTCTAAAGAGGAAGCGGAGTCTAAAAATTCTGCAGCGACAATGTAAGACTAATCTTAAGAAGAAAGTGATGGACACGAATAACATTAGTTTGTAACATTTTACATTTTTATTCCACTGCTTAAAAATTAATCAGACTATTTTTATTTTTGTTTTGTTATTTCACTTCCATTCGCGGTATGGGCGGTTTTGGGTTAAATAGATGGTAGAGATGAATTTAGGCGGTTCGGAAATGTACAATTTCATACCCCACATGATTTTTTTAAATTGTTTTGAATATTACTCCCCACCCGCAAGATCTTATTTTGGGTTTTGGGTTAAATAGATGGCAGAAATGAATTTAGGCGGTTCAAAAACATACAATTTCATACCCCACTTGATTTTTTTGAGTTTTTTCAAATTTTATCCCCACCCCCAGGATCTCCTTTTTGCTTTAGCGTTAAATAGATGGCAGAAATGAATTTAGGCGGTTCGAAAACATACAATTTCATACCTTACATGATTTTTTACAGTTTTTTCGAATGTTACCCCCCACCCCCAGGATACCTTTTGAGTTTTGGGTTAAATAGATGGCAGAAATGAATTTAGGCGGTTCGAAAACAAACAACTTCATACCCTACATGATTTTTTTGAGTTTTTTTCGAATGTTACCCCACACCACCAGGAGCCCCTTTTAGGGTTAGCCACAAAATTATTCAAAAATTGGATTCAGCGCCTTCGAAAAGCCCCATGTATAAAATTTCAGATTTTTGGCCGCATAAAATGTCTGAGGGAGCACTAATGCTGGTTTTTCTTGTAGGTATTTTTTTAGGGATTAGCAAACCTAACAATTGTTATGATTTTTTCCAAAAAGTTATTGTCGAACTGTCATATTTAATGGAAATTGGCATTGAAATTAATACAAAACTTACAAGGGTTGAAATTAGGGCTCTAATTTGCGATGTACTTGCAAGAGCATATATAAGCGGTGTACCATCTCATACATCGCGACACGGCGCTTTATTTAACAGAAAGGTCACCTTTTCAATAATTAAAGCTAGCAATGGTCACATAAATTCCTTTAGATTGCATGCATCTTGTTGAGTTAGGAGTTACGCGAAAATTTTTAATGAGAATAATGAATAACCAAATTTTGTTTAAAGTTTCCAAAGCCTCAAAGAAGAATATTTCAGAAAAGTAAGAAGATATGCGATTTTATATTTCAAAGGAATTCGCGCGTAAGCCAAGGTCTGTGGATGAACTCCTACACTGGATGGCCACTGAATTCAGGCAGTTCTTGTTATATACTGGCATTGTTGCGCTTAAGGATGAGGTTCATGATGATATATATTATGAATTCCTTTTGCTCCATTGTGCATACCGACTCATTTGTTGCCCAAAACAACGAAATTGCAATATAGAAACAACGCAACCAATGTTAAACCTTTTCGTTGGAAACTTCGAACATTTCGCCCACTAATAACTAAACCGGCACCATTCAAAATTTTTTCAATACATTTTTTCATGTTTGCCAATATTTTACTGTAGGAAAAGGAAAATTAGGAAAATTAACATTGATATTTATTGATTCTGCAGTTAATTAAGAATAATATAATTTAAAAAACGAAATTCATTTTACAAGCGTCGAGAGTTATAGGCTGTTTTCCCGATAAATGCAAAATTTTGAGTTGTGCCGATTTAGTGATTAGTGTGCGATTTGTTGGCAAAAATAGTATTTCGTATAACGTCCATAGCTTACTGCATTGAAAGGAAACCATTCAACTTATTGGCAACCCGATAACGGGATCAACATATTCGTTTGAAAATTATTTGCAGTCCCTTAAAAAAATGATTAAAAAGCCTTCCAAAATTTTGCAGCAGGTACAAAAAACGATTGCACAACATACGTGGTCTTTAGTTTCTAGCACCAAAGAGCCAGTGATTGTAGGGAAAAGTTACGTTTTTTGAGAATGCGCACTGTCTTGCAAGAAACCTGACAATTTTTGCTACACAAGAAATAATTTACCCGTTCAAATTCAGCAAATTTCTCAACAAAAAGGAGGTGTTATTATAGGCAGAATTATTGAGAACAGAAAAAGCTTTTTCGAATCGCCTTATAATTCGGAAGATGTAGGTATGTATATTGTTGAAATGAACGATGACGATATTGAAGAGAAGTTTTCTTTAGCAGAAGCTGTATTCAAAGCTGTTGCAATCCTTTATAAGGATAAAATTGATTTTAATGCCAATGTTGCATTTTTATTAAATAAATGTTTTCCGCTCAATTATCATTACCTTCAAAATAATAAGTAATTTTTTTACGTACTCCATCTCCATAAATTGCAGAAATGTATCCCAAATCAGCGAAATTTCAAAAACGAACGTTCGAAAAAAGCGACCATGGTAATTATATCATATAAAATAATACAAAAAAATATTTACTCATCTTCGATAATTATTTATATTTCAGATAAGAAGAACGTGGATACTGGGCGCAGCAACTGCAAAACACACATTGCTGAACTTAGAGAAGGCATAGACCAGAGGCTCACTAACGTTGAGGAAAAATAAATCTTTTATTGAGTGCTATGACTGAGCAACGAGTTATTTTATCTCGACTCCAACGCATGGATGATCCATTAAAAATGAAGCAGTTCCCTATAAAAACCGCAGAGGACCTTGCAAAATGAACGATGCCATTAGAACAGGAGGAAAAAAACCATATGTGGAGGCTATGAAAGCTATTCTTAAACCAGCAGGGCGAGTTATTAAAAACATGAAATATATTCTCAGCGATTCTGTAGTCACGGAATATAATGTGGACGGAATCTTGGACAAGAAGAACTTAAAATCTGAGTCATTTTTTTTTAAAGTGCGCTCCTTGAAGCTATTCCTTTTGGCGAAGCGGGTTCTCCTACGGTTCAGCTTCGTAAGGCCATGCAACTCCAGAAAAAGCGCATTAATAAAAGTAAAAGTAATTAGTTTTTAATTCTTAATTTCTGTTACTACAAGCGAGAGAATTTTTTTTACTTGTTCAACAATTAAGATATGTAAGACTTTTGAAGATAGTCTCAGAAAGAATTTTAAGTTAATATTTTACACATTTTGGTCATGTAAAATATTTGAAGAGAGAAACTATATTGTTATTTTTGTAAATATTAGCCATGTAAAAATTTTGAAGACAGACTCAGAGAGAACTTTTTGTTACTTTTTTCACGTAAGATTTTTGAAGATGATCTCAGAAATAAATTTTATTATGAACTGAATCCACCTTTTATTTCTAGAAGTGATTTTTCGCTAGTGATTTTTTTGAGCGCGTTGTTGCCAGGGAACTCTCCTGTCTCTTTCCCCTATCTTAAGAACTGGTTCACTTGTGCTGCCGAAATTGTTTGAATCTTTTCTCTACCCAAGTAGCTGAAACGTTCGCATTAGGCCACTAGCTAGCCCCTTTTCGCTAGAGATATAGCCAGAGCAAGGTAATGCATAGCAGGACGGCTTGCCACTTGCAATGACTTCATCATGTCAATTTCGTTAGAACTTTAGATAGACGAGTGGCTAGCCACAGCCACTGGTAGTAAGCGAATTCGCCAGCTCAGTGGCATCTCCTGGTAGTACAGGGAGGCTTTCATACAAACAAACCCTTAGTTAACAAATATACCAAACATCTCTAATGTAAATAAACATATTTTTCTATAGGCGCTTCCCCTTACCGTTTTGTTGCCACAATTCTAGTAGCGCTCCTTATAAAAATATTTTTTATGTATTCTATTACATAAAAAAACCTATTCACAAATAAAAAACAAAATTAAAGTTGAAAAAAAATATATAAACTTCCATGAGCTTCGAACCGGTGGCTTCTCGCTTCTGAGAACAGCACTCATGCTCTACGCTACATTGCCTACGTAATAGATGGCGTTATTTATCTGCATCTCGCGTTGTATAAGTCCGATCGTGTTCCGCTAGGGGGCATTAGAAAGATGACAGTTCCTACTAAAAAAGCTTTTTTGACACTTTTTTGATTGATTGATTCAGTTTTGTTTGAGAGCTTGTCAAAGATGGACATCAGCAAAGAGAAAATTCGCTACATTTTACAGTTTTTCTTCGATAAGGGAGAAAACGCAAGCCAGGCGGCTGGAAATGTGAATAGCGTTTATGGACCTGATACTGTAACAGCCAATCATGCGCAATTTTGGTTTCGTCGATTCCGTTCCGGTAACTTCGATGTCAAGGATGCACCACGCACTGGAAGGCCGATTGTCGAAAATGTCGATAAAATCATGGAAATTATCGAGTCCGACCGTCATGTTAGCACTGTTTCGATTGCAAAAGAGCTAAAGATTGCACAAAAAACCGTTTGGAACCATTTGAATAAGGCTGGATACACAAAGAAGCTCGATGTATGGGTGCCACACGAGTTAACGCAAAAAAACCTCATAGACCGAATTTCCATCTGCGAATCGCTGCTGAACCGCAACAAAATCGACCAATTTCTGAAGCGGTTGTAGACCTAAGTAGTACTCACGCAGCTTAGCAAATTTTGGGAAATAAAAAATTTGTCACACAACTGTAAAAATTTATATGAAAACTTACGATGGGAAAAGTTGCGAAAAAATATGCGAAACACGAATTCTCCCGCTGTTAAATCGATCAGTCTGTAAACGGATCCGCGTGCTCTAGCTTGCTTACATTGACTCTTGCGTATAGGTTCTAACCTTGTTGAACGATAAAAAATTTTTAACATCTTTAAAAAAATGTGTTTGTTTGTTTATTTAGAGAATGAAATGTAAATATATTTCTATAAAATATTAATTATGATAAAACCTTTTTTACTCGGTATTTTTTGGTAAAATGTACTTGCCAAAATCAAATTTCAACGTTTAATCCTAAAATTTTTGATATAAAAATTTATTTTGTCCATAGAATGAGAGCTCATAAATAGCACATAATATCCACCTATAAACGTTTTTTCGAAAAATTCGCTAAGTGCCAATCTTTTCGGTGTCAATGTTACCCCCCTTTAATACAAATTATTTTCGTCCTTAAATTCTGACAAGGACGAGCACAAAAATTTTTAAGTCGTTACATAAATAGCACATAAAAAGCTAGTAATTTTGAGAAAAAAAATTTATATTTCAAGAAAAGGGGGGTGCAGTTCGACACACCTTGCAAAACTCACTCTCCGTTTAACTGGAATTCCCCATATATTTTTGATCAGGGTGACGAGAGGAGTCGATATACGCAAGTCAGTCTGTAAGATGTAGCTCTGATGGTGAGTGGCAATTTCCTAAGCACTATTAGAGACGTGATGAGAGGAGCTCTCAATTTCGTCGAACAATGGTGCAGTGAACAGGACCTCACAGTCAATGCTGCTAAATCGGCCACCATTCTCTTTACGAAAAAAAAAGAACCTACAAGTGGAGGAAAAGATGCCGATGGCTAAAAGGGCGTTATTTCAGTGTAACAGAGTGTTCGGTTTGCGGTTTGCAATCGGTCTTGAAATGCTCTTAGAAATCTCCACTTTTAATTAAGATATGCTGAACTTGAATGCCGGATCTTTTTCGGAAATAATATGGGTTTGAAATCAAATTTTTCTTACAAAATTGTTAAAAATTTCATAAAATTTTTCTTTTTATCGACCTATAGCGCTTAAACTGTTTAACCGATTTCGTCCATAAACATGAAGGATATGTTGTATTTTTACTCTTTTTGTATTTAGATTAAAGATTTTTTGAAACGGTCAAACGATAATGGGGCTACGACTAAAAATATTGACAAAAATTTGCAATCCCTTTCCTAGCGGATATTTAAAAAACGCGAGCTGACTTTTAAATTTTAATCATATATTTAGATTCAGCGAAACAAATACAAAAAAAAAAATTGGTTTCATGCAGGGCTTGCAACCGGAACCGAAAGCGTGACTGATTTTAACCAGTTTATATTCTTAACCGAATTAAAACCGAAACCGATACTTTGTTTGTTTGGAAACCGGTTCCCGAAACGAAACCGAAACACCGAAACCGGTTCGAAACGGTTTCTGAAACAATTTCCAACATCTTCCCCAAAATTTCATTTATTTCATGGTCGCTTATTAATGCGCCACATAAACATTCAGTCTGAATGATCAGTCATCCGTGTGCGTGATTATGTACTCTTGCCTATACATTTCCTTTCATGTGTCGGTGTGCCGCACACGTGCTGTTTTTCCCTAAATCAATTAACTGACTCATTCAGTCAATGTTTATGTGACTCTTAATCAATTACTGCCATGTTTATGTGTTCTTAAAATCTTTGAAAAACCGTACCTGGAACGAAACCATACCGAAACCCAAATAATTGTTTTCAGAACGCACCTGTAATCGTAACCATAATCATTTCATAACCAAAACCATAACCCAAACATTATTTGTTTCGTTTACACGCCCTGGTTTCAAGTCAAAGGCACGTGAAAAGTACAATTTTGTTGTGTAGTGTAATTTTATTGACTTCTTATTTTCCAAATTAAGAGAAATATTCCATGCTATTTGCCACAAAAGCGTGTTTAGCATATTACCCAAATTTCCGCCTATTTTACCAGGACATATTATTCCCATAAAAATTTTTTTTTCAGAACAACTTCTGGTAAAATACCATAGTTTTTTTTTGTGTGGACAGGCAGACTGATTTTTGATGTGTCAACTCTATCGTGTGTATTCACCCAACGGCCACGGCGACTAGAGAGTAAATTTCAAACTTACATTCTGTGATAGAAATAAGGATTATGCAATAAAAGAAAGGAATATACTTTAATCATATGTCTATTCATTTTATTTAGGGACGTTTGTACGAGCGACACCGTCTGGGCGCTTGGTACTCTATATCCCAACCTAGGAATAGAGGGACGTTTATATGCTCGACACCGTCTGAGCACTTTGCAGCCTATATTTTAACACTAGAGGGCTCCGCTCCGCTTCGCACTCCCGCCTCCTGAACGTTTTTTTTTATTATATTTATATCGAAATAATTTTTTACTCCTCAAATTCTGTATACTTTAGCATAACTTTATAGAAAGTAGTAAGAAACTGAAATTTTAAAATATTTCATGCAATAACTTGCCTTTAATTTTTTATTTAAACTTTGCTTCGGTTTACTTGATCTTCCTTGGGATGGGAACTAACAGTAATTTTTTCGAATCTTATATCTTAATTTTCTTTCTTCTAGCGTGTTCTTTCCCTGCTTATACCGAGGTCCGCATGTTTTGAATTTTTTCTCCATTTCCTTCTCTACACAGCATCCTCGATTCTTATATCCGTTGCTTGGAGGTCCCTTTTCAAAATGTCTAGCCATCTTTGTTTTGGTCGTCCTCTGGGCCGAACACCTGTTACCTCAAGCCTCAAACCTCTGTTTGCGAAAGTGTTCTCACCAGCACATAGTACGTGTCCATACCAACGTTATCTTGCTTCGCGCATTTTATCAGCTATTGGAGAGACTCCATATCGATTTCTGATCGTGTCGTTTGCTATCCGATCAAGACGTGTCAGCCCGGAGATCCAGCGAAGCGTCTTTGTTTCCATGACACTGAGACAACGTTCCGCATCTTTCGTTATTGGCCAACACTCGAAACTGTAAAGAGCAACGGGTCTAATGACCGTGCGATAAATCTTAGATTTTAAGCGGTCGGGTATCTTTTTATCGCATAGCACGCCAGTTGTTGAGCGCCACTTCAACCAAGCGTTGCCTCTTTCAGTAATTTCACGTGTTGTTTTTCCATTAGCAGTGATCGTTGAACCAAGGTATTTAAATCTGTCAGTTCACACTCTTGTAAGGTTTTTCAAATTTTCCTTAAAAATTTATTGCTTAGAACTCCAGGAAAATAGCATTGCTATGATGTAGTTGAAGAGTCCTACTATAACTAACCTCTACATAAGTCATGTAAGAAAATTGTGGTATTTAAATTTTGTAATTAACAATTAATAATAAATAAATAAAAAAATAAAAAACTGTCAGTTCTTGATAACTCAGTGGCATTTATCGATATTGTTCTTGTTTCGCTGGGGTCTGTTGTCAAGTATATGGTTTTGTTGATATTAAGGCGCATCCCAAACATCGTCAATCGATCGCACCATTTTTGAACTCGTTGTTGTAGATCTTTTTATAAGTCGAATCAAGAAGAACGTCGTCGGCATAGAGCAAGGTCCTGGGAGCTGTTCTTTGGAGATCAGCTGTAATTGTATCCATCACCAAAACAAACAAAAGTGGGGACAACGCTGAACCTTGGTGAATGCTGACAGAAACTTCAAAGTCAGAAGAATTTTCCAACTACGGTCTGCACTCGGCTTCTGGAATTAACATACAGGAGTTTTACCAATTCCACTAACTGTTCTGGTACTGAGCGTTTTCTTAGTGAATACCAGATAAGATCGTGTGGAACACTATCAAATGCCTTCTCTAATAGTACTGACAGACATAGGTATTTTACAATATGATAGTGTGAAGTCTAGGTGACACACATAGGTATTTCTCAAAAGCCAACATAGACTTTTCATAGACTTCGCACTACATTGAAAGGGAGGATTTATTGTAGACTTCTTAAATTGATATGGCAACGTTGCTCAAAATAATAAGAAATATCGATTATTTTATCGAAAATCAGCTGATAAAATTGTTTAATTCGTGCGGCATTGATTGGATAAATTCTATCGTAAGTATTCATATAATTACAAAGGAGTTGCGATTTGAAACTCAACTAATTAAATTAATAAATTTTCTTTTCAGAATATGCAGTCAGAAAATGATAAGAACAGAAAATATATGGGAAGCGGCGAAATAAATAAAATTATTGAAGTCTGGGGGGCGAATCAACATAAATTAAGAGGCCAACATAAAAACGGACACGTTTTCAAGGAAATGGCATCTGAGTTGGTACGGGAGCACATTATTTTCTTGGATTCTTCTGAAATCAGGTCAAAAGTAAATGCCTACAAAAAGAAATGATCAATTAAAAATGAATACGTAGCCTGAACACGCTAATGTAAAATATTTTTCAAGCAAGAAAATGCCAAAATTGGGAAGAGTGGCGGGAGTCCATCGAACTGGAGTCACTATGACCAAGTGCATCAAATACTTGGTGGATTTAGACATGCTAGAGGAGACGATGTCACTGAGGAAAGCTCAAGTTATTGTAAGTTATTTTTATTTAACAAATTTATGTAATTAAAGGTATTTTGTTTTCCAAAATAATAAATTTTTGTCATTAGGACTATCTCAATTACTGAAATGTAGAAATTTTTTTTTTGGTACAAAAATACTTAGTGATATTTAACATTATTATTTTTTAGAAGCTCTATCTCAAAACAACGAAGTGTCTGAGGCTTACTTTTCCTCGACCCCATATGATGTGAATGACGCCACCTCAAGTTCATCGTCATCGTTGCCTCTACCGTTGTCATTGACACCAAGTGTACCTGAAACCAAAAAATGCAAACGGAGAATGGAAACCGTTGAAAAAAGAGATGATATTGAATTTCAGAATTTCATGAAGGAAACCATAGAAAATGACAAAAAGTTGATTTCATTAATGGAGTCTTCAAACTCAATAATGTCGTCATTATCCAATACATTAATTACTTTAGTAAATAGAGGTACTCATACAGAACGAGTGTCAATTACCGAAGATCAATATGAAGCAGAATACCTTGAATAAATTCAAAAATTAAGCCGGCTTTATACTTGTTGCCAAAAATTAAATAAGACTGAAATGCAACGAAAGCTGTAAACATAACATAAGTGTATTAAAAATAAATTATGGAGGTTACAAACATATATCTATAAAATAGAAGCAACACCTATAAAATAAAATAAATGTTTACTTTTCTGAGTTAAAACTAACCATTTGCAAAATAATTTTTTATTGCTATCCGTTCTCCAATATTGACATCCTTTCTCGAATAGCCTCTTGTTGGTTGCGATGAGCTTGCCGTTTCAGGCAAATTTAGGAGCCAATAATTGTTAATTGCATCGTTTCTATTGTTGCATAAATTATGCAGAAGGCTCTCAACCACATGCCGACATTTGGATAAACGATAGTTGAACAATCGTTCGTCATCGGGCTGATCAACTGAAAAGCTGAATGGCTTCATAAGATTCGGCGACAGTTTAAAGGCAGAATCACCAATGAGCAATATAGGTATATTGACACCATTAATTTTTTTCATGTGACGTTGAAAAACGAGAAGTAAATCATGATACCTCTTTAAAGAGCTGGAGTCATAGATGGTGCAGTCATGACTTCGCTCAGGAGTACCCACTTTAATGTACGTAAACCGGTAACGATGGTCGACTGCACTGAACAAAACAACCGATTTCCATCGTTTTTAGTTAAAAAAAAATCAGATGCCTCACTTTCCGGCACCTTAACCTCAATATGGCTGTCGTCGATCGCACCATAGCATTGAGGAAAGCCCAATTTTCCGAAGCCGGTTACAATTTCA
Organism: Chlorops oryzae; assembly: GCA_020466095.1. Taxonomy (NCBI): domain Eukaryota; kingdom Metazoa; phylum Arthropoda; class Insecta; order Diptera; family Chloropidae; genus Chlorops; species Chlorops oryzae. The sequence goes on along the minus strand of CM035807.1, from coordinate 58,724,587 downwards.
GTCACTTTTGCATCTGTTGGAGGATAAGCGTCTAACTGCGTTGCTTGAAGCTTATCCCACACTTCATTGCAAAATTCCCGCACAATCTCGCCTACAGTTGTTCGACCAACTCCAAAAAGGGTTCTAATCGTGCGGTACTCAGCCGAAGAATGAAGGGCGTACAAACCTATCGCTATTCGTTTCTCAAGCGGAATTTGGTCACAATAAAAGGTGCACTGCTTCTCCAAACCAGACAAGGATGACACCAGAAATTCAAACGTTGAGCGATCAACGCGAAAGTAATTCTTGAATTTGTCATTGGAAAGTTTTGGTGCTTCTTTTTCCCAAAAACTTGAATTCTCTACCTGAAATGAAAGTTTACGTAATAACCTATTTATAAAGCACAAATGTTAATATTTACCACTGTCCACTGTACCACTTCTGGATTTGCGCTTCATTTGCGTTGACCTTCAAAATAACTGGCAACGTCTCCGATTTCGGTAAAATTTCGAAATCAATGCCCGCAATTTTTGCCTTTTTCGCATCAGCACTTCTATCTGCCTATAATTGGTAATAGCAACAAGGTATTGACCTATTGCTATTGAAACTATATTACTCAAATTGTCCATTTATTTTATTTTTATTTATTCGAAAATTGTTCTTATTAAGTTTATTTTCGTGTTTGTTTTTATTTTTAATCAGCTGTTTTATAAAAGTCCACGATAGAAATCCACATTCATTTGTAATGTGTCACCCCAACATAGACTTCTTTCATTGTAGTTAGTCGATAGACTTCGCACCATATGGCTGTCAGTACTATAAGTCTAGCAAAAGTCTAGCTGCGTGAATTGCATCAGTCGTGCCACAGTTCTTAATGAACCCGGCTTGGTTAACTTTTAGACTGACTATTTCAAGAATTTGCATGTCGAGTCTACGTTCAAATATTTTCATTGTGTGAGACAGAAGCCTTATTGGTCTATAATTTAAGCAATCAGCAGGATTGCCTTTCTTTTTTCCACACTGAGACAGTTGTACTTAATCACCAGTCTGAGGGAGTTTTCTTCTCTTGAATTATTCGCTTATAGAACTCCATTATCCAAGAGTGTAAATTACCATACACGAGGATATCAAACACAACAGGGCGGTGCTGCGGAGCAATTGTCTCCGAAGGGATAACTTTTTCGTCAAGCAGGGATTTAAGGTCATGACGTCTTACAAGTATGAAGTCAATTTGAGACATGTTATTTCCACTGTAGTACGTTATAACTTAACTATAACTTAACTATTTATACAGAGGTAACATAAATAGTTTTGATTCCAACGGGCCCCTGTTTGAGAAACTAGGCTTCTGAGGACTTATTATAGTTAAACCGCATCCGTTGCTAGGATGTTATTTAGCAGAATTTTTATTAAACTTCATATTGTTTCACATTTCGAACATTTACAATTTAGATCAAACAATTGTTGGATTTAAAAAAAAAAATAAGACTGGCAGCTCTAAAAATAGCCGTCAGTCTGTTTTCACAATAGTGGTATTCAAGCAGGTGGGCATCTTGGGCATTTGGGCAAATTGGTTTGTATGGAAAATCGTTTCCGCAGCTGGACAACTATTGCACATCGATTTTGATGTGCAACATTTGCCCGATTTTGTGTGCAAATGAGTGCTATGGCGACCCTACAGTGTCAAATGAGTATGAATGTTTGAAGAAATACAAAAACCATGATTTATAAAGTTCAATAAGTGAAAAACAAGTGAAATTTAATGAATGCCATGCATCTATTTAATAATACGACTATCGTTTTTACAAATAAATACTTTTTTCCCAAAAAATTTTGCATCTTAATTTTTTTATATCAATTATATCTGCGTAATATAAATGTGAAAGACCAAACATGGTTGACTGTCCGTATGGATCTTAAAAGCAAACAGCTGTTATCGTTGAATTTTTGCACTCGTTCTTCAGAAGGTTGTTCATGCAAAAGTGCAAAATTTGCTAGTGCAAAATTTGCCCACTGCAATTGCCCCATCTGCTTGAATACCAATAATGTTTACATTGCATTTGCATACTGTAATAACCCCTGATAACACAACAGTAATATTTTCGCTCGCTCGTTGAGACGCAAGCTCTGAATGAATTTTCTATTTATTTTTCTCTACAAATCAATTCTTGTATTTTCATTTGTCGCCTGCTGGGATTATTCTTATTCCAATTCGAATCACGGCCTAGTACATCCCTCCCTTGTTTTTAAAGTTTGTGTGCTCGCCATTTCCCCTCCTTCCTCTTCAGCTTGATTCTCAATGGATGTTCGGCTGCGCTGGCAACCCACGGCGTTGGGAGCGCTTCCGGTGTCGCCCCCGGATGTGCATCCTCCCGCCATGATGGGTTAATTTTAAGTGGTACCTTCTTGCAGTGGCTCACGTGTCGCCTGAACGTTTTTCCAGCTCCGTTTACTAGTACCTCATCACCGCTCCTCTCCGTGACTTCGTATTCTATTTTGTCAAAAGTTGGTGTGAGCTTGTTTGTGTATGCCGTATTTTTAATGTACACCCTATCGCCAGTCGCTATGTCGGATTCTTTCGCATGTCGTTTGCCATCTGCCTTAGTCTTCCCTTTTGTTTTATTGATGATATCCAGATCTTTGCCTGGTAGCTCCGAGATGTCTTCTGTCAAGTCCCGAATATCCGGCAGTTTGTCGCGTATCACCCGATTGAACAGGAGCTCCGTAGGTGGCGACCCTGTGGTCCCATGTGGGGTTACATTGTAGGCGAGTGTAAAGTTTCGTAATTCTTCTTTTAGGTCCTTCCCCGTTGCACTGGCAATTTTTATCCGTTTCAGGAGGGACTTATTCATATTTTCTACTTCGCCGTTAGCCTGTGGCCAGTACGGTGGGGTTGTGATAAGAGAAATGTTGTTCATTTTGCAAAAACGTCGAAATTCAGCACTGACAAATTGTCTGCCATTGTCTGTCCGTAGGGATTTTGGTAGACCCAGTCTGCAGAAAATCTCTTCCATCTCCTTGATTATGGTGACGGAAGAGATGTCTTGTACGAACTTTGCTTCCTGGTAACGAGAAAAATAATCTATTATTACTAGTATGTGCTCACCCGTCGGTAGTGGTCCCATCAAATCGGTTGCTAAGTCCTGCCATGGTCCGTTTGGAAAAGGGTGCCTATGCATTGGTGGCGGCTTCACCGGCTGGGATACCAGTAGGCAGTCCTGACAGGCTTTGACGTGCTGCTCGACATCACGGTCGATATGTGGCCACCAGACTTTAGCCCGCACCCTACGCTTCATCGCTGTTTCACCTAAGTGTCCTTCGTGAGCAAGCTGAAGAACTTGGTATCGTAGCGATTTAGGGATGACGATGCGACTACCCCGTAGGAGGATTGTCCCGACGGTCGAGAATTCGTGGCGGAATGCGTATAACACCTTAGAAGAGTCAGGAGCCCATGACCCTCTGTTTACTTGCTCGACTGCCATGGCGAGTTCGTGGTCCTTTGCACTCTCGTTGGCTACCTGCGTTACCGTGAGTGATGACGGTGTGCTACTTGCTACGACCTGGAGTATATGCGTTTCAGTGCCTTCATCAAACGGGTCCCCGTTGTCGTTGTTACACAGCCTGGATACTGAGTCAGCTATGTTCTCCTTGCCTGGACGATAGATAACCCTAAATTTGTATGCTTGTAACCTGAGGAGCCACCGTTCGATTCGCGCAGGTGGTTTCGACGTTGGTTTGAAAATTGCTTCCAGCGGTTTGTGGTCGGTTACGAGTTCAAATTCCAGACCCGCTAAGTAGAAATAGAACCTTTCCACGGACCAAACGAGTGCGAGGCTCTCTTTCTCGGTCTGCGAGTACCGACGCTCCACATCCGATAAGCTCTTGCTTGCGAAAGCAATAATTTGTGGCTCATTGGTTGCGTCGAACTGTAATAAGACTGCGCCTAGTGCCACGGGGCTCGCATCCGCAATAACTCGCGTCCTTCTCCTTGTGTCAAAGTAAGAGAGTGTGGGTATTTCTGCGAGGCGTTTTTTAAGCGTCTGGAAAGCGTCTTCTTGACGCTTTTCCCATGTGAACTTCGTCCTATGTTTCAGTAAACCTCTTAGCGGATCCGTTAGGCTTGATAGATCCGGAATGAATTTCCCCACATATGTGACCAGTCCGAGGAAACTCCGCACCTCTTCTTTAGTGCTAGGGTTTCTAAAACTCCGGATGGATTTTATCTTCTCTGGGTCGGCTGTAACTCCTTCGTCCGAAAGTATATGCCCGAGGAATTTAAGTTTTCTAACCTTCCACACGCATTTCTCTTTGTTTAGCATAATATTGTTTGTTTTGAAGATTCTTAGGACCATTTCCACGGCCATGTCGTGATCTTCTTCCGTTCGCGTATATATGATGACATCGTCCAGGTAATTCATGGCGTTACTGCAGGGAGCCAAAATTCTTTCCAAAGTCCGTTGGAATATTTCAGGGGCTGAGTTTACTCCGAACATCAACCTCTTATATCGAAAAAGACCCTTTTGCGTTATAAACGTGGTTATTTCACGACTCTCTTCCTCTAATTCCAACTGGTGATAGGCATCCTTCAGGTCCAATCTCGAGAAAAATTTGGAGTCCCGTAGTTTCGTCACTACCCCGTCAAAAGTTGGTAATGGGTAGTTTTCTCTTTTTATTGCCTTGTTTGCTTGCCGCATGTCTACACAGAGTCTTATGTCTCCGTTTGCCTTAAACGCCACAACTACTGGTGATATCCACGAACTTGGTCGATCAACTGGCTCAATTATATCTTTCTGAAGCGCCTCGTTGATGCGGTCCGCGACCTTCTGTTCCAGTGCTACCGGAATTCGTCTTAATGGTTGCTGGACGGGTCGTACCTCCGGATCAACGGTTAGCTTGACTCTCACGTTTTTCATTTTTGGCAGTGGGCTCCCCGCCTCGATTCTGTTGCAGGCGTTGAGTCCAAGCTTCAAAACCTCAAGCTTGATTGCTGTTTCCCGGCCTAGTAACGACTGGCTCCCATTCCTAATGACGTATAGCGTCGCGATCGTCTCTGGGCGATTTTGTAGCTTGATAGGCGCCTCGCAAGCATAAAGTATTTCTAGAGGATGGTTAGTTGCGTACGCTCTAAACTGTTTAGTTGACTGTGTGCGTACGTTCCATAGTACCGCCCCTGTTTCCCGAAGTTTCGTGCCATCTTTTTCGCTCAACAGATTAAATTGTGACCCGGAATCGATGACCATCCTAATATTTTTTCCGCCGACTTGACCCAAAATCGTACCATCTTGCAAGTCGCTGTTGATTTTAAAACAGTCCGCTTCTTCCTCTTGTTCCCTTTCGGAGTCCTCTACCGCCCGCACCCGTGATGTATTGTATTTGCGGTGCTTGGTAAATGGATTCTTGTTGTCGTAGGTCTTCCGCTTCATGAACCTGGACTTGCATTTTCGTGCATAATGGCCTACTACTGAACATTTGTGGCACACAGCATTCCTAGCGGGGCAAACTTCGTCTGAACCAGTATGACCGTTAAGACCGCATCTGTCGCATCCTTCGCGCGAACCCGGTGCCTTCCCATGCCTCACTCCTATTTTGCTAACTGGCTCTGGTTCCTCTTTTGCTAAGATGCTTTTCGAATGCTTGCTTATTTCCTGAAATACTTTGCAGGCGTCGATAATCTCTTCCAGGCTTTGTTCTCGTTCTAGTAGCCTCTTTCTTAGTTCCAGTGGGGCCCAAGAGTCGATTATCTTGTCTTTTAAGCAGATTTCTTCGATTTCGCTCTTGGTGGTTCCAAAATAGCATCTGGATATTTGTTGCCGAGAACGCAATACAAATCTCTCCAGCGATTCTCCCTCCACGTATTTTATTCCCCTAAACAGGTGTCTTTCGAGGGTAGTGTTGCGCTTAGGTGAAAAATATTCGTTTAGTTTCTCAACTAGTTTCGAAAACACGTCTTCCGCAGGATCCTCGCTGGTCAGTGCTCCTGGGATGTTAAATATTACGTCCTGTAACTGTGGACCGCCCAGGTGCAGCAACTTGCTCTTCTTCTTTGCTGGGGAACTTATCTCCTCCGACTCCAGATATAACCTGAATGAGCGGTACCATCTCTCCCATTCATGGCGTAATGCTCCTTTGTCGATGTTTTCGCACAAAAAGGGTTTGATTTCGGCCATCTCTCCAAAGCAATCTGATATCTTCACCCAATTAGCACAGTTTAGTGCGCTCAACTTCAATAGCACAGTTTAGTGCGCTCAAACTCTGTAGCACAGTTTAGTGCGCTCAACCTCTGTAGCACAGTTTAGTGCGCTCACTTTACCGCTTATATATGCAGCCAATTCGCGGTTTAGTCCTTCCGCAGTACGATTGTACTGAGAATCCTTGAGGATGACTGTGTCAGGATCGTTGTTGTATGGTGTCTGAGTGTTCTCGATCCTTTCACCAGGTTGTTCCCTTTCCTTCTTTCCTTTGTTTCCCTATCTATACATATGTATGTATATGCGTGGGTCCTTTCGGCCTCGTCGCCACTGTAATAACCCCTGATAACACAACAGTAATATTTTCGCTCGCTCGTTGAGACGCAAGCTCTGAATGAATTTTCTATTTATTTTTCTCTACAAATCAATTCTTGTATTTTCATTTGTCGCCTGCTGGGATTATTCTTATTCCAATTCGAATCACGGCCTAGTACACATACAAACCTGAAATGGCTATTACTGCGTTTATGTGGCAGCAGGTCATGATTTAAATAAATCACGATTTAAATAAATATCCGTTTCCGTTATCCGGCGTAGCATAAATAACTATTCCAACCACTTCAAGTTACCCTCTCGTTTCTCGGCAATTTGCTTTATTCCGTTTCCTCTCACAAACAAAAAACAATGCAAATGCAAACGCAAAACAAATCCGATAAATTGCGGCATGAGATCGGCATAAGACAGGGTAAATACAAACTCTCTCATTTATTGATGCTGATGTTTGAACCATTTGCTTATGCTTTGTTGAGTTGGTTTCTATTATTAGTGGTATTCAAGCAACAGTGCAAACGCAGTGTGCAATATTTGCACTTGTCAAATTGCGTACAAAAAAATCAGTTTTATTTTTATTTATTTATTTATTTATTAATAAAAATAATTCTCTTGACTTTGTATCGCCGAGGCAGCCAACTTACTGGCCAACAGATCTTCAAAAAATTCCTGACCTCTTAGATTTCGGAATCACTAAGGGTGTTGCAAGAGAACTTATTTCAGCCAAAGCGACAACTGACCTCACCTCCGATCATTCGCCTGTTATGTTCCTCTTACATAAGTTTCCAAAAGAAGTTGAAGGTCCTCTCAGCTTAACAAATCCAAGGACTAACTGGCTAAAGTACAAAAAGTATATAAGTTCCCACAATCATACAAATTACAGAATCGCATGCAATGAGCATATTGATGATGCCGTAATTGTTTTCAATTCCATACTAGAATCAGCAGCAAAAAATTCTACCCCATATTTTAAAAAAAGAATTAGGAAAACACTGACCAATATAAAAATCGAAAATCTCGTTGCCGAAAAGCTAAGATTCAGGCGCGAATGGCAACGATTCCGCTCGCCAATTGCCAAAGATAGACTAAAAGAGGCTGAAAAAAAACTAAGACTTGCTCTAGCTAGGGATAAGGAAACTGAAAAACGTCGTTTTATCCAGAACCTTACGCCCAGAGGCGTTAATCGAGAGTCCTTGTGGCTAGCGAGCCGCGGTTTTAAAACTCCAGTATATAGTGAGTCACCTATCCGTAGACCTAATAGTGGTTGGGCACGCTCCGACGAAGATAAAGCAACGGTCTTTGCATTGCACCTCAGTAAGGTTTTTCAACCAAATCCGAGCACTACTCAAATCAATCTCCCAATTCAAACTGAAAACGCCCACAGAATTCACATAAACATTAGACCAAGTGAAGTTAATAATTCCATAAAAAATGAAATGGTCTGTAAAAAAGCCCCAGGGCATGATCTAATTACTTCAAAAATGTTAAAACAGCTACCTTCCGTTGCAGTATTATTTTTAGCAGTCCTATTTAATTCAATTATAAAGCATGGCTTCCAGTCAGCCGCAAGAATTCAGCAGAAGTAAAACTACTAGAACAATATAAACGTGTACCACAATCTGCCACGACAAGAAAATTAATAAAAAAATATCTGGAGTTTTGTTGGACGCTTCCATTCTATGGGTAATAAAAACTTAAGACATTCATGAGTTTTGTAAAAAATTCTTTTATATATCTAGCGCCGCGTTTTCTTATGGTCAAATTGAGCAGCAGATTCGGGGGATCTTGAGTTTGGTCAGTCACACAGATAAAAAGATTTTAGTTGCAGTGAACGAGCGTGGAGTTTTTGTAATCGATCCAGAAGAATGTGTAAGGCATTTACCAGAAAAAACATTTTTTTTTTAAATAACAAAATTTATTGCAATTTTCTCTTTTAAGACGCTGTTATTAGGACTGCGATTTGATGACTTAAGTTGGGACTTTGCTAAGCGCAGTGCAAGCGATGACCCAGAATGCTTAACTTGTATATTTATCCAGGTAAGTCTCTGAAGTTTTTGTACCCGTACCAAGTAATATAAGGTCAAACATTTTGTACATTCGTCCAGTGCGCTACTTATATCGCGTATACATATGATGTTTCACTCTGATGTAATTAGCTTTAATATTTTAATAAAACACTGGCACTTCCACATTTTTCGAAGCTGTTTCAGCTTGACAGCTGTTCGCGTATTTTCATTTTTATTTTAAAGGCCAAGAAATCTGTACACTTGCAACAAATTAAGTTAATCTATTTATATGTACATATTACTATTTATTTCTAAATCAAATCTTAAAAATTGACAATCTGGACCAGTCTACAAGTGAACCGTCAGGTACAAGCCAACTCAAAAATAAAAAAACCAGTTCGAAAGAAAGAGATCGAACTCTACCAGTGGAATAGTTTCTCCTAGCGGTAAGAAAAATATCCCTAACAACACTCCTAAAAGTATTTTACCAAATTCCCCGTTGGACGCTCTTCCTAGAGATGTAATTGAACTTAAAAAATAATTGAATTAAATAAACAAAGTCTAATAGTTGCTCAAATGAATAAAGAGCAAAACAAGCAGCAGGCGGTGTAAATCGGTAGGCACCGTTATATGAATATTACGAAGAGGAAAAGAAGCCCTACCGGAAAAAATGACAACAGGGCCAAACTTAATAAAATGGAAGATCCTGATTCCCAAGACACACTAATTGGTAATCGGTTTGCTCCACTTGCTGCAATTTCTGATGAAAATTCAACAGAAAATCAACAAAAAAAAATTATTTAAGCCGCCCCCAATCTATTTGCGCGAGCGGAGCTCGAATGCACTTGTTGCCAAATTAGCTAACTTATTAGGAAATAGCAACTTTTACGTAGTTCCCTTAACTAGCGATAATATCCATGAAACTAAAATTCAAACAAACACGGAAGATAGTTACTGAAAAGTTGTAAAAGAGTTTGAAGGAGCGAATAAAAATTTTTACACATACCAGCTAAAGAGTAGCAAAGGTATTACAGTGGTGATCAAAGGTATTGAAGCAGATGTTGACACAAACGAAATAAAGAGTGCGCTAGAAGAGAATGGTTTTCACGCAAGATCGGTTATAAATATATATACTAAATCAAAAGTTCCTCAGCCTACGTTCAAAGTTGATCTGTTACCTGACAACTTAAAGCTGAAAAAAATGATGTCCATCCTTAATATAATTTACAATATTTATTGCATCGCAAAATATCGGTCGAAGAGCCACATAAAAGAAATGGTCCTATTCAATGTACCAATTGTCAAGAGTTTGGACATACAAAATCTTATTGCACATTGCGCACCGTGTGTGTAATAACATATGTGGCGAGCTTCATCATAGCTCAGTCTGTAATAAAAAAACAATTGATGATCGCAAATTACTAAAATGCAGTAACTGTGAAGGAAACCATTCTGCGAATTACAGAGGATGTCTAGTTTATCAAGATCTGAAAAAACGAATCAATATAAAAAAGAATCAGCTCGTAATCCTATAAAAAATATTACTGTTTCGGTACCATTATCCTCTCACAACCTTAATTTGAACCATGTAACTCCAGGAGTTTCTTATGCAAATGTACTTAAACCTTCGCCCTCTGTTAGTCCTCCAACTAACAACAATATTAGTCTTGAGATAATGATATCAACTCCAACTCAAAGTTTGTCCCAATTTTTGAAAACAATGCAAAGCTCACAGAATTGTGCAAATGCAAACACAATCAATGACAGCACTTTTAGCAATAATATGAGCATCTTAAAACCTTGTGCGCGGAATTCGAACGGGTTAACCAAGCATAAACTGGAAATTCAAAATTTTTTAAATCATGAAGAAGTTGACGTAATGCTTCTCTCTGAAACTCATTTAACAAATAAGAATTTCTTTTCAATCCCTGGTTATATATTCTATCAAACTAACCACCCAGACGGCAAGGCGCATGGAGGCACTGGTATACTTATTCGTCGAAGAATCCAGCATTTTCCTCAAGATTCATATAGTTATGAATTCATTCAGGCAACAACAGTTTGCATAATAATGAGAGGTAAAAATCTCGTTTTATCGGCGATTTATTGCCCACCTCGATTTAATTTAACGGAAAAAATGTTCGTGGACTACTTTGAGACATTGGGTGAAAAATTTCTAGCAGCAGGAGACTATAATGCAAAGCATACTTTCTGGGGCTCCAGAACATGCAATCCTAAGGGTCAACAACTGTACAAGGCAATTATTAATAAAAATAATTCTCTTGACTTTGTATCGCCGAGGCAGCCAACTTACTGGCCAACAGATCTTCAAAAAATTCCTGACCTCTTAGATTTCGGAATCACTAAGGGTGTTGCAAGAGAACTTATTTCAGCAAAAGCGACAACTGACCTCACCTCGGACCATTCGCCTGTTATGTTCCTCTTACACAAGTTTCCAAAAGAAGTTGAAGGTCCTTTCAGCTTAACAAATCCAAAGACTAACTGGCTAAAGTACAAAAAGTATATAAGTTCGCACATTCATACAAATTACAAAATCGCATGCAATTAGCATATTGATGATGCCGTAATTGTTTTCAATTCCATACTAGAATCAGCAGCAAAAAAATCTGCACCATATTTTAAAAAACGAATTAGGAAAACACTGACTAATATAGAAATCGAAAATCTCGTTGCCGAAAAACGAAGATTCAGGCGCGAATGGCAACGATTCCGCTCGCCAATTGCCAAAGATAGACTAAAAGAGGCTGAAAAAAAAAACTTAGACTTGCTCTAGCTAGGGATAAGGAAACTGAAAAACGTCATTTTATCCAGAACCTTACGCCCAGAGGCGTTGATCGAGAGTCCTTGTGGCTAGCGAGCCACGGTTTTAAAACTTCAGTATATAGCGAGTCACCTATCCGAAGACCTAATAGTGGTTGGGCACGCTCCGACGAAGATAAAGCAACGGTCTTTGCATTGCACCTCAGTAAGGTTTTTCAACCAAATCCGAGCACTACTCAAATCAATCTCCCAATTCAAACTGAAAACGCCCACAGAATTCACATAAACATTAGACCAAGTGAAGTTAATAATTCCATAAAAAATGAAATGGTCTGTAAAAAAGCCCCAGGGCATGATCTAATTACTTCAAAAATGTTAAAACAGCTACCTTCCGTTGCAGTATTATTTTTAGCAGTCCTATTTAATTCAATTATAAAGCATGGCTTCCAGTCAGCCGCAAGAATTCAGCAGAAGTAAAACTACTAGAACAATATAAACGTGTACCACAATCTGCCACGACAAGAAAATTAATAAAAAAATATCTGGAGTTTTGTTGGACGCTTCCATTCTATGGGTAATAAAAACTTAAGACATTCATGAGTTTTGTAAAAAATTCTTTTATATATCTAGCGCCGCGTTTTCTTATGGTCAAATTGAGCAGCCGATTCGGGGGATCTTGAGTTTGGTCAGTCACACAGATAAAAAGATTTTAGTTGCAGTGAACGAGCGTGGAGTTTTTGTAATCGATCCAGAAGAATGTGTAAGGCATTTACCAGAAAAAACATTTTTTTTTTAAATAACAAAATTTATTGCAATTTTCTCTTTTAAGACGCTGTTATTAGGACTGCGATTTGATGACTTAAGTTGGGACTTTGCTAAGCGCAGTGCAAGCGATGACCCAGAATGCTTAACTTGTATATTTATCCAGGTAAGTCTCTGAAGTTTTTGTACCCGTACCAAGTAATATAAGGTCAAACATTTTGTACATTCGTCCAGTGCGCTACTTATATCGCGTATACATATGATGTTTCACTCTGATGTAATTAGCTTTAATATTTTAATAAAACACTGGCACTTCCACATTTTTCGAAGCTGTTTCAGCTTGACAGCTGTTCGCGTATTTTCATTTTTATTTCAAAGGCCAAGAAATCTGTACACTTGCAACAAATTAAGTTAATCTATTTATATGTACATATTACTATTTATTTCTAAATCAAATCTTAAAAATTGACAATCTGGACCAGTCTACAAGTGAACCGTCAGGTACAAGCCAACTCAAAAATAAAAAAACCAGTTCGAAAGAAAGAGATCGAACTCTACCAGTGGAATAGTTTCTCCTAGCGGTAAGAAAAATATCCCTAACAACACTCCTAAAAGTATTTTACCAAATTCCCCGTTGGACGCTCTTCCTAGAGATGTAATTGAACTTAAAAAATAATTGAATTAAATAAACAAAGTCTAATAGTTGCTCAAATGAATAAAGAGCAAAACAAGCAGCAGGCGGTGTAAATCGGTAGGCACCGTTATATGAATATTACGAAGAGGAAAAGAAGCCCTACCGGAAAAAATGACAACAGGGCCAAACTTAATAAAATGGAAGATCCTGATTCCCAAGACACACTAATTGGTAATCGGTTTGCTCCACTTGCTGCAATTTCTGATGAAAATTCAACAGAAAATCAACAAAAAAAAAGTATTTAAGCCGCCCCCAATCTATTTGCGCGAGCGGAGCTCGAATGCACTTGTTGCCAAATTAGCTAACTTATTAGGAAATAGCAACTTTTACGTAGTTCCCTTAACTAGCGATAATATCCATGAAACTAAAATTCAAACAAACACGGAAGATAGTTACTGAAAAGTTGTAAAAGAGTTTGAAGGAGCGAATAAAAATTTTTACACATACCAGCTAAAGAGTAGCAAAGGTATTACAGTGGTGATCAAAGGTATTGAAGCAGATGTTGACACAAACGAAATAAAGAGTGCGCTAGAAGAGAATGGTTTTCACGCAAGATCGGTTATAAATATATATACTAAATCAAAAGTTCCTCAGCCTACGTTCAAAGTTGATCTGTTACCTGACAACTTAAAGCTGAAAAAAATGATGTCCATCCTTAATATAATTTACAATATTTATTGCATCGCAAAATATCGGTCGAAGAGCCACATAAAAGAAATGGTCCTATTCAATGTACCAATTGTCAAGAGTTTGGACATACAAAATCTTATTGCACATTGCGCACCGTGTGTGTAATAACATATGTGGCGAGCTTCATCATAGCTCAGTCTGTAATAAAAAAACAATTGATGATCGCAAATTACTAAAATGCAGTAACTGTGAAGGAAACCATTCTGCGAATTACAGAGGATGTCTAGTTTATCAAGATCTGAAAAAACGAATCAATATAAAAAAGAATCAGCTCGTAATCCTATAAAAAATATTACTGTTTCGGTACCATTATCCTCTCACAACCTTAATTTGAACCATGTAACTCCAGGAGTTTCTTATGCAAATGTACTTAAACCTTCGCCCTCTGTTAGTCCTCCAACTAACAACAATATTAGTCTTGAGATAATGATATCAACTCCAACTCAAAGTTTGTCCCAATTTTTGAAAACAATGCAAAGCTCACAGAATTGTGCAAATGCAAACACAATCAATGACAGCACTTTTAGCAATAATATGAGCATCTTAAAACCTTGTGCGCGGAATTCGAACGGGTTAACCAAGCATAAACTGGAAATTCAAAATTTTTTAAATCATGAAGAAGTTGACGTAATGCTTCTCTCTGAAACTCATTTAACAAATAAGAATTTCTTTTCAATCCCTGGTTATATATTCTATCAAACTAACCACCCAGACGGCAAGGCGCATGGAGGCACTGGTATACTTATTCGTCGAAGAATCCAGCATTTTCCTCAAGATTCATATAGTTATGAATTCATTCAGGCAACAACAGTTTGCATAATAATGAGAGGTAAAAATCTCGTTTTATCGGCGATTTATTGCCCACCTCGATTTAATTTAACGGAAAAAATGTTCGTGGACTACTTTGAGACATTGGGTGAAAAATTTCTAGCAGCAGGAGACTATAATGCAAAGCATACTTTCTGGGGCTCCAGAACATGCAATCCTAAGGGTCAACAACTGTACAAGGCAATTATTAATAAAAATAATTCTCTTGACTTTGTATCGCCGAGGCAGCCAACTTACTGGCCAACAGATCTTCAAAAAATTCCTGACCTCTTAGATTTCGGAATCACTAAGGGTGTTGCAAGAGAACTTATTTCAGCAAAAGCGACAACTGACCTCACCTCGGACCATTCGCCTGTTATGTTCCTCTTACACAAGTTTCCAAAAGAAGTTGAAGGTCCTTTCAGCTTAACAAATCCAAAGACTAACTGGCTAAAGTACAAAAAGTATATAAGTTCGCACATTCATACAAATTACAAAATCGCATGCAATTAGCATATTGATGATGCCGTAATTGTTTTCAATTCCATACTAGAATCAGCAGCAAAAAAATCTGCACCATATTTTAAAAAACGAATTAGGAAAACACTGACTAATATAGAAATCGAAAATCTCGTTGCCGAAAAACGAAGATTCAGGCGCGAATGGCAACGATTCCGCTCGCCAATTGCCAAAGATAGACTAAAAGAGGCTGAAAAAAAAACTTAGACTTGCTCTAGCTAGGGATAAGGAAACTGAAAAACGTCATTTTATCCAGAACCTTACGCCCAGAGGCGTTGATCGAGAGTCCTTGTGGCTAGCGAGCCACGGTTTTAAAACTTCAGTATATAGCGAGTCACCTATCCGAAGACCTAATAGTGGTTGGGCACGCTCCGACGAAGATAAAGCAACGGTCTTTGCATTGCACCTCAGTAAGGTTTTTCAACCAAATCCGAGCACTACTCAAATCAATCTCCCAATTCAAACTGAAAACGCCCACAGAATTCACATAAACATTAGACCAAGTGAAGTTAATAATTCCATAAAAAATGAAATGGTCTGTAAAAAAGCCCCAGGGCATGATCTAATTACTTCAAAAATGTTAAAACAGCTACCTTCCGTTGCAGTATTATTTTTAGCAGTCCTATTTAATTCAATTATAAAGCATGGCTTCCAGTCAGCCGCAAGAATTCAGCAGAAGTAAAACTACTAGAACAATATAAACGTGTACCACAATCTGCCACGACAAGAAAATTAATAAAAAAATATCTGGAGTTTTGTTGGACGCTTCCATTCTATGGGTAATAAAAACTTAAGACATTCATGAGTTTTGTAAAAAATTCTTTTATATATCTAGCGCCGCGTTTTCTTATGGTCAAATTGAGCAGCCGATTCGGGGGATCTTGAGTTTGGTCAGTCACACAGATAAAAAGATTTTAGTTGCAGTGAACGAGCGTGGAGTTTTTGTAATCGATCCAGAAGAATGTGTAAGGCATTTACCAGAAAAAACATTTTTTTTTTAAATAACAAAATTTATTGCAATTTTCTCTTTTAAGACGCTGTTATTAGGACTGCGATTTGATGACTTAAGTTGGGACTTTGCTAAGCGCAGTGCAAGCGATGACCCAGAATGCTTAACTTGTATATTTATCCAGGTAAGTCTCTGAAGTTTTTGTACCCGTACCAAGTAATATAAGGTCAAACATTTTGTACATTCGTCCAGTGCGCTACTTATATCGCGTATACATATGATGTTTCACTCTGATGTAATTAGCTTTAATATTTTAATAAAACACTGGCACTTCCACATTTTTCGAAGCTGTTTCAGCTTGACAGCTGTTCGCGTATTTTCATTTTTATTTCAAAGGCCAAGAAATCTGTACACTTGCAACAAATTAAGTTAATCTATTTATATGTACATATTACTATTTATTTCTAAATCAAATCTTAAAAATTGACAATCTGGACCAGTCTACAAGTGAACCGTCAGGTACAAGCCAACTCAAAAATAAAAAAACCAGTTCGAAAGAAAGAGATCGAACTCTACCAGTGGAATAGTTTCTCCTAGCGGTAAGAAAAATATCCCTAACAACACTCCTAAAAGTATTTTACCAAATTCCCCGTTGGACGCTCTTCCTAGAGATGTAATTGAACTTAAAAAATAATTGAATTAAATAAACAAAGTCTAATAGTTGCTCAAATGAATAAAGAGCAAAACAAGCAGCAGGCGGTGTAAATCGGTAGGCACCGTTATATGAATATTACGAAGAGGAAAAGAAGCCCTACCGGAAAAAATGACAACAGGGCCAAACTTAATAAAATGGAAGATCCTGATTCCCAAGACACACTAATTGGTAATCGGTTTGCTCCACTTGCTGCAATTTCTGATGAAAATTCAACAGAAAATCAACAAAAAAAAAGTATTTAAGCCGCCCCCAATCTATTTGCGCGAGCGGAGCTCGAATGCACTTGTTGCCAAATTAGCTAACTTATTAGGAAATAGCAACTTTTACGTAGTTCCCTTAACTAGCGATAATATCCATGAAACTAAAATTCAAACAAACACGGAAGATAGTTACTGAAAAGTTGTAAAAGAGTTTGAAGGAGCGAATAAAAATTTTTACACATACCAGCTAAAAAGTAGCAAAGGTATTACAGTGGTGATCAAAGGTATTGAAGCAGATGTTGACACAAACGAAATAAAGAGTGCGCTAGAAGAGAATGGTTTTCACGCAAGATCGGTTATAAATATATATACTAAATCAAAAGTTCCTCAGCCTACGTTCAAAGTTGATCTGTTACCTGACAACTTAAAGCTGAAAAAAATGATGTCCATCCTTAATATAATTTACAATATTTATTGCATCGCAAAATATCGGTCGAAGAGCCACATAAAAGAAATGGTCCTATTCAATGTACCAATTGTCAAGAGTTTGGACATACAAAATCTTATTGCACATTGCGCACCGTGTGTGTAATAACATATGTGGCGAGCTTCATCATAGCTCAGTCTGTAATAAAAAAACAATTGATGATCGCAAATTACTAAAATGCAGTAACTGTGAAGGAAACCATTCTGCGAATTACAGAGGATGTCTGGTTTATCAAGATCTGAAAAAACGAATCAATATAAAAAAGAATCAGCTCGTAATCCTATAAAAAATATTACTGTTTCGGTACCATTATCCTCTCACAACCTTAATTTGAACCATGTAACTCCAGGAGTTTCTTCTGCAAATGTACTTAAACCTTCGCCCTCTGTTAGTCCTCCAACTAACAACAATATTAGTCTTGAGATAATGATATCAACTCCAACTCAAAGTTTGTCCCAATTTTTGAAAACAATGCAAAGCTCACAGAATTGTGCAAATGCAAACACAATCAATGACAGCACTTTTAGCAATAATATGAGCGTCTTAAAACCTTGTGCGCGGAATTCGAACGGGTTAACCAAGCATAAACTGGAAATTCAAAATTTTTTAAATCATGAAGAAGTTGACGTAATGCTTCTCTCTGAAACTCATTTAAGAAATAAGAATTTCTTTTCAATCCCTGGTTATATATTCTATCAAACTAACCACCCAGACGGCAAGGCGCATGGAGGCACTGGTATACTTATTCGTCGAAGAATCCAGCATTTTCCTCAAGATTCATATAGTTATGAATTCATTCAGGCAACAACAGTTTGCATAATAATGAGAGGTAAAAATCTCGTTTTATCGGCGATTTATTGCCCACCTCGATTTAATTTAACGGAAAAAATGTTCGTGGACTACTTTGAGACATTGGGTGAAAAATTTCTAGCAGCAGGAGACTATAATGCAAAGCATACTTTCTGGGGCTCCAGAACATGCAATCCTAAGGGTCAACAACTGTACAAGGCAATTATTAATAAAAATAATTCTCTTGACTTTGTATCGCCGAGGCAGCCAACTTACTGGCCAACAGATCTTCAAAAAATTCCTGACCTCTTAGATTTCGGAATCACTAAGGGTGTTGCAAGAGAACTTATTTCAGCAAAAGCGACAACTGACCTCACCTCGGACCATTCGCCTGTTATGTTCCTCTTACACAAGTTTCCAAAAGAAGTTGAAGGTCCTTTCAGCTTAACAAATCCAAAGACTAACTGGCTAAAGTACAAAAAGTATATAAGTTCGCACATTCATACAAATTACAAAATCGCATGCAATTAGCATATTGATGATGCCGTAATTGTTTTCAATTCCATACTAGAATCAGCAGCAAAAAAATCTGCACCATATTTTAAAAAACGAATTAGGAAAACACTGACTAATATAGAAATCGAAAATCTCGTTGCCGAAAAACGAAGATTCAGGCGCGAATGGCAACGATTCCGCTCGCCAATTGCCAAAGATAGACTAAAAGAGGCTGAAAAAAAACTAAGACTTGCTCTAGCTAGGGATAAGGAAACTGAAAAACGTCATTTTATCCAGAACCTTACGCCCAGAGGCGTTGATCGAGAGTCCTTGTGGCTAGCGAGCCACGGTTTTAAAACTTCAGTATATAGCGAGTCACCTATCCGAAGACCTAATAGTGGTTGGGCACGCTCCGACGAAGATAAAGCAACGGTCTTTGCATTGCACCTCAGTAAGGTTTTTCAACCAAATCCGAGCACTACTCAAATCAATCTCCCAATTCAAACTGAAAACGCCCACAGAATTCACATAAACATTAGACCAAGTGAAGTTAATAATTCCATAAAAAATGAAATGGTCTGTAAAAAAGCCCCAGGGCATGATCTAATTACTTCAAAAATGTTAAAACAGCTACCTTCCGTTGCAGTATTATTTTTAACAGTCCTATTTAATTCAATTATAAACCACGGATACTTTCCAAAAGATTGGAAACGGTCGGTAATTTAAATGGTGTCTAAGCCAGGAAAAGATCCTACCCAAGCTTCCTCTTATAGACCAATTAGCCTCCTCCCTTGCCTCTCAAAGTTATTCGAAAAAATATTGCTATCCCTCCTACCAATTTGGATTCAGAAAACATCACGGCACTATTGAGCAAGTTAATCGTATTACGAATGAAATTCGACTTGCATATGAAGATCGCGAATACTGCTCAGCAGTATTCCTAGACATCCAGCAAGCTTTCGATAAGGTTTGGCATGAAGGATTGTTATATTAACCCGGTAGCGCCTGAATGGAAAAAAATAAATATTAAAAATAAAATAAAATATGAACCGGTTTTGAAGTTTTGATGACAAAACACGAACTTTTTTAGTGATGCCATATGGCATCGCTAGGCGCTACCGGGTTAAATCAGAAGCTTACTTCCTGTAAATGTCCACGCGATATTTGAGTCATACCTAGAACATAGAACGTTCCAAGTAAAACATAATTCGTTCACAAAAACTTTTGAAATTAATGCAGGAGTACCTCAAGGGAGTGTTGTTGGGCCTTTTCTTTATCTTTTGTATACAGCAGATATTCCAAACAGCGATCGAGTATCGATTTCGACATTTGCTGACGACACAGCGATATTAAGTCGTCACAAGGATATAAGTGCGCCAACTTCTAAGCTCCAAAACCACCTCAACGAAATCCAAGACTGGCTAACTAAATGGCGAATTCAAATAAATGAGCTTAAATGTCGGCATATAACTTTCACGCTCAACAGAAAAGCTTCTCCGGATATTTTTCTGAACAACATACGCATCCCTCAATGTGAAGAAGTTACCTACCTCGGAATTCACTTAGACAAAAGATTGACATGGCGCAAGCATATCGAGCCCAAGAGAACGCAAATTAAACTCAAAGCCAAAAGCTTGTACACAATAGGTGCAATCCATGCACATACATCAACACCGCTTTCCTAGCTGATCGTCGACTCGGTGGGTGCACTTTATGCACCCTTGCAATCTACGCACACCCTTTCTCCTTAAAATCGTTGTTTCCGAAAACAACACCGTCAATGCTACAAGTGTTTATTCACACATCAGCAATTCCCGCGTATAATCCACTGCTTTACCGTTTTATCGAACTTCTTATGCTCTTCAACACCGACTCAATTACATGTGATCCTACACACACATCACAAAAGCCCAGTCTTCTTAAGCCGAGGCCCGTAATTATCAAAAAATTTCATTCATAAACGTATCTATTAGTCGGAATATGCTCTGTGATATGTAATTGTGTTAAATTAGGTGTAAGATTTTAAAAATTATTGATAGACCCCTATCCTAAAGGAGTGATCCAATAAATAATATATAATGTTTAAAAAAAAAAAAATACCATACTCTTAAATTTGCAAAGTTTATTAATTTAGGTGGCAGCATCCCAAAACTAACTCGCTAGCTAGCAAATAAATATTGTTATTATGATTTAGTTTAGACATAAATTGCGAGCTAGTTGCCGCATAAACGATGGGTAAGCTAACTCGCGATTAAAAAATCACTGTTTAGAGGCTCGTCAGGAGGCCATTCTACATAAACATTCCTAGTGTCAGCCAAATCCCAGAAACGCCCCTAAAGTATATAAATGCCCTCACCAATTCAGGTTTTTTAATGATTTCATAAATCTAAATATGCTCCTTTATCAGAAAAGAACATTTATCCGAAAATGGCAGCAAAGGTCAAGCACAAACTGAGATGCCAAATACGTACGACCATGACCTCTTTTTCTCCACCAAACGTCCTTCAACAAGGAACCAATTTTTCGCACTGATTTGTCGCCTGATATGAACGGCGACTAATGGTTTAGAGGGAATAAGTCCAATCTTGGGGATTTTTATGTGTAGTTTAAGGGCATTCACTTCCACTAGTTGGCACTACTGCCCTATTCCAAAAACAAGGGCAAGTCAAAACAAAAATATTGTCATTTTTCAATGTAAATATGTGGTTAAATGTTTGGGATGGATTAAAGAACAAAATATGTCGCTATTTGTTGCAACGATACTTGGGACGATTTCTGGATGATAAACTGCGTTTGGAACAATTTAAAGTAGAATTGTATAATGGAAAGGCCAAGGTTCAAAACGTCGTTTTAAATGTTGATGTAAGTTTGATATATATTTTGCTGACAAAAGGCGAACAAACTTTAAATATTTAAACCAGCTTTAAGGCTTGCTCATAAACGATAGTCAAAATGTTAACTGTATTCCATCGGTCAGTATAGTCAAAGTTATTGGCCGGTTTGCGAATTTCCTCGAATTTCTTCATGAAAGCGATTGCACTTACAATAAATTCTTTTCAAAGAAAAGCATAGTGATTCTCCCGCCAAGTTTTGAGTTTTATTGTTCATTTAGAGGTAGAGTACGTTGTATATAAAAAAGGAATTTATAGTTTAGGCCGTCAGAAGTGAACAAAAAGCCTAGAAAAATTTTGAGAACTGCCAAAAACCTCGAAAAAATGCAGAACCTCAGTAGGCAGAAAAAATCCAGAACCTCAGTAGAATTAAGTAGAATCCTTCCTTAAGAAAAAAGAACACGTATTTTTGAGCCATAAAGTAGAATAGCCCCTTAACTCTCTAACCGGTAAGGGTGCATCTGAGAACCCTTTACATAATTGCGTTATTAAGTACGAAGGTGTATCAAAATTATATAGGAATTAGTATGCATCTGTTCGCCATACCTTACTTGATATCTCTTTCTCAGAAGTTTTTGACGTGTAACGGAAAGTTTGGCTTGTAAAGTCATTCCAGTGTGTGCTTTCGTGAATATAGCACGATTTTTTGTTAAAAAAAAAACATATTTTTTAGTGTCGTGTATTCGCGGAAACAATAATTTTTACGTTTTGGGAATTTTTGCTAGCTAAAGGTAAGTATTATATTTATACATTTTTCAAAGTTTTTTTCGAAAAAAGTTTTTTTTGTGCGCGAAATTTCATAAAATATAAGGGTGCATCCAGGCGCGCAGCCAGGATTTCAATTTGGGGGGGGTTCGCAGAAAATTTTTCTAAATATTTTTTGTTTTTATTTTCGTAAAAAGCTTACAAAATAGATAATTAAAATATATTTACATAAATATTTTACATTTTTATAAGGTGTACAAAGTAAAAAAAGTATTTTCGAAGGAACTTATTCAATTTAAAGTGCAATATTAAGCGCGTGCTTTCAGCAAGTTTATTTAGTATGTCCTCTACACTGGGAGTAAGATCTCGATGGACGTGGAGGAGTGCTAAGGCCTTTAACCTCTGTTCTGTCATTGTAGATCTAAGATAAGTTTTGAGTCGGCGGAGAGTTGAAAACGATCTCTCATTTTCACATGTGGTTATTGGAAGAGTAGCCAAAATAGTTAATAAATTAAAAATATTTGGTAAAATATCTTTTTTACACAACTTTATAGCGTCAAACACTGTTTTTGGTCTTTCATTTTTTTCTAAATTATTAATTAATTTATACCAAACAGTGAGCTCCTTTTTTGAATCATCAAAATTTCCCTCTAAAT
Organism: Chlorops oryzae; assembly: GCA_020466095.1. Taxonomy (NCBI): domain Eukaryota; kingdom Metazoa; phylum Arthropoda; class Insecta; order Diptera; family Chloropidae; genus Chlorops; species Chlorops oryzae. The sequence goes on along the minus strand of CM035807.1, from coordinate 58,701,944 downwards.
CATCTTGATAAAACTGAAAGAGTTTTTTAAATTTGTCTAAAAAATCATAAACTTTTGCAGTATCGCTTTGAGGAAATAAAACTTGAAAACCAAGAAGAATATCCTTGTGTTTTGAAAAGCGATTGGTTAAGTTGACAATAAATGCATCCACAAAAGGTAAATAAAGGGAAATACGATAATAATATTCAACACTTTTAGTATGAAAATGTGCTTCGTGGTACTGAGAATGTGCGAGCCTAGGTTTTTGCAAAATAAGTCCGCTTGATAAAGCTTGCTTCTCAGCGTTTTTAAACAATTTCTGAAATTCTTCCTCAGCGTTACTTCTTAAGGTTTGAATATTCTCTAAGCATATATCTGCTAGGACAACAGCATATTTGAGATCAATGTTTCTACCTTGTAAATATTTACATAAAACAAATTTGTAACTAAAAACTTGGTTTATACAATGAAGAGATATAAGAAATTCGCCTTTTTGTAAGGCACATTTTAATAAATTAGACTGACTTGACACATTTTAATCATTCCAAAAGGAAATTCGGTCAAGAGCTAAAATTATTGCATCATAAAACTTAATAAAAGAGTTTATAGGACGGCGGTGTAGAAATGTAAGCGGCTGTGTGGTGTATTTTTTCCTTAATTTGGGGGGGGGTTTGAACCCCCAAAACCCCCCCCTGGCTGCGCGCCTGGGTGCATCAATGCACCCATGTCGGGTAACGTAAACTTTTTTACCCTATTTATATTGTAAATATGAGATTCTCTTTTTGTTTTTTGAATTTTATAATGACTATAATGACCATCATCAACAAGCCGATCATCTTCACCCACGATTACACGCCAATCATCCACTACACAAGCAGAAGGAGGGGCAGGTGTTTCAATAGTTGGAAGAAGAGTGGTTCATCCTGTAGCTGATATTCGCTATGACGGTATGGATCATTTCCCAATTTTCTACAAAAATCGCCTCAAGTGCCAATATTGTAGCGAACCAAAAAAAAAAACACAAACTTTCTGTGTTTGCCAAAAATGCAGTATTGCTCTGTGTTGTAATACCAACAAAAATTGTTTTTTGGAATATCACACAAAAACGAACTAGTTTTACCGAGATTCATTATTAATTTAATCTTTTTCTTAATAAAATACATTAAGAAAAGAATTTTGTACCTTCTATCCTATCCTATACCTATCTTTTTTTTTTATACTTAAACCGCTAAGAGTGCATCTGAGCACCCTTCACCTTTTCTCACCTGGCGGCTAAACGGTAAGTCAAATTGAAAAAATAATGATGTCATTGTGTTTTTCAGGCTCAAATTAGCCCAAAAAAAATTATTCCGACTCTTTTTATCAACTATTTCAAAAAAAGTGGTTAGAGGGTTAAGATAAAATCAAAAGAGCATTAAAAATTGAATTATTATAAATTTAGCGATTTAACGATCAATCACGATCGCCAAAAGGCAAAATGATGCTTTACCCAAATCATTTGATTGATTCGAAGGTTGATATTTTTTTGAGAATTGCCATGTTTTTTTTATATTTGTGTGTTATACAATAAGGATTATTATTCTATAACAAAAAATATCAAAATCGATAGCCCCGTTATAGTTATTTCAATTTGATTACCTAAATTGTTTATATTTTTAACAAAAAACTATTATTAAAAAAAAAAAAAAAATTGCATTTAGAAGAGTGCTTAGTGACAATTTTCAAACCAAAAATTGGCAGATACATGAAACAGATGCATAAAAAAAATAAACCGAATTCATGCCGAAGAAATGATATTGACAATAACTACCGTTAAATTTAGAATTTCGCAAAACTGTTCAAATTTTATTTATTACTGGTTATTGTGATTTAAAAAAAGTCAAAAATGCGACCATCGAAAAAAAAGTTGGTCCACTTGAGGAATTTTCTCTCATATATAGATGGAAAACGATCTAAAAAAAAAATTGGATTCATGTTTCGATCATGCAAGCACATTAGCAAGCGATATAAAACGTTGGTATACAGGGCTATTATCGAATCTCATTTCGTCGTTGCTAAGTTATTGTGTTCTATATGACAAATTTTTTTTTGGTAAATCGCGTTTAAAGTTTAGTCGTCAGTTACAAAAAACTGAATAAAAAAATCGACAACTTTTTACCAATGAAAGATATAGTGTTCGCGAATTTTTCTGTTAAAGAAAAAATCTGGTTTTGGGTACGATTTTACGAGCAGGAAGCGTTAAAACAATTGTTATGTTCTATATGCACTCTTTTACAAATCTCTTCTTGTTTCATAGCATATAGAACAAACTGTAAGGAAGTATTGTGAGATAAGAAATGAAAATGAAGGTGTTTAACGCAACAAAAACTTTATTCAATATTACATTCAAATAATTTTTAACTCAATCTTATAAATGTATTTCAATAAGATCATTTAACTCTAGAACAACGAACTTGTATTTACTCTTATTACTGTTTATACCCGACACACTCTGTGTCGAGGGTATATTGCGTGTGTGTGGTTATGTGTAACACCCAGAACCAGTCCAGATAGACCATACAAAATATATAGAATTGAAAAAAATTTTTTTTTTATGGGCGTTGCAAAGGGGCAGTTTTCATAAAGAAATTTAACAAAAGTCGTTATGTGTGGCCCCTGTGGCCTTAAACACCTCTTGATATTAAAAATTATTTGAACATGTTAATCTGTGTCGGGTATTCTATTTTTAGGCTCGCCTGACTATAACATCCTCACTTGTTTTAGTCCGTTTTTGTTTTATATGAACGATTTTTTTCATGTAGAACACAATGTAACAAAGCTTGTCACCAAAATGTTTGTAGCACAAAGTTGATGTCTCATTTTTCAAAAACTATAAATGCAGTATTATATCGCAAAAGTTAATCGATCAACTTTTCCGAATTAATAACTTTTCCAAATGTTTTCAAAATCAAAAAAAAAAAAAAATAAAATAAAGAAATAGAGACTACATGCATAAAAAAATATTTTTGCAAACATAACATACTTATTTTATTTAAAGTTTTTATTTTAAACCAGTTTTACACAGATATACTTTAACTAAATTTTTTCCAACCACTCCTTTTTCATAATAAGGCTGTAGGCTTCGATCGAATGTGTCACCTTTAACTGTTACCGTTATGATTTGCGTTGCCTTCTTTAGTTTTTCTTCGCTATTCCACGTAATACACACGAAATAGGAGTGATTTACAAAAAAAGGAAAGGAAGAAAATTACGCTTAGAAAAGTTAACGCCAAAATTAACTTTTTAGAACGCTACTTGGGCGCTGAAATTTGATTAACTTAACCAACCGTTTAACTCTTTCGAGCCTTAACTTTTGCGAGATTCTACTGTATCTTATATACTGTCCTAAGGTACTATTAACGTTAGCAGAGGCCCAAATCGAATAACTACAGAGGAAACAGAATAAAGGTTTGCGGTGCATATTAAATAAAAGCTTATGATACTCCAATACAAGAGCTTATAGATGAATTAAAATGGCTTAGTGTTAAACAATTGAAGCGGAGCCGCGAATAACGTTTTAAATGACAAGTTTGTTTAACTTATTTTTGGACTTTCGCTTTCAATAATTCTCTAGCCTTAAAGAAGCGAACTGGCCTTGTAAGTACTGAATAGCATGTCAAATTTTCTAGTACTCTAGAAGTACTCTAGACTTTTCAAGTATACACTATTTAATATTATATTTCATTATTATATTACATTACTTAATTTTTATAAACTATTATTTCAAAACACATAACTAATATATAACTCTCCAAGCCATAACCCAGCGCACAGATTCAAAACAACAGTCTCGTACTTCCAACAAGTCAAAATTTAACTATATTGACAGACGGGAAAAAATTTTCAACACCCACAAATCTAAAATTGCCAACAATAAACATAAATATGTGGAATACACTACAAATAGATGAAGTGATGGACAAGGTTAATCGCTTGGTACCATGCTTCACAGAAAACAATAATACAGACATGAGTGCAGAAGTTTTCGAATTTATTACAGGTTTAGAATTGGTCAAAAAACTGTAAGTAACGTAGACTCCGAAATTTTTTTATAAAAGCTAATCAAGTTAACTTCAATAGTGTCGATGAATTAGCCAATTTTATGAAAAGAGAACGTATACCAAACAGAAGCCTTGAAATGATTAGGACCGAACTAGCCAATTCAGAGCAAAAACTAAACGAATCAGCATCAGGAAGAAGCATTGAATCTCTGCTTAAAGAGGCAGAAACGCATATTAAAAAGTTTTGGAGTCATAGCGAAGCAGTATCAGCACTTAGTGAATACAGAAATTTGGATACAAGGATATTTATTTTAGGAATCAGAGATCCTTTTATGAGACATCGTTTAGAGTTCTATAGAACCGACCTATAGCAGAGATAATAAAAGTAGCAAAAGAATTAGAAGAACTTAGTGCAAACGCATTTATATTTTCACTTTATATATATAAATTCCAAAAATCACACCGTACTGTGAAAATTGTGAGCAATACGGACATGAGACTAGCGCCGTTTACAAACGAAACAGCTCGCAGCAAGTGAAGTATCATATTACATGCAATCATTGCGGAAAAGAAGGGCACTTGGAAATTAAATGTTTTGTCTGGCTTAGAAATCTATTTTGCAATATGTGTCAAATGAAAGGCCACGAAAATAACAAATTTTGTAAAAGGAGGCAAGATGTATATAATATACAAAAATTTCAGCTACTGAAAATATCACAGAAGAGACGCAATTGAAAGTAGGACAGAAAATTTTAATCCCAACCAATCCTACAGTTACCAATTTTCACCAATAGAGTTTCATAAATAATTTCCCTGGAAATAGCCGCACTGATATACAGTGCTACAAATGCTCTCAATTTGGACATACAGCAAGATTTTGTAAGGCGCAAGAATAAGAAGATAGTAGTCAGGGAAACTCCCACCGGCCCGGTCCAGGAAAAAATACAGAGAAACCATTATATTTACAGGAATTAGATATAAATAAAATTTTCCTAGATGAGTTAGGATGAAAATGATATTTGCAGAAAGTCAAAAATATAGTGAAAAAAATTTTGTGTAATAATAGTACTCTCAGGAAGAAGAAGGTCCGTTTTAATGCCAAAATCGTCGTGCATTTTATCGAAGGTGAAGATTCAGTATTAGGAAACGAATCTAAAGAAAATATTGTTGATAAAAAGCTTAGTTATGCATTGTCAGAAATCAGAAAAGAGGCAAGAGGAGGATTTTTTAGGCAGAGATATGCCTGGAGAGCAGTGAATAATAAATAGAATCAATAAAGATATCTCTTTCTACAACAATAATAGGCAAGTTGCATCACTACCATATCTGGTTTCCAAATTTAGCGATAGCATTGGTATTGCAGAGACAGTCACGGTCCAAGCTAATGAAGTAAGAGTTGTAGCAATTTGCGCCGAAAAATTGTTAGGAGAGGTAGGAGTACATAAAAAGGAAAATATGCCAGTTTTGATAAGGAAATCGCCTAAGATTATAGGAGGAAAAGGAGTTGAACCTATTTTTTACAGCAGTGAATTTGAAGTTAATAGAGAATCAGGCAGTGAAGAAGATTATAAACTCGACAAGGAAGTCGATTGAAATCGTAATGGCAGTTTAATGAACAAGAGAGATGATGTTTCAGTTAAAGAATAAAATTCAAAGGAAAGTTTTAAAGACAACTCACAGAGTATGCTTTACAATTCCGCAATAAAGGCATCAGCGATACCCTGGCAGCAAAATAAAGAAAGAGTAAAATATCGTGAGACGATAAATTTAATTGAAAAAATAGACTTTAGTGACATGTCATTTATTTTCAATAATCCAAATATATTTAAAGATGTATTAAACAGTCCTTTAATACAGTGAAAGCAGTCTATAAGAGTTTTTTAAAAAACATTTGCTCTCATACAAAAAATTTTTAAATGGGATGGCGTGAACCGCAACATAAAATCAAATAGTAGCGATAGCGAAACTTCAACTTTAAACACGAATCCTTTAAACAAAATATTTGCGTACAATTTTAAAGAGATCTTTAATTTAAAAAATTTTTGGTATTAACGAAACGAAAAATGGTACATGGAAGACGCATACCGGGTATAGCATCGTCGTAATTTTCACCCATATTAATTTTCATTTCCTTGGTTAATGTATCATGATCTTCTTCAGTTTCACATCGAATAGCTATTGCTCCGTCACGCCCATTTTTATATCGTTGACTTTAACTTTAAGATCGGCTGGATTTATTTTGTTCCTGATGTCACATTTCATTCTACTTTTTTCTATTACCTATCTCTTTGTTGATGATACTACCGTGCTCTTTAATTAATTCAGTGAACGAAGTCACTCTCTTCTCTTTTTCGTTTACTTTAATTCCACACGATTCCTGCACTTTAGCTAGCGCTGGAACTCTCTCCTCGTACCGTACTTCAATTGCCTCAAGTAAACTCTTTATTTATTATACCCAGCGTAAGCGGGTGACCAAGGCGAATGAAAGGTGTAGGAAAAAAATTTTTATGGCCCGCCCACTGCCACACCCACAAATGGAGTTTTTCGTAACTTCCGAATTAATAGGCGTAGACGCTTCAAATTTGAAACAAATTAATAAAAATAATAATAATAATGATATGGAGCGTGAATCTGCCCAAAGGCTGGCACTGCGGCCCAGATGACCTATTGTGCCAAGATTCACTATTTTTTTTTATTTTTATGAAAAGCCCCTCATAGCTCTCCTAATAAAGTCCAGAATCACCTCTGGAGAAGAACTCCTAATTTGTTCTAATGTTATTTGTTTCCTCGTCTTCGAGGCATAATCTGCATTCCGAATGATCGGAAAGGCGAAGTTTGTGCAGGTGATACTTAAGCGCAGAATGGCCAGTAAGAAAACCCGTTAGCAATCTTATGCTATCTCTCGAAAGCTTAAGAATGCTGGAGTAAGAGAAAGGTTTTATAAGCAATTTACTCTGCCTCAGTCCGGGAAAGTCGTCCCAGTACACAAGGCGAAGGAGAATTTCTTTCTCTCTGATTTTTTCTCTAATACCCGCCCAGTTCAACCCACAAAAAGGCTGAGGACCGATAAAAGGGGTGTTTGATGCCTTTCTTGCTAGACTATCAGCTAGCTCATTTCCATCAATCCCCGTGTGACCAGGGACCCAAAAAAAAATCAACTTTATTGCCTGTCGCTAGTTTCTGAAGTAGTCCAAAGCATTCGAGGACTTGCTTTGACTTAAAAGCCCAGGATGATAGGGCTTTAATAGAGATCTGACTGTCAGAAAATATGACAATCCTTTGGCCCGCGGGGTTTTTGCTGATTATGGATCTTACGCATATATTTATTGCGTGGATTTCGGCTTGGAAGACACTAGGCCATATGCCCATAGGTTCCGATATACTTGTGCCTGGTCCATATATACCTACACCAGTCCCGTTACCCATTTTTGATCCATCGGTGTACCAAATCAAGCTTTTGGGGTCAATCTGAGGGCCTCCATTCGACCACGTTGACTGGGATGGGAAGTGCACTTGGAATTTTCTGCCAGAGTGGAGCTCTGCGTCAATAAAATCACTCACGCAAAGTGGTATTTTGTTGACTCCAAACCACTTCAAAATCCTTTGATGACCATAGTCAGGAAGAAATTGTTTGGTTGGTATCTTCAGCCTAATTGCACAAAGAGCAGCTGATGTTTGGACGTGAATGTGCAAGGAAGTCAGCCCAACAATAGCTTCAAGTGCTGCTGTAGGGCCAGGAGCGGCGGAACACCAAAAATCGGAGTGGGTAGTAGTCATGGCACCATGCGACAGAGCAAACAATTTTTTTTAACTTCATATATTATAACAATACAATAGGGGTATTCACAAAGGCGTCGGAAAGTAGGAAAGTCGGAAAATCGGAAAATTTTAAATGCTTAAAAAGTTGTGCAAAATACAAAAAAAGTTTAAAAAGTTTTTAAGAAGTCGCAATTTTCCGATTTTCCGACTTTCCAACGTTTTTAACACGCCTTTGTGAATACCCCTAATATATTAAATATTTAACAAAAAAGTATTCTCCTTAGCTTATAAAAAAGAAACAAATAGAAATCCTTACTGTGGTACAGTGCAACTCATTTAACTCAATATGAGTGAAAATTTCTCAAGTGGGCCACATTTTTTTCGATGGTCGGATTTTCGCTTTTTTTTAAATCACAATAAGCAGTAATAAATACAATTTGAACCGTTTTGCGAAATTCGAATTTTAACGATAGTTATTGTCAATATCATTTTTTCGGCATGAAATCGCTTTATTTTTTTTATGCTTCTGTTGCATGTATCTTTCCAATTTTTGGTTTGAAGATTGTCAATAAGACACTCTTCTGAATGAAACTTTGGTTTTGTAAATTAACGGGTTTTTGTTAAAAATATAAACAATTTAAGTAAACAAATTCAAATAGCTATAACGGGGCTATCGATTTTGATATTTTTCGTTATGGAATAATAATCCTTATTGTACATATAACACACAATATAAAAAAAATCAAAGCTTATATCGAAGCTCTTTGGTTGTATGTTGTATGTTCGTTTACGTTTCGGCATTGCGGACGCTTGTACAGTAAAATGTAGCTCCTTTTTTTTTTAGAAGATTTTGCAAAAAATTATTCTTTAGAAGTTTTGAGTAAGTTTCGGAGTGGGTAATTACCTATACCCTAAAAATCGGACTGGGTAGTAGTCCCATACTACCCACACCTTTCGCCGGGCCTGTGTAGGGCATGTCTTCATCGCACCGGTTATTAAGAGACACGCAAGTCTCTGAAGGTTTGAACACATGGTAATGGATTTAGTTTGCGTGACCTTTTGCCACCAGACTTGACACCCATATGTGAAAATTGGACGTACCGCTGCCTGGTAGATCCAGAAAATAATTTTGGGGTTAGGGCCCCAAGTTTTTCCTATACAAGACCGCGTTACCCATAGGGCTCTTATGCTATGTTCTCACTATAGGGGTTAAGTACTTAACCCGATTCTTTAACTCAAAGCGTTCATATCAGGTTAGAGCGAGTTAGGGTTTACTAAAGTCATATGACCCAGCTGGAAAGTCAACTACTTCTGCACTACTTCCGAAGTGGTGAAAATTCATACTGCGGCTGCTCGCATTACTAATCCTAACTGTTAATGAAGTTTGTTAGAAGATGGCCGCTGTTGAAATTGCAAACAAAAATTGATATTGCTTTATTACAAATGTTTAAAGAAGCTGAAAAAGCCAAAGGAATATTGAAAGCAATAATATTAGAAGACCATTGTAATATCCGCAGGAACAAAAAAAGATTAATGGAGCTAATAGTGAAAGCGGCATCACAAAACGTTCCACGACCTGTGATTAAAATTTACATATCCAAATACGTGCATCCTTCCCCACTCATTTTCTGCACGTGAAAGCTTCCTGCCAGTGTCGTATTAAATTTTTACCCGATTTTTGCACCCGGTGTTAGCAAATGTAACTGAAAAAATCAAATGCAACTCTGCGCTAACCTCAGAGTTAAATGTTAACCCGGGGTTTATTTTCGGGTTAGATGATTTTTTTTATATGCGTTTTGACATTTGAAACCCTGGGTTTCACCGATAACCCTAACCCGGCCTAGTGAGAACATAGCATTAGTGCTTTAGTATAGGCTTTTTCAAAATGAGTGTTCCAATTTAGTTTGCTATCGAGGATAAGTCCTAAATATTTCACTTCGTTGGAATAGGGAATGTTGAAATCACCTAGGAAGATAGAACCCAAGTTCAACTTACGTTTCAATGTAAAGGGAACCACGACAGTTTTCCGCGGGTTTATTGCAAGCCCTTCACCCTCACACCACGTCACTACGCGTCGAAGGTGTCCTGCCATAATCTCGGACAGACAACTATCGTGTTTTCCGGACACTGTAATTACAAGGTCATCAGCGTAACCAATGGCATCACAACCATGACTTTCTAAGTAAATTAGCAGCTCGTCTACAACCACTGACCACAGTAAAGGAGACAACACCCCTCCCTGTGGGAAACCTTTGACAGCACTCACCGCTATCGTGCTGTTGCCTAGAGTCGACTTGATTTTTCTGTTTCGAAGCAAAACCTCAATCCAAGATATGATGTTGGAATTGATATTCCTATTTCTTAGAGCATATGTTATTGAGCCATAGCTCGTGTTGTCAAATGCTCCTTCTATATCCAAGAAAGCGCACAGAGCAGTTTCTTTGTTGTAGTGGGCTTTTTCAATTTTACACACAAGGCTGTGCAAGGCCAATTCGGTTGATTTCCCTTTAGAATAAGCGAATTGAGTGCGATGCAGAGGTTGACTATTCAAAAATTCCGCACGAATGTAACGATCAATTAATCGTTCCATAGTTTTCAGCAGGAAAAATGTGAGACTTATTGGTCTGTAAGACTTCGCGTCTTCACTGGGTCTGTTACCACATTTTGGTATAAAGATCACTTTAACTTCTCTCCATGGTTTGGGTATATACCCCCAACAGAGACTAGCCCAGAAGAGGGCGATTAGCGTTTCAGAAAGGACGTCTATGCCGTTCTGAACGAGAGCCGGAAAAATTCCGTCTACCCCCGGAGACTTGAGTGGACTGAAAGCACTTATAGCCCATCTCAGTTTGTCAGTGTCAAATATGAGGCCTGACAGAGACCTGAGTCTGCTGTGAGGTTGCTTATAGTTTGCAACATGATTTACATCAAGGTCGTCCCCAAAGATCGACCCGGAAAAATTTACGTTTAGCAAGTGTTGTAGTGTTTCACTGCCGTTTGTTGTATAGAGGCCGTCACTCTTTTTCAAAAGACCAATGTCGTTTGTAAGAGATTTCCTCAGAACTTTATGTAGGCGAGCCGCCTGTGGGCAGTCGTTGATACTGCCGCAGAAGGTTCTCCAGGAAGTCCTTTTCGGTTTCCTAATTTCATTATTATATGTGGTCAGGGATCTTTTATAGGTCTCCCATTTCCCTGAACGCTTCGCTGCGTTGAAAAGCTTCCTAACCTCCCTACGCATATCATTAATCCTGTTGTTCCACCACGGCACATCCCGCCTGGAGTGACGTGGTTTTACTTTACAGGCCTCCTGATGGGCGAGGGAGATCGCCAGATTTAGTTGATTAGCTGCCACATCCAACTCCTCAACAGAGTTGATAGTGTTGATCAGCAAATCAGTCTTGCTGGCTAAGGTTAGCTTGTAAGCACTCCAGTTGATGTGCTTACTTAAGATGGTATCATAAGTGTTCTGTCCTGGCAAATTAAAAAGAATATGCTGGTGATCAGAAAAGGAAATATCCTTCGAGACTCTCCAGTTAACAACATAATTGGAAATAAATTGGCTAGATAAAGTGAGATCAAGTACCTCTTTTCAAATAGAGTTAATAAAGGTGGGTTCTGAACCCTTGTTCAAAATGCTAATGTTGTTGCCCATGAGGTATTCCAACAACATTTGTCCCCGGTTATTAACCCCAGTACTACCCCATACGGTGTGATGCGCATTGGCATCGCAACCAACAATAAATTGTAAGTTATTTGAAAAGCAATAACCTACAAATTTTTTAATTGGTTCAGGTGGAACTTCTTCGACATCGCCCGGGAAGTAAGCCGATGCTATGACAATGTCCCGGCACTCAGCAGGGGCCTCGAACATAGCCGCCACCAAGTCCCTCTGTATAAATTCTGGAATAGGAATGCAATTGGTACCATTTCTGACCATTAATGCAGTCCGTGGCTAATTGTGCTCATTTAGGTGCCTTCGTCGCATCAAGAGAGGCAGCGACTTCTCTCTGAAGTCGTGCCCTCATTGGCCCCTTGTTAATGGGACGCTCCTTCGGCGTTGGAGCCCGCTTAACCACAGGTGGTCGCAAAATGCCTTGTCGAATGGCTGCCGCGCTTGTAGATAGCAACTCAGAGGCTGGTGCCGTCTGCTCCGGTGCTACCTTAGTTGCAGCCGGTTTACGCTGTTGAACCTTCTGTTCAACCGATCCTGCAGCCTGCTTCGCACCTCTGTCGTTGATGCCTTTCAACAACAGCTTCAAGTGCGTGAACCTGTAGGCAATCCTGCCAATCTGTTCGACCAGTTTCGACCAGGAAGCGTCGTCGATTGCCATGACCAGGTGGAGCAACGAACTCAGCGGTCCTTTGCAACACCTTCCAGGTCTTTGCCTTCAGCTTGTTTTGAGCTTCAATGGTAGCCAAGATCATCGAGCTCTCAACGTCGCAGCTGTGTGGGAAATAACCCCGCACAAGGTGCGACCTTGGGAGCTCCGTCTCCACCACCACTTTGCACTCAAAACCAGCCTTGTGCAATATCTGACCTGCATTTTTTCTAACCCACTCAGCAGTAGGTTCATTTGAGCAGACCAACATGAGCCAGCCCGTGCGAGAAAAACAGCCTTCAAATTCAGGCTTAACCTCGTCCGAGCTGAGCTCAATGGCGGTCGCAATAATGGCCTCTTGTAGCTGTGCCGCCCCGCTCGGGCGCCACTTGTAACGATATTTTCTCAGCCGGGGTATCACTCAGTCAATCCAGGGTTCGTTACAAGACCAGAAACTGTGCTCAGTAGTTCAATAATGCAGTCGATTGATTTAGTACATCGTAAATTTCATTGGTTCATTGATTCAATTCTTCGTTTCTTTTCTCTTAACGTAATCTTAACGTCTAGTGGAAATAAATCAAAAATTGTATGGTAGCGGATCCAGGCAAATTTGGTATCGTTGAAAAGGAAAAACTTTCACTAGAAAAAGGCCAAAATATTTTTACGAATAAATTATATTTGTAGGTAATACATCAGTTCAATGTTAGGGCTTTTTATTGCATTTTATATATAAAAAATTTTTGATTTTGAGCATTTATGTAAAACTTTTCTAAAAATTTCGATTTTTAGTATATTGAATCGTTTTAATTTTTGTATTTTTAAGCTAATTTAAATAAAAAAATGTGATATTCTAAAATTTATCGACAAATGAACGTTGATTTTTTTCGAGAGCTGCAAATATTGCACAAATTCACACAAAATTAAAAAAATTATCAATATTTGGAAGTAATTAAAAAAAAATCACCGAAAAACACCTTTTTAATTTTTTTATATTTTTTTAGAACCATTCATTAGCTTTCAAAAAATGTATAAATCACATCCCAGTTCGTCCGACTCTTTGAAATATGCGGTTTCAAACACTGGTCTAAATCATATTTTTAGTGCTGAATTAACATAAAGTAAAAGTATGAGTGTTTTAATGGTTTTGAACTCTGTTAGAACTCATAGTATAATTTTTATTTATATCCAAGACCTCTACTCACTAGGCTATGGAAAGATGTGATTAACCGATATTAATTCATAGTTTTCATAAGCTTATAAAGTTTTGTTTGAATTTGCAATGAAATCGCAAAAAACTAAATTTTTGACATAAATTAAGACTTCAAGCATGTTTCCACATAGTGAATTAACTAAATGAATTAGAGTTATTCCGGACATTTAGAAGCGTATAATTACGATTATTATTGAAAATATTGGTTCAGGAGTCTAAACACAAATAATAATGTTGATAAAATTTGATGCAGATGCTTTACAGACTAATCCATATAATTAATTAACTATGTTAATTCAATGTGGAAACATGATATTCTTTGTGGAAAATAAGAAACATAAAGTTGGTTGCCCTACTTATTAGCGTTCATTTTTAAATATATTCTCATAAACTGTGTAAATATCTACATAAAAATATATACATATTCACATATTTGTAGCTTTAAGTCTTTGAACTCAGCTTACGTAAATAAAAGAAAAAAGCAAAACTGAATGTCGATCATTAGCTGACAGTACAAAATTTCATATTTCTTTTTTGTCATAGCTCAAATTCCACCAAAATCAAATATATAATATGAAAGTATTAATAAGCATTTTCCAATCAATAAATTTGAAATTCCAATTGTGCCAAATTAGCTTAATATTTGTTTAAAAACAATGTAATATGAAAATAAACTCATTCTTTCAATAGCAATCAATCTGTGAACATTTATTGAAAAGAGACTGACTCGGTTAAAGTGCCGATTGTCAAACAAACAACAAAATATCGGCAATTCAGTTTAAGTGCTGTTATTGCCATTCATCAAGCAGCGCAAAGAAGCGTTCTGCTAAACATATATGCGATTCTGTTTAAGTTCTGTTATCGCTATTCCTAAAGCAATTCAGTTTATGTGCTGTTATTGCTATTCTTCAAGCAGTGCAAAGGAGCATTTGCTAAACAAACTGTATTTTATATTTGTTCAAGTGCAACCGATATATTTCATACCTGTTATGGTTGCTAGGGTGGTTCGAAAAACAAAAAATATTTTCTCATTGGAAAATGAAAATGCAACTGACCTGTAGCTCGATATTAAGGAACATACGAACAAAAAATATTTTATTTCGGAATACAATAGCGTGCAAATGTTGCCATTAGCCAAGATAAGAAATACAAAATTAAAAAAAATTTTTTTTCTTACATATTTAATGTTTATATTTTCTTGACTGCAATCAGAACAAGTGGTTTAGCAAACTTTTAAATTAAATTGTCATTGTCAATAAAGGAAGTTAAAATATCAGTTGTTATAACAAATGAAGAATTGTTTAATTTGCGGATTGGTGCAGTTCAACGAGACAAAGCTAATGCTTTATTTTCTTACATAGAAGAGAAAATTGATGCCGATTCATGTGAGAAATATAATATAAAAGAGCATAAAAGGAGTAACATTTATTTAGCAAAAAGTATCACAATAGGATACGAATATGGCATCTTTTAGAGGCAAACATGCTCTAACAAAAAATATTGAAAAGATAATAATTAAAAAATTTTGGTGTTGAGTTTTATTGAATTTTTTATATTTTTACAATCATTGAAAAAGGTGAAATTTCACAACTTAAACGCGATTTTTGACAAAATTAAGACATTGACATTAAATTTGATTTCAGATTCGGAATCAGCGACTTCAAATTAACTAAAATGCCAAATTTCACTAACTTTGCAATACTCCTTCTATTTTTGTCCCACTTTTGTATGGAGACAAAGCACTGTGTGCCGTGTTGATAACTGGAACTCGGGCGATGTCAGTAAGCCGCGTGTAGGGTGTGATCCGTGTCGATCGGTGAATTTTCGGAGGGGGCGTAGTATATTATGTAGCAGACTAGTGCGAATCGGAAGTAGTTAACAGTGCGGTTCCTGCACTGGGTTGGACCACCTGAACAATGGCTAACGCGGATAGAATACTAGCCACTAACTCGGCTATCTTGTTGAACGGGGTTGGACTACCTGAACAAAAACGGATGGGAACTAGCTAACTTGAATAATTCATTGACCGGGGTTGGACCACCTGAACAATGACCTAGCGGGAATCGTATAATAGCTCCTGACTCCACTACCTGTTGAACGGGGTTGGACCGCCGGAACAACAACTAGCGGGGACTAGCTAACTTGAATAATTCATTGACCGGGGTTGGACCACCTGAACAATGAGCTAGCGGGAATCGTATAATAGCTCCTGACTCGACTACCTGTTGAACGAGGTTGGACCGCCGGAACAACAACTAGCGTGGACTAGCTAACTTGACTAATTCATTGACCGGGGTTGGACCGCCTGAACAACAACTAGCGGGAACTAACTGAAGGACAACAGCAAAGAGTATTGTCCTCTATTGATAGGAGTTGAACCGCCTGATCAATAGCTGGCTGGATGAATCGAACTACTGCCTGGGGATGACACCATCCAGACAATAGTCCCCAAAAAATAGGGCTAACTTGAGAGACAACTGAATGTTGATTACCTCTGGTTACCGCGATGTTCAGCTTAGTAGTCCGGATCGTAAAAAAACTCTTCCTTTTCAACGATTAGGTCGCTCCGTGAGCTGAACACTCACTGCCTCTTCGCTGCGAAAACTGTGGGTTATATTTGTCCAAAATGTTAAACTAAATGAGAATCATACAAATTTTTGTGCAAACTGGCAAAGGGCGTGTACTGACGCCGTGTGCAGAAACCTGGCTCGATCGGTGGAAGTCGGGTTTGTGCCTGTGTTAGACTGGTGCTGCGTCGCGGATACTATATTAGATGTGTCATGGCTACTGTTCCAGGGGGCGTAAACTGGCGCTGTGTCCTGGCTACTGATCTTGATGTGTCACGGCTACTGTTCCAGGGGGCGTAGAGTGGCGCTGTGTCTTGGCTACTGATCTTGATGTGTCACGACTACTATTCCAGGGGGCGTAAGCTTGCGCTGTGTCCTGGATGCTATAAGCGTAACAAAACCAAGTGTTCCTTTTCTTATTTCTTATTCTTATATATATGAATACATTTTCCTTTTTCTTATAATATAATTAAAAAAAAAAAAACAAATCATAACAATTGTAACAAAAAATAAACCAATTTCAGAAATATAAAAGTGTTTTTTAAAAGAAAAAAAAAAAAAAAAACATCTCGCGTTATCCCTTGGTCGTTTCTTACTAGTGTTCTAATGTGCGGGAGGGAGAAAAATGATGATTAACCAAAAAAATGTATGAGTTAAAATTTTCCGTTTGGTCCCCAAAATTTTACCTCATTACATCCCCTCCCTACTTGGGGAAAGTTTGAAGTGGGTCACGTTACCTTCTCTGGTCACTGTGAACCGATACCCCTGGCCCTCGATGATTTTGGTACAACGTATACGTTCACTTTTCTGGGAAAGAGAGCGCCTTTCCTCCCACCGTGCCCTTAGAGATGCTTCGATCTGTCGTATCTGGGCATTGCTGGTGTCTTCCAGGGATGAATTTGGAGGATATCGTCCTTCCGGGGGGTCATGACTTTTGTGGTCACCACTCTTGGCCGGGTGGCCTTACGTTGGCATGGGCCTGGCTCGGTGGATATTCTGGCGGCCGGTCGTTTCCTCTGGCTCGGAAGCGAGGTACCTGGGCTCGGGTTGGTCACCTCACTCGCGCTTTCGGAGTCACTTCCGAAGAGTTCCCGGCTGGTGGGGTTTTCTTCCGCGGGCAGGGCCGTCAGGCGTAACAACGGGGTAGTGGGTGCCTTCTTTGGGAACCGAGGATGACTCTTCAAGAAGACCGTCTGCTTCTGTTGCGCCTCTATCCGGCGATAGGCGTTCAGGAAGCGTACCCTTGCTTTGGCGAACCTGTCAAGGTTAGGGGTTTCCATTATTCTGTAAGTAAATATGAGGAAAGAAAAAGAAACAGGAGGCGAGCAAATGAGAATGGAATGATTGCGAGGACACATACAGACATCACACATTGAATAACTACTTTGTAACGAATTGTTTTTTTCTTTGTTGAAATTCAGAATTTGGGATCGCTGCCTTCTTCTTCCTTGTCCGTGGGCGTGCCAATGAAGGGTTTCACCTGTCCCACGTGTGCCGTCTCTTATAGATACAAAAACAACCCAAAAAAATCTTTTTTATTTTTATTGTTATTGATTTCCATCGGATACAGTAGTTGTTAGGTAAGGTTAGGTTAGGTTAGGTTAGGTAAGAGTGGCTGCCCCCTTAAGGGGACACACTTAGGCCGCATATGGGCTCAGTGAGAGAGGAGAAAAAGACAGAACCGAGCAGCCTGGATCTTCTCCTGGGCAAGCTCGGGCAGTGGCATATGAGGTGACTCACCGTTTCTTTTTCCTCCTCCGATCTGAAACTTCTACAGAAGTCATGGTAAGGAACGCCAAGGAGTTCTGCGTGTCTGCCTTTTAGGCAGTGTCCTGTAATTATGAAGACCATACGCCTTATGTCGGCGCCGCCCAGCGCCAGGAGTTGACTGGTCCTTTTGTAGTCCAGGTCTACCCACATCAACCTTGAAGTTAGGCAAGAATCTTCCTCTGCCCATGCTTTGCGCGCTTGCCCGTAGAAATCAGATTTAATCTTTAATTCAACTGGGGCAAAAGGAACACCCAGTTTGGGCTCCGTTAAAATGTTATCAAGTTCTGTACCGGCCCTCGCAAGGTCGTCCGCTGTACAGGTACCTTTGATGTCCCTGTATCTAGGTATCCACATCAGGGTCACCGAAGAGTGCTTAGTCATCTCCTGAAGAGACGAACGGCACTCGCGGATTGTCTTAGATGTGATTACCCCACTCGAGAGGGACTTTATGGCCGCCTGGCTATTCGTGTAAATCAACAGATTTTCTGGGAAAATCTTCTTACCCAGAAACCAATTGGCCGCCCTATTGATTGCCGCTACCTCTGCTTGAAAGACACTGCAGTGGTCGAGCAGTCGAAAGCTGAGTCTAAGGTTGAGCTCCTCCGAGAAAACTCCACCTCCAACTCTGCAATTAAGCTTAGAGCCATCCGTGAATACCTCCACGGAGTTGGGAGTACGATCAGTTCGGTTATCCCAGTACTCTCTAATAGGGATGACGGTCTGAAAGTCTTGCGATAAAAAGGTCGGAGGGATGGTGTAGTCCACTGACAGTGGTTGGGCCCCTTTCAGAATGGCCGCATGGCCAATGGGTCTGGAGGGCCAACAACCGATGACTTTAAGTCTAGTTGCGGATATTTTGGCCCATCTTTTGATGAGAAGCTCTGTCGGTATCCAGTTTAGAATTGCCTTGGTGGGAGTGGTGCGCAAAGCTTCCGTGATTAGAGCTGCGCTTCGTCTGACTCGGCTTATTTGTGTCTGGGATTTCTGCCTGCAAATTGCTGGCCACCATACCACCACGCCGTATAGAAGGATTGGCTCCACAACAGCCACATCAGGACTCTAGGATTGAGCCCCCAGCTTTTGCCAACGGCTTGTTTGCAGCTGTAGAGAGCAATTTGTGCCTTTCGGCATCTGTCGAGCACGTTTTCGTTCCAGGAGAGTTTGGGGTCTAAGATCACCCCTAAGTATTTCACCTTTGTCGAGAGGTTGATTAGTACCCCGTCCATTACCGGAGGAATGAAGTTCCTGAGCGTGAACCTTCTGGTGAACAGCATCAGTTCCGTCTCCTGCGGGTTGACATTAAGTCCATTTTCCTTATACCATGCTGCTAGTATTCTGAAAGCATGTGTCATTCTACCCGAAAGGTTATTCGGGTCAATCCCCGATAGTGCAATGGCTAGGTCATCGGCGTAGCCAACCACCTTGAAACCTGATCCTGCCAGTCTTCCAAGGAGGTCTTCTACCACAAGGTTCCATTTAAGAGGGGACAGAACGCCCCCTTGAGGAGTACCTCGGCATGTCCCTCGCCGGACCTGCTCATTACCCATCCAAGTGTTTATGTACCTGCAAACGAGGAGCTGGTACGAAAATTTTACCAGGTTATTCTCCACCTGAATCTTGTTGAAGGCTTTAATAATAGCCATAGGGTGTATATTATTAAAAGCCCCTTGTATGTCTACAAACGCTGCCAAGGTGTACTCTTTGCATTGAAGAGACTTCTCTACGTAGCTCACTAACGAGCTGAGAGCCGTTTCCGTAGATCGGCCCTTGGTGTATGCATGTTGAGCACTGCTGGACCTACGCTGAGTCGCAGTCCTTATGTGACAGTCGATGATTCGCTCTAGCGTCTTGAGGAGAAAGGATGAGAGACTGATTGGTCTAAAGTCCTTCGTTGAGGTTTTGCTGGCCTTTACCGCCTGTGGGATAAAGGTCACACTTGATTCGCGCCACAGGCGCGGAACGTGGGAAAACTCAAGGCAGGCCCTAAAGATGCCAACGAGCCACGGCATTGCCTCCGATGCAGTAGCCTGTAAATCCGCGGTTATAATGCCATCAGGGCCAGGAGATTTGAAGGGATGAAAGGAGCCAATGGCCCATTTCAGGCTCACTTCATCCAGAGCCACCGAAGTGGGAGCCCAAGGTGCAGAAACAGGCGTAAAGGTATATTCCCCCACATTCCGGGAATGCGCGTCAAGGAGGGACTCCATTTGCCGCTGATCGTACGGATTGACCCAACTTGGGCACCATTGCGGGACAGTATCTTACGAAGTCTGCCCATCTCGCCGAAGCTTTCAACTTCGTTGCAGAAGTGTCTCCAGGATGCACGCTTTGCCTTCCTGGTCTGGGCCTTGAAAAGCCGTAGCTTTTCTTTGTACAATGCCCAGTTGTTGGTTGCTTTTGCTAGGCTGAAGCTTTTTCTACATTCCCTACGTAGCTCTGCAATGCGTTGGCTCCACCAGTGAGGTTTGGGCTGAACCCTGGGTTAAACGGGCCTGCATGCAGCCAGGATGGCCTGATTGTACGCGTGGGCTAACGAAGTTACCGCATCTTCCAAGCACTCAACGCAGTCCATTTGAGGAGGGGGCCGTATCATCTGACCGAAGACAGATCTGTATTTACACCAATCCGTTTTCCTTCTGTTAAGATGCACTTGGCCCCTCCGAGGAGTGAGTTCTATGTGGAGCCTAATGTACTTATGACCAGAGAAAGAGCATTCCTCGGAGACTCGCCATTCAGTGACCAGTTCCGCTGCTCGCTCGCTGATCAAGGTTATGTCAAGAACCTCCTTACGATTAGCCGTAATGAAGGTGGGTTTAGTGCCAACATTGGCTATGGCCAGATTGTTGCACAAAATGAAATCAAAGAGGGATTCTCCTCTAACGTTAGTGTCAGAGCTGCCCCAGATTGTATGGTGTGAATTTGCATCAGCACCAGTGATGCCAGATAGTATTTTTGAAAATCCGTAGATCCATGTTGAAAAATCCGTAGATTTCCTTAGATTGAATATTGCAAAATACCTAGATCTACAGAATTTTTTTTTTTTAGGTAAATTGGAAGTAATAGAAGTGAACAATCCTTTTAAAAAATTCCCTTTAGTTAAAAATACAAAATCAAAATTATTTGTACAATATTTCCGATGTTGTGTCGCCTAGGGAGCGCGTCTAAGTAGCTTAACGCAAGGAATTACTCGAGACCGTTTAATATTGAACATAGCATTTATTGATTTACTTTAAGGCGTAACATTAAATCCTTAAGCTAACTAACTTAACTGAGCTATTCCCTAGCTAACACGGAGATCCACACTTCAACGTCCTAGCTCGTGAGTAGGTGCGTTAAAGCTGAGATCTACTGAATACTTCGGTTCACGGTTCTGATCGTAGTCCCCTTCCAGTGCAAGAATCTCAGTTTAATTAAAGAGATATTGCTGTTCTAGCAATATCGGTTTTTGCGACACTCTTCTGCGTCATCTCGATTGTTGTTGTTGCGTGTTCCCAATATATCTGGCAGACCAGGTCAGCTTACTCATTGTTGTTGCGTGCTGCTGATGCTTAATACCTCTAGCGTCGGCTTTATTTCAGTCTTCGCCTGCTACGTGTTGTTGTTGTTATTATTATTGGAGCAGGTCAGTATTTAAAACGATGAACTTCTTGTGCATAGCTTATGCGACATAATTGCTGACTAGCTGTTTCGGTCATTTCGTCTTGCCGCTTGCTCGCCCGATCCAATCGTCTGATGTTCTTAATAATTGCGATCATTGGCTTTGATTGTTTACGCCAGTGTTAATGTTTCATTGATTCTGAACGCCGGTGTTTTCGTTGTTGTACTTCATCGCATATCGAAATAAGGTATAAGAACTGTTTGTGCGGTTGTGACACACAACACTTTGGAGGAACTAACTGGCAACATCGAATTTATAGACGGCTGCCGCAAAAGAGCTGAAAAGTATATTTGAAGACAAATTTATAACGCAATATCGAATATGTCTACATTTTATGTACAACAGATCTCCTGAGTTGATTTGATAGCAAAAAAGAAATAGATGTTAAAAGCTTCTACGCTAAAAAAAACACACCTTTGGAGCATGACACATGATTGTAACTCGATTCGTGTTTTTTTAAATCCTTGATTCCGCCACCACATCTAAGATCTACATCACAAGCAGTGCAGTAACAAAAAGTTTCGCCTTTTTTGCTTCTTTTTAGCCACGTGAAGGATTTTTCCCATGCATTTAAAAATTTTTGGTTATAGCGAAGATTTGCTTTCTTTTTCGGTGTTTCGCAACACGCCTCTTCATTTCCACTAATCTCTTGCATTTCACTCAAATGAACAATGCGCTTATAGATTAAACACAGTGATGCCAACTTAGCCCCTTTTCGGGCTATTTTAGCCCTTATTGGTATGCCCAGAACACAAAAAATTTTTTTTTAGCCCGAAACTAAAATACGCGCAATTTTAGCCAATTTCCGACAAAAAATTAGCCCTCTTTTGCGTTTTTGAAATTTTTACAGAAACAATTTTTCGCCGCCACATGCCAGTCAATTTTGTTTGCAAGCATGTTTGTGTGACGAATGAATTACTGTATGAAGACAAGAAATGGTGGATTTTTCAAATCCAAGATAAGAAATAAAATGTCTTTGAACACATGTAACAGTTTGATCCACATACAGTACAATTTAAAATGGCAAAATCTATGTTGTTGTGATTACCATATACCAGAAGATGTCATAGTCAAAATTAATTCAAGTGAATGTTACAAAAAGTCTAAATTTGAAATAGATACTCTTCTACGGAGTGATGACGAAGATGAAGATATATTTTTAAAAGATTAAAGCCTGATATATAATAAGGCAGGGGGAGTGAGAGTTTTTTTTTAATTTTAGAGAACAAAGTTTGATATAATACAAAATCCAATTCTATTATAAGAATTTATTTCATATGAAACAGTGTTTCCTAAAATTTAGAACATTTTCACTGCCACTGCCTCATTGTGAGTGACCCTTAAAGCATCTCACTTTTTTGTTTTTTGAAAGAAATGTTATGTAATTTTTAACACCAAGAATTTTTATTTTATTTTAATTTTTATATACATGTTATGTTAATAAAACGTACCTTGTTATAAATAAAAAAATATTTTGATTTTGTTAGCCAACTTAATAAAAAAAAAAATGTACAATTTCATCTGCGCCCACGTGAGGTTGAACAAACAAAATACTTTTGATATCCCTTTTTGGTTTTTTTTTTTTTTTTTGGTTTAATTTAGCCCTTTTAAGCCCTTTTTAGCTAACCGCGGCTTAGCCCCCTTTTTTTTTTTTAGCCCTTTTTGAGGAAACAATTACGCATTTCCTTTTTAAAGAGTTGGCATCACTGATTAAACATCAGTTAAACGATTTGAAAGTGACATTATCTTGACAGAATCTTAGTGCTGTTATTTTATATCGGTACTCGGTTCATTTTAAGCAATTAATCGATATTCATGACTTGTGCGAAATACCTTTTTTGGAGATGTTTCTTTCTTGATGAGATGTTAATTGATAAACTACAGTTTGAACATATAACATAAAAATCCGTAGATTTTGAATATAAATCCGTATATCCGTAGATGAAAGCCAAAATCCGTAGATCTACGGAGCAATCCGTAGATCTGGCATCACTGATCAGCATCAACGAGTTCGGGATTGCCTCGCTTATTCGATTCAGCGAATATAAGCCTCAGAGGTTTACCTGCCGGTGTAGCACCGTCATCATAGGCCATATAGCTGGAGACAATCCAGAAACTACGGTGTTGTACCTCCACAGCAATTAGGGCGTTGTCACCATCACTAAGATGGTGTAGGAAAAAGTGCTTTACGCAATCTTTCACCATAATACAGGCCCTAACTTTGCTGCGCCTTTGGCGTATATGGTGCTATAACCTTTGAAATTTAGTCCACAGACCTTGTTTTTGCAGATCCAAGCTTCTGGGACGAGAATGAGCTCTTCACCTCCTTCACTCAGCTGGATTAAGAGCCCCGCAGATTCAACTTTAGAGTAGTGAAGGTTTATCTGCAGAACTTTCACCCTCATCATCACCAGCTGCAATCATAGTGGCGTCGACAAGGTCGGTGTCATCCTCAGACATTGCCTCCCCTTGAAGTTCAGCCTCAGTCAGGCCAAGCATGGATAAGTAATCTCCCACGCACTCCGACACCGAGACCGAGCTCCTGGCGTCCTCACTGGTCCCATTGTCGCCAGACAATTGACCAGCATCACGAACCAATGACGAACCGGTGATTGTCCCCGATAAAGCACCTGGGGCAATCTCCCCCGATGACTGGGCCTTGTCGCCCTTGTAGGCGCGAAGTCGTAACTCTTCGAAACCGTAGGAGATACGACCATTTCTTGCTGCGAGGGGAGCTAGTGATTCTTCATTTAGAATTATCAGCGCCTCCCGCAGGCTTCTTTTGGCGTCCCTCACCTTAGCGACTTTCCAATCATGTACCGGAAGGTCTGGGTTGATGAGTTTCAGCAGTTCGAGGATCTCGTCAGGAGAGCTAGGATCCTCTGGTACGAGAACCAGGGATCTGGGCCTGTTGGGGATCTGATCCCTGGTTATGACTTCTAGTTTGGCGCCAGGCCAAACCTCGCCGACAGCAGCTATTGCAGCCTTGTAAATATCCGCCGAGCGTTGATCTTCACAGGCGATGAGCTTCAGTCGCCCCTAATACCAACCCACATCTTTGCACTTCGGTGGTGGACCATGGTTTGCAGCCAAGATGCCTTTATAGCTTCGAAGTAATGCGGCTTGCACCATCTTCCAGTTTCCTGGTAAAATGTTGCCGTCCGCATTACCTCGGTCGACCACGACCCAGACCAAACTTTTGCTAGCGCTTTTGCTGAAGGGCTTGTTTGTCCTGGGTCTGGCGACCACTACCCGAGGTCGCTTCGGCAGCTGACCCTGAGTGGCAGACTGTGTGTTCTCATCCGACCTCTGTCGTTTGGGAAGAGGGTTTACCACCCTACTGTGGGCAGTGTTGGACCTAGGCTGTGGATTGAGGGCGCGGAAGGTGAGATTCTGCCTTGCTCCGGAAAGCTCAGCTTCCGGTAATTTGCCCAGGTTTTCCAGAATTTGATTGGCCGATCCTCTGGTCCTATAGGCAGCTGTGGACGCGCTTACCCTGGTCGTGCCGGTGTTGGCGTCAGCAATAGCGGTCGAACGGCCGTGTGACACCACAGGCTGAGCCCCACGCATCGGCTGCGCTGGTCCGCTCGGACGGCGAGTTCCGCTCGTCTGGCCAGCAGGAGAAACCGAACCGCTTGAAGCAGTAGCGGTTACGCTTTTGCTGATACTAGGCTTGTCCGCCAGAGTACCAGCAGAAGTGCCGCAGGCAGCAAGAGCTGGAACCTGTGGCGTCCTAGTCTGGGTAGCCTTAGTTTGCCTACGAAGTGTAGGCTTTTGGTTTCCACCTTTCGGTTGAGTAACGAGGAGCCCCCCTTGTGGGTTGGGCGAAGGTTTTTTGTTGCTTGTTGAGGACTTGTCCATGCTATAAGGGTCCCAACTCAAGGCCGCTATCTCCGCTCGTTGTGCAGTCACCCATAATGATCCCATGGTTGTCTATGCCGAGGCAGGGAGGTCATGCGAGGGTTGGTTCATCCCCTTATGGGGTGATGAACTCAGAGCCAGATCGGGTGCTAACCAGGAGAGAACTCGACAGGACCAGCACGGCCAACTGAATGGCGACGAGCTTTGAACGTACCTTGTGACTTGCTAGGTTTCAACGGGACGGAGACGGTTGGGGCTTTAGGCCGAAAGCCATTTCGGAAGAGGTTCAGCCGACGTACTCAGGTAACGGAATGCCCCTTCCGACAGCCCAGGGGTCGACTAATCAATTAAGAGGACAAGAGGGGTCAAGAGACGGGTCCGGTCATGCCAAGATATTGAGGTCGTTTAGCGTTAGCCAGGATGCACCACGAGGAGGCGACCACCATTACATCCCAGTGGCGATAGCGAATCGTTAACAAAAGTAGCCATTGTATTCGCATTTGCTGCCTCTACTTCTGCAATGTTGAAAAGATAGCTTTTCCCTCGCTCTTCCTGCCAAAAAGTGATATTAACAATCAATCGTTGATCGGGATCAGTTGTGTCGTCAATCGAGATCCATATATACTTATTTTCTGCTTTTGCATTCTCATAGCATTCATACACTTATTGTATAAAATAGGCACGTAATGTTGTCGCAGTTTCGATTCGCATGGTATTGAACGATCTGTGTATTTTTCAAGCAAACGTTTTACATGAGTATGGCTAACTTTTTTTTATTGAAATATTTCCTTTTATCAAAGTTTCACACAGATCCATTGAAAAGGAATTGCAGAATTTGCAAAACAACACAGACTTTTCTGCCCGGAAAACCGATGGAAACTGAACCGTCATTCTAACTATGAATGCTTTTAAACTCTCTTTATCTTTTGGCATTGTTGCTCTTGTGTATTCAAATCACCACTTAATCTTAAAGCACACTTAAAGCACTAGAATACAAGCAGCTTTTTCGGTGTGGCTTAAGTATTGCCATATTAAAACTCAACAATAGAAAAATTTGTGATAGAGCGCGTAAAAATACGCAAAATCAAACCTACGGGGGGAATAACAAAAATTCGGTAAGTTGGTTTAAATGAAACAGGAAAAATTTTTTTCAGTATTATATTTTTAAGCATTGTTTTTTATTTTCTCTACATAATCGCCCTTAATTTCAATACATTTTTTTAGTCTGTGAATCCACTTGCCAAAACAGTCCTCAAAATCGCGTTTTTTTAGACTTTTGATTTCTTTATTCACCGCAGATATTATCTCTGCATTGCTGTTAAAGACTTTTCCCCTCAAATTTTTTTTAATTTTTGGAAACAACCAAAAGTCACAAGGTGCCAGATCCGGAGAATGTGGTGCTGGGCGAACTTCTTCGATGCCAGAGACGGCAATAAAATTAGAAGGCCTTTCGGCGGTGTGAGCAGGCGCATTATCATGATGTAAAAAGTAGCGACGCAGGTCCCCTTTTTTTTGGTTTCCCAACAAATTGTTGAAAACTTTTGGTAAACAGTCTTCGGAGTACCATCTAGCAGTTACTGTTTGCCCTGTTTTCAAGGGAATAGCAGCCACAATTTTTGCCCTAGTAAAGAAAATAGCCATCATTACTTTTGTTGCTGATTTTTGTTGTTTGGCTTTTATAGGTGGATTCGCTCCTGCTGGGCTCCATACCATGGACTGCTGTGTTGTTTCCGGATCGTACTTATAAAACCAAGCTTCATCACCTGTTACGATTTTATTAAAGCAGCTTGAGCGTCCGTTCGCAAATTTTTTTTAGGAAATATTGAGCAAAACGCATTCTCGCCTCTTTTTGAACCTCATTTAAAATTCGTGGAACCCATCGAGCAGATTTATTGGTGTATCCAAGATGATTATTTAATATTCGCGATACAGTCATGGCATTTAACCCCAATTCGTCTGCAATCATTTTTTGTGTCAATCGCGGATCTTCGTCAACTTTGGCCTTCCCGAGAATCGTCCTCCATACTAATATGTCCAGTCTGGAATCTTCGAAACCACTTTGAAACAGTTTTAAGAGATGGTGCATTTATTCCATATACTGTTTGGAATTCATGGAAGATTTGTACAGGCTTCAATTGACGCCGAAATCCATAAAGAATTCCATAACGAAATTCTTGTTGTGTTGCCTGCGGAATAGCCACACTAGGGCTGCTCTTAACTCTATGGAGAAATTTTGTAGCGAGTTTCTGATCGGTCTCAGGGTCCAGAAGTGTTCCATTAGACATGGAGGAGAAACGTGAGAAATTTGGAGGCAATCGGATAACGGGAACCCGTGGCAGTTTTCAATTGAAGTTTGGGAAATTGGCAAAAATAGAGAGGAAACGGCCCTTAACTCCCCACAAGGCGCCCCTACGGATATATAATGTATGGCCAACCCCCATTATTTTTTTACTCCGAACATTTTTTCTGAACAAACCTACCCCCTATCTCCCCTCCTTAAGGGGGCTCCCATACAAAAATAATTTTTTAAAAACTTTTCCCCCCATCTTCCTAACTAGCCCCAGAGTGCCCCTAGAGGAGTCAAATGTATGACCGACCCCCCTTAACTTTGTCCCCCTAACATTTTTGCGGCACAAAGTGACTCCTATCTCTCCTCCTAAGTGGGGCCCCCATATAAAACTAACTTAATTTTATCAAAATTTAATGAAAACTGGCCGTCACTACAGTCGAACCTGTCCTAGAGAGATGATATGTATCACCGACCCCCACTATTTTTTTACCCCAAACATTTTGTTCAAACACACCTACCCTCTATCTCCCCTCCTAAGGGGGTCCCCCATACAAAATTACCTTAATTTTATCAAAATTTCATACAAAAGGCCGTCACTACAGTCAAACCCGTCCTAGTGGGATGAAATGTATTACCGACCCCCACTGTTTTTTTACCCCAAACATTTTCTTCCAACACACCTACCTTCTATCTCCCCTCCTAAGGGGGGCCCCCATACAAAATGACACTTAAATTTAAAAAAAATGCCTCACGAACTTCAATCTATAATATAGATGCCGTAGGAACAAGAACGAGCATGTTCAGCATGCATATTCGAAAAATTTACAAAATTACCTTTTAAACGAGCCTAATATGAAGAATATTGGATTAGTTTTTGGCGTGTTTTAATAATATGATATATTTTATTACCTTTTTTTTTAAACTGAATTTTGGGTTACATCCCCTAACTGGCCAAATAATGACCCTAGTAGAAAAAAAATAAATTTTCCAGTCAAATGCCGCAAACCTCAATCTATGACGAGCTTTTTGAGACTATAACCATTAAAATCGGTTAGTGGTTTCTATTCATAAAATTAATTCAAAACAAACAATTTTTTGAAACGCATTATTCACTGTTTTTACGTTTGTTTCTTGAGTCTTTGCATGCGTACAGACCGAGAGAGCCATGCGTACAGACCGAGAGAGACATGCGAAGACCTAAGAAACGAACGTGAAAACAGTGAATAATGCGTTTCAAAAAACATTTGTTTTGAATTAATTTTATGAATAGAAACTACTAACCGATTTTAATGGTTATAGTCTCAAAAAACTCGTCATAGATTGAGGTTTGCGGCATTTGACTCGAAAATATATTTTTTTTCTACTAGGGTCATTATTGGGCCAGTTAGGGGATGGAACCCAAAATTCAGTTTAAAAAAAAAGGTAATAAAATATATCATATTATTAAAACACACCAAAAACTAATCCAATATTCTTCATATTAGGCTCGTTTAAAAGGTAATTTTGTAAATTTTTCGAATATGCATGCTGAACATGCTCTTTCTTGTTCCTACGGCATCTATATTATAGATTGAAGTTCGTGAGGCATTTTTCTTTAATTTAAGCCTAATTTTGTAAGGGGACCCCCCTAACGAGGGGAGATAGAGGGTAGGTATGTTTGAAGAAAATGTTTGGGGTAAAAAAATAATGGGGGTCGGTCATATATATCAGCCCCCTAGGAGGGGTTTGACTGTAGTGACGGCCATTTTGTATGAATTTTTGCTCAAATTAAGGTAGTTTTATATGGGAGCCCCCTTAAGGGGGGGAGATAGAGGTTAAGTATGTTCGGAGAAAATGTTAGGGGGACAAAGTTAAGGGGGGTCGGTCATACATTTGACTCCTCTAGGAGCACTCTAGGGCTAGTTAGGAAGATGGGGGGAAAAGTTTTTAAAAAATTATTTTTGTATGGGAGCCCCCTTAAGGAGGGGAGATAGGGGGTAGGTTTGTTCAGAAAAAATGTTCGGAGTAAAAAAATAATGGGGGTTGGCCATACATTATATATCCGTAGGGGCGCCTTGTGGGGAGTTAAGGGCCGTTTCCTCTCTATTTTTGCCAATTTCCCAAACTTCAATTGAAAACTGCCACGGGTTCCCGTTATCCGATTGCCTCCAAATTTCTCACGTTTCTCTTCCATGTCTAATGGAACACTTCTGGACCCTGAGACCGATTGAAATTCCATTTCGGGAATTAAGAGCAGCCCTAAGCCACACACTTTGTTTCAGAAATATTACGCTTCCTCGTCTCCATTTCAAGCAATCTTTTCGAAACTTACACCGAAACCTCACAGAATTAAGCTAAATCAGCTGACATTTTCTGAGTTGGAAAAAAGTTCTCAGTGCTGCCAACTTACCGAATTTTTGTTAGGCCCCCCGTAAATGTATACTTGTAAATATTTCGGATATTTTTTCGAAGGAAGAACCTTAAACTTATACTGTTAAGTGTTGACTTTGTATATTTTTATACTCTCCGATCATAAGTTAATTTGAAAAATACGTATATATTACTACGTTTATACGTTAAGCCTTTTTCACGAATAAGAATATCGCGAATAGTGAAGTCACCGTTTATACGGCAACCGACATTAGTTGGTCTTACCGCTACCTGACTACCAAAACGAATTCAAATGGTGGCACACTTGAAGAGCATACGATTTTATAGCATCAAGAATGCTTTTACCAATTAGTTTTTCAAAAGTGAAAAAATTTCAGTCTCTGATTTAATTGTATGCAACAAGGTTGGTTTCCTTTCCGTTCTCCATCTTTTTTGTTAGATTTTTGGACTCAAATTAAACAAAAGTGCTGCCTGATCGTCAAAAAGAGAGAAATCAGCGAAAAATGTGGCATCACCTCTGATGTTTATCGCGAATAGTCTCACTATTCACGAATAACTTTCGTGAATTAGCTATTCGTGAAAAAACCCGTTTATACGCCAAAATTCGCTATTCGCGATATTCTCATTCGCAAATAAAGCTCTTCAGGAGCTTTTTTGGGAGATAATTGACCGCTGATTATTGTCTTTATTTCATTTTCGTGGAAGATGATCGGAAAATCGTTCGAATTTATTTGAGGGGTTGGCATTTCACAGCCTCCAACAGCGGTGTTGTGTTGAAAAACCAACTTTAAATGATTTGCAAATACGTTAGCTTTATCTTCGTTGCTCCGCGCCCAATTTCCATTAGGGGCCTCTAATAGGGGACTCTCCTAGTTACGGCGAATCAATATATTTACTTGCTTTCCAAAAAGAATATTTTCCTTAGCCTGTGGTGATAATTTCGAAACGTAGCTCCTGCACTCCTGATTTCTCGTTCTTGAGAGGGCCTTTTTTAGTTCGTTTGTGGCAGTTTTATATCGGAGCCTGGCAACAGGGAATCTGCAATGCTGCCACTCCCGCCTGAGCCTACATTTTTCTAAGACAAGCCTTTCTATGTCTTGATTGCTATTAGATAAATCCTTGTTATAGTTTTTAGGACTAGGCGTTGACTGCTCCGCCCCTGCCGTTAAAATTGATTCCAATACAGTATTAGCATCATCAATGTGGTCTATACAGTCAATATTGTAATTGGTATGCATGTGAGTAGCAACATATTTTACATATATTTATATTTGACATCTTTTCCCTTAAGCTAGAATCGGCTTATCATACTTTCTTTAATCTGTCGAAAATATAATTTGAAGTTACACCTTCAAAATATTTGTTTATTAAAAACATAAGTTACGTATTTCGGACACATATACCCGCATAAGGGTATTTTACCCGACGAAAGTAAATTAAGTATAATAAAAAGTCATCCCACACCCACACAAAGCGACGAGGTAAACTTTGTAGAATATTCCCGAGTACTAACGAATCTTTGTAAAAAGAACATAACATTTGAATGGACTAAACAATGTGAAATATCTTTTCAATCTTTAAAAGGCTCTTTTGAAATTTCAATTTGTAGAAATTAGTATAGAATAGATAATCAACGGCCGCTGAGATAATACAGACTTTTTTCAAAAATTATTAATAAAATGTGAGCTAAAACCGTGATATTAGAACAGTAAATTATTTTTGCAATTTTATTAAAATACAACGTCTGTGATTCAAAATTCTGTGATATAAATGTTGTAATAGTGTCGTAATTGTTTTTGCTTGTATATTTTCCCATTCCAGTTTTTCCTAAAGATGATCTCCGAAGTAGACCGAAATATTGAAACTAACGCAGTCAGTTTTGAGCACTGACAATTACAAAACAACTAAGAATGTTTTATTTGTATTGACCTGGAGCCGGATAAGAAGAAGTAAAATTCAATTTAATCGTAGTTTCGACAAAAATCTAAAATCATATTGAAACTTTATTTAAACAACAAAAAATTTATTTTTCCCCAACATATTTTAATTGCTCTGTGCTATAGATAAATGAATAACAACCAATATAAGAAGACGCTCACCGAATTATTAGCTTCTGGGAAAATACTTAAAGGGCCAAAAACCCACATATGAGGAATACAAAAATATTAGCGGTATTCGCTATCCAGTGCATGTGCATTTGCAAATTTTTTTTGGCATTTGCAAGAAACTGTGAGTGTACCAGGTAATAATTAACCGAACAGGCAACACCAAGATTGTTCCAAGGAACCAATAAAGACTCGCCTGACACATATACTTCAAACTACTTGAAGCGAAAGTCCAGAGCGAATGACAAGAACCATCCACGACGCCGTCCATGTCGAGTGACCCCGATCAGCCAGATTTGCATAAATAAAAAACAGAACCAAAAAGGATTATGTATATAGTCATATTTACATCTATACAGATATTGAAGTGAAATTATACTTACTGGTGTTGGAATGAATGCTCGTAGTCGCATTTGCATTCGAACATGTTCGCATATACTTTTTATTTTTTTTATTGTTTTTTTTTTTTTTTTTTTTTGCTCTAGTGTTGGCATTCGTTTCGAAAACTAATTGAATCAAGCACAATGTAAAAAAAAAATTTTTTTTGTTTTCTATTAAACAATGAATAGATTACTTAACTTGATCAGGCTGCAAATAGTCCAATGTATCTTTTGATGATTCTTCCTTGGATCACTGTGCGACAAGCAGAAAAAAAGGAAAAAAAACAAAGTATGGAAAATAAGCAAGAAATTAGAAATAAACGATTATTTTGGTTCAGTTTTTTAAATGTTTGAATGATGCCTGGGACACGGCCTAGGGTGTAGAAAGGTCACAGCAGACCGTCTGCTCCAGTCTTTGAGAAATGGCTAAATTTAGAAGAGGAGTCATTCTATGATTTTTATTTAAGGCTGCGATTAAGCTCGATCACCGCAAGTCAGAGATCTATCCCATTTTTATTTACACAAGCCTCTATCGGGTCCACACATATGCCACCCAGCAAGAAACTGCTACCGAAACTCACTAACACATATGAGCAAATGTTGCAGCTACCGAAGCTCACTAACACATATGAGCAAATGTTGCAGCTACTAACACCAATACATGTTCTGTAAACATATTTTTTCTAGTGTTGAATTTTTGCGATAAGTAACCAGTAAATTGTTTCTAGTCTCCTTAATTGGGATAAGTGTTGCTCATGAATAAAATCATAATTAAAATAATATGTAGTAAGGGAATAAATCGCAGAAATACTTCAAAGTACTACTTTGAAGCAAGTATTTTATGATGTACCCATTGAATTACTCATTCCTGCATGTCTCTGATGTTTCTACATCAATAAAATATGTCGCCATTTAATTATTTCAAAAGTTTCAAGCATCGGAGCCACATTCTAAATATTGAAGGAATATTATGAAACTAATATGCTTTAAAAATCTTTAAGTACTTATGTATTCATAAATAAAATAATATTTGGAGATAACTTCTTTTTTCATTTCAAATAATCGAATGGTAAAGGGTGGGTTGCATGAAAAAAGATTTCCATTTTTTTTCTATACTCATAACGAGGAATTAACTAGTTACAAGTACTGCGATATTTCCGATATATTCAATGTGCCAGAAAGAGACAAACCTATGCACAGATTTGTGCAACAGAAAAAGATGGTTGCTACATGTACGCAGTGTGCGCAACATTTTTTCAGCAACATCGCGGTATAAATCTCCTCTTGCCCATAAGCGTGTAATGAAGAAAATACCGCAACATCTGGTACCCGTATCGGGTACGTAATTAGTAATATAACTGTTACGATTCTTGCTGGGCAGGATATTTTTCAGCTATATTTTTTTATATGAGCGGCGTTAAATCGCAAACGAAGTTTTTTTTTTACCTTGAATTCACAATGTTAATAAAAAAAGCAACTTTTACTTTGACAAGCCTATAAAAACGAATAAAGTAAAAACAATGAAAAGCTAGAGACATTAGTAGCCACACCCGCATACTGGGATACTCCCAGTAGGGTTGTATTTTTTTTCTTAGAAACATGCTGATTAGAATTGCGATTGAAAAAATCTCCACCAGGTGATTATTGTTTAGTTTGGGATTCTTCCGTTAGAATTGTCACGAATTTTTTGTGTTTTGAATGGTCTTCCATTTAACTCCATGCATCAGGAAACGTATAAAAGGAGTGCTGCTAGCTAATTCCGGGAGAATTACTTGGGATATCTCAGAGTGCATTGCGATGTCAGTTAAAAATATCAAACCTCAACACATCCATAGATACGGACCATAAAGTAGCCAAAAAACCTTTAAAAAAATCGTGTGAAGGCTTACCGATAACTCAGAAAACTAATGATGCAGTTCGGTTTCTCATGCCAGAAATATGGGGGCATCCGTTGGCTCCGACATTGTCTTTTTTTCGACTACCACAGTGTTATCAATAGTCCTCGTCGTTGTCCGAAAATGCTGACACTGCTCCTGAAGAAGAAGCAAAATTTGGATTTCGGGCATCAGACATTCTGCTGAGCTCGCTTGATGATCCTTCGCTTTCGATTCCACTTTCACTCTTTCTTTTATCAGCTAATTTGGCTGCCCTCAAAATGGATTGAATTTTCCAAATTGTGTTATCCCGAATATCTCCGTTTTTAATGTTTTTTAAATCGAAAGAAACTTACTTCCCGAGCCATATTCATATTCGCTTCTTTCATTTAATCGTTTTACAAGCAAACTGCATATTTTGCCAGCGCTCCTCGCTATTTGATGTTGCTTTCTGAAAAAAAATGTAAAAGAAAAATTTTATTTACAGTTTCCAAGAACAATCATCGAGTGGAGGGCAATTGCTGAGAGCTTCGCTATCAAGTGGCAATTTCCACATTGTTAAGGAGCTTTAGATGGCAAGCATATAACGTTCAAGGTCTTGCGAAAAGATGGGTCGTTCTACCACAATTATAAAGGGACGAATAGTATTGTGCTGCTGGCTCTGGTTGATGCGGATTGTCGCTTTATATACATAAATGTCGCATGCAATGGACGCGCACATGACCCGGCGTTTTGCTGCAAAGTGATTTGAAAGAAATAATTGACAATGCAGACAAATACTTTCCGCCTGATGAGGTAATTGGAAATGGACGAAAACTTCCTTACGTCATTGTTGGGGACGATACTTTCCCATTACAAAAGCATTTCATGAAGCCGTATTCACACAACACAAACGTAAAGGAAAAAATTTTTTTCAACATTCGAATTACGCGTGCTCGACATGTAGTGGAGCATGCATTTGGTATTTTGTCAAACAGATTTCGAATTTTCCAGCATACAATCAACACATCGGTTGAAAATGTAGAATTGTACACGAAAACTTGTTGCCTTTTGCATAATATGCTATTGGAGAAAAATTACAAATATTTACAACATGGATCTCCAGGATTCGAAAACGCATTCGAAAACCTGTATGAAAATAGGACTTCCGCTCAACAACAAAATTCTAAAGGTGCTGCACAGACGATAAGACAAGGCTTTGAGGATTATTTTAAAAAAGATGGAAAACTTGATTGGCAAGACTCCAAGCTATAGATACATACCCGTTTTCTGGAGGTTCGAGATGAAGCATCTTCCGCCTTCCGTGTGTCATCCCGAAAGAAGTCTGCTTCTTCACATTTCGCACTGTCATCCATCTAAAATATTAAATTCATTAAAATAAACGCATATTTAAAGGACGAAATACTCACATGCTATATTTGATGTTGACTTTCTAGTAGCACAGTGCGGTTTTAAAAACTCCATTTGATCATAACACCACAGTTTTGGTTGGTATACGTCTTCTATACCAACACCACTTCTTTTGCTTTTTTCAACTTCGCGCAATTCTTTGACATACTGGCTGCGCAGAGTGTGAATTTTTGATTTAATTCCATCCACCGTAACATTTCGGTTTTTTAATTTCAGTTCCTCATAAATTTTGAAAAACGAGTGCGACCGTTTTACGCGGTGCATGTAGTTTGGGTCACGGACATTATAAAGATTTTCATGTTCTTGAAATTTTAGCAAAAGACTCTCTACGAGATCCCTTTTCCACACGCTATTCTTTTCCTTTTCTTTTTAAAATTGCAACAAAATTGTTTGCTTCGTTCGCGTTCAAAACTAATGTTCTGACAGCTCTAAATTGTTTTCTTATGTCTGTCACTTATGTGAAAGACAATAAAGCAAATGTCAAAAACACGCGTGGAATTCGTTGCCCTTGCGTGTTTGCCTACCCCGTTTACATCTCTACCCCGCCGTCCAATGAATTCGACACGTGCGTGAAAAACGCGCGTTAAAACACCCTCGTGTATAATAGCTCTAAGACATAATGAGAACCACCGCGTAGGAAATACCCTGGGTAATGACCAGCCATTCATGGGTATATGAATCCGACAACTTTTTTAAATTTTTTTTTTTTCAAGAAATTTTCTTTTTTTCGTTTTTTTTATGTATGTAAGTAAAAGAAAAAAAAAAAAAATATATGTTTAAACGAAAAAAAAGAAAAGGAAAAAACAAATGAAAGATTATCTGCAGAAATCAAAGAAAAGATTTTTGAGCGAATAATCACATATTTTAAGATTAAATGAGAACATGATAAAATACATTGACAATCAAAGATTTAAGTAAAAGACACCCTGTAAATGAATAATTTAATTTGAAAAAACAAAAAACAAAATTAATAATAAGAAGAAAATAAATGTCTGATAATCCATTGTTATACGAAAACAGAAAAACTGAAAAGGGAAACAATTAAATTTGAGATATTTTTATTTACCTTAAAGCGATTTAAAAAATTTAATATTACACTTTACGTTAATGTACTTTAAATTCATATACTTGTAAAGGCTTTGCGATGGAGGCGACTTCAGTAATGCTTTTAAAGGTAGACGAATTGAGAGAGACTCTGAGTAGTAGGTTTGAGTACAATGGGAAGAAAAACGTAACTTAAGAATAGGCTTCTTGTTCACCTTAATGTGGTAGAAGATAAAGAAGAGGAAGAAAGCCCTAACAACACACATACACAAGACACAATACGTTATGTCACAATAGAGTTCTATTGACGCAATTGATAATGAGTTTCGTGAATTGTATTGTTTGGCCAATGTAGAAATTGGTGACGCACAGTGGCGCCTCTCCATATATTTTTTTGGGAAAAATAGAAGGAGTGGTCGTAGAGCATTGAAATTTTGCTTAAATACTTCTGTGGGCTTAATTAAGATATTTAAAAAAAATGGAAATCCTCCCACTGCCACGCCCACCTCCCATATAAGTGCACAAGTCAAATCTTTTATTTTCGAACCTAGGGACTTTAAATTCGGGACGGTTCTTAATTGAGTTCTCCTAAAAAAATCTAAAAATATTGCGGCTGCCACGCCTACTTTGTTTTTTTTTTTACATTGAAATGTCATTAAATTTCGTACGCCTACATATTCGTAAACAAAAATAATGTTTCATTTGTAAATCGTTTCATGTTTTAATTACGTAAGACCTAAAAGTATGCCCCATTTTTTTGTCTTGTTGAGCATTTGGATGAAATATTGCTGTGACTTTTGAAATTCAAATCAATGTTACTTACAGAAATGGTATTAGAAGGTGAATTTTTTTGTTTAGATTGAAAGTATAGACTCGTACCTTTCTTTTTTATATAGTAAGAGGGTTAAGCAAGGCATAGCACATAAAGTTTTTTTCCAACAAGAAATGAGAAGTTGATATTTTTTACTCTTATTTCCGGCAAATTATAATAATTATTCTACTTTTCCAATTTTAATTACTTTTTTTTACATGACAGATTAATTGCTATATTTCCACCAAAAAATAAAACAAAGGCAAAAGCTTTGGATTTTCACATAAAAAATGTTCTCTATTTGGACTACAATTTTAATCTGAGATTTATTGAATAACATTCCCTTGACTTTTGTTAGTTTAAAAAAAAAAAAAAATCAATTTTCATAAAAAGAATATCGAATTCTTCATATCTAAACATTTGTTTACAAAAGTGAATCATTAAAATTTTGAAATTCAAAAGTTTAAAAATCCTATTTTTCCACCGATGCCCCACTGTGTGACGTATCAAATGAGCTTAAGTTGTCGCATCTTGAGGAGGATGTAAAAGGTAGGGTGAAGGATATTGTAGACACCATTCTATTAAATAATAATAATTATATTAGTGATCGCATCCGTGAACGGTATACAAATGAAATTTTCGAAGTCGCAATTTTTTCAAACGAAAATTGTTTTTTTGGGTTATATTATTGGAAATCATGCTATCCGACCATCAGAAGAAAAAACCGCTGCTGTCGAGAACTTTCCAATTCCAATAAGTCAAAAGAGTTTTGAAAGATTTAGGGGCTGAACTTAATTTTTTAGGAAGTTCATAAAAGATTGCGCCATTAAAGCTATGCCATTAACAAATTTGCTGAGAGACTGTAAAATTTTCTTTCGGTGAAGAGGAACTCGCCGCATTTTATCAACTGAAAATGGACTTAACAAACACCCCTGTTCTAAAGTTATATGATCCTTCTGCAGTCACAGAAACTCACACATATGCATGCATGTTGGGCTATGGAGGAGTATTACTACAAAGGGATCTAGATGATAGAGAATTTCATCCAGTTCAATATTTAAGCCGCAAAACAACCCCAGCTGAAGAAAAATACCACTCTAATGAGTTAGAAGTGCTCGCAATAATCAAAGCTGTAAAAAAATGGAGAATTTATTTGATGGGAAAACAATTTACCTTGGTCACCGACTGTAGTGCTTTTACTAAAACACTCGAGAAAAATGAAGTTCAACTGAGGGTTTTGCGCTCGGCCATGCATTAACAAGATTTTGATTATAAGATAGAGCATCGACCTGGTACCCGTATGAAACACGTTGATGCACCCAGCAGAAATTCTTGTTAACTTATCGAGGACATGTTTAAGTTCAAATTAAACAGGTCTTGGGGATGGACAGCTACGAAGACTTTTATCTTAGGGGAGAAATCTTGTACAAGGACAAAAATCCCGCAGTTGTTAGTTATTGCAAATCAGATAGAAGATGAAATTAGAAGGCTTTCTCACCAAAAGAGACATTTCGCAGCTAAGAAAACCAAAGACATTGTTGAAAAGGAGTATTTAATACAAAACTATAGCCAAAAAATAGGCAAAGTAGTCTAGAGTTGCGTAGAATGTTTGATAATTGCAGCTAAATCGGGTAAAAAGAAGGTTTCTCAAGCGCAATCGACAAAGAAGACCGACCTTTGTCCACGTATCACTTGGATCATGTGTTCTTTAGAGAACACACCAGAAAGGTGCAACCATATATAAATGATCGTTGACGCTTTCTCAAAATTTGTGTAGCTCTATCCCACTAGGAGTACAGATGCGAAAGCAGTTTTAGAGACCTTGCGAAAATAATCGGCTGTATTCGGTAACCCTCTACGTATCATAACTAATAGCGGCACAGATTTTAGTGACAACGTTTTTCAGGAATATTGCGAACATAATGTCATCCTCCACCTGACTATAGTCACTGGGGTACCTAGAGGGAATGGACAGGTCGAAAGAGTCCACAAAAATATCATCCCTTTATTATCGAAATAGTGTCAGGAGAGGCCAGGTCTGTGGTAACATATATACATGTCGATCAAGTA
The DNA here is from genome assembly GCA_020466095.1 of Chlorops oryzae. Taxonomy (NCBI): domain Eukaryota; kingdom Metazoa; phylum Arthropoda; class Insecta; order Diptera; family Chloropidae; genus Chlorops; species Chlorops oryzae. The sequence goes on along the minus strand of CM035807.1, from coordinate 58,662,427 downwards.
TAGCAAAAAAAAAAAAAAAAAAAAAAAAAATCGCCACCGCGCAGTACTAAAGTCATTCCTTTTCGTGTACGCACCGGATTAGAAATAGACCCTCCAATCAGACGGACTTGAGAAAACTTCTCCACGAAGAACTTTTTACGGAACTAGATTCAGAACGGTGCGAAGTTCGAGCAAAGGCAAAAGAAAATATAAAGCTTTTTCAAGAGAAGAATGTAAAAACCTTAAACTCAAAACGAAAACAAGAAAACGTGTACAGTGTTGAGGACTTAGTTGCTATTAAGAGGACACAATACGGGGTAGGAATGAGTTTAGGACCCAAGGTTTCCGGTCCATACTGGGTGGTCGAATACCATAAAGTATCAAAATTGGGTGATTATGAAGGCACGGTGACAGTGGCAGAATTCATTAACGATTCGTGCGATTCTCTCTTTGTCTCTCTCTCTCTCTCTCTCTCTCTAGTCTTTTAGTTTTTTTAGAAAGTCTAAGAAGAAACTTCGAGAGCAAAAGACGCAAATTGAGTTGCGCAATGCAAAGCTTAACGAAACCTATGTGTGAAAAAACTGAAATATTAATACAAACATTTAAGTTTAATTTCTTTTATAAACATTTAATCGAATAAAAGCCTTTTTTGTTTTTTAAAATTCTGTAACACCTACATTTATGAAAATTTTTCATTTCACTGTAAACCTTGATCATAGTAATTATTCTTATATAAAATGTAATAATAACATTATTTCATTTTTAATAGATACAGGACAGATATATCAATAATCATATTAGAACATTTGCGTAATATGTGTATTGACAGTAGCAACCCATGTGCGATTTCAGGAATATCAAAAAATTATATTGTGACTTTAGGGACATGTGTTTTGCCTATAAATATGGAAGAAATTGTTTTCAAGCATAAGTTCAGGGTTGTCGGTTATTAATTTCCTTTAACCCTCCGTTTGGCACACCTCAGCGGACACACATTCGTACCGTATGTTTTCATACATTTGTATGGGATTTTTATGGGTTTTTTACCTGATTTTAAATGCATATATGAGGTCGCCAGGTATAAACTTTTGGTTGTTCATCATTCAGAATGTGTTTCTTAAGAACTAAATTGCCTGTTTAGGTAGAAATATCAAGAAAAAAAAAATTTTTTTGAGTAAAAGAAAACAGTTCGGTTTTTGTTAATTTTTTCTTTATTTCAAGGCGTATTAGGGCAATTAACATGCGATTTTAGGTATTTTTTTGTTATGAAATTTGATAATTCTTCGGTTTCTTCTTGGTTCTTGCAACTAAAACAAGTATAATCCATGATACGAGAAAACAAGATAGCGCCACTTCAGTACCGCTATTTTGAGGCTCTCTTTGAGAGCCGAAAATTGAGTTTGTGACGTCACTGAGCGAGAAATTGTTGTTGTTTCCCATGCTATTCAAAAAAGGAAAAAGCCGGTTTAACATGGGAAACAACAACAACGAATCGCGATTTTGAGTCTGTGACGTTTCCTCTCTCAAGTGGCACTATCTTGTTTTCATGTATCAAAGCACCCATTTCAAGGTCATTTCAATTATTATTTGTTTCTTATAGGGAAACCATCAGCTTTGCAAAAGCATAAATAAAATAGAGCAAATTAAAATATGAAACAAACAGTGTTTTTTCCTGTGCTTCACTTGAATTTGCCACCAGTAGCATAGTTTGGCATACACTGTTCTAAATGCTCGCCAATGTGTGTACAAGCAATGCTGGAATATTCTTTTAGCAGCTGAAACTCAAAAACATAAAAAACAATACGAATTTACTGCACGTATATGTGTAAATCATATTATATCCCATACATTTCTATATAAATTACATGGGTGGTCTGGCCAGACCACTGTGGTACAAATGTGATATGACGACCAAAATGTCCTTACAATTATCCTTCTGTAGCACGGATCCTTACAAAATTATTTTCAAATGAAAGAGGACAAAAAGTTAGGAAAAGTCAATGAATTTCAAGTGTCTAGCTCAATTAGAAGTATGTTATAATTACAGTCAAAGTTGAAAAGACCACCGTGCCAAACGGAGGGTTAAGGTCAAGTGGAATTTTAAGAATCGATTTTTGTGCAAAGTTCAGAGCAAAGATTAACTACGAAAATTTTACTTTTACACATAGAGGCATCGATCAAATTTTTGATTTATTTCCCAAAGAAGTTGTTCTCACTAATAGAAAACAACAAAATCTTTGTCTACCAACGATTTTAATTTGCGATGGTCAAAGTTGAAAAAACGTTTGAATTTACAAAACTTAGTTTATTCCACTAACAAATTAATCACGGCAATAAATGTAATAAATTTCAAAATATATTTTATTTAAACAATGAAGAACTAGCCGTAAACAACTTTTATGGCCAAAATCTGGTACCTACTAACAGACCACAGTCCTATTTACATTAAAAATTATCGCTTTCTCATAGTCAATTAAGGCCCTATTCTCCTTCAGATTGCTGTTTTTGGACCCTTTTTGAAAAAATTCTCATTTGAAAACGCAAAAAGATATTTTAATTTTGTTATTTTTATTAAATTAGTAATGAATGAAAGAAAATAAAAAATTTTTTTTCGCCGCGATATAGGGGCTGTCCATAGATGATGGCACCGTCAAAGTTGGCCCTCAAAAAAAAAAGGCATGGTGCTGGCGGCCACGATTCCGGCCCTCAGGAGCGTCTCAAAAAAAAAAAAAAAAAAAATTGGGTTATGATCAGCATAGCTGTAATACTGGCCCGTAGTAAAATAAAAGTTTTGCGATTTTTTTTGACAAAATGGCGGCCACTTGAAATTGACAAATCGAATTTGGACCCATTTTTTTGCAGTTTAGTGTAAAAAAAAATAGTAAAAAAAATTGCAAAATTTTTATTTTACTACGGGCCAGAATGGTGACAATTCTACGTCGATCACACTTTGTTTCATCAAAATCGGTTCAGTAGAACCGGAGAAAAGTGGCTTGATAGTTGGAAAGACGCGATTTGGACAAAACAAAACTCACTCTTTTATGAAAGAAGAAAACTGTTTTTGGAATACTTACCCAAATTATTCAGCGATGCCAGGTCCATATAAACCACCTTCTTCTTCTTCAAAAAAGCTTTGATATTTGGCTCTTTGACCTCTGCGATCAATTCTGCCCTCCTTTGATGCATCCACAGCGTAAGCTTCCGAGCGGTTGAGGCGAAGTTTATCACGTGATAAAGCAAAATTGTAGGCTTGGTTTCCAATGGCGATTCCCATCAACCTCATAATTTTGAGTATTGGCTGAAAACCATCGTTGAAAATGGCGGTTGCCATGTAATTTGCGATCTCCACTGTCCGCGCTCCAGCGTGCATATGTTTTGGTGCAAAGGTCCAGGCGATACTGTTGAAACCTTCATTGCTGTTTTGAGTCTCAGACCCGAGGCATCTACTCAACAACTCGTCCGATGACAGCGCTTCGTAGACGGGTTTTATCGCTTCGGCGACCTTTGGGTTGAGCGGATCGTAATTATGTTTAAAGTCATCCACGTTACCCTGCGCCACGGCCTTTTGATACGTGCACCAGCTTGACTCACCGGTCGGGCAATTTTGGTGTTGGGGATTTTCGTTGGTAGATACTTTGTGAAAATACGTAGCCCAAACCGCCTTCTTCATCTCTTCTAGGGATTTCGGATGACGGCGAATCGCCAAACCGTAGTAGGTCGTCAGTTCACTTATAAGCTTATCTGTCAGCTTTCCAGCGCCCTTGCCACCTATACCTTTGTTCTCCTTTTTGACTTTGCGCAGCCTGGACCCCATTCTTTTTTGAACGTGGCCAACGCATTCTTTTTTTACCACAGTGGGGTCGCCATCGTAGGGGTCTTCGGTGAGAATTGCTTTGAAAGTTTTAGAATCGCCGTTGCCGATTTATTTTACATACTTGACGCCGTGTTTTTCCATTGATCTTGCAAACATCTCCTTAACCGCATCGACTTCCATTTTTCCTGCGCTGCCTTCATGGTTTTTACGGCATTCCTCTTTTGAATTCGACTTTTTCGTTGCATGTGGCACAAATGACGAAAGTAGCAAGTGTTGTGAATACTGAATAGAAGTCCAAGATGCAATTCTCCAAATTGTTTTCGATGACAATATCCTCCGTGGGATAATTTTTAATTTTTTTGGCTGAAGTACTCGCAAACTCAGTGTCCTCTACTCTATCAAATTTATTTCCACGAAATTTGCGTTTTTTAATTCGACCGGCGCGAACATAGTTCACTTTGTTTACGGGTTTTTGACGTGTTTTATTACTTTTTTTATCCATTTTACCGCACAAAAATAAATTTTTTTCAAAACTGTACTTTTCCGCAAACCGTAAGCGCAAGCGTGCGTCCGCTATTCAACTCAATCGAAACTAAACTAAATGCGGCTTTGATTTCATATTCATTCATCTGTTTCTGCAAATGTGTATTCAAACCTGTTTTTGCCTGTTCATTAACTATTCAACGGAATTCGGTGGTTAATTGATGTGTTGTGAGTCCATACTCGACTCACGAGCATTCAGCATGGTCATATGATCGCCATGTGGACAGCGGTATGTCCGAGGATTTTTCCAAGACCGTCTGCCACTACAACCATAAATGTTTTATTTCGAACAATGGCAACAGCAGCAAACCGATAGCGCGCGGGTCAACGTCGAACATATGCAAGAGTCCGAGAGGTTTCGACCTGCAACGCAACGTCCCTGCAATAGTGGCATGTACGCAGGCATAAATATAAGCGTCTAGCCATTCGTTATCGTCTAAGCGAGTTATGACGGTCCTGGGCAAATTCAAGGACGTAGAAGATAACACTGGAAAATCCTAATTACGGTTATCTCTTAAACATAGTCGTACCGTAATAAAAGTATTAGGGTTGGAAATTCGAGCTGCCCTGTGTAGGGATGTTTATGTTATGTATTACCTGCACTAGTATATAATGAACATTTTTGAATGAAACGAGAGAGTCGTCATGCGTGTTTCAAACCATACACATTAAGAAATAAAAGAAAAGTAAAATAGATCTCCATGGTTTTATGCATTTAGAAGAAACATAACAGATGCCGTTGCGTTCAAAAACTAAGCAACATAAAAACTACTCATTTTAGCGAAGACATGACCCCACAAAAATGGCCATATCTTCTAAAGTATTTCAAAAAACCCTTTTAGGGTTATATTCTTAAATGTCCAAGCTATAAAAAAATGCAAAAAAAAGTCGAAAAAAATTTTTTGCTGAAAGAGAATAGGGCCTTAAATGAAATCAATAAACAGGTTCAAGAACTTCTAAGTAAAGGCATTTTTGAACACTCTTCTAACCCTCATAATTCACCTTTATTAATAGTACCAAAAAAAGGCTCAGGACAAGAAAAGAAATGGCCATTAGAAGTTGATTTTCGCCAGCTAAATAAAAAACTAGTCGATGACAAATTTCCCATTTCAAGATTGGAAGATGTTCTCCATAAATTAGAAGGTGCTAAATATTTCTCCACCTCCTCTATCAGCTCCCGACCGGTTGACCTTCACGAACGGAACACCCCTTATATAGACGAAATTATAGTTTTTGGCAAAACAATACTAGAGCTTAATTGAAATCTTCAACAAGTACTCCACAGTTTACAAAAATACAATTTAAAAATGCAATTAAGTGCATCAAAATGTATCTTGCTTTAAAAACGAAGTAATAGATCTAGGTCATAAAACAACAGATCTTGGCGTAATAACTGACCCAGAAAATTCATGGCAGTAAAAGACTATTCAAGACCTACAAATGAAGTAAGCAGACTCGTTGCATTTTGCAATTATTATAGAAAGGTCGTTAAAAACTTTGCAGAAATAACAAAACCCCAAAATAATTTACTGAAAAAGAATGTACTGTTCAATTGGAGCCCAGAATGCGAAAAATCATTTCAAATATTAAAAACCTCACAAAACCAATCTTACAATATCCAAGTCTTCAAAGAGAATTCATTTTTACAACGAACGCCTCAAATTATGCACTTGGTTCAGTACTTTCTCAAGGTACAATAGGATCTGATGTTCCAATTGCATATGCAAGTAGACCTTTAAAATAATAGATAAAGAACTTTTAGCTATTCATTGGACGAGAAATCATTTCAGACCTTACTTCTTCTTAGCGATTATTAATCCCGTTTACAACCGGGTACGCTTTTTGGTCTTAAAGATGCGACGAAATTTTTTCTTAAAGCCGACCTTTCGCTTGGCCTGTCGCTGTCTGTATCGCTTAAGAAGCAAGGGACCTACAGTTTAATGCCGATTCCGAACGGCAATAGCTTTCAAAGAAGCTTTTTTTTATAGGCAAATTTAGATTCATCGGTGGACTTGCCCGGAACTACCGACCAAGTGAGTGAATCTTATCAAGATTCACTGGAACTTTGTGTGTACACAATTTGTTGTATGGGAATAGTGGGACCTACAGTTTAACGCCGACTGCGAACGGCAATAGCTTCAAAGAAGCTCTTTATAGGCAAATTTAGCTTCACTGGTGAACTTTCTAGGAACCAACGACTAGTGGGCGCCGTATCTTGTTAAAGATTAACTGAAAAAACTTTTGAAAATTTTGAATCGAGCGGGATTCGCACAGACATACTTCTGGTTCGGAAGCATACACACTATCCCCTGAGCCAACGGCACCCACATTTCAGACCTTACCTCTACGGAAATTCTTTCAAAATAGTAACAGATCATACATCATTAGTCTCATTGCTTAAAAATAAAACCTCTCTTCAAAACTCACCAGAATTCGAATGGATCCCATGGAATATAACTGAGATCATATAAAAACAGGGAAAAATAAACACTTATGCTGATACACTTTCTAGAATTCCATTAAATTCTAATGAATTAAAAAACTCGATACCATGCATTGCAGCAGTAACTAGAAGTACAACTAACAATGTGAACCGTCCAAATAGAATACCTACTATCTATTTTGCATGTAAGAAATTTGCTAATTGTTAAATTTGTGCAAACACAAGGGGAGAATAAATATAAAAAACGCCAAAATTTGCAGACTTTCATTCCATCATTCAGACCATCATTAATATCGATGTTTTAATTAATTCAAGCGATGAACCATACTTTAAAAAACCAGTTTTGGAGAAGCTGATTTCAATATTATATTGCAATGGTATCAGTAAGCTAGCTCCTTCCAAGAAGGACCTAGTATTTGAAACTATAAGTATAATATTTAATATTTGATAATATTTAAAATCATTATATGAAGAAACACTGCAAAAGTAAATCTAAAAGGGAGTGTGCGCCCCCATAAATATTATTTTATTCGAACCCCCCGAACCATTTAAAGACGAACCTGAGCAGTTACGTCTCATTAAAGTAAATCACTTATCATTACTCGGAGGCCTTACCGGTGTAAACAAGACAATGGCAAAGTTAAACTGGAAAGGTGTGAATAAAATGATAACGAAATTCATACAAAAATGCGAAATTTGCAAGAAAAATAAAAATACTGTACATACTAAAGAAAAAATAATGATCACTGAAACCCTTTCTAGTCCTTTTGAAGTAGTATCAAGAGACACGATAGGACCTTTATGCCCATTAAATAATTTAAATTATTTTTTAACTCTACAATCCGACTTAACTAAATACGTAGAATCTTTACATATAACATCTAAAGCATTGTCTGAAGAAGCAAAAACGATAGTAGAAAAATTCATTTTTAAAAATTTGGTCATTTTAAAACAATGAAAACAGATAAGAAAAATAATTTGTAAATCAAACAATTTCAGTAGTTTGCAATTTATTAAACATTGAACAAAAAACATCAACACCTTATCATCACGAATCTTTACGTGGAATAGAAAGAAATCGACTGATAAAAATGATCTACAACAACAGGTTCAAAAATGGTGCGAGCGATTGACGATGTTTGGGATGCGCCTTAATATCAACAAAACCGAATACTTGACAACAGACCCTAGTGAAAAAGTAACCATATCGATAAATGACACTGAGTTATCATGAATTGACAAATTTAAATACCTTGGTTCAACGATCACTGCCAACGGAAAACCAACACGTGAAATTACTGAAAGAGTCAACGCTGCTTGGTTGAAGTGGCGCTCAACAACTGGCGTGCTATGCGATAAAAAGATACCCGACCGCTTAAAATATAAGATTTATCGCACGGTCATTAAAACAAAGATGCTTCGCTGGATCTCCGGGCTGACACGTCTTAATCAAATACCAAACGACATGGTCAGAAATCGATATGAAGTCGCTCCAATAGCTGATAAAAGCGGATCTAAGAATCGAGGATGCAGTGGATAAAAGGAAATGGAGAAAAAATTGAAAACATGCGGAAACCGGTATAAGCCAGGAAAGAACACGCTAGAAGAAGAAGAAGAAAGAAATCATAAAATTTTCAACGAATTTCTTTTATGTTCCACTGAAGAATGGGATAAAAATATACCCTGCTATACTTTTAACTGCAATACCACTACGAAAACAAAATATACCCCTTTTGAAATAATATTTCGTAGATTACCAACCTTACCAGCTAAAATTTATACATACAAACAATTTCAAATTTTGATAATTATCACAATGAGATCAAAGTGAGATTACAAAATGGACAAATCCAAAAGAATTTATAATAGGTAGCCTAGTTTTCTTAAGAAATTATGCAGGTAAAAAATTAGACAGTCCTTGTTAAGGTTCTTTCAAGGTACTAGAAGGAGAAAGTGCAAATTCAATAATACTATACAAAAACAAAAGAAATTTAGTTCATAACAATTTGAAACTTCTTAAATAAACAAACAAAACTATTATATGAAATTAAACATTATAAGTACTTAAGAATAGTTAGAAACAGATCAACAATGTTTTGCGCAAAAAAAAATGTTATTTTAACGGATACAAAAAAGGCAAAATTATTTTTCCACTTCATTCACGACATAAACGGTTACATATGACCAAATTCGTTGCAAGCTGCACTCATTGCACGAGCAACATCTTTTGAGAGCAATCGTGCGAAAGTGTTTTGTGAGCATACCTAAGAAACTTGTTCGTAAGATTCTACATTTTAGAATTCTAATTCATTTATGCTTCCTAAACATATTTTCTATATAAATAATTCTTGAAGTTCAGTTGGAACTTCAGATTGGACTTACATGCGACACCTTTTGCTTTTCCATTCTCAAAAACTGGCTCCTTTCGCCGTATAAACATAAAAAGGTGAAATTAAGCGCAAAGCGCTGAACCAATTGGCGTATCTCCGCCGTATAATGTCAGAAAGTGGAAACGAATACGCAGCGACAATTGTTTGCGATCTAACCAAATATTTAGTTGACATCCCCGTATCCAGAAAGCACTCTAAAAAAATAGCGCTCTAAAATAAAGATAAACTTAAGTTGTTAAAGTAATTAAACATATATTCTTACTTACTTATCCTTTGCTTAAAATAAAAATAAAAATGAAACAATAGTTTAATGCAAAGATGGTCACCCTAGGAATAAGATAGTTCTTCTTAAAGAAGGGAGGTGTACCATGCAAGCAACAATGCTCAATTTTTACAGCAACATTGTCACCCTAAGCCGAACAACGATTCAAATTTGCGTCGTATTTCAAACAAGCTAAGGCACTTCTTATTTTAAACACTTAAATCCCATTGAACCTCTGAAACAAAGACTCAGCATTTATCGACCGCTGAATGCATTGACCGCACACACAAACAGCACGAGCCTTAAGTGGATGGGTAATATTTCTGGCTACAAATGCTGCGTTGCATTTCGGGGGTTGTTGTTCTCTTATGCAATGCGTAACTCCTTGCTTTGCATGCTTCATTGTCGTTCCTTCTTATTTAAGTTTATTTTGATGACATATACAGAATTTGTTAAGCCAAATATATGATTTGTAATTCTAAGTAAAAAACATAGCACAAACAAATGTTCAGAAGAAAAGAGACTGATTTCTTCAATAAAAATTCAATCCAAATTCGAACTTCAAAAACAGAATCTATTTCTGACTTCAATGTTCTCTTTGGGGGATAAATTTGACTTTCGGGTGGCCACTTCAGAACAGCTATATTTTTTTCAAGTTTTTTTTTTTAAGTTACCCCGTGTGGATTTATCACGCGAATAGTTTCTGGAATTGCTGTATCTTTAATAACTTTTGAGCATACCCGAGCAGTTATTTTCCCCTCTATGACGACAATTTGTCCTACTTCTTTCGCCAGTAGGCACCCGCAGACCATAAAACCTCTCTCAACGTTTTTAACAGTGAGCTTGATTTATTGTAATTGTAGATTACTTTCCCAATCGCAGGTTGACTTTCCCCGATTTTCTCGGCAATATACCTTTGCGAATGACAAATACAAATTTTTGATTGTTTAGCCCTCACCGAGCTGAGTGAGATTTAGATTGTAGGATTTTGGAACTTATCTATGGAACTATCTTATAGTATGGTTCCACATATTGAATTTACTGTTAAACTTGCATTTACTTATTAACGGATTGTTAAATATGATTAACCATACAAAATGACATTAGTCACCTCACCAATGCATCAAATGAACTACTTAATCAATCTTATCATCTTTACTACATTTCATTCACACCGGAGAGAAAGGTTTTTTCAGGTGGGTACACTTGACATGCTTTGCCCCATATATCGTTTATATTTATCAAAACGGAAACTTCCAACCAAATGAGATGATTAGTTAATACTCGATCCGAAATTCAAGCTATAGTAATTAAATCTACTCCATATAGTTAATTCACTATGTGGAGATATTTGATTAGATATAATTTCGCTTAGAACGTTCTAAACACTTTTCTACTTTGTATTTATTGCAATTTTTTTTAGTGGGCATATGAAAATTTTTGAAATTGGTTAGTAGGGTTAATGTATATGCTGACGCTTGCATTTTCTGGCGGGTGGCTCTATAGTTGTATTAGTAGCATTGGTAGCATTATTACAGAAAATTTATTTCCATATATTCATATTTGTTTTTTTTCTTATTTCAGGCTTTAAATGAACTCCTACATAGTCAAGGTTGGGGTATCAAAGTAGTAGGGGGGCATATAGGAGAACTTATTGTTACAGTGCCTTGGAATGCTTTGATGATCAATAATAGCTCTATTGAAATAACCAATTTAGTTATTCGTTTGCAACCTATTCAACGCCATAGTAATGGCGCATCTATGGTGGAGTCTATGTGGTGCTCCTTAAGTAGTTCAATGCAGCTTGCCGAAGAATGTTTTAAACAAGATCTGGAAATTACTGAAAAATATTCTCACTCAACGGTACAAGCAATTGACGGTCTAGAAAAGTTTGCTGAGACTATCGACAACGGCAAGTTTTTTATTTCAGTGTGGTTTGTTTTATATTTATTTTGATTTTTATAGTTCTTAATCGTATTACGGCAAAGTTTACCAATACCTTTATCAGACTGGAGAAATATGTAAAACATAATGGAGCATATCTGTGTTTACATACGGAAATTAAAGACTTTTATTATAAAAATGAAAGTGGAGTTAAATTCCATTCGCCACATTCTGAAGGCGAAGAAAAAAAGAACATAAAGCATCAACAAATTCATCTTTTACCAACTTTTGCAAAACATAGCGTGGAATGTAATGGTATTAAAATGTTTACGGAAGAATACTCGAAAAATATAAATGAGTGTTGTGCTTTACTCTTACCTCCGAATCCAAATCATATGACAGATTCGTTAATTCCCTTTCTTGAAGTTAAGGGTATACAAAAAGTAATCATTCAAGTGAAACAGCTTGATGAAATAAATGGGCCGAAAATCCTACTGGATCTTGAACTCGGTGCTATTCACTCAATGCTAACACCACGCCAAATGCATATTGTTTTAAGTTTCTGGGATTCTTATTGCGCAGAAGAGCCTCAAATGCAAAATTCGAAAGAGATGGCCTTTAAGAGAAAAATAGAGAAATGTGAAACCGAAAAACCTTTCTTTGAAGGAGCTCTCAATGAAAGCCTAATGTGGGCAGAATCTGCTGAGAACAATTCGAATGAAAGTAGCATGACACGGTCTTCACGAGCTGAGCAACAAAAACTGGGAAGTGTAATATCATGCGGTGATATTTTCAAATTCAATATACGAATTGCATGTTGTGCTTTACATGTGCTACACGAAGATATTACAACTGACAGCAGCTTTACGTCGAAAAAAAGCACTTTGTCGGAGTTGTGTAATAACTTTTTCAATGAGTGGGAAGACAAATTTGGGGAAAAAACAATGTTATCTCTGGCGCAAAGAAATCACATATTTGTCTTTCTATCCCCTATCGTGCTGGAAGGAATTCAACAGAGAAATGAAAATGTATTGCTCCTAAAAATATCTGGAACATCAACAAAAATGAACATTGATGAGGTTTTCCAAGGCAGGAGTCAACGAATAGTTATGTCTCATCAAAAAAAGGTAAGAAACTAGCGTATATAATAACCTAGGTCTCTCTGAATATTTCAACTGGGGAATTTTTCAGTGGCGTAAAACTTGTGAGACTAAGAGCGAAGGTTTCTTTATAAGCAAAAATACTTAGTACATGTGTCCATTAAATATTTTCCACAATAAATTGCGCTTTGTATCTGTGTGTCTGTGTGTTATAAAACAAAACCCGGTGGACCACCCACATTATTGCGTTGCGTGTAGCTCGAAAAAATGTATATGAAGTTAGCACTACCACTTCGAAATTTAAAATTCAAAACAAGCTTATAATTTTTTGCTAATTTCTTGTAAATTTGTTGTAGAAAAAATTTTTTTAGCTCTTCGGTTTTTAATAATAACTCCTGGTAATGCTAACTTGACAGTCAAGTTAGCACTACCACCCTCAAAAAAGCATTAAATGGGCGTGGAATTGAAAAATTAGTGGACCGAAATTTGTTTGCTATTTTCTTGCTGCACCATAGCGGAAAAAAAGTAATTTTTGCGCCCCTATTTCAATTAGGAGCCCACCCTCAAACCCGATTTAGCTATTCCCCGCATTATCACATATTAAAAGACTATACAAAAATTTTTTATTAACAAAATATGACTGAAAACATTTGTAGCTCAACGACTTGAGCGAGATTCTGCAAGAAAAATAATTTTTGCGCCCCTATTTCAATTAGTAGCTGACAGAGAAATCGCAAAAAAATTTATTTTTATTAGTACAGTAGATTTTATTGCGTGCGATATGTACAACGGTTTTTACAAGAGTGAGTATGCGATCAAGAGAAACTCAATAAATGTCTAAAACATATGATAATGCTATTGGGTTGTAGAGTTGCCAACACCAAGAAAGTCCGCCTCAACCCAAGAGCATTTTACAAAAATTTTATCTAATTCACAAATGACAAATTATTCAAAAATCATTTTAAGAAGTTGACATGCTTTAATATTAAAATTTTTTCCAAGTGGCTTCGTCAAAATATCAGCAGCATTTTCTCCAGGTGAGACGTATATAATATAATATCCAAGCTGCCGTCATTGTACTTTTCACGGACGTAGTGAAACCTGATGTCAATATGTTTGCTACGCTTTTGCACTGTAGGATTTTTAACCAAGAATTGGGCCCCTTGGTTGTCACAGTAAACTGGTGTAGGCTTTTCCAAATACTCCTTAAACCCCAACTCTGAGAGCAAACTTCGTAAAAATGCAACTTCTTTGGCTTCTTGACATACTGCCACATATTCTGCCTCCATAGAACTTAATTCGATTATCGGTTGTTTTTTGGACTCCCATCCTATTTCTCTGCCAGCCAGAAAATTTACAAAGCCAGTGTAGGATTTACGATCGTGTGTTTTACAACCCCTATCGGCATCTGTAAACGAAATCAAATCTTCCTGATTATTGCAGTAAGCAATAATACCTTTTGGGTTTCCCCGTAGATATCGCAACAAATGTTTTGCTGGTTGATGGTGCTCTTTATAAGGATGCGAACAAAATTGAGATTATTTCGAGACCAAGTCTGCAATGTCCGGCCTTGAAATAACCGCTAGGTACATGAGTCCTCCGATCAGACTTTGGTACTCTTTGACCTCCAGCCCATTGCACTGCTTTTCACACTTATGCAGAACGGTCCCATATGCCCATGGAGTAGCTGCAGGTTTACAATTCTGCATTTTCCAATGTTTAAACAGCTCTTCAGTGTACTGCTTCTGATGTATTTTAATAGATCCCAAAACATCCTCTCTTTCGAACTCCGTACCCCATGCCTTTACGTAACGGTTGATTTGAGATATACTACCATCCACTTCTTTTTTCGTTAAAGCTGCCAGCATCATGTCATCCACATATATGCTATGAAGCTAAGTCTGCTTTTCTCACGTTTAAACTATACACAAATGTCGGATTTACATTGTCGAAAACCCATAAAAAGCAGAATTTCCGTTACTTTTTTGTTCCACTCTCTGCCAGACTGTTTTAGGCGTATAACGCTTTTTGAGCTTACAAACATTCTCTGGATGTTGACTGTCCTCAAAACCAACCGGCTGCCGCATATAGACGTTTTCAGAGAGATCACTGTTCAAGTACGCCGCCACGATGTCTACATGGTGTACTAACAACCTGTTTTTCATTGCCAGTACCAACAAAAGCCTTATAGTTGAATGCCTCACCACCGGAGAATACGTTCCAAAATAATATACGCTGCACTTTTGGGAACATCCTTAATCTTCGAGCCTCGCTTTGTATTTGTCGACAGAACCATCAGCCTTTGTTTTTACCGCAAATACCCATCTGGATCCTATGACGTCATTTCCGCTCGGCTTCTTTACTAGTTCCCAAGTCTCGTTGGTCACCAGAGAATCATATTCTGCCTTCATCGCTTGTTTCCAATACTCCGCTTTATCCGAATTCAGCGCTTCCGACACCGTGTTTGGTGTTTCAATAACTGAATTCAAAACTTCATTTGCCGATTGAAACATGTGCGTAAAGTTAGCCCCCACTTTATAAAATTTATTGTTTTTGAAATTTGTGCTGGGATGTGCTCGATGTGTGCTGTTTTGTGCCGGTTTAGAAAAAAACATCGTTCAGATAGTTTGGTTTTTGCAAGGAGGTCCTTTTTACGGCGTGATGTTAGCCCCCAAAATTTTGTATTTTTTGTAAGCAATAAGTGATTTAGCTTGTGACCAGGCTGGATAGTATTAGGAAAAACACGACTCACTAGAACCGGACCTACTCTACGCCATTATCAATATGTTTCCATTGATATGTGTTAAATCTAAAGGGCTCTACGCTCTAAAGCAGCAAGCAAATTTCCTTTATCAAACACATGTAGAGAAAAAAGAAGTACTTTGGATTACTTTCACTACTTGAACGCATACGCTAATTACAAGTAATCGGACTCACAGGGTTGCATTTAAATCATACATTTTCTATATTTCTGTCGACCTGTCTTTGAAATTTTAGCTCTGATTTCCTTTCTTCAAAAGAATGAGCTCGTTACTTCCTATCAATTTACTTTAACAGCGTTGATCGCTTAATGTCATTTCTTATGCAAACACTTATTGCTCACCTGTGTAAACACTTTTTTGAATCTATTCTTTAAACATGAAATTAAACTGCAAGCTAAATGCAGATGTGTGTAGTCTGAAATTTTCTTTTTCAATATTGCATTTGTAAAGTATTAACTTTTATCAACGCGCGATTTAATTAACAGTCTTTATTAAACGAACAAAAAAAAATAAAATAAATAAACTCAAACAAATTCTTTAAACTGACAAAAATTAAACTTTCAAATATTTCAATTAAACGGATTAGAGTCGCGAACTCCGATTTCGACTTGTCTCACTCGTCGTGTTGCTTCTTCTTCTTCTTCTTAGGGTTGCTCGATACCTATCTAGCACGATAGTCTGATTCTGCGATTATTCGTTACACTGTTATCGGTCACAGCTCGGCCTCTCCTGACATTTCGGCCTCATCTGCCGAATCGTCGTCGGCTGAATCTTCATCAAGATCGGGGCTGGAAGTGCACCAAGGTTTAAGATGGTCGGCGCTTACCACGTTGCTATACCGTCGCTGGGTTACAGATGCGTCAGGAAAATCCTCGACGATATAACGATCGAATTTGAGTACTTTTGTTATTATATACGGTCCCTTATACGCCGGCTGGAGCTTATTCGACTGTCCGGTGGCTAGTGGGACATGATCAAGAACGACTAGATCTCCTTCTTCATAGACCCGTGGCCGCTGATGTCGTTGATCATACCTCTGTTTCCACTTGCATCTCTCGACTCTGATGTTTTCTGCCGCTTCGTTACGTTTTATTTCGACATCTGCTCCCGTATTTGAGTCGTCATGTAGAGCCTGGATTATGCGATTGCAAGAGACGTCCCGTGGGTTAAAATGAAATATAAGCTCGTTTGGAGAGAACTTCGTAACATCATGGCGTTGGGAATTTAGACTCCACTGGATGTTAAGCAGATGACTATCCCAATCTCTCTCATCGGTGACTAAGCATTTAAGAGCCGTGAGAAGCGTTTTATTTACGCGCTCAGCCTGGCCGTTGGCTCTCGGTGTTCGCACAGCTGTTTTGACATGTTGAATACCGTGCTTTGAAGTAAAAGCCGCAAATAGTTTTGACGTAAAAGCCGTTCCACGGTCTGAGGTGATACATCGAGGTTGCCCAAAGATTGCCATCAGTTCCTCCATAGTTTTGATGACGGGCTCTGTCTTGGTGTTTCGCAGCGCCTTTAACCAGACGTATTTACTAAATCCGCATACAATGACCAGGACGTAGTAATTTCCCTTTTTGCTTTTTGGGAAAGGCCCCAAATGGTCGATGTTCAGATTCCGAAATGGTATGGGTAATACGTCTTGAACGTGCATTTGGCTCTCTACCTTACCGCCTTTATGCTTATTATAGCAGCATTCCTCGCATCCGCTTATGTAGGATTTTACGTATCTCCGTATCCGGGGGAACCAAAAATAACGGTTAATGCGGTCAATTGTCTTCTCCAATGCGAAGTGGCCTACGTCGTCGTGGCATGCTTTGGTGATACGCCATCGGATCGAGCTCGGTATCACTAATTTTCGGTGGTTATTAACCTTCCGATAGAGTCGACTATCCTGCATTTCGTAATCGGTTTGAATCTGCTTAGCTACCGTATCGTCCACAGCACCTTGTCTTTCCAGAATATTTATGATTTCGCGTAGCTTCTTATCCTGGACCTGCATCGCATAAATCCAATCCATGGTTTCATCCGTCTGTTTGACCCGGAGAACGCATTCCGCTACTGTATCTGTCTGCGACGGC
The DNA here is from genome assembly GCA_020466095.1 of Chlorops oryzae. Taxonomy (NCBI): domain Eukaryota; kingdom Metazoa; phylum Arthropoda; class Insecta; order Diptera; family Chloropidae; genus Chlorops; species Chlorops oryzae. Next base: position 58,645,169 of record CM035807.1, on the reverse strand, counting down.
GGTTCATTCGGCGCCCTACTGAGTGAATCCACATGTTGCATTTTTGTTCCCGCTCGATGGATACACGTGAAATCAAACTCTTGGAGTCGTAACCACCACCTGGCAATTCGAGGACGCAGCTGAGTGTTCGATTTTGTAGTTGCCACAGCATTACAATCCGTAATCACCACAAACGGTTTACCCAAGAGAAATATCCGGAAACGCTCCAATGTCTCGACGATCGCAAGGACTTCAAGCTCGTGGCTCGCGTAATTAGCCTCTGTTGCACTACACTGTCGACTGTAAAATTGCACGGCTTTCATTCCTTCATCCTCCTGTTGAAGCATCACACACGCCATACCAATCGAGCTTGCGTCCGTGTGGACCTCCTGGTTCTTTGTTGGATCGAAAATGGTGAGAACAGGCTTCGTTGATAGGATTTCCTTTAACGTCTGCAGCGCGACATCATGCTCCTCAGCCCATGAAAAAGACACGTTTTTCCTCAACAAGTTTGTCAACGGTTTTGTTATATGCCCGTATTTCGCGATGAATCGACGGAAAAATCCGGTGAGGCCCAGGAATTGCCTAACTTCTGTCACGTTTCTTGGTTTTGCGAATTCGACAATACTTTTGATCTTTTCTTCACCCGGCTGTATTCCTTCTCCGCTCACAATGTGTCCGAGAAATTTAACCCTATCCGTCATGAAAACGCATTTAGACGGTCTCAGTGTCAATCCTTCCCTTTGCAATGCTGCCAAAAATTCGGTTAGGACCTGCACCCCTTCGACTGCGGTTTTAGTTGCGATGATCACTTCGTCCACATAGCTAATGATTTTGTCCTTATGAGTTAAACCTCGAATTAGTCTGACCACCATCTCCTGAAACACCATTGGCGCATTGACAAGTCCAAATGGCATAACATTATGCTCAAACAGCCCGTCTGGCGTTAAGAATGCCGTGTATTTCTTACTGCTTTCACTGAGTGGTATTTGGTAGTATCCTCCCGTCATGTCCAGCGTCGTAAAAACGGACCCTCCAGATAATTTAGCCAACTGCTCCTCAACGACCGGCATCGGAAACTGCTTCTTGATGGTTACCGCATTCAGCGCACGGTAGTCGACGCACATTCGATCTTCGTTGTTGCTCTTCTTCACCAAAACCACAGGAGCTGCATGAGGCGATATGCTGGGTCGAATAATTTGGTGCTTCAGAAGATTGTCCACAATCGCCGACAAAACCGGACGCTTCATCAATGGTACCATGTAGCGTTTGCCAACAATTGGTTCATCCGTCCTGACCATGATTTCCATTTCCGTGGTCTTACAACGACCAAGAGTCGACAAATCCTTTGCAAAACAGCTTTCGAATTCCCTTATGACTGCCCACACCCGTTCTCGATCTTCGGGATTAAGGTTTTCGCCCACATTGAAACTTTTGTTCCGAATCGTCATCTCTTTCACCACGCCTGAGTCAATTGCCAAAATACAATTGTCCTGACAGATAACGTCTCTTCCGATTAATAGTGGGTGTGTCATCATTTCGTCCGGAACCACTAAAAGTGTTGCCGAGAGCTCTTGACCGTCGATTCCTAGATTAGCTTCAATCGCCCTGTCGCTGGTCACGGTTGCACCACCAAATCCACAAAGTTTTTTCACACATGCCTTCTGAGTGATATCTTCAGGCACCATGGACTCCGAAATAAGAGAACAATCGCTTCCCGTGTCGATGAACCCTTGATATTGCTGACCAAAGAGTTGAATCGCTTTTAGCACTGGTGGTACTTCTCGTGATTTCACCGCATCCACTTTAGCTATGAGTTTCTGGTCACTTTTGCAATAACTCGCTTCATGACCAGTTTTATTGCATTTTGAACATCGCTGCTTACGTTGTGGTAAAGGACAGTTAACCGAAATGTGTCCTTGTTTCTTACAATTGTAGCACGTAATTTCCGACTTCGTTTGCTTTGATTTGTTTGCTTCCGCACCATTATGGACATCTGTTTTATTTGATTTCTCATTTGTACTCGGGTTGTTTGTCGCAGTCGATTGTTTTTTTATTTCGTTATATTTACAATAGACGGTAATATCGCGCAAAAGTTCGTTGCATGTGCTATACACCTTTGAAATAGCTTTCTTCAAATCGTTGTCTCGCATTCCGTTTATAACATGTCGAACTATCGCCGCTTCGGTGAGTCCTCTTTTCCCGTAAGACAGCATTCTGTAGAAATACTCTACAGGAGTCTCGTTACCTGCGCGTTGTGTTCGAGACATTTTGATGTGAATGTCGACTTCATCTTCCAACGATGGGAAATCGTGTAATAATTTATTGGCGAACTCGTTCCACGTAAAGCAAACTTCCATCAAAGAGTCTACCCAATATTTCGCTGGGCCACGCAACTTCTGCTGAACACAAAAAATTACCGATTGGTCGTTCCATCTATACGCCTGTTTTAAGGTTTCGACCCGCTGAATAAATTGCCTTATATCGATTGATGTGTCCGATGATGGGTCAAATTCGGGTAAAATAGCTTTCATAAATTCGATGTTGCCGAGCGACGCCTCATGTCGATCTGTGACAACATGACTGTTGAACGGAGTATGCTGCTCAGATACTGTAGGGTACGGCGCCCAATCAACATGTTGACAACCGAATGTTGCTGCTTGCTGACCGTGTGTTGCATGTTGATACAAATGCGCATTGTGCTTCGAGTAAGACGTATATGTATTAGTATTAGACGGCGTAGTCATACTCACGGTTTGTGTACATTGAGAGAGCAAACCATTTGTGACATTTTCCCCGAGAGCATCTACGATCTCAAACATATGGTTGCGTTGCGAAGGCATGTATGCCTTCATGTTCGACGAGACGTTGCATCGAACATCTGGCATTCCAGCGATGAGTGTGCCCGATGATGATGACGTCACCCTTCTAGCGCTCGGATTTGCATGATGTTCGACCGACGATGAAATAACGTACGATGGTGTGCGTGTGCTCGTACCCCATGTCGATGTACCGATGCCTGTAACGGAGCTAATTGGCGATGCCGTTCCCTTTGCTGGCATAAACTGATTCGTGTTCCGTTCGAGAGAACCTTCTTGAAGACCCAGTTGGTTTCGTGGAGAAGACATTTGCTCAGGTACAAATTGACGCTCTTGTACCTCTCGTAGTGATCTTTCCAATTCGTCCAACCGCTTCCGCAAAGTTCCCTCTGAATTCTCCTCAAGACTGTGGAACAAATCCGCATGCCCCTCAAGTCTTTCGATGAGTTCTTGGCGTTTACCTGACGACGGTAAATTCAGCTCTCTGCATCGTTGTCGTAGTTCTTCCACGTTTGATCGGCGCGTCGATGGCATTTTTCCCGTTAAGACGCTTTCGACTCTCTTTCAATACACGCACACACGTCGGCGTTTCTGTTGAAGACGTTGCTTATATGCATGCGCGGGCATCCAACTTTCTGATTTTGTAAAGTATTAACTTTTATCAACGCGCGATTTAATTAACAGTCTTTATTAAACGAACAAAAAAAATAAAATAAATAAACTCAAACAAATTCTTTAAACTGACAAAAATTAAACTTTCAAATATTTCAATTAAACGGATTAGAGTCGCGAACTCCGATTTCGACTTGTCTCACTCGTCGTGTTGCTTCTTCTTCTTCTTCTTAGGGTTGCTCGATACCTATCTAGCACGATAGTCTGATTCTGCGATTATTCGTTACACTGTTATCGGTCACACATTTATCGCGCTAATGGGCTCTACGCAGATATACAAGAAGTAAATTTCCTATACTAAACACACGCAAAAAAAAAAAAAAACAGGAAGTACTTTGTGTTACTTCTGATACTTCAACGAATACGCATAATAAAATCAATCGAACATGCAGAGTTGCTTTGAAATCATACATTTTCTATATTTCTGTCTACCTGTTATCGAAATTACAACTCTGATTTCCTTTCTTCACAAGAACGAGCTCTATACTTCCTCCATATCTGCGTAGAGCCCATAAATACTGAATTTATTTGCCAGTAAGAAAAGCGTTTCAATTAAAATGGGGGAAAAGGGACATAGAGAGGATCTAACAGGAAAGTCCGTTGTTAAAATAATGACGGCACTGTTATTACGTAAGTCAATTTAGTTCCCCCACTAAAACCATTAACAAAGAGAAGTGCTGCCAGATGGTCGGTTATGTTCAATTCCGCTAAGAGGCACTTCAGTTCCTGCTAAATTCTGTAGTTCATTCATATATGACATTTTTCTTCTCGGATAAAAAGCTTTTGGAGTCCAAGTTTTCTAAAAAAAAAAGCGAGATACGATATATTTCTGTGTCTTCTAGTCTTTTACTTAGTGCCTGATTTCTAAGAACGCAAAAATTCTCGCAAATATGCACACGAATGATTTCGAAAAATTGAATATTTCATGCGCGCGAGCTTGTAAGAGTTTTATTTGAAAATGTTTTTAAAACAACTCTGTACCTGTTCACAAAAACTATCAAAAAAAAAAATAAAAAAATAAAAATTGGAACTAGATCTGTTATAATAATGCTGCAATCATATTCAAAAACGGTTGTTCCCCTCACTATACTAAAATGCAACCATCGTTTGTCTGCAACAAGTTGCCAAAAATTGCATATCATGCGTTGCTTCTGCGCCGAACATTTTCGATTCTTGTAGCGAACGTGAATACGATAACATCAAGTGTCTTTTTCTCCGCGAATCTACTCAAATTAATTACATATTTTTTCTCCCGAAATTAAGTTATCTCAAAGTTCTTATTTAAACTTTAATTCCATTTAATTTCTCGTTCAACTTTAATTCAATTTAATTCCCTCTCCGGATCAGCAGAAAACGGCGGCGATCGCATTCAAACCAATCACACGTAAGAATTTCTCCCATAATTCTTTGCAATAAAGAAACTCTATATTTCGTCAAAATTGTGTATTTTTTTCTCTTTATATTCTCGGCTATTCCCGGCTTCCCGAAATACACTTCCTGAGCTATTTATTGGTCCTTCGAGCCGGATCTCCGGAAATTAAAATTTATATAAAATATTCGTCGCAACCCTATTTGCTGATTCTATTTCTCACTGCAGGAATTGGAAACCTGTGTTGAGAGTTTGCATAGCCACATTGCATTACAATATCATCTACAACAACAACAACACATCTCATCTCTTCTCATCACTCATTGTATATCCAGGTGCGTGCATTTCAATTAATTTTGGTGTTTTTTGGTATTTCTCCCCCGTGAAGAGTAAAAGCTTAAATTAAAAATTTTGAAAAGTGCCGGTACAGGAATATATTAAATTCTCAGCGATTTTCACTCAAAACGGAACATTAGATTCCTTTGAGCGGTACTTTTCCGTTAACAAAAAAGCCCGCGAAATTTCTATACATACATATACATATATTTATAACGTTAACAACGCACCTAAAGCCCGCCACTGGTCGTGTTCTATAGAAAAAAAAAAAAAAAGCCTAAGCGCCAAACGTGGAAAGAATAAGTGCAAAGCGAAGAAGAAAACTAAAGCCGCTGTTCGTTAGTAGAAAAGAGAAACTGAATTTGTTCTTTCGCTGAGTCGTCTGCACGGACAAGTGCATTGACTTATAAAAAGAAATTTGAGTGAAAGTTTTCAAATCAGCCGGTGATTCGCACAGTGGGCAAATTTTTGTATTCGCTTGCACTAAATTCTTGCACTCTGTCTAATAGGAATTCAAATAATTTAAAATGTCGTTTTCTACATTGTGTACCCAAATAACTGATTTCGTCGACGCTTTCGATGAACTTACTAAAGCCGCTCACACTAATTTCACCATTGAAATTCAAAAAAAGGAACTTCAATCCTTATGGGATGCGCTCAAACGAGAATATCACTGCGCTCTTCAAAATGCAACTAAAAAGGGCAAAACCAGTGAAGAAATAAATGCGTTAAAAACTCAACATAAAGGCAGTTATGCTGCGTATCTGAAGTGTGTTTCGGAGATGGAAGAAATTTCTTCGAAATCGTTGAACGTATCAGACACCACCAATTTTCCTGGGCTTAATATACCCACTGACCATTTTGAACCGCAAGTGAAACTACCTCCGTGCGATACTATTATATTAGGTGTAGTAAAAAGAAATCCATTATTTTACTAAAAAAGCTTTTTTGACACTTTTTTGATTGATTGATTCAGTTTTGTTTGAGAGTTTGTCAAAGATGGACATCAGCAAAGAGAAAATTCGCTACATTTTACAGTTTTTCTTCGATAAGGGAGAAAACGCAAGCCAGGCGGCTGAAAATGTGAATAGCGTTTATGGACCTGATACTGTAACAGCCAATCATGCGCAATTTTGGTTTCGTCGATTCCGTTCCGGTAACTTCGATGTCAAGGATGCACCACGCACTGGAAGGCCAATTGTCGAAAATGTCGATAAAATCATGGAAATTATCGAGTCCGACCGTCGTGTTAGCACTGTTTCGATTGCAAAAGAGCTAAAGATTGCACAAAAAACCGTTTGGAACCATTTGAATAAGGCTGGATACACAAAGAAGCTCGATGTATGGGTGCCACACGAGTTAACGCAAAAAAACCTCATAGACCGAATTTCCATCTGCGAATCGCTGTTGAACCGCAACAAAATCGACCCATTTCTGAAGCGGTTGGTGACTGGTGATGAAAAGTTGGTCACTTACGACAACGTCAAGCGAAAACGGTCGTGGTCGAAACACGGTGAACCGGCGGAAACGGTGGCCAAGCCAGGATTGACGGCCAGGAAGGTTTTGCTGTGTATTTTGTGGGATTGGCAGGGAATTATCTACTATGAGCTGCTCCCATACGGCAAAACTCTTAACTCGGAACTCTACTGTCAACAATTGGACCGTCTGAAGGAAGCAATCGCCCATAAGCGGCCAGCTTTGGCCAATAGGAGAGGAATTGTGTTCCATCAGGACAACGCCAGGCCACACACATCGATAGTGACTCGCCAGAAGCTCCGGGAGTTTGGTTGGGAGGTTCTTCTGCATCCACCTTATAGTCCGGACCTGGCAGCAAGTGATTACCATCTGTTCCTGTCCATGGCGAACAATTTTGCTGGTGAAACATTCGCTTCAAGAGAGGCTTCTGAAATTCGACTGTCTAAATTTTTTGCTAATAGGAACGAGGGCTTCTATGAGAGAGGCATAATGAAATTACCTTTAAAATGGCAACAAGTTATCGAACAAAACGGCGCATATTTGACCTAAATCGGGTCATTCTAACTATCTTAAATAAAGCCCTCAATTTAATGCAAAAATAATGGATTTCTTTTTACTACACCTAATATTTGAAGGAGATTATCTCTCATGGCCGACTTTTCGAGATTTATTTACGGCGATTTATATCTCAAATACTTGCTTGTCCCCTGTCGAGAAAATGTACCACTTGCTTCAAAAAACACGCGGCGAAGCGAATGAAATTGTCAGGAAATGTCCCTTAACTCGTGATGGCTTTGTTGTAGCATGGAAAAATTTAGTAGACCGATACGATAATCGACGCATCCTAGTTAACAGTCAGCTTAAGGTTTTATTTAATCTCAAACCGGTGACAAGTGAGTCGAGTGCAGCTCTTAAAAGCTTACAGCGTGAAATAAATAATTGTATCTCGACATTGGAAATGTATAAAATTGATGTTGAAAGCTGGGATGCTATTTTTACATATTTATGTTCGTCCAAATTGCCAACTCTCGGTTTAGCTCTTTGGGAACAGACTCTCACTAACAAATCTGAAATCCCAAAATGGACAGATTTAGATGCGTTTCTCACAAATCGTTTTTATACGTTAGAATCCGTGTCAGATTTTCGTGACAAATCAGACTCGGCCTCCAATTTTAAGTCTCAAGGTCCGTCTACTTCTAAAGGCCACCAATCGGAAACGCCTAAAAGCAATCGAATTAATACATATCAAGCAAAAACAGAGAGACCAGGTTGTTGCGTATGTTCATCTCGAGAGCATGCAACAAAAAATTGTGCTGAATTCCTAGCACTTAGCGTTCAGGAGCGGTTCAATAAAGTCAAACAGCAAAATTTGTGCATTAATTGTCTCGCCAATTCTCATGTTTTTAAAAATTGTACCAGTGCTCACAATTGTACGAAATGCCATAAAAGGCATCACACTCTGTTACATCCTGACAATATACCGTCACAAAATAATTCCTTTAATTCTTCTCGAAATGGATCTTTTTCTAGACAAGCACATCCTACGCAAGTAAGAACGAATTCTCAAATCGAATCGGATGATGCAATTGCATCAACTAGTGCTGCGGCCGAAAATACTTTCACGGTTCAATCTCACGTGGCCATTTCTGCGCGTCAAGTGTTGCTCGGCACCGCTATGGTTCATATTTACCATAATGGTGTTACGTACCCTGCCAGAGCACTGATCGACCCTGGATCGGAAGGCACTTTCATTATTGAACGCCTTCAACAATTATTAAAACTCCCGGAAAAACGAGTGAATGCACAAGTTTCAGGAATTAATCGAACTATTTCCGCTAAAACATTAAAATCAGTCAATTTTGTTTTAGGCCCTCTCAATAATTCGGAACTTAAAATTGAAGTTGCAGGCCTCGTGCTTCCATTTTTAACGGAGAATATTCCTACTTATTCTCTGGATATTAATAAAATCCAAATGCCTTCTGATCTTAAACTCGCTGACAATCAATTCTGGAAAAGCAACGAAATTGATATTCTTATTGGGGCGGATATTTATCCGTTAATTTTACTTAATGGTATTCGGAAAAATGCGTGTGGCTCTTTAATGGCACAAAATACAGTGTTTGGATGGATATTGTTGGGGCCTGTTATCTCAAAGGCGTCTACAATATCCGAGTGTTTCTGTCTTCCATTAATGAACTTTCATTGGATAAACAAATGCTTCTATTTTGGGAAATTGAGGATCTTCCGAAAAAGAAATTTATAACTGAAGAAGAAAATGCATGTGAAAATCTGTTTGTCAACACCACTTCCCGTGCTGCTGATGGCCGTTATGTTGTTAAACTTCCTTTCAAAACTTTTCCGAACAGCATAGGGGCATCGAAGGAAATTGCTAAGCGACAATTTTTGCGTAACGAACTTCGGTTAATGAAATCTCCCGAGTTGAAGACACAATATGATAAGGTTATAATGGAATATCTTGAATTAGGGCATATGAAAAAGGTCGCTGTTCCTGATCAAATTCCCCACTATTATATGCCGCATCACGCAGTATTTAAGCCAGAAAGCACGACAACAAAGGTTCGTGTCGTGTTCAATGCTTCATGCAAGTCGACCAACGGCAAAAGTCTTAACGACATTTTGCATGTAGGTCCATCCCTTCAGCAAGATCTCACTATTTTAATTGTGAAATAGCGATTCTTCCGCTACGTTTTTAATGGCGATTTAGAAAAAATGTACCGTCAAATCCGAGTACATGACTCACACACTCCCTTTCAGCGGTTTATTTTTCGTGAATCACCCTCAGATCCCTTAGAAGAGTTCGAACTGAAAACAGTTACTTTTGGAGTTAATTGTGCGCCTTGTTTGGCAATTCGTGCTCTCATTCAATTGACCAATGATGTTGAACATTCTCTTCCATTAGCTTCCACTATTTTGAAAAAAATGATGTATGTCGATGATGCACTTGCAGGGGAACATACTATAAAAGACACTCTCGAAGCTTTAGAACAACTTATTCAGGCGACCAATTCGGTTGGTTTCAATATGAGAAAATGGACATCGAATTGTAAAGAAGTTTTGAATTCACTCCCAGTGACAGATTTATTGAATGAAGATTTTTTAAAAATCGAAGGCTGTAGCTCCACCAAAACTTTGGGCATCCATTGGAACGCTAATTCCGATAGTTTTTTCTTCACAGTGTCTCCCTTTCCTGATCAATCTTCGTACACGAAACGAGAAGTTCTTTCCATGATCGCTAAACTTTTTGATCCCGCAGGATGGCTTTCACCTATCGTTATCGTTGCCAAAATGTTCATGCAACAGTTATGGTTAAAAAAAATAGAATGGGATGAGAAAATTCCTTCTGACCTTCTCCTTATATGGAAAGATTTCATGGAAAGTCATAAATCTATTAATAAAATACGTATACCAAGATGGGTAAATTATTCACCAAATGCCGCTGTTCAATATCATGCTTTTTGTAATGCCTCCGAAAAGGCATTCGGAGCATGTATATATATTCGTTCAGAAAATGGCCCATGTGCTACAACACATCTCATGTTTGCAAAATCTCTGGTCGCTCCAGTCAAATCTGTTTCTCTCCCTCGATTAGAACTCTGTGGTGCAACTTTGTTATCCGAAATGATAGGAGCATTAGTCGAAGAATTAAAAGTAAATAAAAAATCTCTATTCTGTTGGACTGATTCCACAATTGTTCTCGCGTGGCTTCAAAAACCCCCGTGTGCATGGAATGAATTTGTAGCCAATCGAGTGTCAAAAATTTTAGAGACCACCAACCAAGAAAATTGGTTTCATGTTGACTCCCATGACAATCCTGCGGATATGATTAGCAGAGGGATGGACAGTCAAGTTCTCGTTCAAAATCAATTATGGTGGACAGGACCTTCATGGTTAAAATTGGAAGAAGATGCATGGCCAAAATTGAATTCCTCATCCACATTCGACACCAATTTAGAACAAAAGGCTGTTAAAATTAATTATGCATTTTTTCACAACTTTGAAGACCCGATGGATAGATTTTCAAATTTCGCTCGTGCAGTACGTGTGCTTTCGTATGTTTTTCGTTTGACGAAACGTCGAAGTCAGGGTGCGGTTTCACACACGAAAAGCGTTACAAGTGCTGAAATTAAAACCACTCAAAGTTGTTTAATTCAAATAGCACAGAAAGCTTATTTCGCGAGGGAATATTTTTTACTGTCGAAAAAACTTCCCGTTGATCCCAAAAGTAAACTTACTCCTTTAAATCCTTTTCTCGATACTGATGGAGTGCTCCGAGTGGGAAGTCGTTTATCACGTTCACTTTCCCTAGGATATAATGAAAAATTTCCTATTATTCTTCCATATTCTGCTCGATTCACACGTCTGTTTGTGATCTTTATTCATGAAATCAGTTTACATGGGGGAAACCAGCTTATGTTACGTTTGATACGTCAACAATTTTGGATTCCGAAGGCTAAAAACATGATTAGATCGATTATTAATACTTGTAAGGTATGCCTTGTCCATAAAAAGAAAGTGCAAAGCCAACTGATGGCTGCCTTGCCTCCAGATCGAGTAACTATTGCTAGACCGTTCACGTCAACTGGTATCGATTTCTGTGGTCCTTTTGATATAAAGAGCTACAGAGGTCGAGAATGCAGTATAACAAAAGGTTACGTTTCACTGTTCGTTTGTTTTGCTACTAAGGCAATACATCTTGAAGCAGTTAGTGACCTCACGACGCCCATGTTTTTGGCAGCCTTTGCGCGATTTGTAGCCCGGCGAGGCTGTCCAGCGAAAATATTTTCAGACAATAGTACAAATTTTGTTGGCGCTTCTCGAGTATTAAAGAATGAGTTTAAGGAATTTCTAAAAGCTACGAAATCAAATGTTGAGCATAAATATTTGAGTCAAGCAGTTGAATGGAAATTTATTCCACCTGGAGCTCCTCACATGGGAGGACTTTGGGAAGCAGGGGTCAAATCCTTCAAATTTCATTTTCGACGCTTTGCAGGCAATTTTAAATACACGTTTGAAGAATTCAGCACGATTCTTCATCGAATTGAGGCATGTCTAAACTCTCGACCTTTAAGTCCTATCTCCGATGACTCCACAGATGTAGAACCGTTAACTCCAGGGCACTTCCTTATTGGAGGTCCACTTCCCTCTCTGCCAGACGCTGAAATTGAAAACAATCCCATGTCCATTGTAAATCGTTATCAGAAAATTAAAGCAATCTATCAGCATTTTTGTAAAAGATGGAAATCAGAATATTTAAAAGAGTTACTTAAACGCAACAAATGGAAATTTCCCCCAAAAGGATATCTCGAGTAACGATTAAGTCGTCATACAAGACGAAAATCTCCCTCCCAACGAATGGCGCTTAGGGAGAGTAGAAAGGGTACATTGCGGTTCTGACAATCGCGTAAGAGTGGTCAGCATCAAAACGGCTAAGGGCGTTATTAAACGACCTGTAGTTAAACTTGTTTTACTCCCGAATTTATGATTTTTTCAACAACATCATATTTTTTGTTTGTTTTTGTGCGTATTTTCGCTCTCACTTTTATACCGTAGCATGAATTCCCAGGAGGCTATCAAAGACCCGGCAACGATGGATTGTTTGGTGTGTAAAAAACCACATGCGCTGCGTTTTTGCCCGACATTTTTGAAGCAATCGCTCGAAGGCAGATTGCGAATGGTTTTGCTTCACCGGTATTGTTCCAACTGCTTGGCGCGGACACATATCAGAAGAAATTGCCCAAGCAAGCATCGCTGTCACCGATGCCACGAGCAACATCATTCGCTTTTGCACGACGACAAGAAAACCACTCAAAAGCCATCTCGTTCCATGGCTCATCGAAGATCTCGCTCGTCTCGGACCCAACTGCTATCCTGTCTCATGGCTTCTCGGTTGGGTCAACGGCGTATTGAGAGACCTCGCTCTTCGCAGCTCCCACCATACCGGACACCTCGCTCGTGTTCCGAGGAGCGCAGCAGTGACGGACCCCGCTCGTCCATTCTCACTGCTGTCACGACTGCCGGGGTGATGTTACGGCCAACGGCAATAGTAAATAATACGGCCACCCTACAACATAATCAATGGAGAACACCAATGCGTCCTGCAACTACATGCCAGAATGGACTTGAATCTACAACTCACAATTCAAGCCCACACCCAAGATATAACCATCGTGACGCCACAACGAAATATTGACGAGCGCATTACGTCGTTATTTATGGGCATAAAATTGGCCGACCCCAAATTCTACCAATCTGCGGATGTGGATATTGTATTGGGAGCGGATGTATACGCTCAAATTATGCGCTCAGGGCTTCTCGAAGGACAATATGGACGACCACTGGGACAGCTGACCATCTTCGGTTATGTTTTAACATGAGTAGTCAACAATTAAGCCAACAATTAAAAAATAATTAATATCTACTATTTTATCTTTTCTCTATGAATTAAAAATACCAAAAAACACATTTTCCAATAAAAAATTGAATTGCACGGCACTTACATACAATAAAACAAATGAAATTTTCTCGCATGTATAATCAAATTTGTCAAAGTTTCCAAACTTATATCACGCTTATATTTACAGATCAGCGAGAGGTCTTGTGATGGTTTGAAGGTGATCTTGCGCCTTAGCACTGCAAGGGGGGGCGGAATGTTCATGCAGACGTCCGATTGCAGTGCGTAGCACAGTTCCCCTCACATACTAAAATGCAACCATCGTTTGTCTGCAACAAGTTGCCAAAGAATTGCATATCATGCGTTGCTTCTGCGCCGAACATTTTCGATTCTTGTAGCGAACGTGAATACGATAACATCAAGTGTCTTTTTCTCCGCGAATCTACTCAAATTAATTACATATTTTTTCTCCCGAAATTAAGTTATCTCAAAGTTCTTATTTAAACTTTAATTCCATTTAATTTCTCGTTCAACTTTAATTCAATTTAATTCCCTCTCCGGATCAGCAGAAAACGGCGGCGATCGCATTCAAACCAATCACACGTAAGAACTTCTCCCATAATTCTTTACAATAAAGAAACTCTATATTTCGTCAAAATTGTGTATTTTTTTCTCTTTATATTCTCGGCTATTCCCGGCTTCCCGAAATACACTTCCTGAGCTATTTAACGGTCTTAAAGAATGATATTTTGTTTAGCAATAGTATATTTGCGGGACTCTCGTCAGTTGATCCCAAGAATAATGCAATATAATAATGCAAGGTCGAAATTCAACCACTTAGTGCAAGCAAATTTCTTGGAACCAAATTTACTGATCCGACTATTCATACAGAATCTCACACTCAGCACTTAAAAATTGAATCAGTATTCCCAGCAGAGACCTGCAACGAATGTTTCATTTCAAATTTAAAAACGAAATTTTATTGCTACAGTCATGTTTCCATTCGACACTAGTTTCATTGAATACTGTCGTATAGTGATTTTTTTTAAATGAATAGTGTGATCTTATATACACTGCATAAGTTTGTATCGAATGTGAATATTGCTTTGTTCAAATCGTGAATGATTTTGAATCATTCGTTGCCCTTTTCATTTGAAAAAATTATTTCAAACAGAAAATTTTATTATTAATATGGATATAGCTGAAAAACTGAAGAACCTCAAATCTTGTGCGGCATAAATGCTATTTAGAGTGCACGGCTGCAGTAGAGATTACTCTTTGGGAAATTTGATGTAATCATCAAAAAATTACAAGGTGTAAATTACATCACTATAAATTATGTAGTTTTTTCTGTCAACAGCTTGAAAGAACTTTGCGAAGAAACAAAAGAAGATAATTCCTTTAAAAAAAACCTTAAAGAAAAATATTTTGCATCAAGTTGAAGAGAAGTGGTTGCCAAATTTAAGCATTTACCACAAAGCAGCTTGTTTCTTGTATCCTCCCACTAATAAAATGTTTGACCCAAGTGTAACAAGCGATCTGAAAAATTTTTGCCTATCTAAAATAATACCTGACGGAAATGTTATAGACACCAATAATTCTACTGTTTGCCATACTTCTGCAACTGAACAAATGGAGTTCGACTTATTATACCCAGCGTAAGCGGGGTATATTAGTTTTGTGCGAAACTTGTAACAGGGAGAACTAAGCTCCGGAGATCTAGACATATTATTATACCCAGCGTAAGCGGGGTATATTAGTTTTGTGCGAATCTTGTAACAGGGAGAACTAAGCTCCGGAGATATAGACATATATATATAGAAATGATCAGGATCAAAAACTGAATCGATTTAGACATGTCCGTCTGTCCGTTCGTCCGTCCGTGGTCGGATCTCCTCCGAAACGGCAGTAAAATGCTTGTAACTTGCGAACCACTCAACACATTCCATTGATATTTAGTGTACTGGTAAACTACGAAAGGGGACATATCCTGGCAAAAAATGGACGCCACCCTCCGTGAGCCACGCCCACAAATAAGCCAACAAATAAGGGCTTATCGTAACTTGTGAAGTAAAAGGCGTAGAAGGTTCAAATTCGCAACATAGGTTGACCATGGCGAATGAAAGGTATAGGAAAAAAATTTATATGGCCCGCCCACTTTCACGCCCACCAATTGGGATTTTTCGTAACTTCCGAATTAATAGGCGTAGACGCTTCAAATTCGCAACATAGGTTGACCAAGCCAAACGAAAGGTGTAGGGAAAAAATTTAACTGGCCCGCCCGCTGCCACGCCCACAAATGAAGATTTTTCGTAACTTCCGAAGTAAATGGCGTAGAAGCTTCGAATTCGCAACATAGGTTCACCAAGGCGAATGAAAGTTGTAGGTAAAAATTTTATGTGGCCCGCCCACTGCCACGCCCACAAATGAAGATTTTTCGTAACTTCCGAAGTAAAAGGCGTAGAAGCTTTAAATTCGCAACATAGGTTGACCAAGGCGAATGAAAGGTGTAGGTAAAAATTTTTTGTGGCCCTTCCACTGCAACGCCCACAAATAGAGAAGAAAAACATAGTGCACTCATAATGTCGGGACGCTGGGTATTTCAAAGTCGGGCTTGACCGACTTTAGCTTTCTTACTTGTTTTTTTCCTGTGTTAATACAAAATCAAATCAACAAACTACTTCTGGAATTGTTGGAGACGAAGTAGAGCGTTATAGCTTGTTAAAAGTAAACAATGACGTTAATTTTAATGCACTTAATTAGTGGAAACATCATACAACCGATTTTCCGAATCTTTCAAAATTTGCAGTAAATGTACTATCAATTCCCGCAAGTAGTGCTGCATCTGAACGTGTATTTTCTCTGGCTGGAAACATAACTACCGAAAAAAGAAATCGATTAGGGCTCAGCAATGTAAAAAATTTGTTATTTTTAAATTCTGTGTTTAAAAATGAATCTGCTAGTAATAAATAAAACTGAAAAATTGTTATGTTGGTTGATTGTAAATTCCGTTACTTTCCGAGCTTAAGCTCCAACCAAGTAAATGACTTAGTGCCACGAATCTTGCACGGCCAAAAACAACGCCAATATTGGGCAATGTGTAATATTGTTTTCATGGATTCATGGTTAATACTATTAGTTATATTTTCTTACAGAAAGCGTTTAAATTGTTTCACATAGTAGGCGTTGTATTTTTGAAGCATTCGTGAATACATTCAATCAATCACTGCTTTTTTTTCTATTTCACAATACACTACACTATATTCAATGAATAGTGTATTAGCAGTATTCACAAATATATTGCCTACTGCTTGCTATGTTTTCAATTTTTTGAGAATGTTTCATATAGGCAAATGAATGCACTCATGCAGGTCTCTGATTCCCAGATCACGGGAAATTTGGTTTTGCCTACTCTCAAACGAGTCATAACTTTTTCTTTGACTCTTATAGAAAAGATCTCATAATCTGGTTCGGTGAGTACCAATGGAACAAAGGAGTACCATCTGCTTGCTGCAATGACGGATTTGTTTCCACTGCTAGATTTACCAAAAAATCTGCAGTTCTGGCATCACTGAAACAATGCAAGCAATGGCAAAAAAACGGATAAGAAATTAAACTTTGAGTAAATTGCGAAACATGATAAGGGCAAATCGTTTACATAGAGCAAAATTTTCAATTACTTAATACTTAAACTTTTTATATTTGTTCATGTGTATTGTCGGTGTGGAAAAATTTTAAATGGAGTATATTTGAAAAAAGGGAGAAGACGTCAAAAATATTTTAAAAAAAACGGAGTGAATCTACTCCGATCATCACAGTTCATAAAAGTGTTGGCAAATAAATTGAAAGCCCCTTACATGTGAGCTCAAATTCAAAAATAAAGCAACGCAGGCAACAAAGGTCAAAAACTGAAATTAGCTTGCCTTGTTAAAACACAAAAATTAATTATAAAATCATGGAAATATCTTAACAAAAAAAGTTGCGACTAGCTGCAGTTATTGTGCTATTGAGCCATGAAGAGTAAGAGGCAGGTCGAAAACGTTAGCAGAATGTGTGGGTTCGCGAGCTTTTCTTAGAAAGAGAAGCAACAGAATTTTTCACGCAATTTCAACAAAAGCTGGAAGCAAATGACACAGAAACATTTTCCCATGCCAGTTGGTTTTTGTTCCTATTTTTATATATAGTAGAGGTTATGTCCCACAGGCAAGGGGTTTTTCCACTTCTGCTATTATTTGATAGCACTGCTCGTCAGTGAAATCTAAATTACTTGTACGGCCTCGTTTTTTTTGGCAATGGTGTAGTTGGTTCTGAGGTAACGTCCATTTCTTCAACATCACCAACTTATTTCAATATTTCAATTTACGAACGAGCAGTCAACGCAAAACTCACTGGCAACGTCGTTGAAAAATGTTCAACTTGCGTTGAAAGAGCCTTTACACTTTTTTACACATTATTTGGCAATGAAAAATTTCTGTCGTTGGCAATACAGCCAACTCGTTGGTTGAATGGGTTGCTTTGCCCCTTACATTACAGTTGGCAGAGTTGCTTTTTGAATTTGTATAATTGCCAACAGATGTAAAGGCGGCATAAATTTTTTTTTACTGAAATTGTGAAATTCGATTTTCGGAAAAGTCGAAATGAATTCGGTCAATATTGAAAAACTAGGCAGTGAAAATTATTCGACATTCTCGATTCAAATGAAATGTTTGCTTGTATCGTTAGACTTATGGAGCGCGGTGCTACAGGATTGTCTTTCCTTGGGGAAAATCAGCTGTAAACCGTACCATAATTATCGTGAAAGATGCAGTAATGGCATACTGGATCTGTTGCATAGTGATTTGTGCGGTCGTTTCCAAGTAAAATCGCAAGGTGGGTCGCAATACTTTATTTCGTTCATCGATGACTTCTCCCGGTTCACATGGATTTATTTTTTGAGAGCAAATTCAGAGGCTTTTGATGTTTTCAGAGTGTTGGTTTCAATGGCTGAAAAACAGACTAGTCAAAAATTGAAAATGTTAAGAACCGATAATGCTTGTTGCAAAAACCCAGACTTTCTCAAAGCTTGTGGGCAGAAGGCATTAAAACGGCTGTTTATATACGGAACAGAGCTCCAACGAAGGTTCTACAGGATTTGTCTCCGTACGAAATGTGGTATAACAGGAAGCCGTCGGTATCTCATTTAAGGGTGTTTGGCTGTGATGCGGTGATTCTACAGAAGAGACGAGGCGGAGGCAAATTTGCACCTAAGGGACGGAAGTTGAAGTTTGTAGGCTATGAATCATATTCGGAAGGATACCGGCTGTACGATACAAATACTCGCGAAGTAATCACGGCTCGAGATGTCGTATATTTTGAGAATTATTTAGAGAAAGACTGTTCAGCAGAAGATGTTCCTGAAGTTAACAATATCGATTTTCTGTTGAAGACAATAATACCAACAACACTGAACAGAAACAAGAGGTTGAGGAACATAATAATGCTGGTGATGCTGATGATGCTGATAATGCTGATAATGTTAGTGATGCTGATGATGCTGATAATGTTGATGATGGAGATGATGGTGTTGATCCTGATGATGACGATGATGAAGATTTTTTTGGTTTTGAAGAAGAAGCAACATCTGAATCAACAAGAGGCAGCGGCAGACCCAGAACTTTGCGATCTGGAAAACCTGTAAGGCCAAGGAAATTGTTTCAATCACGTGCGTGAAGTAAGCCCCCACTTTATAAAATTTATAGTTTTTGAAATTTGTGCTGGGATGTGCTCGATGTGTACTGTTTTGTGCCGGTTTAGAAAAAAAAAATCGTTCAGATAGTTTGGTTTTTGCAAGGAGGTCCTTTTTACGGCGTGATGTTAGCCCCCAAAATTTTGTATTTTTTGTAAGCAATAAGTGATATAGCTTGTGACCAGGATGGATAGTAGGAGGAAAAACACGACTCACTAGAACCGGAGCTACTCTACGCCATTATCAATGTGTTTCCATTGATATGTGTTAAATCTAAAGGGCTCTACGCTCTAAAGCAGCAAGCAAATTTCCTTTACCAAACACATGTAGAGAAAAAAGAAGTAATTTGGCTACCTTTCGCTACTTGAACGCATACGCTAATTACAAGTAGTCGGACTCACAGGGTTGCATTTAAATCATACTGTAGCATATGTACTTATATCGACATATTGACAATGAGCTAAATATACAGATCAACCAAAAGCCATTCAACATATATACAATTTAAAGGCAAGCCAAATGAACACAAAAAGAAGTAAAGAATGAAATGCAATAAAGAACATGAAAACCCATGCTCAAGCCGCACAAGCTAAAGCGTCATCCGACACCTCTTTCGGTCTCGCTGGCCAAGTGCATTCAAAGTGCATTCACTTTCTATTCGGCTTATGTGATTTCGGGCTCACTGCCCAAGTGCATTCAAATATGTACAGTTTAAATGAGTTCAAGGCTAAACTCCGTCAAATGCTTATTAAACGAATTCGGCCGGTCATTTGAGAAGTTCGATTTTGATTCATATTTCAGTTTCCTTCGTCAATTGTCGAAACAATAAAATATAAGAATTTATGATTATAATAGCATTTTAGTCTTAAGAAAATTAGTATAAATACTGATGCATTTTTCAAATAAAGGCAGTCAGATTTTGACCATAATATGAAAAACATTTCGTTTTCATTGCAAGTATATTTCATGGCACTCCTGCCAGATATTCTGGAAAAGAATATACGGGGACTCGCCTAAAGAAAAAAAATTAATTACAAATATTTTAATATATCCCGACTGATATTCAGTATGAATATACGGGGATCAGAATAATTAAATAAATTTTGGCAAAATTTCATCGCGTCGCTTATCCTTTATGGAAAAACCAACATTAAAAGAGGCGTTGGAAGCGGACCATTCAGCGGGGCCTAGACCACTCACCATCAAAGAATACCAGGCGAGAAGAAAAAAGCAAGAAAACTTGGACGAAAAACTTACTAAAATACCACTGGCACGCCCACCTAAACGAAGAGGAGGTTGGCGAAATAAACTACTAAGAAAGCGAGCATATCTCCTAAACCAATTGGGCCACGAAAGGAACAACAGCAACAAGATTTTCTATTGCAAAGAGCTACTCCACGTGACTGATGAACTAAAAAGGAAAAAGGAAGACCCCACCAGGAAAGTCTTCTACTGCAAAACACTACAGGAATTTAATGAGGACCTGAAGCAAAAGCAACGCCGCATTAAAGAAGACCCCAACAGGAAATGTGGTGCTGAAAAAGCAACGCCGCATTAAAGAAGACCCCAACAGGAAATGTGGTGCTGAAAAAGCAACGCCGCATTAAAGAAGACCCCAACAGGAAATGTGGTGCTGAAAAAGCAACGCCGCATTAAAGAAGACCCCAACAGGAAATGTGGTGCTGAAAAAGCAACGCCGCATTAAAGAAGACCCCAACAGGAAATGTGGTGCTGAAAAAGCAACGCCGCATTAAAGAAGATCCCAACAGGAAATGTGGTGCTGAAAAAGCAATGCCGCATTAAAATATTTTTTTGTGTATTTTGACTCAGTGCGATGTTCGCAAAGTCAAAATAAAATTTTTTGTTCCAATACATTTGCATAGAAATAGCGTTATAAAAATTTGTTTTGATTCACTTGAAAATTTTAAATATATATACATATAAGTATATATATAGTAAAATAAATTGGTGCACACTTCCGCTAGAAAAATTAATCTCATTATTTTGAAAATTGTTTCTATGGGCAGAAATTTCAGACAATAAATCCAAAATAATTAACTTTTGTCATACGAGGTTATTCAAATAAATGCCGACGACATTTTGACGTCAAAAATACATTGAAATTTTACATTCGATCGGAGTTTTCAAAACAATAACACGTATAGCTAAACGTCGAAACGCATAAAATTGTCTTTTCCTATTCTTCAATTTTACAATGGGCGGTCAAAAATCCAGAATAGTTGACCCAAAAGCTAACGTAGTAAATGAAGTTACAGTAGAATCAGAACCTATTGATTTGCTTACAATTAAAATTCTATTAATCATTTTGACGGTTATAGCATGTCTAGAATTCGCATTCAAACTTTATTCAAAGCATAATCGATTTTTAAAAAAGCGTTACACCAGTCAGGCCAATGACTTAGACAAAGTTTAATTGTTCTATTGGTAATGGAACGATGGTCATTAGTACAAAAATGTTTAGAAAATCGTAGTCAAAATTTCAATACAGTCTATAAAAGAGTAAATAAAAACGTTTACATACGACCAGAAACGGTTAAAAACCATTTAACTAATTTGATCGACATTACCAATCAAATAAGAGGCACACTAAGGGCACATTATGAAAAATTAACAAAGCAACAGAAATCAAAGGGTTTAGAAATTTTCTGGGAAAAAGAGATAAACTTTTTAGAATATTGAATAAACATGGAATGAATAAAAATATTTCGCACACTTTAGATAAACCAATAGAGGTAGATATCTCTCAACTAGATATAGAACAATCACAAGAAAGTTCTAGCGATTCAGAATATCAAAACGAAGATTCCACACCCCAAATATTATCTCAAACCGACAATATGTCTCAACAAGACTTTTTGAGATTGGCAGCGTCAATCGTGCACGAATTCGATGGTCAACCTCAGAATTTGCAATCATTCATCGATTCAATAGATCTTCTTAAATCAGTTGTAGGAACCCATGAAGATTTGGCAGTCAATATCGTGAAAACTAAGCTGAAAGGAGACTCAAGAAAGCTTATTACCACTGAAAACACTTTAATAGACATTAAACTCAAATTAATTTCTAAATGTAAAGGCGAATCAGCCAAAGTTCTCCAAGCAAAAATTAAAAACATAAAGCAAGAGCGAAAATCAGCTAATGACTTTACTAAAGAAATAATAGAACTTACAAAACAATTAGAAAATGCTTATATTTCTGATGGCATGCCACCTGAATTAGCATCATCATACTCAACACAGGTAGCGGTAGAATCTTTTAAGGTAAATACCACAAATCCTGAAGTTAAAATGATCATTAAAAGTGGTCAATTTGACACTTTAGACTCAGTTGTTTCTAAATTCGTAGAAGCAACCAATGATACTCTCACCCAACCTAGCAATGTCATGTTTTACACGCGAGGTAGTTCAAGATCGAATTACACAAATAGGTACAACTTTAATCATAGTAGGCGTGGTCAAACTACGGGATACCGTGGTCGTGGCCGTGGACGTGGACGCTACTCTAACAATTACAGCAGAGGCTACTACAACAACAATAATTCCCATTTCAACTCGCACAACAGAGGCAGACCGTATAATAATAACAGAGGACAAAATAACAGACAAGTACGTACAATTACTAATAACGAACAATCGGAAAACCTGCAAACTCCACAACAAAATTAAACAGCGCAACCACCACTCTATATACCTTTAATTTGCATTTTAATAGCTACATAACCACAAAAATTCTTTTAAATAATATTGCTAACACATTTTTAGTCGATACAGGTGCCGATATATCCATTTTTAAAAATGGCTACATTAACAACAGCAAGAAAAATCTTATTAACATCTCTCAACATTTAACACTAAATGGAATAGGACAAGGCTCAATAAAAACGATGGGAACAATAAGCACAGATCTTATATGTGAGGATTTATTAATAAAACACGAATTTCACGTAGTAAATGATGATTTTCCAATCCCTTGTGCAGGACTTTTGGGCTTGGATTTTCTAAAAAAGTACAATTGTCTAATAGATTATCAACCAAATCAAGATTGGCTAATATTGAGACCATATGACCATTACGAAGATATTGCCATACCTATGACCAATTCCACTCAAGTAAACGCAATAACAATACCAGCTATATCTGAAGTAATCCGATTAATTAATATAAAAAGCAATTACAGTAATATTTTAATTCCTCAACAAGAAATTCATAACGGCATCTTCATAGCCAATACCATCGCAAATCAGGATAAAATTTTTGTAAGAATCCTTAATACCACAAATCAAAATACAACCATAGAAAATTTACAGCTACAAACAGAAAATTTAGAAAACTACGAAATAATTAAACCAAATAAATCAGATAAAAATTCGGAAGAAAAGTTAAAGAAACTACGTAAAAATTTCCCAAAATTCGCATATGAACAACTAAATAAGTTATGTACAGAATATGTCGATATTTTTGCATTAGAAACAGATACCGTCTCAACCAATAATTTCTATAAACAAAAATTACATCTTAAAGACAAGGAACCGGTGTATAGAAAAAATTATCGCATACCCCATGCGCATAAGGAGGAGATTGTTAAACAGGTAGATAAGCTCATAAAAGATGACATCATAGAACCTTCTGTATCAGAGTATAATAGTCCAATATTATTAGTTCCGAAAAAATCACTTCCGGGCAGTAACGAAAAACGATGGAGATTGGTTGTGGACTATAGGGCAATTAACAAGAAATTAACGGCGGATAAATTTCCTTTACCGAGGATAGATGACATACTCGATCAGCTTGGAAGAGCCAGATTTTTCTCTTGCTTGGACTTAACGTCCGGTTTTCATCAAATTGAATTAGAAAAATCATCAAGAATTATAACATCATTTTCAACTGATAAAGGATCATACCAATTCAAAAGATTACCATATGGCTTGAAGATTGCACCTAATTCGTTCCAACGTATGATGACAATAGCTTTTTCAGGATTGTCACCGGCACAAGCTTTCTTATATATGGACGATTTAGTAGTTCTGGGATGCTCGGAAAAGCACATGATAAAAAATCTCCGAGACGTATTTTCTATTTGCCGAAAATACAATTTAAAATTGCATCCAGATAAATGTTTGTTCTTTAACAGAGAAGTGACTTATTTAGGACACAAATGCACCGACAAAGGCATTTTACCTGATGAAAATAAATATGACGTTGTTTTGAATTATCCTACACCAAAAAAAGCAGACGAAGTTAAACGTTTTGTAGCATTCTGTAATTATTATAGAAGATTTATCGAAAATTTTGCAAAATATTCTAGAACTTTAACAAGATTATGCAGGAAAAATGTAACATTTGAATGGACAGAAGAATGTGAAAACTGTTTTCAGTATCTCAAAAATTCATTACTTAAACCACAAATTTTACAATATCCTGATTTCGAGAAACCTTTTTACATTACAACAGATGCTAGTGGTTTTGCTTGTGGAGCAGTTTTAGCACAGCAACACGATGATAAACAACTACCAGTTGCATTTGCCTCGCGTTCATTTACAAAAGGTGAATGCAATAAGTCCACTATCGAAAAAGAGCTTGCTGCTATACATTGGACAATTAACTACTTTAAACCATATGTGTATGGAAAACCATTTTTTATAAAAACAGATCATCGTCCACTAACATACCTATTTTCAATGAGGAACCCCTCTTCCAAATTGACACGCATACGACTGGATTTAGAGGAATATGACTTTGTGGTGGAGTTTATTGCAGGAAAAGAAAACTATGTAGCAGACGCGCTATCTCGCATAGATATAACCGACTTAAAGAAAATGACACAAGAAAAAGACAACAACATTTTTATAACGACAAGATCAATGAACAGAGAAAAAACGAGTAATTTAAAAGAGTCAACTGAAATCGAAATAATCAAGCCCAACATATATGAAGCGCTATATAAATACGAAGTTAAAAGACATGTCAAGCTCACCTTTAACCCTCCCCAACTAATTTTGAGGAAAGGAAAACAGGTTTGTAGCTATATTCATATTGATGATCTCGTTGTTAATGGGAAAATTGATTTAGGTCAATTATTTCCTAGGTTAATAAAAGTAACCGACAACATAGGCATCAACAAATTGCAAATATCGATGGAAGATAAATTATTTGAATATATAAATCCGGATAAATTTAAAGAAAAGGGCAATAAAATACTTAGGCAACTGATCATTGCAATTACTCCAAAAATTACTCATATTTCTGATAGGAAAACTATAGAGCAAATACTAAAGCAGTATCACGATGATCCTGTAACTGGTGGCCACCCAGGTATCAATCGAATGACTAATAAGATACGTCAATACTACAAATGGAAAAATATGTCACGCGATATTAAAAAATATGTAAAACAATGTATACAATGTCATAAAAATAAAACATTTAAACATAACAAAGAACCCATGACAATAACAGAAACACCTATTAAGGCCTTTGTAATAGTACAAATAGACACAATAGGCCCTTTACCAAGATCAGAAAACGGCAATGAATACGCTGTTACCATTCTTTGTGATTTAACAAAATATCTAGTAGCAGTCCCAATTCCTAGTAAACATGCTAAAATAGTAGCTAAAGCAATTTTTAACAGTCTCATTTTAACCTATGGTTCAATTAAGGCAATCATTACTGACATGGGAACCGAGTACAAAAATAATATTTTTGATGAATTATGCAAACTTCTGAAAATTGATCATCGAACGTCTACTCCTTACCATCACCAAACGTTAGGGTCAGTAGAAAGAGTACACCGAACATTTAACGAGTACATACGTTCTTATATATCAACGGAAAAAACTGATTGGGATGAATGGCTTAAATATTTCAGCTATTGCTACAACACTACGCCATCCACAATACATGGTTACTGTCCGTTCGAATTAGTTTTCGGTAAAAAACCACCAAAATACGAATTCTTAGAACACACGACTATTGAACCCCTTTACAACTACGATTCATACGACAAAGAAGTCAAATTTAGACTTCAGGTTGCACAGGAAAGGGCACACAGAATGCTGCATAACAGTAAATTGAAGCAAAAAACCAATTATGACAAAAATGTAAATAGCATAGATATAAAATTAGGAGATTTAGTTTTGGTAAAAGATGACACAGGTCATAAGTTAGACAATACATACAGGGGCCCTTATGTTGTAGAAAAAATAGATAATAGAAACAATTTTCATTTAAAATATAACAATAAGACCATAATTATGCATAAAAATAGACTTAAGCTATTAATATAATAAGTATTATTCTTTTGTATATGTATAAATAAACAAATAAAATATTATCTTCAAATTAAAACAAAATAAAATCATTTAAAATATTATTTAGAAATTATTGAAATATTATTTAACAATTCATACATTGTACTAAGAATAATCACACAAAGGTGTGATCATTCTTCCAAAAGCGGAAGGTGTAGCATATGTACTTATATCGACATATTGACAATGAGCTAAATATACAGATCAACCAAAAGCCATTCAACATATATACAATTTAAAGGCAAGCCAAATGAACACAAAAAGAAGTAAAGAATGAAATGCAATAAAGAACATGAAAACCCATGCTCAAGCCGCACAAGCTAAAGCGTCATCCGACACCTCTTTCGGTCTCGCTGGCCAAGTGCATTCAAAGTGCATTCACTTTCTATTCGGCTTATGTGATTTCGGGCTCACTGCCCAAGTGCATTCAAATATGTACAGTTTAAATGAGTTCAAGGCTAAACTCCATCAAATGCTTATTAAACGAATTCGGCCGGTCATTTGAGAAATTCGATTTTGATTCATATTTCAGTTTCCTTCGTCAATTGTCGATACAATAAAATATAAGAATTTATGATTATAATAGCATTTTAGTCTTAAGAAAATTAGTATAAATACTGATGCATTTTTCAAATAAAGGCAGTCAGATTTTGACCATAATATGAAAAACATTTCGTTTTCATTGCAGATATGAGCCTGAGAAAATGATCACATTTTTACGAAAATGATACCGAGGCCCCAAATCTTTGGGGGCCCATAAAACAAAAAGTGCATGACTTTGGGGAAAATTGGGAGGCACGGCTCTTTTTTTTTTAGTCTTTTATCACGTAGTGGTGTTGCACTGTGTAATGCAAGGTCGAAATTCAACCACTTAGTGCAAGCAAATTTCTTGGAACAAAATTTACTGATCCGACTATTCATACAGAATCTCACACTCAGCACTTAAAAATTGAATCAGTATTCCCAGCAGAGACCTGCAACGAATGTTTCATTTCAAATTTAAAAACGAAATTTTATTGCTACAGTCATGTTTCCATTCGACCCTAGTTTCATTGAATACTGTCGTATAGTCATTTTTTTTAAATGAATAGTGTGATCTTATATACACTGCATAAGTTTGTATCGAATGTCAATATTGCTATGTTCAAATCGTGAATGATTTTGAATCATTCGTTGCCCTTTTCATTTGAAAAAATTATTTCAAACAGAAAATTTTATTATTAATATGGATATAGCTGAAAAACTGAAGAGCGGAGAATATTCATTAGAAAAAAAGGAGGAGTTCCAGCAAAATATGGAAGATTTTTGCACTCATTGCAAAAGAAGATGGAACAGTTATCGACGGGATAGTGCACTGCCGATCGTGCAAGAAAATTCTCAAATACAACGAAAAGCAAACCTCAAATCTTGTTCGGCATAAATGCTATTTAGAGTGCACGGCTGGAGTAGAGATTACTCTTTGGGAAATTTGATGTAATCATCAAAAAATTACAAGGTGTAAATTACATCACTATAAATTATGTAGTTTTGTCTGTCAACAGCTTGAAACAACTTTGCGAATGAACAAAAGAAGATAGTTCCTTTACAAAAACCTTAAAGAAAAATATTTTGCATCAAGTTGAAGAGAAGTGGTTGCCAAATTTAAGCATTTTCCACAAAGCAGCTTGTTTCTTGTATCCTCCCACTAATAAAATGTTTGACCCAAGTGTAACAAGCGATCTGAAAAATTTTTGCCTATCTAAAATAATACCTGACGGAAATGTTATAGACACCAATAATTCTACTGTTTGCCATACTTCTGCAACTGAAAAAATTGAGTTCGCCTTATTTTTTTCCTGTGTTAATACAAAATCAAATCAACAAACTACTTCTGGAATTGTTGGAGACGAAGTAGAGCGTTATAGCTTGTTAAAAGTAAACAATGACGTTAATTTTAATGCACTTAATTAGTGGAAACATCATACAACCGATTTTCCGAATCTTTCAAAATTTGCAGTAAATGTACTATCAATTCCCGCAAGTAGTGCTGCATCTGAACGTGTATTTTCTCTGGCTGGAAACATAACTACCGAAAAAAGAAATCGATTAGGGCTCAGCAATGTAAAAAATTTGTTATTTTTAAATTCTGTGTTTAAAAATGAATCTGCTAGTAATGTATAAAACTGAAAAATTGTTATGTTGGTTGATTGAAAATTCCGTTACTTTCCGAGCTTAAGGTCCAACTAAGTAAATGACTTAGTGCCACGAATCTTGCACGGCCAAAAGCAACGCCAGTATTGGGCAATGTGTAATATTGTTTTCATGGATTCATGGTTAATACTATTAGTTATATTTTCTTACAGAAAGCGTTAAAATAGTTTCACATAGTAGGCGTTGTATTTTTGAAGCATTCGTCAATACATTCAATCAATCACTGTTTTTTTTTTTTCTATTTCACACTACACTACACTATATTCAATGAATAGTGTATTAGCAGTATTTACAAATATATTGCCTACTGCTTGCTATGTTTTCAATTTTTTGAGAATGTTTCATATAGGCAAATGCGTGCACTCATGCAGGTCTCTGATTCCCAGATCACGGGAAATTTGGTTTTGCCTATTACGGTGTGGAAAAATTTTAAATGGAGTATATTTGAAAAAAGGGAGAAGACGTCAAAAATATTTAAAAAAAACGGAGTGAATCTACTCCGATCATCACAGTTCATAAAAGTGTTGGCAAATAAATTGAAATCCCCTTACATGTGAGCTCAAATTCAAAAGTAAAGCAACGCAGGCAACAAAGGTCAAAAACTGAAATTAGCTTGCCTTGTTAAAAAACAAAAATTAATTATAAAATCATGGAAATATCTTCACAAAAAAAGTTGCGACTAGCTGCAGTTATTGTGCTATTGAGCCATGAAGAGTAAGAGGCAGGTCGAAAACGTAAGCAGAATGTGTGGGTTCGCGAGATTTTCTTAGAAAGAGAAGCAACAGAATTTTTCACGCAATTTCAACAAAAGCTGGAAGCAAATGACACAGAAACATTTTCCCATGCCAGTTGGTTTTTGTTCCTATTTTTATATATAGTAGAGGTTATGTCCCACAGGCAAGGGGTTTTTCCACTTCTGCTATTATTAGCACTGCTCGTCAGTGAAATCTAAATTACTTGTACGGCCTCGTTTTTTTTGGCAATGGTGTAGTTGGTTCTGAGGTAACGTCCATTTCTTCAACATCACCAACTTATTTCAATATTTCAATTTACGAACGAGCAGTCAACGGAAAACTCACTGGCAACGTCGTTGAAAAATGTTCAACTTGCGTTCAAAGAGCCTTTACACTTTTTTACACATTATTTGGCAATGAAAAATTTCTGTCGTTGGCAATGATGTAAAGGCGGCATAATGTTTTTTTTTTTACTGAAATTGTGAAATTCGGTTTTCGGAA
Source organism: Chlorops oryzae (assembly GCA_020466095.1). NCBI lineage: Eukaryota > Metazoa > Arthropoda > Insecta > Diptera > Chloropidae > Chlorops > Chlorops oryzae. The sequence continues at coordinate 58,615,626 of CM035807.1, read as the reverse complement.
AAGTCGAAATGAATTCGGTCAATATTGAAAAACTAAGCAGTGAAAATTATTCGACATTCTCGATTCAAATGAAATAGTTGCTTGTATCGTTAGACTTATGGAACGCGGTGCTACAGGATTGTCTTTCCTTGGGGAAAATCAGCTGTAAACCGTACCATAATTATCGTGAAAGATGCTGTAATGGCATACTGGATCTGTTGCATAGTGATTTGTGCGGTCGTTTCTAAGTAAAATCGCAAGGTGGGTCGCAATACTTTATTTCGTTAATTGATGACTTCTCCCTGTTCACATGGATTTATTTTTTGACAGCAAAATCAGAGGCTTTTGATGATTTCAGAGTGTTGGTTTCAATGGCTGAAAAACAGACTAGTCAAAAATTGAAAATGTTAAGAACCGATAATGCTTGTTGCAAAAATCCAGACTTTCTCGAAGCATGTGGGCAGAAGCCATTAATACGGCTGTTTATATACGGAACAGAGCTCCAACGAAGGTTCTACAGGATTTTACTCCCTACGAAATGTGGTATAACAGCAAGCCGTCGGTATCTCATTTATGGGTGTTTGGCTGTGATGCGGTGATTCTACACAAGAGACGAGGCGGAGGCAAATTTGCACGTAAGGGACGAAAGTTGAAGTTTGTAGGCTATGAATCATATTCGGAGGGATACCTGCTGCACGATGCAAATACTCGCGAAGTAATCACGGCTCGAGATGTCGTATTTTTTGAGAATTCTTTCGAGAAAGACTGTTCAGCGGAAGATGTTCGATTTTCTGTTGAAGACAATAATACCATCAACACTGAACAGAAACAAGAGGTTGACGAACATAATAATAATTCTGGTGATGCTGATGATGCTGATAATGCTGATAATGTTAGTGATGCTGATGATGCTGATAATGCTGATAATGTTGATGATGGAGATGATGGTGTTGATCCTGATGATGATGAAGTTTTTTTTTTTTTGAATCAACAAGAGGCAGTAACAGACCCAGAACTTGGCGATCTGGAAAACCTGTAAGGCCAAGGAAATTGTTTCAATCACGTGCGTGAAGTTAGCCCCCACTTTATAAAATTTATAGTTTTTGAATACTTGTGCTGGGATGTGCTCGATGTGTGCTGTTAGGTGCCGGTTTAGAAAAAAAAATCGTTGAGGTAGTTTGTTTTTTGCAGTGAGGTCCTTTTTACAGAGTGAAGTTGGCCCCAAAAATTTCGTATTTTTTATAAGAAATAAGTGATTTAGCTTGTGCCCAAGATTGACATTATGTGCCATTTAACTGAAATGAATTAATTTGCACGGTAATGTTTCATTAGGACATTTCTATTTTTCCTTAAGAAGTTGGCCCCCACATTTGAAAAAAGTTAATGAAAGAAAGTTGTGCTGTGGTTAGCACAGCACAAGGATCCATGTGCCGATGTTCAAAACCAAAAATCTGGTAGTGCCCCAAATAGTTCCTGGACTTTTCACCCGCAATATGCAGCAGCATGTCGTTTTTGTGTTCAGCGTCGAAAATCCGATGTGCCTTCATTCTATATTCAAAGGCGCGCACCCAATCCTGCCATTCATGGCCACAGTTTTCTCCGTATGTCAGATAATCGAATTTTGGTAAGGAGATACTAAAAAATTTCGTATCCTGAACTTCGTAAGGATTTTCTACTTTAATCCTCGTCGCCAACTGTAGTACCAGGAAGGGACTCCGATATCCTTAATAAGACGCACAGAATAGTAAGTTAAGGATCTTTTATTATTTGACATTTTTCCTCGTTCCCAAAACTGATCCCTTACAAATTCATTTTTAGCTATAAAGAAAAATCATATTTTCTTCTTCAAGCCTACTTGTGAAGTGTCGATACTACAGGAATGTGATGGTAACTCAAGACACTTGAACTTTAACCAAAAATTCGGAAGTGCTGGGAAAATAAATAGCCGTCAACTTGGTTTTGTCGACGGTGCCGTGACTGAAGCCCATGGATTTAAGGCCCACGGTCCTTAAGTCCGATGTTTTGGCGGACTTAAGGCCAAAAATTGGGTTGCCCTTATGTCCGAAAACAAGAAAGACATAAGCCCGGCGGGCCTTAAGTCCGTTTAAAGGATAAAGGTTTTTTTTATTTGTATATTTCACATCGTTTATTTATTTAAAAATGCCATAACACAAAGAACACGATCTTTTAAATGCTGATCAAGAAACTTTCGACGTAACATGCTTCACTTTGTGTAAAAATTTCGTATTAATACTTACTATACTCTCTGTGTGGGAAAAGAATAATTTATTCTTTTTTCATCCAAGTACGAGTGAATTGAAAACTTGTAATGCCTTTTGCTCACCTTTCGCAACCTATGTTGCGAATTTGAAGTTTTTACGCCATTCACTTCAAAAGTTTTGACAAATCTCCATTTGTGCGCGTGGCAGTGGGCGGGCCACATACATTTTTTCCCACACCTTTCATTTGCCTTAGTCAACCTATGTTGCGAATTTGAAGCTTCTACGCCTTTTACTTCATAAGTTACGAAAAATCTCCATTCGTGGGCGTGGCAGTGGGCGGGTTGCATACATTTTTTTCCAAACCTTTCGTTTGCCTTAGTCAACGTATATTGCGATTTTGAAGCTTTTACGCTTTTTACTTCAGAAGTTATGAGAAATCTACATTTGTGGGTGTGGCAGTGGGCGTGCCACATACATTTTTTTCTACACCTTGCATTTGCCTTGGTCAGCCTATGTTACGATTTTGAAGCTTCTACGCCTTTTAACACACAAGTTACGATAAACCCTTATTTGTTGGCTTATTTGTGGGAGTGGCTCGAGGAGGACAGCGTCAATTTTTTTCCAGGATATTTCCCTTTTCGTAGTTAGCAGGACACCAAATATCAATGAAATAAGTTTTGTGGCTTGCAAAGTGACAAGCATTTTACAAAAAACACATTAAATAATTTTTTGAGCATGGCAGTGGGCGGATGTCTCCCATTTTTACTAAGGATCATACCGGTATCCCGATTTACTTGTGTGCCAAATTTCGTTGGTCCAGCCGTTTTGGAGGAGATTCGACCACAGATGGCCGGACAGATGGACAGACGGTCAGATGGATAGACGGACATGTCTAATTTGATTCAGTTATTGATCCCGATCAAGAATTTTTATATATGTCTATATCTACAGAACTTAGTTCTGGCTGTTGCAAGATTCGCACAAAAATAATATAACCTGCTTACGCTGGGTATAATAATAAATCCGATTTCGGAAAAGTGAAAGCCAAAACTAAGCAGTTAACAATTTGGAATAAGCCTCTTCATTGGTGGATAAGGTTTTTTGAGTTCGTGGTTCATCTTAGCTATAAACAAGTAAGAAAGCTAAAGTCGGTCAAGCGCGACTTTGAAATACCCAGCGTCCCGACATTATGGGCGCACTATGGTTTGCCTCTCCATTTGTGGGCGTAGCAGTGGGCGGGCCGTATAAATTTTTGTCCTACACCTTGCATTCGCCTTAATCACACATACACTCTGAATATGCAATATGTAATGAAAGTCAAATCGATGAAGCGGCAGCAACCCTGAATTCAATATTTACTTCAGCGGTGGAGCATTCTACCCCAAAAACCTTTGAGCCTGCCGTTAGAAATTTTCAACATACTAATAGTCATATTGAAAGATTATTGCGAGAAAAACGTAGATTGAGAAGAGAATGGCAACAACATAGGTCCTCTGGCAATAAAGCTAGAATCAATACAGCTTCTAAGTAACTTCAAATCGCTTTTCAAAAAGACCAAGACAGGAAAAACTATAATTTCATTTCAAATCTTGCACCTATGAGCATGTCGAATGAGTCATTATGGCGAGCTTTAAAAATAAAAAATTCACCCATAGAACATGAATCTCCCTTAACCCTCCTTTGTGCGGACGGGCCTGGCCAGGCATATTTCATTTTGACACGTTAATTAAATATGTTTCCAATTAAGCTACGAATCTTTGCTTTTCGGTAGCTTCCTAAAATTTCATTGGCTATCGAATAGGACTATTTTCATTTTGATTAATGTCCTTGAACAGGACGAAAAAAGGAAACTAAAATATTACACCTTAGCTTATGCGGACGGTGCCTGGCCAGAACCCTGTGTATTTTGTATGGGAATACATGAAATATAGCATGATTTTATCGCTTCACTCGGCTGATTTATTGCTTTTATGGACTTCAATTGCGTTCCACAACCACCAGAGTAATCAATTGTACAAAAAATCCATTGAAAACGCTCTCAAATCCAACACATATGGTCAAAATGAAGTAAAAAAAATAAACATGAGAACAATGTGTTTTATTCCAAACTTCGAAGTCGGATTTTTGTTTTTTTGGTTGCTTATGAAATGCCATAACCGAATACAAAAATCAGAATTAAAAAATATGTATTCCAACGGATTATATACGTGTATAAAAAAAACATATGTGTCCATACAAATACACGTAAGTATATGAGGGTCTGGCCAGGCACCATCCGCATAAAGTAAGTGTAGCAGACTGTCCGCACAGAGGAGGGTTAAGGGATTCAAGAGGAAATTGGGCAAGAAGTGATGAGGAGAAAGCATCCGTCTTTGCTCAAAACTTGTGCTCAGTGTTTCTACCAAACCCACCAGCAACCGGCCATAGATTTCCCCTCTGCGAGGTGACCAACCAAGTCACCCCTATAAAATTTAATGCCAATGAAATAAAATGCATAATTAACGAAAATTTTTGCGAGAAAAAATCTCCAGGCTATGACTATAGCCCCAAAAATGATCAAGGAATTGCCATATCTCTCTTACGTATGCAGCACGGCTTTTTAATGCTATTGTGAGCTTCTCGCACTTCCCTGAGATATGGAAAGAATCGGTCGTCATGATGATACTGAAGCCCGGGAAAGACCCGACGACAGCCAACTCATATCGCCCAATAAGCCTTCTCCCCTGCTTATCTAAGCTTTCTGAAAAAGCTCTTCTTCTAAAAATAACGCCATACATTCACGAGAACAACTTAATCCGTGCTTAACAATTTGGCTTTAGGAAAAAACATGGAACTATTGAACAGGTAAATCGATTCACTCTTGAAATTCGTAACGCCTTCGAAAAAAAAGAATATTGTTCTGCAATATTCCTAGATATCGCTCAAGCTCTCGATAAATTGTGGCATGGGGGTCTTATTGCTAAAATAAAGTCTCTTCTCCCTCAAAATTTTTACGAATTTCTTATATCATACCTGCAAAATAGATTCTTTAGAGTAAGAGTTAATGAATTTATAACGGATAAATTTGAAATTAAAGCAGGAGTCCCGCAAGGCAGTGTATTAGGCCCCTCTCTTTACCTGCTTCTAACAGCCGACATCCCCACTAATGACAATATTGTAATGTCAACTTTTGAAGATGACACAGCATTATTGAGTTGCCACCGCAATCCCATGAAAGCATCGAGAGTCCTACAAGAGCATATTGATTCAAAAATTGGCTCTCTACCTGGCGAAATAATGTAAACGAAGGTAAATGTAAGCACATTATATTGCCGCTTAGAAGAGGTATAAGCCCTACTATTCTCCTTAAAGGAGTCTCCATCCCCCAAGTTGATAGTGTAATCTATTTAGAAGTCACTTAGATAAACGATTAACTTGGCGACAGCACATCGAAGCAAAGAGGACCAACCTGAAACTGAAAGAATTAAAAATTCACTGGCTAATTAATTAACTATCGCTCCCCTCTTAATATGGAGTATAAAGTTTTTTTTATATAAAAGTGTTTTAAAGCCAATCTGGTCTTATGGCATTCAGTTGTGGGGAAATGCCTGCGCATCCTCTGTAGAAATAATCCATAGAGCTGAATCGAAAATTCTTAGAATCATTACAGGTGCTCCATGTTACATCCACAATGAAAGCATTCACCGCGATCTGCAAGTCCCATTTGTTAAGGACGAAATCCTTCGCCCAAAATCATCCTACAGTGAGAAGCTAAGGAATCACTCGAATCAGCTGGCAAGAAGCCTTAAAAATACAACACGTCGAACACGGCTAAGAAGAACTTACCTTCCGTCCGCTTCTAGTGTTTTGGAAATATAACACCGATACTATGTTATCTGCACCTCGCTCGGGCATGTCAGACGTTTGGCCAATTAAGGAATAATACAGATTGAGGCACCTCGCCTGTTCACGCTCAACGCTCAATGCTCCTAACTACCATCAGAGAAGCCGTTTGAGCCAATCAATTCTACGCACCTCGCTCGTGCGCGCCGTACGCTTATCCAACCAAGGATTCACTAAGCTTCTCGCACCTCGCTCGTGCATGATCAAGAATCATCCTACCAACGGATGCTGCTCAACAGTAATAAGTCCTCAGCAGCCCAGTTTCTCAAATAGAGGCCCGTTGGAATCAAAAAACTATTAATGTATGTCTCGGTATAAATAGTTAAGTTATATTTAAGAATTAAGATTCGAATAATTGCTGTTAGTTCCCACCCAAAGGAAGAGCCAGTAAAGAGAAGCAAAGTTTAAATTAAGAAAAAATAAAAATTTTAAATAGGACGTTGTGGCAGATCGCTGCCCTCAAAAGGCCCTTGCAATATTTTAACTACACCTTGTGTACTTTATATTAAGTTCCATCAAGTGGCTTCTTTATGGCCAGCTTTACCTGTCTGCAAGTGCTCAACACGTACCAACGACGATAATGCAATGAGTTTATCCACTTTGTGACAGCCGAAGTAACCCTGATCCATCCTATCCATCCCATCCTCTTCCTATATACTCTATACACTGCATTTGAAAAATTTTTGAATTGTCTAACGTTTTCATGTATGTTTTTTTTTTTAAACATTATATATTATTAATTGGATTACTCCTTTCGGATAGGAGTCTATCAAATTTTTTTTAAATATTACACCTAATTTAACACAGCTTCATATCACAGAGCATATTCCGACTTATAGAAACGTTTATGAATGTAATTTTTTGTAGTTACGGGCCTCGGATTAAGAAGACTGGGCTTTCATGATGTGTATGTATGATCACATGTAATTGATTCGGTGTTGGAGAGCATAAGAAGCTCGATGAAATGATAAAGCAGTGGATTATACGCGGGAATTGCTGATGTGTGAATAAACACATGTAGTATTGACGGTGTTGTTTGCGGATACAACGATTTTAAGGAGAAAGGGTGTGCGTAGATTGCAAGGGTGCATAAAGTGCACCCATCGAGTCGACGATCAGCTAGGAAAGCGGTGTTGATGTATGTGCATGGATTGCACCTATTGTGTACAAGCTTTTGGCTTTGAGTTTAATTTGCGTTCTCTTGGCCTCGATATGTTTGCGCCATGTCAATCTATTGTCTAAGTGAACTCCGAGATAGGTTACTTCTTCACATTGAGGGATGCGTTTGTTGTTCAGAAAAATATCCGGAGAAGCTTTTCTGTTGAGCGTGAAAGTTATATGCCGCCATTTAAGCTTATATCCTTGTGACGACTTAATATCGCTGTGTCGTCAGCAAATGTCAAAATTGATACTCGATCGCTGTTCGGAATATCTGCTGTATACAAAAGGTAAAGAAAAGGCCCAACAACACTCCCTTGAGGGACTCCTCCATGAATTTCAAAAGTTTTTGTTGTGAACGAATTATGTTTTACTTGGAACGTTCTATGTTCTAGGTATGACTCAAATATCGAGTGGACATTTACAGGAAGTAAGCTTCTGATTTTATATAACAATCCTTCATGCCAAACTTTATCGAAAGCTTGCTGGATGTCTAGGAATACAGCTGAGCAGTATTCGCGATGTTCATATGCAAGTCGAATTTCATTCGTAATACGATTAACTTGCTCAATAGTGCCGTGATGTTTTCTGAATCCAAATTGGTGGGAGGGAACAATATGCTGTTCTTGAAAAAATGGTGTTAATATGGATAGCATTATTTTTTCGAATAACTTTGAGAGGCAAGGGAGGAGGCTAATTGGTCTATAAGAGAAAGCTTGGGTAGGATCTTTTCCTGGCTTAGACACCATTTTAATTACCGACCGTTTCCAATCTCTTGGAAAGTATCCGTGCTTTATAATAGGACTTTTAAAATTAATACTGCAACGAAGGCAGCCTTTTTAACATTTTTGGAGTAATAAGACCATGCCCTGGGGCGTTTTACAGACCAATTAATTTTTTATGGAATTATTAACTTCACTTGGTCTAATGTTAACGTGAATTTTTTGGGTGTTTTTAGTTTGAACTGTGAGATTGTGTTCACTTGTGCTCGGATTTGGTTGAAAAACTTTGCTGAGGTGCAATGCAAAACTCACAAGGACTCTCGATTAACGCCTCTGGGCGTAAGATTCTGGATAAAATTTTTCAGTTTCCTTGTCCATAACTAGAGCAAGTCTACGTTTTTTTTCAGCCTCTTTTAAGTCTATCTTTGGCAATTGGCGAGCCGAATCGTTGCCATTCGCGCCTGGATCTTCGTTTTTCGGCGACGAGATATTCAATTTCTATATTGGTCAGTGTTTTTCAAATTCTTTTTTTAGAATAAGGGGTAGAATTTTCTGCTGCTGATTCCAGAATGGAATTAAAAACAATTACGGCGTCATCAATATGCTCATTGCGTTCGATTTTGTAATTTGTATGAATGTGCGAACTTATATACTTATTGTACTTTTATGTATGTTGGCAGTTGATTAAAGAGTCTTTCATACATTATTGAGTTCTGTGCTGCCGTAGATTTATGAAGAGCTAGTCTTAAATCGTTTATATGTCGTAGAGCATAGGTCTTTAGCTCTCCCACTAGGTCTCCCACTCTATCATGTATCTAGGTACTATGTTGTGCTTAATTTTTGGTATAAACATTAATGTGTCAACTTGACATTTAAAGTAATATTCGTCCATATCAGAGCTTTTGGCATAACTCTGACATTAGTATATATCCTGCATTTCAATATTATTCTCATTGTTTTGTTTTTTAGTTTTTGAAGCCTGTCTTTTGCACTCTGGTTACAACACGCGTACATTAAAGTCGAACAGTACTAGAAATGCGGGTTGCTTATTATGTTGTATACTCTTATTTAAGTCATGGTATCCATTTTTTGTTCGAATGTTTCTAAAAAACCGTATTTTTTTACAAATTTTTTTGCATAAGTAATTCATATGGCTCTTAAGCTTAGGTTCTTGGTCCATATATACTCTTATTCCCAGATATTTAATTTCATTCACTTTTTCAATATGCTCGCCATATGTCTCTTTTTCACCAGTGCTAGTATTTATTTCCATTAATTTGGTTTTATATGCCATTCAGGGGCATCGAAATCCCGGGGTTTCGGCACTTTGATTTCGTGAAATGCATATCGAAATCCAAGCGTTCAAACGACAATATCGCCATTGAGAGGATTTGGTTTGACAGCCATTCAGCTGTTTGTAGTGCTAGCAATTGTAGGCAATTTTCCTTAAAAATTTTTTAGGGATTTTTTTTTTTTTAACAAAAAATGACTTGTAGGGACAAAAATACAGATATCTTAAAATCGGCAAATGTATGAAATTTGTGATGTATTCCAAAATATTTAGTAAATTTTGTTTAAATTTGGTTGTCATAAAATTAAAAAGACAAAATAAAAACTATGCCAACCTGTGTGTTGAGGAATTTTCTTAATTTCTTAGGCTAGAATGTTTTTTTTTTAGATTTAAGTTTCAATTTAATCTAAGTTTGCTTTGTATAAATTTTCATTGAACTTGAATTTCTTAAACCGCCCTCGTATACCAATTTTCTTTCAAATGTTTTAAATTGCCCTCGTATGCTACTTCACTTTGAATTGTTTTTGAGGATTCCGTTAATCGCATTATATACCTGAAACCGGTTTTATCTTAGCAGTGTTGTTTTTGTAAAATACGGGTGGCGTGATTCGTTTGCTATTTACTATTAAGGCTGCAATTGCCGAATTTTCTTGAAACAAAATCACTTGGATTTCGATTGTTAAACAATAAAGATCAGCAGCTCGCAAATCAAATTATTGAGGAGTTCTTTTTTTTCTTCGTGGGAGTTTTTCTACATTAAATTATTCCGCTTTGAATTTCTAAGAAAAGGTTGGTCATTGCGGAGATCCTAAGACCATTTGGAGTTTCTTACCGTGGATCTTTGGAGCTATTGGCGGATTCTTTAACATAAATTATTGGTGCCGAAACCCGGGAACAGAAGCTAAGTATTCAAGTGTACAGTTTCTGCTGTTTAAAAGTATTGAAAGGTGAAGTGATTCGATTATTTTTCCTTTGTCTTTTACGATTTGCATAACGTGAGTTCAGATCATTGAATTCAAGCCTTTACATAAATTGTTGAAAGCGTGTGGAAGTTGACGAAATTCCGTTTACGGTTAATTAAACGTGGCTTCTGTTATTTGAATAAAGATTTCCAAGTCAAATTTACAAAATGAGTAATTTAGATAAATTTATTGAGCAGCAGCGACAATATATGGAGACTTTGACTAAATTGTTTGAACGTTTTAAGAAGAAATCTGTAACCGAGATAACTCGTGGATACTCGTGGACAGGGTTTGTTACAAGAAACGGATTACTTTTTTTTCTCGAATTAAAGAACATCATGACCTTATTGGTGAAACTATTCGTGAAAGTTGTAAAGAACCTTTTTTTTCAGCCGGGGTATTAACTCAGCCGAGTTACCAAGGCCAGTTCCCTACAAAAATTTATTTTGAAAGGAAACCCACAAAAGATTTTCGTCTTAATAAAGTTCTTAATTTTATTTTTACAAGCTTGTAATTTATTCTTAAATTTAACAACAACTCGACTGAAGCGACTTTTTTAAGGTCTTTGACCAGAGTGATTGAAAAAAAACAAAGAGAACAACTTAAGTAAAACTATCTATTTCTTATCTCAAAAAAAAAAACTAACACTAATGAGTTCACGGGAGTTTACATACTAAAAATTACATACAAACTTTCAAGTTTCGCTACCTAACCCTAGCTATGTACAGGGGAAAACTGGTGCGGCGATGGAGGTTATCTCAGCGGAGCTGAAAACGTTGGATTGGTAGGACGGTGTCCTGGCCGTGATAGGGGCTCGTGTAGGTACCGCTGTAGGCTGTAAACTATGATCACCCACAAGAAAAGGGGCAGTGCGTGGAAACTCGCCGAAGTCTAGATGAAGTATTAGTTTTCTGGGCACGTGTGCGTGCTGCTGCACGTTGTTCACTAGAATCGCACGCAAGCACGGCTGTGCGCGGAAACCGGTAATAGGTCCTGATATTTTTTCGGATTCCAAGGTGGCCCGCTGTGGTCGTAGCATGATTTTCACTCAATACGCGTTCTCTGTCGAACTTAGGTACACACAGTTTCCACGCAAAGGAGTCGGCGGCATCCGTGACTGGAAGATGTCGATAAATGTGTTCGTTCACCTCGCAATAGTCGGGATACTTCTCAGGTTCCTTCTGTAGGCGTTCCTTTACCCCTTTTGTCCAAGAGCAGTCCACTTCTTTGTTTGCTCTCGAGAGGCCCAGTGTTTCCAATGGGCTGCGCGAGAGAGTATCTGCAACGATATTTAACTTTCCCTTCCTATATTGGACATCAAACTGGAACTGCTGCAGTTCCAGTGCCCACCTAGCTATGCAACCTGACGGACTTTCAATTGAGTTGAGCCATTTCAGCGAGAGATGGTCTGTTATAATCGTAAAACGATAACCCTCCAAATATGGCCTCATTTTCCTAACGGCCCACACAATAGCCAGACATTCCTTTTCTGTAGGGGAATAGTTTTTCTCTGCAGGGTTCAAAGTTCTACTTGCATAAGAAATAACGCGCTCCGTCCCGTCGACGTTTTGCGTTAGCACGGCCCCTAAACCGTAATCGCTTGCGTCGGTTTGCAAAATTAAACGTTCCTCGAAATTTGGGCACGTAAGGACTGGAGCCTGCGTCAAACAATCCTTAAGGGCCACAAACGCCCGATTTTGTTCCTCACCCCAGTTCCACCGTTTTCCTTTCTTGAGGAGTGACGTTAGTGGTTGCACGAGTGTGGAGAAATTTGGTACGAATCTCCGGTACCATGACGCAATTCCTAAGACACGCCTAACCTCACGCACGTTACGTGGCACGCTTAGAGCCTGGATGGCAGCCACCTTGTCCGGGTCCGTATGGATCCCCTTGTCGCTGATAACGTGTCCTAAGTACTTGAGTTCGCGCTGAAAAAATGAACATTTCTCAATGTTGAGACACAGATTGGCTTCACGAAGCCGTCGGAATACTACTTGGAGATTACGTCGGTGATCTTCCAAGTCTTGGCCTATGACTATAATATCGTCGAGGTAGGCGAACGCGAAGGAGTCGAGTTCTGGGCCGATGACGGTGTCCAGAGCTCGTTGAAAGGTCGCTGGGGCCGAATGCAGACCAAAAGGCATGACCCGCCACTGGAAAAGCCCACGACCGGGCACGGTAAATGCTGTGTATTATCTACTGGCCTCGGCCATCGGAATCTGCCAATACCCATTTTTTAAATCAAGCGTCGAAATGTAACTGGCATCTCGTAGCCGGTCTAGGATGTGATGTATTCGTGGAAGCGGATATGCATCCGGAATAGAACTCGCGTTGATTTTGCGGAAATCAATACATAACCTCCAGGCACCGGTTTTCTTTTCCACTAGCACGATTGGGGAGCTGTAGGGACTTCTAGATGGCTCGATGCAACCCTTTTCTAACAACTGATCGACCTCCTCGTTCATGATTCTCTGTTTTATAGGATTGTACGTGAAGTACCGCTGTTTAATGGGGGTTTCATGCTTCATTCGAATGCTGTGGTTGGCTATATGCGTGACTCCCGCAAGCCCTTCAAATAGCTTTAACTCTGCGGAAAGGAAATCCTGGAAATCCTCAACGCCCTGAATTGGATTGGATTCTGTAATCGCCCCATGCCTTTGGTGCTTCTCATATGGATCTAAATTTTTCGAAATCTGAACTCTTTCGGAGCCTATCACAAGCTCGGCTTTCGCTAGAGCTAGAAAATCCATGCCGAGAATTATGTCGTCCATTGCCTCCGGCATCACCAGAACCTTGACCTGAGCCTTTGTTTGTCCTAACCGAATTACGACATTTAGTGTCTCGTTCACTAGTGATGGTGACCTGTCAGCCAAACGCACGGTTACTTGCGTCTTTTCAGAATTTAAGGGGGTTCGTAGCCGGTCGGCGATGGGTGCTTTTATAAAACTACGAGTAGCACCTGTGTCTATAGTAGCTCGCATAGCGAGGCCCTCAATTCTGATTTGCGCGTCAATGCGTCTGCCATCTGTGGACAAGTATTTTATTTCTGGAGAGGGGCTACTTGTTAGTGATCGCTTGAGGCCGCCCCTCTGGCCTTGCGATCTTTTCCGTTTCCCGGACGGCAACATTCGAAGGTTCTTTGGCCCTCTTTCCCACAATTCCAACAAAATAGGCGTGGTGGGTTTTTGCAAGAAATTGCCCAGTGGCCTGGTTGACCACAACGCCGGCACGTAGCTAGTACTCGGGAGGTATCAGGGGGTACACTCTCGGCCAAGGCCAGAGTGGTTGGCTTCGTTGCCTCTTCGGGCTCTGTAAGAATGCTCGCGGCTGGAGCGAAAGTGACTCGTTTTCTGGAGTGAGGGGGAGAATGGACTCGAAATGTGGACTCCTGAGCCCCGTCATCCTGTATTCTCTCCCACTCGTTTGCATGGTGTATTAGGTCAGCTATCGATTGGATTTCGTGTCTCTTGACGTACAACTGGAGGCCTGGTAAACTATTTTCGTACAGCAAATCTAACTTCTCAGATTCAGTCCACGAAGTGAACTTCATCAAGTGTCGCAATGAAATGGCGAAATCGGAGAAAGTCTCAAGGAAGGTTTGTTTTCGATTTTTGATTTTCTCCTCCAATCGTCTGGAGAATCTTGCGGGCAGGAAAATGGTAAAGAGTTCGTTCTTGAAATCACCCCATCTTTCAAATTTTCTACTGCTCCTGAACCACATTAAAGCTTTACCGGTCAAGAGTTCTGGAAGGGCTTTGACAAGGACGTCTGTTGGAAAGCCATAAGCTTCCGCTAATTCCTCGACTCTCTCGATAAATTCCAACGGCTCGGTAGTTCCGTCGAACTTCACCGCCCATTTCCTGACTTGGTCTATGACCGACGCGTGGCTAGTCGAACGTGGTGCAACCATGGGTGCGAAAGTTGGAGATTTGGGTTGGATCGATTCACCTAGAATCGTATTATCTGGAAGGCCAGGAGTGTCAGGTGTGACTATGACCGAGGGCACAGGAGAACTGCTACGAGCGTGTTTGCTCTGAAGTTCATACAGTTTCTTCACTGCCTCCTCGTCATGCTCGCTATCATTAATATAAGTGGAAAATCTCTGCCGTAAGATATCTACATTCCCTGAATTGTCTAGTCCAAATTCGGCCAAGTATACTACTAGATCTTCTTTCCTGACTTTATATATCCACCCGATACGTAACTTAATTTTTCCGGCGGAAATTTCGGCGGTAGATTTGCCAAATTGGTCTAGCGCTGCTAAACCCACGGAGGACGGACCTGCATCTGTCTCTCTTCTTGAATCACTCTTATCAGCCTGCTGACTTTTATCTTTTGTGGGTCCCTGCTCGGGCGCCATTGTAAAGAACCTTTTTTTTTTCAGCCGGGGTATTAACTCAGCCGAGTTACCAAGGCCAGTTCCCTACAAAAATTTATTTTGAAAGGAAACCCACAAAAGATTTTCGTCTTAATAAAGTTCTTAATTTTATTTTTACAAGCTTGTAATTTATTCTTAAATTTAACAACAACTCGACTGAAGCGACTTTTTAAGGTCTTTGACCAGAGTGATTCAAAAAAAAAAAAAAAAAGAGAACAACTTAAGTAAAACTATCTATTTCTTATCTCAAAAAAAACTAACACTAATGAGTTCACGTGAGTTTACATACTAAAAATTACATACAAACTTTCAAGTTTCGCTACCTAACCCTAGCTATGTGCAGGGGAAAACTGGTGCGGCGATGGAGGTTATCTCAGCGGAGCTGAAAACGTCGGATTGGTAGGACGGTGTCCTGGCCGTGATAGGGGCTCGTGTAGGTACCGCTGTAGGCTGTAAACTATGATCACCCACAAGAAAAGGGCAGTGCGTTGAAACTCGCCGAAGTCTAGATGAAGTATTAGTTTTCTGGGCACGTGTGCGTGCTGCTGCACGTTGTTCACTAGAATCGCACGCAAGCACGGCTGTACGCGGAAACCGGAAATAGGTTCTGATATATTAAACGTAGATTACTGGGCACACGTAAGCACAGCTGTACGTGGTCACTGGCAGAGTACTGGATTCGCACGCAAGCACGGCTGTGCGCGGAAACCGGAAATAGGTTCTGATATATAAAACGTAGATTACTGGGCACACGTAAGCGCAGCTGTACGTGGTCACTGACAGAGTACTGGATTCGCACGCAAGCACGGCTGTGCGCGGAAACCGGTAATAGGTCCTGATATATAAAACGTAGATTACTGGGCACACGTAAGCGCAGCTGTACGTGGTCACTGGCAGAGTACTGGATTCGCACGCAAGCACGGCTGTGCGCGGAAACCGGTAATAGGTCCTGATATATAAACCGTAGATTACTGGGCACACGTAAGCGCAGCTGTACGTGGTCACTGGCAGAGTACTGGATTCGCAAGCAAGCACGGCTGAGCGCGGAAACCGGTAATAGGTCCTGATATATGAAACGTAGATTACTGGGCACACGTAAGCACAGCTGTACGTGGTCACTGGCAGAGTACTGGATTTGCACGCAAGCACGGCTGTGCGCGGAAACCGGTAATAGGTCCTGATATAAAAAAATTGTTGTTCCGGAATCAGAATTCTATTTCGCCCAGCGAGTCTAGAATGTTTCCCGTTAACGAAGATCACTTAAACTCACCAAACGTTTCTCGAAAGTTTGCCTGGTGATATCCTTGGTATTTGGTCTCTTCTTGGTATTTGGTTTTCTTCTCGGCTATTGCACGTGGTTTCGTTGCCTTGTCCACAGAGATCGCTGTTGAGTTCTTCCGGAAGCGGTCCGCTTTAGGCTGCTGCTCGAGACAAAAAGGGAGCGATTTCATCGCGAGCTTTTCTGTTATAGCCCCAAACTCGCGATCGTGCTGCCACTCTTCCATTTCCAGGTCCGTGTCGCATTAACATCTGTTCGACGTAAGTCCCCTGTTACACGCAGTTACAATCACAAATCTACCAAATCCACCAAGTTAGTGGCAGTGTTGCCTACGGCAAATTTAGAGACTGACGTCACTAAAGACTTAACCTAATATCTGTTAGTCAACCTTACTTTATCTAAAATGCTTATTCTTAGGAACTATTTGCTTATAAACTACAATTTCCCTTCTTGGACGTTAAATAGAAAAAATAAAAGACTATCGAAAAAAAAATAAAAAATAGACAAGGAAAAAGAACTATCTACACCTGAAAATTTGTGAGTCGGTGAGTGCTTTGAAGAAACGTGTGATACTTTTATTGTTTTCAAAGGTGAAATTTTGGAATTATTAACGGAGATGCTGGTAAATCCAGATATATTTAGTAGCACACGTGCTGCAATTACAACACGTGCTGACAGCTCAATTAGTGTGGACACGCGACTTCCTAAAATATCATTGCCTAAATTTTCAGGCGATTATATGGAGTGGACTTCTCTTTGGTTCATAAAAATAATTCCCTCTCAAAGATTCAAAAATTTTATTTTTTAAAAGGCACATTGGTTGGTGAACCGTTAAACCTTATTAAATCACTTTTAGTAACCGAAGCTAATTATACAACCGCGTGGTCTATTCTTGAGAAACGTTACAACAACAAACGTACTATAGCTGACACCCTTGTCACAAGGTTATTTAATATTGAAAAGTGCAATGGTTCATACACAAGTGTAAAAAATATTCTCGATGTTACACAGGAATGTTTAGCCTGTCTAAGTAATTTAAATTTTAATGTAACCAGCTGGGATCCGCTCTTAATACCTTTGTTGTCACAAAAATTAGACACTGCAACTAGGAAAGATTGGGAAAGTTCTCTCAAGTCAACTACAACTATTCCAAAAATGGAACAAATGTTTGAATTTCTTGAAAGAACTTTTCGTACGTTAGAGTCTATTAAAGATGAACCCGATTTGACGAAAATTTCCAACAAGCCAGCTTCTAAATCAAATAAAGGAGCGTCAAGTCTTCACGCCACACCACAGCGCTCATGCGAATTCTGTGAGAAGTCGCATTTTTTTTTATCAAAATGCTATAAATTTCTTGCTCTTACTCCTTAACAAAGAGCAGATTTTCTTACAAAATCAGGCATGTGTCTAAACTGCTTTACGAAAGGGCACAATCAAAACAATTGCAGCTCATCCTATCGGTGTAGCGTATGCAAACAACAACACCATACTCTTTTACATGAAAATTACAAATCCTGTCACATGACTCCAATGAATATAGATCAGTCTGACCAAATTGAAGAAATTTCAAACCAAGCCACTGAGGTATTAAACGTGGCAAGTACCAATCATGCTCAAGCGTTTCCAGACGTCTTGTTAGCGACAATTAGATTAAAAATTAAAAGCAAAACCACTTTCTTTACATTACGAGCACTTTTAGATCAAGGCTCGCAAGCTACTCTGATATCAGAAAATGCCGCTCAGTTGTTGAACTTAAACAAGCAAAGAACATTTTGCAAACTTTCTGGCGTGGGAGATAATTCTTCCACAATTTGTAAAAATACTGTCAATATTGATATATATTCTTGCAATGAAAATTACATATTATCAGGCAAGGCTCTCGTACTCAAAGGCTTGTCGGCTTATTTACCGCCAAGAACGCGATTAAATTTCAGCCAAACGGCTCTTAATAATACTCAGTTGGCCGATCCATTATACTATAACTCGGATCCTATTGACATCATCTTAGGATGTGATATATTACCTGAAATTTTAAGGCCCACTGAAACCTTCATTCATAATAATGTCTTATTCCAAAATACACATTTTGGTTGGGTAGTCTCTGGCCCAACTCAAAACAGATCCTCACACCATTTTGTTGTACATAACATTTCTATTGATAACCTTTTACGTTCATTTTGGGAGCAAGAAGAGATATATTTGAAGCCAACATTATCCTGTGAGGAAAAAGCTTGTGAGGAATATTTTTTACAAACCACCGTCAGAGATGGATCCGGCAGATACGTCGTAAAGTTACCATTTAAGGATTACATCTTTAGCACACAGTCTCCGATTCTAGATTCAAACCATATTAATGCTCTTAAACGACTACATTCTTTAGAGAGTAAATTCTTAAAACAACCAAGCTTTAAAGAAAAATATGTTGAATTCGTGGAAGAATATGATCAGCTAAATCATATGGAGAAAGTAGGTACCTATCCAGCAGATGTTGACTTTAATTCTTATTTTTTACCCCATCACGCTGTAGTGAAAGAAGAAAGCACGACCACAAAGCTACGTGTCGTTTTTGATGGAAGCAGCAAGTTTCCTGGTCGAAATTCCTTAAATGAAGCGTTATATCCAGGTCCTGCTTTGCAAAATAATTTACATGAAATTCTGACGCGTTGGCGAAAACATAAAATTGCCTTTTCTGCAGACATTGAGAAAATGTTTCGTCAGATTTTGGTTCATCCAGAACATCAGGGCTATCAACAAATTCTTTGGCGAAGCTCATCTAATCAAGATATTTCAATTTACAAATTAAAAACGGTAACTTATGGTACTACCCCTGCCCCGTATCTGGCCATCCGCGTCCTACGTCAGTTGGCAATGGACTATTCGCATAAATATCCACTTGCGTCAAAAGTCTTGTTGTCCGATTCTTATGTTGACGATATAATGTCTGGGGCTGATACATTATCAGAGTCCATAAATCTACAAAGGAATTTAAATTTGCTATTAAATGAGGGCAGATTCAATTTAAGAAAATGGATTTCAAACACCCCAGAGTTATTAACAGAAATCCCACCCGATAGTAGGGAAACTAAATTTATACTTAACTTTGAAAAACATTCTATAACCAAAGCACTTGGTATTCAATGGAACACCACCACAGACACTTTTGGGTTTAGTGTGCAAGTTAACAAATCTTTAGACATAACCAAAAGAACCATATTGTCAGATACTGCCCGCATATTTGATCCACTAGGCTGGCTTGCGCCATCTACTATTGTGGCTAAGATATTATTCCAAAAACTTTGGTTATGTGGAGTAGATTGGGATGAAAAGATTCCCACAGATCTCAAGGGCCACTGGATTCAATTTAGAACCAATCTCTCAGAGCTTGAAAAGCTAAAACTGCCGCGCTGGATTGGTTTTGAACAAGATGCAAGTTTTGAGTTGCATGGATTCTGTGATGCATCTCAGGATGCATATGCAGCCTGCGTGTATGCACGTATTCAGGGTAAAAATGAAGTAGTCCGGGTGAATCTGTTGCAATCTAAGTCTAAGGTGGCACCCATCAAAACGGTCACAATACCTAGACTTGAATTATGTGCTGCCACACTTCTCGTGCGGTTGGTCAGTCAGGTCTCAGAAGCCTTTTCAGCTTCACACATTTCACAAGTGACTTATTGGTGCGACAGTTCAACTGTCTTGAGTTGGATAAGACATCCACCAAGTCGATGGAGTGTCTATGTGGCAAATAGGGTAGGCGAAATACAAAGACTTTCAAATAACAGTCAATGGAAATATGTGCCTTCCGCAGAGAACCCTGCAGAATGCGCATCTCGGGGTGTCTCGTCAACAGCTCTCATAAAACATGAACTATGGTGGACCGGTCCAACTTTTCTAAAAGAACCATGTGCCTCGTGGCCAAACGCCTTACCTTGCACAGAAACTTTTATCGAAGAACGTAAATCAAAACCATTCGTTCACAATTCAAGTATGTCAACTGGATATGCGGAAATTCTAACAAAATTTTCGTCATTTAATAAATTACTGCGCGTTTTTGCTTATTGCATTCGTTTCAAAAATAACTACCAAACTCTGGAGTGCTCACGTGAGTACGAACCTTTAACTGTAGGGCAGTTGAACAATACATTACCAAAACTAATTTTGGTAACTAAAGAAATTGATTTTCAAACTGAAATCACAGCATTGGCTATAAACAATCTTTTAAAAACACACCTGTGTTTAAGTTAATGCCTTTTGTTGATCCAGCAGGAATATTACGTGTTGGAGGGAGACTTATTAATTCCAATTTTTCTTTTAATAGGAAGCATCCTATATTACTTGCAAAATCAAATCCAATCTCGAGGTTGATCATACTTGACGGACATCAAAACACTCTTCATGGAGGAATCACTCTTACCATGTCTTACGTGAACCGAAAATTCTGGATAATTTCTGGAGCCCAACTTGCAAAACGCATAATACACAATTGTATGATTTGTTTTAAGCATTCTGCCAAAACTTCCCAGCAAATTATGGCTAATTTGCCTTCTGCTCGTCTGCAAATAACAAAACCCTTTAAGCATAGCGGTGTGGACTAAGCTGGTCCAATTTGTGTTAAAAACTCTAGCTTGTGATCCGCAGTGATCAGTAAAGGTTATATTTGTTTATTTGTTTGTATGGTTACTAAGGCTCTACGCTTAGAATTAGTTTCTGATTTGACGACTATTGCATTTCTGGCCGCTTTCCGCAGATTTGTAGCCAGAAGAGGATCGTGTACTGACTTATATTCAGACTGTGGAACAAATTTTGTTGGGGCATCTACAGAGCTTAAAGTTCTTTTTCAGAAAAATCGAAAATCGTTGCCGCAGGACCTACAAGAGCTACTTACTACAGCTGGAACTAAATGGCATTTTAATCCACCAGCCTCTCCAAATTTCGGTGGACTCTGGGAGGCAGGCGTTAAGTCTGTCAAGCATCATTTAAAACGCATTTTACATGACAGACTCCTAAGCTTCGAGGAACTCACCCCTTTGCTTTGCCAAATCGAGGGATGTTTAAACTCCAGACCATTATGTCCACTCACCTCGGATCCACAGGATGTGGATTACCTGACTCCAGCACATTTTTTGATAGGAGAACCTACTGTGGTTATCCCAGAAGAGTCATTGTTGGAACATAAAATCAATTATATAGCACGTTGGAAGTTATTTGAAAAACTTAAGCAACACTTCTGGAAGCGTTGGCTCTCAGAGTATCTGAACCGCCTTCAGGCTCGACCTAAATGGCTTACCCAACAATCGAATGCAAAGGTCGGCGATTTGGTGCTTGTTGCAGATAACCGATGTCCCCCTGGCCATTGGATTCTAGGCAGAATTCAGGAGGTTCATCCTGGAACAGATAAGCTTATTCGTGTCGTGACAATTTACGCCAAAAACAAACTTATCAAACGACCAATAAATAAAATTTGCTTTCTTCCAACAGATGCAGATAATACACATGTTAATTTGTCACCTTTGGATCAAGAAGATACTGAAACAAGATTGCCAGCTACGCACCTTTAATTTATCGGTTCTTCCCATGGTAATGAGATGGAGCCTATCCTTACAGTTGTGAGTCGGAGCATAACTTTAAAAATTACTCCCACCGGTGGCCGTCTTCTTTACCTGGGTGAAGAACAGTGGTTCTTAGGGGGAAGTATGTTCAGGAATTTTCTTAATTTCTTAGGCTAGAATGTTTTTTTTTAGATTTAAGTTTCAATTTAATCTAAGTTTGCTTTGTATAAATTTTCATTGAACTTGAATTTCTTAAACCGCCCTCGTATACCAATTTTCTTTCAAATGTTTTAAATTGCCCTCGTATGCTACTTCACTTTGAATTGTTTTTGAGGATTCCGTTAATCGCATTATATACCTGAAACCGGTTTTATCTAAGCAGTGTTGTTTTTGTAAAATACGGGTGGCGTGATTCGTTTGCTATTTACTATTGAGGCTGCAATTGCCGAATTTTCTTGAAACAAAATCACTTGGATTTCGATTGTTAAACAATAAAGATCAGCAGCTCGCAAATCAAATTATTGAGGAGTTCTTTTTTTTTCTTCGTGGCAGTTTTTCTACATTAAATTATTCCGCTTTGAATTTCTAAGAAAAGGGTGGTCATTGCGAAGATCCTAAAACCATTTGGAGTTTCTTCCCGTGGAACTTTGGAGCTATTGGCGGATTCTTTAACACCTGTGCTTATGTGAAAAATTTCGGTCGAAGCACAACAAAAAACGTAATTTTTTAAAGGAATTTTTCGTTTGCGTGTGGCAGCATTGCCTGTTTTTTCACTTTGGTTTTTTTTTTAAATTTGGCAGTGGTGTTGCACCATTTCTTCGATACATATCGAAGAAACACAGAGTTGCATTCAGTTTGTTCCGGATTTCTCTTGGGATTTCGTTGAAATCCAATTACTGAGCGGATTTCGATTGACATTCATTTGTATGGGAAATCCGCTGGATTTCGACTGGATATCGGCTGAAATCCTCAAGAGTGCCGAAATCCCGGGATTTCGATGCCGTCAAAATGCCATATTACTTTCATTTAATTTTAAACTATAGATCTTCAACCATACATTTACTCTATTGATATCACTGAATATTTTTTCTTTACACTCCTCAAAAGTACTACCTTCCGAGTATATTAGTCTATCGCCTGCATAAAGTATTAATCTGCTTCTTGTTATTACCTTTTGTATGTTGTTTATATATAAAATAAATACCATCGCTCCAAGTATGGTCCCCTGCGGCACACCATTACCAATCGCTTTAAAAATAGAAACGTTATTATTTACCTAAGTTCTTTGAGTTTAGAAGGAAGGCTAAATTCGTTTTAAACCACCTGAATTACTTGCCTTGTTTACCGTATTTATACAATTTTTTAAGTAGTACCTTGCGATCTATTGTTTTGAAAGCTCTTCTTAAGTCCAAAAACACAGCTAGTTTGTTTTATGTTCTCCAAATTTTTTTCCATTTTCTTCTTACATAGTTTATTGTACTCACACACGAGTGATTCTTCCTGACACCCGATTGATATTTAGATAATATACTGTGTGTCCGTTTTTCGTCGTAGCCGCTATTGGGTTGAGTGCTTAATTGAACCGATTCAACGAAACGTTTTCTCTCGGGTTCAACAGCTCGATCTCCAGCGAAGACGGGCGGAGTCTTTGGTAGCTATCGCTAAGACGGATACGTTCGCTTGCTACTCAAAATTTTTGCCTTTATTCATAAGCAACCCCAAATGTGTGAGAAGTTTGAACTAAAAAGCAAATCGCCAAGAAGGCAAGGTCTACTTTTATTCTTATGCGCCCATATAATACCTTCAATTTGAAATTCAATTGCGTCGTGCAAACGCCGACAAATATGTTAGAGTCAAACGAAAGAAAACCTAGCCGAATTTTAATACTTAATCGCGCTGCGCAAATCGCCGACAAACTTAACGCAAAAACAAAATCCAAATACGGCTTCCCCACCTCATCAGCAACATAAACAGGTACTTTTGCCTCTATTGTCTCTGATGTTAACATTTGGCGAGCCCGTGCAAGGAGCTTGGAATCAGCTCCGGTGGACCATTCAGTGCGGAGTCCGTCCACGCGAACCACGTGCCACGACCGGGCGGTTGGAGCCATCCTGTTGCATTTTCAAGGGCATCGAATCACAGTTCCAGATCACGTGAAGCGTATGAAGTGAAATCGTGGACAGACTCTGCCTCTCTTTGACTTAATACTTCAAATTGGCAGCGTACCCGTTTGCCAGTCGGTGTGAACGGTGGTTTTTTGTGCAAAGTAAACAGAGTGACAACAATAAAATAGTGACCTAGCGACTCGCAGTCTAATTGTCGCTTCCTCGTTTCCTTCAGTTGAGAACGAAGAAAGGGAGTCGGCCGGCCAGAGAACTGTTTTATTTTCCTTTTCGGCTCCCTGAAAGTCTTTGAGAATCGGTTTTCTTTCTTTGCTTACTTCTTCGTTGCTTGAATCTCGTTAGAAATTCAAACCCTGGGCATATAGGCGTACAACATCACATAAATATATGCTGCGATGCTTGCGCTCTGATAACATTTTTGGATGACATTGTTATGATCGGATTTTTAAAATTTTTGCGAACAAATAAACGTATTCGAATCTGAAATTTATTGCGATTTTCTTTGACATCTGGAAATGATTTGATTTTATTTCATTCAATATGGGGTTGCAGGAAGCTTGCGGGTTGTTGCGAAAGTAAAAGTCTATAATTGATGTGTGCTACAGCCCTCAGTGACCAAAAATTATCCGATTTCGACTCTTACGTAGTCGATACAATGAAATCGATAGCGACTATTGCCTTCTTAATTCTAAGTGCACTACGAGAGGCATTGACCGAAAATTTGTTCAACCTCGACTCTCGCGGAATCGATCAAATTGCATCAATTGCGAAAAGTAAATTCTAAATTTTCAAGTGCGCTACGACCGGCAGTGCTCGCCGGTATACAGTTGAACGAGATTAAGACGCATTGTTGCAATTCCGATTTCACAATAATTTTCTGCGATCATCATGGCGTCCAATTAGAATTTTAACTTCCAGCTAGAGAATCTCAAAGGGTTGTGCCTTTAAGCGGCTGATTGTGATCCACGGACTTCAATGCAGTCGCTGCTGGAGCGGAGGACATCAAAACTGCATGGCAACGCGTCGTCGCACGTGCTCGGATCGCTTTGGACGAATGTCAAAACCTCCAATGCTATGGGAAAAAAAGACATGCTTCCCCAACGCAATCATGTTCTATACATCAACAGCCTCCGTCCTGGGAACAAAATAATGCTCTCATCAGACGCCGCTGTGAAGCTCTTGAGTGCTTTTCCAAATTCACATAATTTTAAGCTCCAACTGCAGCCTTCAGCCATGTGGATACTTCAAAAAACGAGTCGCTTGCTCAAGATCCAACTTCTGAACCGTTTATTTAATGCAACTGAAACCATCCGCTACGGAAATGTGTTAATTTTATCAAGATGCTTTGCGAAGATCGTGTTCAAACTGTGTTGCAACATAATCGTTGCATCAACTGTCTGGCTGCTAATCATCAAAAATCGAAGTGCCCTAGTACAACGTTAATTGTACGAAATGCCATCAACGACATCATACCTTGCTGCATTTGCCAAATGCTACTGCAACACCGGATCGCCAAGTTTGTTGACCCCCATTGACATCTCCACCTGAGATGGGCCCGTCGCCGACGAGCCAAGTTGCGCATAGTTTTGCGCAACCCAAGGCTTCGAAATCCGTGAGCATTCCCAGTACGCAACCGGCACACGCACACGTCGCCGACAGGCAAACTCAGGTGCCTTTGCCCACGGCCATTGCTCACTCTTAGATCAGGGCGTGCAAAGGACATTTATTACTGAGCATTTGTAGCAGCAGTTGAATTTACCAATATCACACAAAGGACGTTACTCGCTCACTCGCGCCTTGCCACGATCCGCGTGCAAGCATGAGATCGACGCCGTTCTACTTCCAAACCTGACAAACTGACTTCCAGCCAAATGGGACTCCAGTCGGGATCCTGGACGCATTTAATCGCTTGAGCTCGCCGATCCACATTTAATGAATCTAGGCCGAATCGACACGATCGTCGGCTATATTTTGCTTACATCGACATATTCTGGAGTCAAAATAAATATTGGAGGCAGTTTTTTTGCACCAAATGATGTATACGGATGGCTTTTGAGTGGGCCCATCGCCAGCAAAACCATTGAAGCGTTTACGACGCACGTCATCTCCGGAGGCAGTCATGAGTTACTTCACGAATTGCTCAAATCATTCCGCGCACGAGAGGAATTTCCCAATCATCCACCCGCTACCACGCTACCTGACTATTATACCCTTACTTGTTTTTCAAGTGTTCTTAGTGTGTTAACTGGACTGAACACTTCGCATTTAGCAGTGTTTTTAATTTTCTCAACTGGCGTTATCAATGATTCCTTCAATGTTTCCGGAAACTCACTACTTTTTAGTAAATAGTTTTTTATTTTAATAAAATATAGACTTACAACACTCAATTGATCTTTTATAATATTTGGGCTTTTTTCATAGCAATCCATTTTATGCCAGGGAAAGCAAATGAACACTCGCCAAAGGCATTTAGGCCTATAAGCCTCAGTTCCTTTTGCATCAAAACGATGAAAAAACTCATTGATCAGTACATAAGAAGTAACTGTCTCAAAGACAATCTACTGAACAAAATGCAATTTGCCTACCAACCTGGCAAGTGAACATTAACTGCCTTACACAGCCTAACCAGTGTTATAGAAAAGGCTATACAGGCAAAACAAATAGCCCTCTGTGCATTCATAGACATATCGGGTGCCTTCGATAACATTTCGTTCTGTGCCATCAAAACTGCCACGTACCAAAAAGCTATACCACCCCTGATAGCTAATTGGATACTAAACATGTTGAAAAACAGGAAGAGAAGTCGTGATCTGGGGGGGGGGGGGGGGGTGAAACAATCGATCAACGCCGCCAAAGGCTGTCCTCAAGGTGGAGTACTTTCTCCCCTATTATGGATAATGGTGATCGACGACCTCCTAAACCTACTTAAAGAATACGGTTTTATGGCTAAGCTGGAACCCCCATATTGACCACACAATCAACAAAGCCTCAAAAGCGTTATATGATGCCAAAAGCTTCACGGGAAAACCTGGAGAATATCACCCCGTATGACATATTGGTCTTATATTACTATAATAAGACCGATAATAACTTATGCTGCTCTTATCTGGTGGCCAAAGGTCAAACAAAGGACCACTGTTACCAAACTAGGCAAACTACATAGGTTGGTATGCGGTGGCAATGAGAACATGTCCCACAGATGCGTTGGATGTCTTAACGGGCCTTCCACCAATTACCATTCAAATTCAAAAAGAGGCATGTGCCAGTGCACTTCGGTTGCACAATGTCACAAACCTCAAAAGTGGGGATCTTCAAGCGCATTTCTCGATACCTTTTACCGTATCTGACGACCCAATAATGAAGATACCATACAACATACAAAAAAAAATTTACTTCATCCGCAAGTTCGGGGTAAATATTCCTGAACGCGGGGAATTCGCCAATGTCCTGCACCAATTTGACAAGGGCTCACAAATCTGGAACACAGATGGATCCAAACTTGAAGATGAAAGAACAGGCGTGGGCATCTTGGGATCTAGGTTCAAAAAAGCGCTCCCAATGAGTCATTACCCAACCGTCTTTCAGGCAGAACTATATGCGATAGAGATCTGTGTACGGGAATGTCGAGAAAGGAAGACAAAAGGGACCATAATCCATATACTGTCTGACAGTCCAGCTGCTCTCAGATATGGAAACTTTAAATCTGCACCAGTAGACAACTGCCTCAAACTCCTGAATGAGCTCAGCAACCACAACAAAATTACGATGTGGTGGGTTCCAGGACATGAAGGGCACGAGGGCAACGTGAGAGCTGCCTGCCTCGCTAAACGAGGAGCTCAAAGGTGCTTCATAGGGCCCGACCCCTTCTGTACTTTTCAAAGACCACATTGTACAGAACTACTTCGGAATTGGGAACAAAGATGCTTTAAAGCATCCTGGATGAGCTCAGAAGGACAAAGGTAAGTCAAACAATTCATCACTTTCAACGAAAAAGTCTCAAAGAGACTACTTTGCCTCGGTAGAGAGGATTTAAAAACTCTCACCGAATACCTGACAGGGCAAATTGAGATATCATCTCAAAAAGATAGGCCTTTTAATTGAATCTTCATGCCGATTCTGTGAAATGGACGAAGAAACGCCAGACCACATTCTCTGCAGCTGCCTATTTCGAGCAGCCGCAGGTTGTTCCACTTTAGGGATGCCATTATCGCCCCCTACAATTTCTGGAACGTCTTTAAACCGTCCACAGTGCTTAACTTCATTAAAAGCGTAAGGATCGAGAATTAAAGAATCATTGGGGTTAACACAATAGATCCTTTGTGGTCGCGGTGCTCAACACTCCCCGTCCTTAATAATAATAATAATTTCATAACCTCTATATCATCAAAAACTCTACACCTCTACCACCTAATATTTAATTTATCAGCTTATAGTACTTTGACAAATGTTTCTGAATCCGCATGGTTGCATGCATGTTATTGCATGGTTGTGTGTTATTTCGCCCTTATTTACTTAGAAATATTTTATTAATTCAATTTCGCTTCCTTCTAAAATCTTTTTTTTGCTTTTTTTAATATATCCACAATTGATTTTTCTTCATGCTTATACTTAATATTGTCTATGACGAATATTGGCTTTAATTCTCCTGGTATTTTTATTTCATTTCATTTTATTTCATGTTTTTCTTTTAAATTGAACTTTTTATTTTTTCGCGCTCTTCATTGTTTACACTTTCTATTACAACAGTCCCGCATTTTCTTCCTTCTTTATTCACAATATTTAAATATGCCAAATCAACGTGTTCGTTTAGATCGTCCCGTGTTTTATATAAATTCTGCTTATTTTGTGGCTTAATTATAAGTAGCAGGTCTTTTCTTAATTCGTTTATTTAGTTCTGTTAAAAGCTTCTGAATATGACATTTTTGTTTTGGTTTGATTATTTTTAAATACTTTTTTTTATTTTTCCGTATATTTTTTTCACACCCTTTTGCGTTGTTTTTGACTGCTTTTGTTAATTTTTCGCCGTTGTCGTTAAAGGTTTCACAATATTTTAGAATTTTCTTCATATCCCGTAGATTTTTTCCCTGGTTTTGATGCATGTCTTTTATTCTTCCCATATACTCTTTCTCGACCGATTTTATCATTTTAATTTTTTTTAACGATAAGTCAAAGTCAAACGATCTCGACTGCTTTTGTTTTTTTTTTCATAGTAATCTTTAAAGGTTGCACAATATTTTTGCATTTTTGTTCATATCCCGTCGATTTTTTTTTGCTGGTTTTCAGGCATTTCTTTTATTCTTCCCATAAACTTTTCTCGATCGATATTACCAAGTTGTTAAACTCATTTTCATTTTTTTCCACGATGGGTCAAATTCAAAACCATATTCCTTAAATCGACTTCCACTACCCGCAATTTTTTCACACAATATCGTGCATTACCGAATTAATATTTTTTTATGTATTCATGACAATCATCACACAAATACTGCATCGTTGGGCTTTTATAAATCAAATTTAAAGGCGAATTTGATGTAGAAGTAACGATCAATAAAATTCGAAATCAATTGAGCATAACTGTGGCACCGGTTGAACAACTCCATATGCTTGGCTCCGATTTGATACAGCAGTACCATCTTTGGAACGCATCAGTCGCAGCGTACACAACTATAAAGTGCAAGACAAGACAAACATACCTCAAACAGATGTTCAAAGTATGTTTTCCAAAGTATTTAGGATCGAAATCGGACACTGTACAGCGTTTAACGCTCACATTCAACTTAAGCCATAAGCTGTTCCGGTTGTTTGTCCGTAACGTCAAGTAGCATTTGCAGCAGAGAACTTGTCATTAACGAATTAAGATGACTTGAAAATGAAGGAATCAGTACACATATAAAAATTTTCTCAATGGTCAGCACCGATCGTGGTCGTTCGTAAGGCATCAGTAGGGCTTCGCACTTGTGGTGACTACTCGACGGGACTCAACGACCAACTGAAACACACACATTCCCTTTGCCACTGCCGGATGATATTTTTGTCAATTTTAATAAATATTCAGTTTCCTGTACAATCGATCTCAATAACGCATATAAACACTATAAACTATATAAATAATATCCTTTTTGAATAGAGAAAACTCTTTGAATGCATAGAGAAAATCTTATTGAAACATTTTAATAGATATCCTGATATATTTCATGTGAATATCTTATTATCTCTGTCGAAGAATATGAAAACCTTCTTGATATAGACAAATAATAAGGTGACCATATCAATCAAACTATGTGGCATTCTCATAAAAGTTTTGTTTTGATAAAATATCCTTATCCCATAGTTTAAAAAGATAAAGCACTTACTTTGATATTGTGACGATCCACTTCAACACAGTTCGATCTTAGTAGCTCAATTCGTATAAACAAATAGTTTTCATTATTGTAAATTAAAAAGAGAAAAGGGATATTCGGTGTTAGAGAAAAAAAAAATATAGACTAAAATAAATTACTTCCTTTTAATTAAGTTGTTCTTCCTTCTGGGTAAGAAGGATTTTAGAAGAGTGAAAGGAACCGGGCTCTTTTGGGAGTCACAATCCAGCGATACGAACGGAGGTTGAAAGGAACCGGGCTCTTTTTGTAGTCACAATCCAGCGATACGGACGGAGGTTGCCTGCAAATTCGTAACAATATAATAAAACTAGCAAGCTCAAATCGTATCTCGAGATGGCGATGTTGAAGTTTGCTGGATTTGTTATCTGGAAGGTCCGAGTTCGAACCCTGACAGAGGCGAAAGAATTTGTGGAAAATGGAAAATTAAACAGGTAATTAAATTTCAAGGAAAAAATACGGGGAGCAGGAAGTAGGTTTGCAAACCAATAAATAAATAAGCCGCTTTCATCGCGCCTTTCAAAACGTCACGAATAAGCTCTTTCAAGAAATTCCTGTAGAATCTTTTTTTAAATTTTTAATTATAAAAATTTTGGTAAAATCTTTTATTTCTCAATTTTTAAATAATGCAAATGTTATATAATCTCCTTTTTTAACAAACAAAAAATAAATTTAAAAAAAAATCGACGCGCGCTGGAGCTGGGATCGAACCCGCCAACCGTGTTTTTTTACAAGAGTTCATATCGAATCTATAAGTTCTTTAACTTTTCGTTCAATTTTTCGTTAAAATGAACGATAAGTTTTTCTCTATGGTTTCAATACGACAATCTTTTTGGATAAAAACGTAAACGAAATCTTATTGTTTTTCTTCTATTTTATGTGATATCGATTTCTCTGTGTATGCAATTAAAAGTCGAAACAGCAACAAGAGAACTACTTGTCATAAACACCCACCGCGGCTTGCTTACATTCAATCGTCTTGCACCAGGAGTCAACTCAGCATCGGGCGCATTCCAACAAATCATGGAATGAATGCTCACTGACATTGACGGGATTGTTCTATTTTTGGACGATGTGGTAGCAGCTACTCCTAGCAAAGAAGAAATCGTTAAATCAATGCTGAAGGTACTGCAACGATTGGAATTATACAACATAACGGTAAAATTAGAAAAAAGCATATTCTTTAAAAGCTCTTGTACGTACCAAGGCTACTTTTTCGATAAAAAAGAGTAAAGGATAAAATAAGATGGCAAAAATACAAGGAATGCTACTGCTAGAAATTGCACCAAAATTACTGAATTTCTGGCCACAATAAATTTTATGATAATACCTATGATTTCAGAAATTATTCGAGCTTAACCGCTTTTGCACCCCCGCCTAGGGGCAGACATGGCCATGTTTTGTCACTTCGCCACTCGTGACTCATCAGTGCCTTTGAGGTGCTAAGGAGTTTGAAAATTCAAACAACTTATATGTGAAGCCTTTTTTAAATCTTCTGAGAATTATACGCACTAGTTATAAAAAACTAATGGCATTTAGGGAACGTTAACCTTTGGTTAACCAATTTCCCCAGCTTTGACTTAAGCCATGATTAGGCTTTAGTCTTCACTCGTGCTCCAGTGTTATTTAAATGTATATGGCAAAAAGATCTAAAGATCTATTTTTGATTGCGGTACCAAACATATTCCTATGATTTCAGAAATTATTCGAGCTTAACCGCTTTTGTACCCCCGCCTAGGGGCAGACATGGCCATGTTTCGTCACTTCGCCACTCGTGACTCATCAGTGCCTTTGAGGTGCTAAGGAGTTTGAATATTCAAACAACTTATATGTGAAGCCTTTTTTAAAGCTTCTGAGAATAATACGCACTAGTTATAAAATATATACGAAAAAGGAAGCAAATTGGCCTTGGCCTAGGCCTAGGCAATGTCAAAATCATATCCTGAAATTTAAGAAATTGTTCTCATCAGATCAATTGCTAACGTATAATGATCCAAATTTACTAACGAAGATAGCGGCAGATGCTTCTAACAAAGGCTTGGGTGCATATATTTGCCATTAATTTCCGAACGGCACGAAAAAGCTATATGTATTGTTCGAAAACTGAAACACCTACTGAAAAGAACTACTCGCAAATCTAAAACGAAAGCTTAGCGTTAGTTTTTTTCAGTTATAAAATTTCACAAATTCATATACGGAAGAAAATTTTAATTGCAGCCAGATCACAAGGCATATCTCGCCGTATTTGGTAACAAGAAAGGAGTTCCTGAACATTCTTTAAACCGCTTACAGCGACGAGCTTACAGCCTAATGTCATACGATTTTAAATAACTGTATGTGTCAACACCGCACTTTGGCGTAGCTGATGTCCTATCACGTCTTATGCAGAGCGCATCCTAACCTACTGAAGATACAGTCATCACAAGTATTCAATTTAAAAATGATATTTCAGGTATTGTCGCAAATATTTGAGATGTTTTGCCCGTGACATTCAACATGGTACGCAAAGCTACAAACAACGACAAATTATTGAAAGTAATCATCACGTGCATATAAATGACCGAATCATATGTTTATCGAATTGCAGCAATTTTACTCAAGAAAACCAACCGGATTCAACGATTGCCTGATGTACTGCGATCGATCCTTAATGTTATCGCAACCGAATTTTTAAGGAGTTACATAAGGGTCATCAAGGCATCGGGTTGGACTTTGGTACAAGCACGTAGCTAAGCCCATTGGCCGCAAATTGACTACAATATCAAGGCCTGTGTACAATCTTGTGTTAAATGTTCAACCACAGCCAAATCTATGACAAAACCATCTTTATCTTCAAGGCCGCTAGCAACTCGACCTATGCAACGGATACCCCTCGAGCTTGTTGGTACAATAGATAAATTTTACTATTTCGTAATAATTGACGCATTTTCGAAGTAGGTGCAGAGCTATCAGTTAAAGTCAATCTCATTTTCTATGATTCTCGATTTTCGAATTTCACATCGCTCTTTGGAAGTGTTTTTTTAAGTTTTTCATATACGTGGAACAGTGCCCAAGCTCACAACACGATATCACCTGAAATCAAACGGACAGGTAGAGAAATATGTAGATGCACTGAAGCGAGCCTTAAAAAAGCTTCTTGGTACGGGTACTTCAAATAAAAATCTCCACACATTTTTGCAATGCTACCTGATTACCTTATCGCAACGCTCCGCAGAGTAGGATGCCAGCTGAATTGTCTGTAGGTAATATACCTTAACCATGGGAAGAGTCAGAACACAAGTACATAACATGCGACGTGGAATATGCGAGGATGTATCAGCTCCAGCAGATTTACTGGGCTTCTGGAAGATCAAAAAATTGTTTGGTAGCATTACCTACAAAGTTAAAGTAGATAATTTTAAAGTATTTAGAGCTTTTCGATCGTACGCAGGTCAGCTTTGCCAACGTTTTGACAAAGTAGACTCAGCCCGGCCATAAACATCGCTCGAAATACGATTCGATTATTTTGATCTGCCAAACAACCAGTCATCCGAACGTCAACCGATTACTGATACCGAATCAACCACCGCACCTAATTCTCTAGAAATACCTTTAACGGACTCTGGTAGGAAAATTCTCCACGAGAGCAAACACCTCCTCCAATATATCTTCGTGAGCGTAGCTCCAATGCCTTGGAAGAAGGCCTTACTCAAATAATGGGTAAAGGTTCATTCCATATTGTTCTGCTTACTAGGGAAAACATCCACGAGACCAAAATGTAGGTCTATAAATAAATCACTATCAACTTGTTACAAAGCACTTCGATGAAAAGAAAAGAAGCTACTACACTTTCCAACTAAAAAGTAGCAAAGGTGTGTCCGTTGTAATAAAGGGCCTGGAATCAGATATTCTCATATCTGAAATAAAGCAAGCGCTTGAAGAGAATGGATTCCAAGTGAAATCTATTATAAACATATTTAAAAGGAAAAAGGTACCTCAGCCAATGTTCAAAGTAGAACTTATTGCGGACACCTTAAAATTGAAAAAATGAAACGCATCCAATATATAACCTGCGGTACCTTTTACACCGTGCAATTGTTTTTGAGGAGCCTCTAAAGAGAAGTGGACCAGTCTAATGTACTAACTGCCAGGGGTATGGACATAAAAAGACTTATTGCACCCTACGTGTGGTCTGTGTGGTATGTGGATAATTCCAATATTCTTCCAACTGTACCTTTAAAGGTAGCAATGAGGAAAATATAAAGAAGTGCAGCACCTGCGAGGTGAGTATACCGCAAATTACAGAGAATGTCCTATTTATAAGGAGTTAAAAAGCCGTTTATTGAAGCAAAAGCAAACTGCACATAATCCTCAAAATTAAATTGCTTTCCTCGATTGAGGCTCCTGCTAACAAAAAAGCTACTGGAAATTCTTCAGCTAAACCAGGTTTGTCCTATGCTAGTGCTCTAAGGATAGGTACAACCAACAACATGATTTTCAGTTTGATACAATGCATGACCCAATTTATGACATCTGGGCAGAGCACACTTACAGAGCTAGTCCGAGCTCAAAATCAGATGCCCCCAATAATCATTTCTAAAAAATGAACACACTTATCAAATAATAATGGAATGCAAACGGCGTGCGCCAACACAAAACGGAATTAATTTCTTTTCTTTCAAGTAATTCTCTCGATGTCATGCTTATATCAGATACACACTTAACTGATTAAAACAATTTTTCCATACCGGGATATCGATTCTACCAAATAAATAACCCTGATAGAAAAGCGCATGGTGGAACAACGATTTTAGTTCGATGCAGGATTTAACACTTCTGATTTGAGTCATATGCCTCTAATTTCCTAATGGCAACATCCATTTCTATACAAAATCGTTCTTGTAATTTGACTTTATCTTCTGTCTACTGTCCTCCTCGCTTCTTGGTTACAGAAAAACAGTCGAAGGATTTCTTCGATACTGTAGGCAGCAAATTCATAGCAGCTGGAGATTTCAATGCGAAACATATGCACTGCGGGTCTCGACTTATAAGTCCAAAAGGAAGACAATTGTATCATACTCTTACAAACAGCATGGGTAGGCTATACTTTTTATCACCGTGACAGCCAACACACTGGCCATCTGATCAAACAAAAATTCCAGACCTCATTGATTTTGGCATTGTAAAAGGAGTGGAAAGATCATAAGTTATAGTCAAAAAAGTCTTCGATCTCTCTTCCGACCACTCACCTGTCTTCTTCAATCTATCAGAAAAACCAATTTTTGTTGAATCACCTGCAGGACTTATTTCAAACAACACCAACTGGCTAAAATATAAAAAATATGTTGCTTCTCACATTCATACTAATTACACCATTGACTGTATAGACCACATTGATGATGCTTATACTGTATTGAAATCAATATAAACGGCAGCGGCGGAGCAGTCAACGCCTTATCCTAAAAACTATAATAAGAATTTCCCTATTAGCAATCAAGACATAGAAAGGCTTGTCATAGAAAGTCATAGGCTCAGGCGGGAGGGGCAGCAATGCAGATTCACTGTTGCCAGGCTCCGATATAAAACTGCCACAAACGAACTAAAAAAGGCCCTATCAAGAGAGAGAAATCATGAGTGCAGAAGCTACGTCTCGAAATAATCACCACAGGCTATAGGAAAATGTTTTTATGGAAAGCAAGTAAATATATTAATTCGCCGAAACTAGGAGAGTCCCCTGTTAAAGCTCCCATCGAAATTGGGCGCGGAGCAACGAAGATAAAGGTAACATTTTTGCAAACCATTTAAACTTCGTTTTTAACCCAAAACCACTGTTGGAGCCTTTGAAGTGGCAACTATTCAAATAAATTCGTGCAATTTTCTGATCATTTTCCACGCAAATAAAATAAAGCAAAATAATCATTGGTCAATTATCTCCCAAAAAAGCTCCTGGAGAGGACCAAATAACTAAAAAAAAAAAAATGATTGTAAAGCTGCCACTAATTGCAATTGGGTTTATTACGAAGCTTTTCAATGCTATCATGCGATTAAAATTTGTTCCTATTAGTGGTATTCAAGCAACAGTGCAAATCGCAGTGTGCAATATTTGCACTGCTTTTTTTGTACGCAATTTGACAAGTGCAAATATTGCACACTGAGATTGCACTGTTGCTTGAATACCACTATTATGTGGAAATCCTCGTTTATTAAAATGATCCCAAAACTTGGTAAGGACGCGACAATTGTGTCGTCCTATAGACCAATTAGCCTTTTCCCATGCATTTCAAAACTTTTTGAAAAAGCACTGCTCTTTAAATTGACTACATTTCAATCGGAAAATAATATTATTCCGAATCACCGGTACGGTTTCCGTAAAAATCATGGTACTATAGAGCAAGTTAATGAAATACGAAAAGCTTTTGAGTATAAAGAATATTGTTCTGCTGTCTTTTTGGATATAGCTCAGGCATTTAATAAGGTTTGGCACGAAGGACTTATTAATAAAGTAAAATCTCTCCTACCTCCTTCTGTTCACCGGATTGTAACATGCTACTTACGCAATGGAGTCTTTAAAGTTAAATTTAAGGAACGCATTACCCAAAATAAAGAAATTAGAGCAGGCGTGCCACAAGGGAATGTTCTTGGACCACTTTTAAACTTACTGTACACAGCGGATTTCCCTGTAAACAGTTACCTTACAATTTTTACTTTTGCCGACGACACAGCTATACTTAGCCGTCATCAAAGCGAGATTTCAACCTCTCAAAATCTGCAATCACACTTAAAAGTAATCGAAAAATGGCTTGCGATATGACGCATACAAATAAACGAACAAAAAAAGTAAGCGCGTGACATTAACTCTTAAAAGAGGCACATGCTCTCCTATAACAATAAACAGAATACTAGTCCCTCAGGCGGAAAACGTTGTTTACCTAGGTATTCACTTGGACAGGCGTCTTACATGGCGGAGGCATATAGAAGCGAAAAGAAACGCACTGAAACTGAAAGTTTCTAGGTTTCATTGGCTTATAAACTATCGCTCGCCTTTAAAAATTGAATATAAAATTCCTTTATATAGAAGTATATTAAAACCAATATGGTTATACGGAGTCCAATTTTGGGGAAGTGCTAGTTCCTCCAGCATTGAAATAATACAAAGAGTACAATCAAAAATTCTTCGTGTAATTACAGGTGCACCTTGGTGTACACGCAAGGCATATATCCACCGAGACCCGAAAATACCGCTTGAAAGGGATGAAGTAGCACGCCTGAAATCAGCCTACACAGAGCGTCTGCATCATCATCCCAACGAAATGGCTTGGTCCTTAGCCTTTACTGCTGCGAGTTCCACTCTGCGGACGACTGATCCTCCGACCACTACACTTTAAAGTATTACCGGGTCCGCATATATTAGGTGTAGTAAAAAGAAATTTGTTGTTTTTGTCCCATTACTTATGCTGTCGTCGTTCTTGCCCTGGATCTACTTCGAACACGTGCAATCCTCTGCACCCAGCTTCCTTAGTTGCTGCAACATTTTATTATTTGCAAGCCCATGCCTTTCCTCATGTCATTTGCCCGTCTGCGTCTATCGTCATCGTCGCTCCGCAACCTTTCAGCTCTCGTTCATTTGTTTATTTGTTTTGGATATTATCGCCGCCCAAGTGTCGGCTTCATGTTTCAGTCACTTGCCTTCTTGCTTTGGTGATCGCGGCTGGGGTCTTTTGCATAGCGGTTGTAGCTATGCATTCATTCATGAAGAGAAGAACAGAAAGTTGGGATAGGGAATGTTTGTGCGGTTGTGACTCACTACATCCCTCCCCTCTTTGGAGAAAATCGCTATCCTAGCGATGTTTAGGCCGGACAAATCTGTTGGTATTGTGTCAATAGTGTTGTTTATCGCAATTGTTGTTGTTAGTTTAAAATTTCTTCTAATGTTTTTTATTTTGTTGTTTATTCCAAGACGAAACAATGTGTCGAAATCATGTTCCCGTTTTTGTTTGGCTTTTATAAAAATTTATTTATTTATTTTTTTTTTCTTTGCTGGTGCAAGTGATTTGGCATTGAACTTGAAGACATAGACGACCAACGTTAGAAAGTTTGCTTCTGGATGTTTATTTTGTTTTGGGATGCAATTTTGGCTCCCCACTCTCCCCTTCTTAATAATGATGTGTGTTTTTGTTGATAGTGTTCACTTTTTGGTCATTTTGATCTAGGGCAGCTTTGATGTTATAGTGTGGTAGATTTATTGCTGATGATGTGTTGGAGTGGTGGCCACGGCGCTTACAATTTATTTCAATTACATAGATTATATTTCTTAAACAAAAACCTTCATTTGGTTTGGCTTAGTCTAAAAAACTCTTATTACTATAATATTATTATTAATATATTATTAGGTGTAGTAAAAAGAAATCCATTATTTTTGCATTAAATTGAGGGCTTTATTTAAGATAGTTAGAATGACCCGATTTAGGTCAAATATGCGCCGTTTTGTTCGATAACTTGTTGCCATTTTAAAGGTAATTTCATTATGCCTCTCTCATAGAAGCCCTCGTTCCTATTAGCAAAAAATTGAGACAGTCGAATTTCAGAAGCCTCTCTTGAAGCGAATGTTTCACCAGCAAAATTGTTCGCCATGGACAGGAACAGATGGTAATCACTTGGTGCCAGGTCCGGACTATAAGGTGGATGCAGAAGAACCTCCCAACCAAACTCCCGGAGCTTCTGGCGAGTCACTATCGATGTGTGTGGCCTGGCGTTGTCCTGATGGAACACAATTCCTCTCCTATTGGCCAAAGCTGGCCGCTTATGGGCGATTGCTTCCTTCAGACGGTCCAATTGTTGACAGTAGAGTTCCGAGTTAAGAGTTTTGCCGTATGGGAGCAGCTCATAGTAGATAATTCCCTGCCAATCCCACCAAACACACAGCAAAACCTTCCTGGCCGTCAATCCTGGCTTGGCCACCGTTTCCGCCGGTTCACCGTGTTTCGACCACGACCGTTTTCGCTTGACGTTGTCGTAAGTGACCCACTTTTCATCACCAGTCACCAACCGCTTCAGAAATGGGTCGATTTTGTTGCGGTTCAGCAGCGATTCGCAGATGGAAATTCGGTCTATGAGGTTTTTTGCGTTAACTCGTGTGGCACCCATACATCGAGCTTCTTTGTGTATCCAGCCTTATTCAAATGGTTCCAAACGGTTTTTTGTGCAATCTTTAGCTCTTTTGCAATCGAAACAGTGCTAACATGACGGTCGGACTCGATAATTTCCATGATTTTATCGACATTTTCGACAATTGGCCTTCCAGTGCGTGGTGCATCCTTGACATCGAAGTTACCGGAACGGAATCGACGAAACCAAAATTGCGCATGATTGGCTGTTACAGTATCAGGTCCATAAACGCTATTCACATTTTCAGCCGCCTGGCTTGCGTTTTCTCCCTTATCGAAGAAAAACTGTAAAATGTAGCGAATTTTCTCTTTGCTGATGTCCATCTTTGACAAGCTCTCAAACAAAACTGAATCAATCAATCAAAAAAGTGTCAAAAAAGCTTTTTTTAGTAGGAACTGTCATCTTTCTAATGCCCCCTAGCGGAACACGATCGGACTTACACAACGCGAGATGCAGATAAATAACGCCATCTATTGGAAAAATAATGGATTTCTTTTTACTACACCTAATAGAAGCAGTCGATGCCAACCTGCGAAACCGTTTACTTTCCGACAACGATTTTCCAGCTGCGGCAAACGCCACCCGTCGAAAAATACGCGTCTACGCGATAGACTCATCGCTGCTGATTTTGTTCATAAGTCACCCCTCTACTTGGTGCGATATACCCGTCGAAGACTTTGCGACAAGCGATTGTCCAGCTGCGGCGATTGCCATCCGTCGAAAAGTACGCGTCAAGAGTGCATCGGCCTCACTCCGAGAGGCTCAAATCCATCAGCAGCCCATCTCCAAGGAAGATTCAATAAAAAATAGAAAGTTAAAAAAAAAACGGACTCTGGTTATTTTCCACCGGTTCCTATTGAATCCGCTGCAACCGACGAAATCAAGTCCAATCCATCGGACGACTCTCTTAAATTTGAAACTGATTCCAGTCCACTAAGTTCAACCTCACCCGCTGCACCGCCAGAACTACAACGCCTGACTGGGCGCAAACGATCTCCGGCTTGGGCAGCAGATTAAGATCTTTCAAAAAAACTAATGGGAGATGTTGGCAAAATCAGAATTGTATGCCAACATAAGTCTAGTATATTTTCTAAACTATCAAAGTCTTAATGTCAAGAATATACGCGGTAAATTACAATATCCATTTCATTGTTCCAACTAGTGTAAATATTGTTTTACTTATTAGTTAATAAAGATCAACTACATCTCGGTTTATTATGCAATAACAATCACACATAAGCAAAAGGCTAGCAGGAGATAAATACTCATTGCCGAAAATAGACGATATAATCGAACATTTGGACCGCGCCAAATACTTTTCTTGACTTTCAATTCAAGAAACATCACATCGACTTCGGCAGAAAAGGGCTCATTCAGATTCAAAAGGCTACTTTTTGGCCTTCAAGTAGCACCAAATCAGGTGCAGGACCAAATAAAAATTGAAAATGCTTATTCGAAATTTGCAGAAAAACTCATCTTAAACTCCATACCGATAAACGAAAATTTTTCGACTCACAAGTCCCTTTACTAGGATACAAATGTACGGATAAAGGCATTTTGCCTGATGAATCGAATTTCGAAAACTGTTTTACATACCCAGAAGCCACTAATGCGGAAGAAAACAAACGATTCGTAGCATTTGCGAACTATTACAGAAGATTCATACTAAACTTTTCCTATAATGCTGCTCATATCGCTTCGCAGTAAGGGGTCACATATTTCTAGCAATGATGACGAAAACCATTTTAGTTATCATCACTTTAATTTTGGATTTTTTTCTCCCAAATTACTTAGTTGTCGGTGGGTATGCCGCATCAAAAACATATTTCACGAAAATAAATATCGATAATTTAAGTTTTGTAAAACACTCGACTACATACGTGGCTTTGGTTTGTTATTTATTTTCAGAGCTGTTTGCTGGAACATCAGAGGCGCCCCGATATAATGTTTGAGATTAAATCAACGTCGTCTCACATCGAGAGCTTAAATAAACTTTCATGGGATGTTAAAATTGAAGAGAGCTTGTTAGAAGTTGACATTTCTATATATGATCGCCTAAGTGCCCTTGTGGGATCTTCGCCTTTCTCACAGCCTACTCATTGCACCTGTTCCATGACCAGCAACGAACAAATAAATAAATTATCGACTGAAGTTAATATTGTTTGGAAGTTCGTGCAAATAAATTTAAGGTAAGTATTCGCTACCATAACTATTACTGTTGTTCTCTTTTGTGCTGCATATGGCCTCTTACATAGATCTAAGCTTTTCTCTATTGGTGCTTCGCGGCATATCGTTGTCGTTGATTTCTTTGTCGTAACAGGTTGACTGATAAGTCCCCGGTCTGAGACATAGATGGCGTCGCTAGTATTAAATGCATATTATTTTTATATAGTGGCAACCTTCAAATGATTCGTGGCAAAATTTGACGTCTGTAAGCCAATAAGTTTGTGAGCGTCTTTTGTAAAGCAACTTTTGTTATTGTGAAAAAAATTGAAAAAAAGGAATTTCGTGTTTTGATAAAATACTGTTTTCTGAAGGGAAAAAATACAGTGGAAGCAAAAACTTGGCTTGATAATGAGTTTCCGGACTCTGCCCCAGGAAAATAAACAATAATTGATTGGTATGCAAAATTCAAGCGTGGTGAAATGAGCATGGAGGACGGTGAACGCAGTGGACGCCCGAAAGAGGTGGTTACCGACGAAAACATCAAAAAAATTCACAAAATGATTTTGAATGACCGTAAAATGAAGTTGATCGAGATAGCAGAGGCCTAACAGATATCAAAGGAACGTGTTGGTCATATCATTCATCAATATTTGGATATGAAAAAGCTCTGTGCAAAATGGGTGCCGCGCGAGCTCACATTTTACCAAAAACAACAACGTGTTGATGATTCTGAGCGGTGTTTGCAGCTGTTAACTCGCAATACACCCGAGTTTTTGCGTCGATATGTGACAATGGATGAAACATGGCTCTATCACTACACTCCTGAGTCCAATCGACAGTCGGCTGAGTGGACAGCGATCGGTGAACCGTCTCCGAAGCGTGGAAAGACTCAAAAGTCCGCTGGCAAAGTAATGGCCTCTGTTTTTTGGGATGGGCATGGAATAATTTTTATCGATTATCTTGAGAAGGGAAAAACCATCAACAGTGACTGTTATATGTCGTTATTGGAGCGTTTGAAGGTCGAAATCGCGGCAAAACGGCCCCATATGAAGAAGAAAAAAGTGTTGTTCCACCAAGACAACGCACCGTGCCACAAGTCATTGAGAACGATGGCAAAAATTCATGAATTAGGCTTCGAATTGCTTCCCCACCCAACGTATTCTCCAGATCTGGCCCCCAGCGACTTTTTCTTGTTCTCAGACCTCAAAAGGATGCTCGCAGGGAAAAAATTTGGCTGCAATGAAGAGGTGATCGCCGAAACTGAGGCCTATTTTGAGGCAAAACCGAAGGAGTACTACCAAAATGGTATCAAAAAATTGGAAGGTCGTTATAATCGTTGTATCGCTCTTGAAGGGAACTATGTTGAATAATAAAAACAAATTTTGACAAAAAAATTTGTTTTTCTTTGTTAGACCGGGGACTTATCAGCCAACCTGTTATATAGCAAAATACAAAAAATTACGTAAGATCCATTTCCATTGCAATTTTTAACCTTCCGTTTCGAGCTTGAATTTCATGATAAAATTTTTAATTTTTATTCTACATATTTAAAGTTAAATTAAAAATCCTTCTCCACAGTAACAGGAGTATATCTAGACTGTTCGCTCTTTAGAAGCTTATTTTGGGTGTGTGGTATAGCCTTCGCGTATAACGATTTATATTTTCATTTTACATTGTTTATTTATTTATAATCTCAGCTTAAAATATCTCTTTAGTTCTACGGCAAAGATAACTCAATTGGTTTAACGCTTTGAGTAGGGGGGATATGTTCGTCCTGGGTGTGAAACTTTTTTTTGTATGGAAAATCGGAAAAAGACGCACATTGAAGTCTTTGAAAATTTTTGGCAGTTTGTATGAGATGTCGCACATTGAAGTCTTTGGAAATTTGTGGTGGTTTATATGAGAAGGTTCGCATTGAGCCTCATTGAAGAGGTGAGGGGTGAGAAAGTGTGCGGTAGGAGAGCATATAAAGTTCAATATGTAAACATTGGGCTAGAGGTGGAGTTGAATTATCGCTACTGAAGTCATTGAGTTGAAGATAAGGCATGATTTTTTAGCCAGAACAAGTTGAAGCTTGTCTCATTGGATGTTTATTCAAAAATTTTTCAAGTTCAAGTTCAGTTCAAGCAGAGGGATATTAAAATTTTTTGGAAAAGAAAAACAAAAAGTTGCATCCCGTTTATTTCTTAAAAAAATTTATGGATAAGAATTGTACAACATGAGAAAATTGTGAAGCGAAGTATGTATATAATCAGATTTTCTACTTTGACGTTGCCATTCTTTAAATTGAAACCAAACAGTTCAGTTTAAATTTAATACAGTAATTGGAGGAAACTAGAAAAAAGTTCTAAACAAAAAAAAAAAAACCAGTTCTTTTTTTTATCTTTCTTCAAATTAAAAACGAAAAAATCGATCGTGAGCGTCGGTTTCGAAAGTAGTGCCGTCTTTTAGTATATAAAAACCCGTGGAGTTATCCAA
Organism: Chlorops oryzae; assembly: GCA_020466095.1. Lineage (NCBI taxonomy): Eukaryota > Metazoa > Arthropoda > Insecta > Diptera > Chloropidae > Chlorops > Chlorops oryzae. The sequence continues at coordinate 58,571,919 of CM035807.1, read as the reverse complement.
TCCATATCGTGATCCTCGTATTGATAGTGACTAACGTCCATCATCAAAGTGTACACTCAAAGACGATCGCAGACAATTCCGCCGCCAAACCCCCCCAGGTATGTGACCCTTTGCATCCTTTGCTGAAGTGTGCACGTAGCATTTAATATTTTTATTTAATGCAGGGATCGGCAGAAAAAAAATTTTAAATTTTGATTTTCAGATTATAGTACATTCAGAAATTTTCATTTTATGATTATGGATTAATGAAAATTCCAAAATTTCATATTTAACATTTTCGATTTGTGTGATATTGTTAAATTCAAATTCTAAAAATATGAATTGACATATAATTAATAATAATTAAATATAAAATTTGGACTACTAAAAAAAACCCAAAATTTAGATGTGAGAGTTATTGAATATTGGACAATCAAAATTTTTTATTTCGAAATTTTTGAATATTCAGGCACTCAAAGATCAGATCTTTGAAATTTTGGATTATTTGAAAAATCAGCAATCATTTTTTTTAATTTTTTATTGTTTTAATAATCAAGAATTTCAGATCAAAAATTCGTGGAATAAATTTATAAATATGAGATGTTGCTAGGTCAGGCCAAAATAGTAGTGAACCTTGGTGTTGACGTATAAAAGGCAGCAAACGCCGGTCCAGTTACTCTCTGATGTTAATTTCGGTGTTGATTGTGCGATCCGTAACAAATTCCTTACTTCGAAGGCCACATTTTCAAATGGCCTGCCACACCATGTATTTCTTTGGAAATTTGGTATGTTTTTCGGTGGTAAATATAGAGGATGCTCCACCCCTTCTAACCGCAGTATAATATCCGTGTCCAGGTAACTGCTTGAAATCCGCTTTGCAATACGTTTCATCGCCCATGATCACGCAATCAAATTTGGCCAGGTAATCGCGATACAGTTTTCGAGCCCTCCTCTTAGCTTCGGCATCCTTTTCTTCTGACCTATCAGGTACTTTTTGTACTTTATAGCTCCTTAGGTAGTAAATTTTTTTAATCAGCTGAACACTTGACTTCGACATTCCCGCTTTTGCGGCCATATCACGAACCGAAGTGCCTGGATTCTGAGTAAACAGCCGCTTAACGTTCTGGGCCACCGCTTGGTTCACTGGACTACTTTTTTTCCCTGATCCTGCTGTTTTTGATAAAGGGGTAAGCTGTCTGTATCATTTTATGGTCCTACCGACAGTTTTTTTGCACACGCCACCTTCCTGAGCGATCTTTTTGTACGTGGTTTTTGGATTTTTCAGGTGTTTGTAAATAACTGCTCTCCGCTTTTCTTCTTGTCGAGACGACATCTTTTCAGTATCTCTTTTATTTTACGAATGAGTATTTTTTTATAATCTGCAATATTTATACTTTATTTAGGTACCAAATATGTTGCTATAGAATTAACACTTTTTTATAAATAGCCTAAAAACAAAAGGACAGTTATTTCTGGGACAGTCCTTAGATGTAATTATAACAGATTGGTCTTATCATCTGCGAACCAATCAACATAAAGAGCATAGTATGGTTGACTTTAGTGAAAACCTGAAGAGGATAAATCATGCTTTTAACGAAAAAATGGAAACTCTAGGTTATATGAATAAGGATGAAAGTATACTCATTCCAGAACAGTTCTTTGCAGCTGCAAAAACAGAAGTTCTGGACGCATTGAGCAACCTAATTTTAAAGCATACATCGATAAAATCTAACATAGAACTATTCTGCGAATGTTTGCTAATCAAGCAAAATGAGGAAGAAACAAAAATAATGGTAAAATCTTTCTCAACTAAAATGACTTTATTAACGGAGCCATCAGATATAAATGAGGACTTTTCGAAGGAATGCAAAGATTTTATGCAGAAAATGAATGTTTTTCAAGAAAGGGATAGTGGATCGTCTTTTTTACGAATTGTTCACTTGAAAGTGAACATTAACCAATACAGACCCATGAGAGGATCTAGTCATATAGTTCTTCCATTATGGATTCAGAAAAACATGCTTGTATAAATGTTAAAAATAAAGATGAGAACTGCTTCAAATGGGCAGTGATATCGTCTTTTCAAACAGGTCAACATCTGGAAAAATGCTCAAATTATTAGCTAAATATAGAATTGGATCACATTACTACCCCAGATGGAACTTTGCTTAATTTCTCCAACTTACCATTTCCATTGACATTGGATCAAATTAAAATTTTTGAGGAGAATAATCCCGAAAAAAGTATAAATGTTTTTGGAGTGAATGAGAAGAGTAAAGCTATTGTTGGACCGTATTATTTTACTAGAGGAGAACAACAGAAACATATAAATCTATTGTTTTTCGAGAAGGAAAACAATCAAACGCATTATATGTGGATTAAAAATATTTCAAGGTTGGTAACCCAGAATATTTATCTTTATTAATTAAATTTTTTATTATTTTTATTATTATTTTTTTATTTTATTCTTGTAGATTAATCAGCTCTCTGTCATGGCTGTCTTCAACACACCTTATCCAACGAACGATTGGAAGCTCATAAATCGGTATATAATCATGTCGTAACAAAGCTGCCAGACGAGGACAATAAAATTTTAAAATTTCGTGCTCTAAAAAAGTAACTAGATCAGGAGTCGGCAAAATGGGTATGTAATTGTGTGAGTGAGAGCAGAGCGGCTACTAAAAATAGCCGAAAATAAACAAAAAACTGCTGAAACTAGCTAAAAATAAAAGCTAGAAGTAGCATAAAAGAGCTGAAACTGACGGAAAAAGCTATAAATTTCCGCATACCCGCTCTCGATGTTGCATTCTCGGCTCTTCCCGTCAAACTGAGACAAGAGCGTAAGCAATACGTGTGAGTGGCTGTCGCAAAAATTGTTCCTAGCGTGCCGACCCCTGAACTAGATGTACCTTTTGTTATTTACGCCAATTTTGAGTGTATTTTGGAAAATATAAATATTAAATATTCGAAGAAAGTTGTAAGCACTAAGCATCATAAGCCAATGGCATTCGCTTGTTTTATTAAATCTAAATTTGATGGAAGTTTGAATAAGTTTAGGATCTATACGGGAGACGATTGTGTTGAAGTGTTTATAAAGAAATTAGTAAATGACTGTAAATTTCTCTCTAGAAACTATATATAATATTCCTTAACAGTATTAATTTTAAAATATGCTACCCAATGAGTACCATCTCTATCTGATGAATCCAGATTAATTATTCCACATTCAATCTTATGAGGACGTCTTGATAAAGTATAAGTATAACAAATGTACCACAGATTTGAAGTAAAGTGATCGAAGATTTAAAAATAATTAAAAAAGCATGTGTTAATTGGACCTTTTCCATACCAAAATGGCTCCTAAAGTAAAATAATTGAAAATTTTTTCAGAATTTTTGACTTTGAGCGTTTATTTTGCACACAATAACTGCAATTTTGACCAACAATTCAATTTTGCCCAAAAGCCTGTACAATTGGCTTTCAAACCGCATAACATTTTTTTTTTCTACAGTAAGCCACTAGCGTGGGAGAATTAATTTTCTGGACTTAGTGCGAAAAAACTTTAAGGCCCTATAACTCCTCAGGGGTGCATTTGGGACCCCCACCTCACATACGATTTTTTGTTCATCTTGGACTCCCCTACCACCCCTGTAAAGAAATGTACTACCTAACCGGACACCCTGTATATACAGTTTTACATATCGTCAATGCATTATTACAACTGCAAACTACTGTACCCGATTGAAAACTAATAATATATATTTTTAAAAACTGTATACAATTTTTTTTTTTATTTTCTCTATTCGTGAGAGAGAGAGAGATAGAGTTACATTTTATCACTAATTTCCCTTTTAGCTGCAATGTAGAAGATACAGTGGAAGAGAGAGAGAAAACAAATAGGATTTTCTAAAGTTTCTACCTTTGTCGAGAGTTAAACATCTCACTTTGAGCCTAAAGATGTATGACAACAAATTTATAATATAAAAGATGTCATGGACACTTAAATGATCTCATTAATATTTTAACCATTAATGCAAACAGTTCATCGAGAGCGTTATCAGTAGCAACAACAAAATCATGGATGATGAATTGCTTTCCAAAATTATGCAGACGAGGAAAATTTTGAGGGATAAGTTCAAAGCCATTAAAATTAATGATTTAAGCACAGCAAAAAGTCTGGAAAAATCTTTTCTGCCAATCACAGCTCCAATTCAGGATTTGCTTACAGAAACTAAAGGTTAAAATGAAATAGTAAATGATTTGGCTGAAAACTCTAAAGCAAATATTTCAACTTTCAACAAAAAAAGTTTATTCAAAAGACCGATGAAAAAAGAAAGAAGGAGGAAAAACATTATTAAACTACCAAAGATTGAAACTAGTACACCAAAAAGGTCTAATGGTGTTGATTCTGTTCAAGATTATCATGATGATGATGAAGAAAGCAATGATCAATTTGAAAGCAATGGTGATGACGATGATGATGATAATAAATCAAAATCTATTAAAGCCATGGAAGAAGAAGAAGGAGAAGGCAGTAAATTGTTAAATGAACCGAATTTTGATCTACTAGAAAAGCAAAACAGTCTAGATAGTATATTTGGATTGAATTCCAATTGATGTTTGGAGACTCAAAAATATCATTCAAAAGTTCTAATCAAGTTCAAATTGGTGACGATACATTTACAATGACACCAGCACTTTTTCAGTTAATGTTCACAAAAAATCCTATCGAATATACTGAACCGGATTTAAAATTGTATAAGAAAATTCTATTGAAAACTAATGCCTATGGACGTGGCTATACATCTCGTAGTCAAGTCAATGGAAACAAAGGACCCTAGTATCTAAACATTATTAAATTTTTTATCAAAGATGTGGAGAGTAAAGGGTCAAACTCGAACTTAGATGTGAAGAAATAAGGATTTGGTTTAATGAATTTAAATTTGAAGCCAATCAACTATATATATTGGGACGACCCAAGTGAATTGGTTAATCGTTTACGACTACTCATAGCATCACAATCTGCAGGACATAATACATAAAAACAAAATTATTTCAATTATTGAAGAGCTTAAAGAAGCTGACATGATTGAATGAAAACTCGACGAAAAATAAGAAGATGAGCGTGGACAAATTCGGTCGATATAATAACAATACATCCAAGTCAAAAAGTTTTAATACGGAATTGACTCTAAGCGCTAGCAGAGATCACAGCTTCAACGCTCATTTTAAACGCGTCAGAAATCTTAAAGATCCAATAGTAAAGTGGGACGGTGCAACGAAAAATTTTGTAATTCTAAGTCTTGATGCGTATCGAACTGAATTTCAGGATTCAATTAAAGCTTATGAAAGTCACCGTAATAAAGAAATTGAAACCGTTTATGAAAAAATTTAATCTATTGAACGCGATATTGATGAGAGGTTTAAGGTGTATATGGAATATGTTGAGAAGCGTTTAGAAGGTACGGAAAATGTTTTGTTTTCAATGATTTCTAATCAAAACATTATTCAAAAACCAAACCAAAACCACACAATACCATCTTCAAGATGAGTCGATATCAAATAGTTGAGGAGCTCCATCGACAGGCACGACGAAATTTTAGACGAAGAGCTGTTATAACCAAAGATATTGATGATCTTTGGCAAGCTGATTTAGTGGAAATGGGTAATTACTCTACATTCAAAAAAGGTTATCGCTACCTCCTCACAATCGTTGACACTTTCTCCAAATATGCCTGGACCGTTGCGATAAAGTCGAAAACAGCGCCTGATGTTACCAGAGCAATGAAAAGTGTATTTGAATGCGGTCGAAAACGAAATAAAAATTGCACTTGATAAAGTGAATTCTTTAAATGCAGCAACAATTCTAAAAACGATTTACAACCGTCTGAAAGTCTATAATAAGCCCAAATTTCATGCAAACGATTACTTTCGAATAAGCAAATATAGACATGTTTTTGAGAAAGGTTACCTATATCATTTCGTAAGTGGGAATGTTACTTTTATCCAGAGCTACCTCAAAGTACAAATCATACATGGAACATAAAAGTAGGAACACAAAGTGAGCCTCTTCGTTTTATTTTTATCCCTTTCGAGAATCGAGAAAAGTTTACAAACTGTAGCTTAACCGATTTGAAAGTACATTTAAATTCTGTTTCATATCCATACGATGACCCAAAAATAAATTTGTCTCGTAATCGATATGCTCTCTTATTTGAAATGTATGCAAGGTTTCAACAAAGTTATTACATGATTGAGTCACACCCACTTTTATGCTGGAAAAAGTTTAAAGAATGTCCAATAATTGTTATTGACACGTCGCATCAAAATGAAGAAATTAAAACAGGTGCTCTCGATATTCGTATAATGTTCAAAACTCTTGAAAACATTAAACCAAACACTTCGGCATATTGTGTTTTTATACATGATCGTGTCATTACATACAAACCGATGACTGGTGAAATTGTAAAGCACACTTAATATAAAGCATTGATTTGTAGCACATTTTATTTATTTCATCATAAGCCTTTGAGCAAAAAACTTGTTCACCACAATAAAACCCGGATAAAGGAAAAATGCCTAAATTTGTTGTCTTCGATTGTCAAGGATTCCGACTCACTAATAACCAATTCATTTTTAAGAAAGTCGCTTTTTGCTTCAGTGATAAAAAAAATATCCATTTTCTTATAAAGTCACCATTTAATTTCAAATTATTAAACGATGCCGAGAAAAAATCAGTAATTTGGCTCAAAAACAACTTCCATATGCTCGATTGGGACTCTGGTGACTTCACTTTGAGTGAAATGAAGAAATATATGATATTTCTCCTCAAAGGTAATCAAATACATGTAAAAGGCGAAGAAAAAGCAATGTGGGCAAAGAAACTTTTGGCAGAGTGCGCAATTTCTGGCATAAAAGAAATCGATTGTAACTATTCGCTTAAGAAGATAAGGCACCTATGTGATTCAGATGATATAACATGTTACAATCATTGTAATTTGTTGATAAGAAAAAAGAAAGCTTGCGCTGGCGCCCTTAAAAATTCTTTAGCTCTAAGAAAATCTGTTCAAGATTATGGTTCAGCTATGTCATAAGTTTCTCTATTCATTTATTAAATAAAAGATTTAATTATTCTTTTAAGAATTGAAAACAAAATTTATTTTCTTTTATTTTTGAAATTTTTTTTTTTACAGATTTATTATAATATTTTCCTTTTCTTAACATTTATAGCATCATCAACATCAACATCATTATCTTCCTCAATATCATTGCTTCTTATATTAGGTGGGGCGTAAAAAAGGTTTTCATTGAACAAATGATCATGAACGTTAAAACCTATGAAGAGTGGTTGAGAGGACTACCTTCAACAATGTGTAAAGTATAATTTTTCTTAGACCCTCTCCGAATTAGAGAAAAACTTTGATCTTTCAATAGCTCCAAGGTTTCTTCCTTCAAATCGTTGAACATTGCCGGTAAAAATATTACTGCTTTGATAAGTTCCAATAAAATTCGTTTGCCAAATTGTGTTTGAACTCTCACAGCCCTAACAATAGGATGCTGTTCCCCTTCTGCTAGCTGATTAATAGGGATACTATCCTTTTTATTAAGCCTTTCAAAGTCCTTAATAGCATTCAGAGCTCTCTGACTTTGATACGTCATATTTATCTATAAAAAATAAAAGGACATTATTAATTTAATTTAAAATAATTTTTGTCCCTTACCTTTTTTGTATTTTTGTGCATCGCAAGGTAACTACTATATCAATATATGTTTGACTTCACTTGTAAGACTGATAGCGTCAATAGAACAAATCTTATTTTTATACCTTCACACTTTTCTTCAAACTTCCACAGAGTTTCTCAGCCACACCATACTCACTTATATATGTACTAATTTTTAAAAACATTCAATCCCAAAAATATCCCCCTGATTGAACTGAACTTGAACTTGAAAAATTTTTGAATAAACATCCAATGAAGCAAGCTTAAGCTTGTTTTGGCTAAAAAATCATGCCTTATCTTCATCTAAATGACTCCAGTAGCGATAAGTCAACTGCAGCTCTAGCCCAATGCTTACATATTGAACTATATATGCTCTCCTACCGCACACTTTCTCACCCCCTCACCTCTTCAATGAGGCTCAATGCGAATCTTCTCATATAAACCACCAAAAATTTCCAAAGACTTGAATGTGCGACATCTCATACAAACTGCCAAAAATATTCAAAGACTTCAATGTGCGTCTTTTTCCGATTTTTCATACAAAAAAAGTTGCACACCCAGAACGAATATATCCCTCCTACTGCTTTGCGCTTAATTGTAACTCTTCATATTTAGACAGCGAAAGGAACGCACATAATTGAAAATGGAAGACCAGAAGGTGTCGCACGAAAATTCAATCTGAAATTCCAACTTAACTATGGGCTTCACTTATATCACAAATATGTTAAGTAATCATAAACTTAATAAAAAAGTATAAGTATATGTTACTTATGAATTATTTTGTGAGGTTTGCTGAAAAACCTCATGTTCTCATGTTCGTTTTGTCATCTAACTTTGAGCTTATTTTGATAACTACCAAATTGTAAAAGGGGTTTGTTTGTAAAAATTTTAATTGTCTGGCTTGGTAATCTACTAAATATTAATTCAAATGGGATATACAGTGAACTACAGATAAATGCAACACGAATAAATGCAAAAATCTCATAATTTCAAAGTGCTTTGAAGCCTTTTTTTTATGGGTTCTTATGAAAATATTCACGAATTAGTGCAAAGAACTCATAAGCGCACAAGGATTTGAGCAAAAAACGTGTTGCATTTATCCGTACTCTACTGTATTTTGTTTTCGGATGTGGAGTGGTATTGTTGGAGAACTTATAGTAATGTATATTTTTGTCCCAGTCTGTGTCTTAGGAGTAACATTAAAGCCACTCGTTAAAAACTCTATGATAAATTTCTATTCCTGCGAAAGATTCGTGATGAAAAGGTTGAAAAGAAAGACCGTTTTGTCTCCCTGTCGATTTTATGTCTATAAAGATTTCAATTGCAGCGCATTAACTAAATTGAGCTTTTAAGTTGTATTTTATGGGACTTTACCTGAGTAGCTCTGCTCTCAGAATTAAATGCCTTGGTTGAAATCAAATAAAGAGTAATTTTTATTTGCTCCTTCTGGTGTTTATATCAATACTTTGTTTACAATGCAACATTCATATTTCTCTAAGCATAATAGAAAGAAAAGTTCTTATTGCAAAAGTTGCATTATTATGACCATGAACTTCATCGTAGGACATTTACTGCAAATGCAAATTTAACAAAAACAAATAAATGAAGAAAACGTTATGCACAAGATTGATGTAACAATTAAACTAAGTAAAGTAAGTAAGTAAGTACCTAGTAGCAGGAGACTATAATGCAAAGCACACATTCTGGGGTTCCAGAACGTGCAATCTTAAGAATTAACAATTATACAGGCAATTGCCAATAAAAACAATTCTCTTGACTTTGTATCTCCCAGACAGCCAACTTGTGGGCCAACAGCGCAAAGTTCGACGAGTCATACTAAATATAGAACAAACAAAACTTTCTCTAATAGTGAAATTCAAAATATCGGCGCAGAAAATCGAAGATTCAGGCGCGAATGGCAACGGCCCCGTTCCCCGTTGGCCAAAAACAAGCTAAAAGAAGTAGAAAAAAACCTAAGAGCAACTTTAAATAGGGAGAAAGATTCTAAAACCCGCGACTTTGTCGAGAATCTTACGCCCATAGGCTCAACTCGTAGTTCCTCGTGGTTGGCAAGCTGCTCTATGAAGACTCCAGTACAAACCGAAACACCCGTTCGATGTCTCAACAGTGGATGAGCGCGCTCAGACGAAGAGAAGGCTATGGCTTTTGCTTTGCCCCTCAATAAAGTATTCCAACCGAATCCGAGCAATGTTGAGCATATCCTCCCAACTCTGTCCGAAAACACACGCAGTATTTGCATACAAAGCAGTTCAAGAGAAATTGCCAGTATCAGAAAAAATAAACTTGTCTGCAAAAAAACCCCAGGGCAAGATCTTCTCACTCCAAAAATGTTAAAAAAATACACCATCCGTAGCAGTACAGTTTTTATCAGTCTTGTTTATTGCAATCATTAAATTCAGCTACTTCCCAAAAGCATGGAAACGGTCGGTTATTAAAATGGTGCATAAGCCAGGAAAAAATCATAGTTAAAAATCTTAACACCAATCAGCCTCCTGCCGTGCGTCTCAAAATTATTTGAAAAGGTACCCATAGCTTAATTAACACCTTATATGCAAGAGCAGAATATTATCCCTCCACATCAATTCGGGTTTAGAAAACAGCTTGGTACTATCAAACAGGTTAATCGGATTATAAATGAAACTAAATTTGCCTATGAAAATTGGGAGTACTGCTCTAAAGTATTCCTAAATATGCAACAAGCGTTCGATAAAGTTTGGCATGACGGACTGTTATACAAAATCAGAAGATAACTTCCCTTCAATTTTCACGATATCTTTAGTCATACTTAAAACATAGAACGTTTCAAGTAAGACATAACAAATTTATAACAAAAAGCTTTGAAATAAACGCGGGAGTCCCCCAAGGGAGTGTTGTTGGGCCTTTTCTTTACCTTGTGTACACAGCAGACATTCCAAATAACGATAGAATATTGATTTCAACATTTTCTGATGACACAGCGGCACAAGGCCATAAGTGTCGCGTTTTCTCAGCTCCAAGATCACTTGAGCGAAATCCAAAGCTGGTTATCTAAATGGCGAATCAAAATAAATGAGCTTAAATGTCAACATATGTTAGTAATCTCACGCTCAATAGAAAAGTTTTTCCGGACATTATTCTTAATAACGTACGCTTCCAACAATTGGAGGAAGTCACATATCTCGTTATTCATTTGGACAAAATACTGACATGGCGTAAGCATATCGACGCCAAGAGAACCCAAATGAAGCTTAAATCCAAGAGCTTGCATTGGTTAATAAATAGCCGTTCTCCTCCAAAGCTTGAATATAAAAACCTTCTATACAACCGAGTTATAAAACCAATATGGACGTATGGTTTACAATTGTATGAAAATGCCAGCTCTTCGATTATAGAAATCCTGCAAAGAGCATAGTCTTAGATCCTAGGACTATAACAAGAGCCCCTTGGTTTGTTTCGAATGAACGAATCCATAAAGAGCTCAACGTTGAACTGGTTAAAACAGAGTGCACCAATATCAGAGAGAAATACTTCAATAAATTGCGCAGACATATAAATCCACTTGCCCGTGGATTATCGAACACATCTTACTCTTCGAGATTGAAAAGAAATGACCGACCAGCAAATATAAATATTTCTATAATAGCAGGTGCACTCCATGCACATCCATCAACTCAGCTTTCTCGGCTGATCTTCACCTCGGTGGGTGCACTCCATGCACCCTTGCAATCCACGTACATCCATCAACTCAGCATTCCTAGCTAATCGTCAACTCGGTGGGTGCACTCTATGCACTCTTGTAATCTATGCCAACCCAATTTGCTTAAAATCGTCGTTTCCGCAAACAACACCGTCAATATTACATGTCAGATTGATTATCTTTACAGTTTAAAAGGGAAAAAAAAATTTTTTAATTAGAAGGACCATGGTGAAATAATGGAGCTTGTGGAAATACAAATTGTAAAAGCATTTTTCAGTGAACTCTTAAATAAATAAATCTAAAATTGTAGCAGAAAGACTAACAAAACGGCAATTAATAAAAATTCTTAGTGAAAAGTAAAAAAAAAAAAAATATATATATATGTTACTTAAAATGGGCAAAACGGAAAGTAAAGTGCAGGCCCCAGAAAACAGTGGCCAAGTGACCAATCACTTTCTAATTCAACAAAAGGATGACGATTTTAAAACAATACTAGTTTATATAGCTGCCATTTTATCCATGAGCGTCATCTTTAAAGTGTATAAAATTTGGCACAACCAACTAAAGAAAAAGTATGTCGAAACGGAACCAATTTGAACTATTAAAATGGACTACCAAAAAGCATTTGAAACATTTTTGAAGACTTATACTAATGAAACTGAAAGTAAAACCTCTTCGGAAAGGATGGATTTATCGCGACCCACATGCATATGTTTGGGAAGCGTCACAATAAAACCGTTTCAACAACCATCAGCACCGGGAGCCAGCTACAAACATCCAACTATAAAATATCCAGCGTAATCATTTGTAAGTACATTTGTTAAGATAAGTAATATGGATTTTTTAATTATGCATTTCATCATGTACCCAAACAATAGAGTCATAAGACTGAATATAAAGATCCCAACAGCAGTTGTTAACCTTAGAGAAAATGTCCAATATTATGTTATGTGCGATAAAAAGATGAGTGACCGCTTAAAATCCAAAATTTACCGCACAGTCATCAGGCCAGTCGCTCTTTATAGTACCGAATGTCTACCAGCAACGAAAGTAGCAGAAAGAAAGGTTAGTGTTATGGAAACAAAGATGCTTCGCTGGATATCCGGACTCATTCGTCTTAATCATGTTCCAAACGTAGACATCCGTAGACGCTATGGAGTTGCGCCAATTATTGGGAAAATGCGAGAAGCAAGGCTACGCTGGTATGGACACGTTCCTGAGAGCAAATGAGGAGACTTTGGCAAAGAAAGGCTACGCACTGAAAATCCAAGGTTGCAGAAAACGGGGGCGTCCGAAACATCGCTGGAAGGACACAATAAAATGGGACATAGAAGCTGTAGGACTTACCTCGGATGATGAAACCGACAGAACAAAAGGGAGGAACTGGTCGCGTTTTGCGGACCCAGAGATAGACCGAGATAGTTAAACACGTAAAAAAAAGAAGAAGAAGAATTAAGCATAAAATATGTGAAAGTAGGAGCTAAAATGCAGTAAAAAAAGTTAAATAAGTAATTAAATAATTTTTTGGTTAATAAATAAATAAATAATAAAAATAAAAAAACCAAAAAAAGAAAAATCTTAAAATTGCAAAAGATACATCATTGAATTTTCTTTTCTGTCCGAATAATTATGTCTGGAAGTGTTGTAAATGTCGTGGATAGCTTTTAGTAGTAAAATTTAGGAAATTAGAGGTGATTTCAATATATCAATTAAATGCGTAAATAAATCTAAAACACCAACAAAGGCTACGTGCAACAAACATTTGAAAAATCTCATTCAACAACATAACCTTCTAATATCCCTCTACAAGAAATATTCTGAATCCCTTCACCAAAGCGTTAAGTATATGTTAATAAAATATTCCTTAAACTCAAAAATTGAGTTTCAGAGATTTTGCAAAGACTTGCTTATGCAGAAAGACCAGATCAGTCTTGTCATACTTACTTCAAACTTCGTCAGGACACACCAGACAGACACAGTTTTGACACTAAAATAGATAGAAATCTATGAGTTATTTTTCAGCACATCCATAGATATCAAAATTAATCAAACAATAACAGAATTCTTAAATAACGCTGCCAAAATATTACCAGAATTTGATGGTCAGGCAGAGAAACTTCATAGCTTTCTAGAGGCTCTGCAGCTCGTGGACCAAATGAAGGAAAGCCGAATCAGTTGCAGTAGCATTAAGTAAGTCTTAGTTAAAGGGCATAATACATAATCTAATTAGTGGTGAGTCTACTATCACAGGAATAATCAGAAAATTGAAAATCTCCGAAAAATGTCAATCATCTGAAATGCTATAAGCCAAACTATTAGACGTAAAGCAAATCAAAAGCAGAAATGAAGTAGTAAAAGAAATAGAAAAAATTTCCAATCTTCTGCAAACGGCATACATCTCAGAGGGAATTCCTCCAGAGGCCGCAGGCGGGTTGGCTACAAAAACCGCTGTTGAATCATTGATAAAAAACACAACAAGCGAGAGAACTAGATTTTTAATGGAATAAGGTACTTTCACGACTGCAGGAGACGAAGTCACAAAATTTGTGACTACCTCAGACAGAAACACCACAGCTAATATTAATTGTTAACCACTAAGTCACATCGTGGATCTTTTTAATGAGGTCGTGGAAGATATAACAGTAATAAAAGATATAACCAGAACAATAAATTTCGTGGCAGAGGCTCTAATAATAACACTTACAATCAAAACTACAACAAAAGCCACCGTGGTAGACCTCAATATAATCGCAACAATTATAGCACTAATTATAACAACAATTATAACAAAAATGGTAACAGACCGTACAACGCTCGACCATATGAAAGTAATTAATCGGGTCAGGGAAACTTGCAGTTTACCCTGAACAGTACAGGGGAACAACAACACTTAATTATTATTTTAACTCATTAACGGCGGATGGCTATTTAAAAACCCATAAATTAAGCCATTAAAAAAATCTAGCTTGAGGTAGGTGAAAGGTATCCTAAATTGGTTTTAATGTGTAGGTAGAGGAGAGATCAGACTACTTTAAAATTATTTTGGGGTCATATAGAGTCACGGTTAGAGGGGTTGTTCACGAGTCAAATTGGCAATGTTCAGAAATTTTTAAAACAATCGAAATTTTTTCTGGAATAACCCTCATTAATCCCTTTTTACACACACCAACAATTGACCGATTTCTTTTTTACGATTTTTCATCTAATCGGAACGAATAAGTGTTTTTATTGACACCCTTTGCAAAAAAAATAATTCATTTAGAACCCTTTAACAGCGAAGTGGGTAGAAAAATACTCATATCCTGCAGCCTCAGGGGTGGCAGGGAAAAAAATTTTTTTTGTCAATATAAACACCATAAGTAATGTCTGTCTGAAGTTTTGTAAAAATCGGACAACGGAATCTAGGGTCAGTCGTTAATGAGCTAATAGCTATATAACTTTTGATACCGACTTGTTACGTGGCTAGTCGCATGAAACTGAAAAGGGAAATGGAAAAAAGAAAGGAGACATTAGCACAGAAAACATTTTTTATTAATTACTATAGTTCAGTAAAATAAAAAAAATAAATATATATATATACAAAATAAAAGAAAAAAAAAATGCCACGGAATTCAATGCCAAAAACATAAACCGACCCATAAAAAATAAAAAAAAAAAAAAAAGGACCAAAATATGCAATATCTGATTCGTTTCAGCATGTTAAGGACCAAGCTCTTTACAGATAGATTAGCAATCTTAGCCCAGAATTTCCGCGAATCAGTAGCCATTTTAAATGGGCTACAACGCCGCGCGCTGACCTTACCAAGCGATTTAATCGTATGGCAAGACCCACGGACCAAGCGTATAATACTTCGGCCCATGCAGCAGACCTACACAACCGATCCAAAACTCATCGACACATACCTAGAGCCTGCACAGGCCAACCATGCCCCCATTCCGGCAGTAGTCACGCCAGTGACACAAATGGACGCATCCGAACCACCACCATCAGCATCCGAACCACCACCATCGGTACCAGATCCGTCACCTTCGCCAGCAGAAGCAGACGAAGATTGTCGTGAGTTTAGACGGCCTTGACCATGAACTATGGGAAAACGACTGGGGAGGCTATGGAGCACGAATAGCTGAAAGCAACATAAATGTAAAAAAAACTATAGATATATATGCGAAGAAATATGTCATACCGGAAGCAGAGTTACAGGAGAGGATTCCACGGATATTTGTCGAAGTGGTAGAACTAACTAAACGCCAACATTCCAACAAGCGCCTTAAAGTGATAAAACAGTTTAATGAAAAATATTACCAAATTAATATCTACCGCGACGACACTTACAACATAGCCCTCCGAGAAGCACCAAAAAGAGAGCCATCTCCACGTCTCGAGCCACACCGCAAGCACCAAAACGCCGAAAACTCTGCAAAAATTGTAAATGTGAAATAAAATGAATATATAAATATATGAACATTTGTACAAAAAAAAAAAAAAAAAAAAAAAAGGGGGACGAAAAAAAAAAACAACAAATAATGAATTAAAGTAGATCTAAAATGAATTAAAATAGAACTAGAATGAATAGAAGTGGAACTGGAATGCATTGAAGTGGATCTAAAATGAATTAAAATAGAACTAAGATGAATTAAAATAGAATTAAATTGTTTTTATAATCCCAAAAGGAACACAATCCATGAGCGGTATGCATAAATTATAAATTTGAATTCACTAGAGATTGCTCATGCATTGTAACCCTTGGTAGAACTAGCCTTAAGATCTAATACTTAGCTTTATGTCTCATTCATGCAAACACATGCTAAACAGCAAAGACTGGCGGCAGCTGGCACCCCATTCCTTTGTTTTTTTGTCCCATCTGCGGTTGAGATAGGTTATAGTTACACTCAATTGCAAATTAAAAACACGAAACTTCTTAGATCTTTTTCTTACCCCGCACGTAAAAAAAAAACAATTAGACAATATTTGTTTACACTTTCCCCAATTACAACTGTCAAAATCCGGAATGACAGATCCATAATGAGAGAGCCAATGAAGAAGGGAGATAAATACCGGGCAAAGGGACAAATATATATGCGACACTGGAAGGGCACCCAGGGTTGCAATTGATCCGCGAAAATTGGAATGTGTGAGAAAACTTAAAACTACCAATCAAATAGAAAGGGCAGGAAACGGAAAAATTGTTATTGGATCCCTGTCTCCAAGCAAGTTGTTAGTGGATAAGACAGGATATATAAGCCGGAACACGAGCTCAGCACAGTCAGTTTTTGGTTGCGAGTTTAACTCCAAACATCCAGCTGGTTTAACCTCTAAAGAATTTAATTCTTTATCTTGAAAATGTGATTTAATCGACCTTTACAGCTACAAAAAGGTAATGAATTCATAGGGAATTTTCTTTTCGTTTTCTTTTTTATTTAAAACAAACATAAATAAATAAAATAAATGCTTTTAATAGAGATTTTTCGTGTTCAGCAATGTCTCCAATCCGACCATGGCACCTTTTTCTCGTAGATAATTTTTTTTTGGCAACCCTGATTCAAAATTAAGGATCAATAAATAATAAAGAAAAAAAAAGAAAAAAAGAAGGAAGCGGAAACCAAGGTAACTTATAAGGAGGTAAGACTCCCAGTTTTTCCTTTTCCACTTTTCATTTCCTTTTCTTTTATTTTTAAAATTTTTTTCTTGTTTGTTCTCTTCCTCGTGAATCCTCTCCTCGCTTTAAAAATACTTTCATTAGGTAAATAGTTTTTGATCTGCCCGCTAAAACCATTAAATAGTTTTTGATCTTCCCGCTAGAACCATTAAATAGTTTTTGATCTTCCCGCCAGAACCGCGAAATAACTGCTCCAGTTTACTCGGGTCTATTTTTTTGTTTCTCTCTCGTAAAGAAATAAGTGCAATTACATGTATGATCGCTGTAAAACAAAACAAAGAAACAAAAAAAATCACAAATATATATATATATTTATATATAGTAAAAAATAATTTTTCTTAATAAAAGCTAAAGAATATGTACAAAATTTAAATTAATGGTTTTTATACCCTGAAAATGAACTAGGAAATAATGTGGTAGGTGCTAAATACTGGTTTTCCGATAGGGATTAAGGGTGTCTCATAGACGGACATGGACAGACAAACGACCTACTGATTAACGGACGCAAATTACGAAATAAGTGGAGTACGCTCAAAATTTAAAGTGGAGCATGGCGTACTCACAGGACTGGGTACCGCAGTTATGTACCCAGAGGGTGGGCTGCTCCTGACTCCGGACCGTGAAATTAGGAGGAGTGTTAGATGGGTGGGACTTTTCTAAGAAGGATTGCAGAATGAATGGACGAACGAATGAGGATGGTGTGGGAGTGCGCTTGATGGATGATCTAACGCATGTGGTTATTCCATGAGGATTAGGGTGTGCATGTGTTAGTGGGCAGTGTAGGTTTTTGTACATCCCTACTCTGCTCTCTCTGTTGCTATTTCTTTCTTTCAAATTAAATTCCTTTCCCTCACACTATCCCACAATTCTTTTGTTTTTCTCTCTTCTCCTCTTCTTCTTCTTAGTTTTTTTCTTCTTTTTTTCTTCCTTCTCTTTTCTGAACCCTTTTCATAACGGCACAATAAAATTTTGTTTAACTGACTGGGGAAGTAATGCGGATGGCAAAGACCCACGACGACGGTGAGCTAGTTAGGGCCGAAAGCCACTGTGCCGAACCGTCAAATGCAAAAACTTAAATTACCAGCCCAGAAGGTTACATACTTCACTAAATTTCCAATAACACTTTTCATAGACACAGGAGCGGACATCTCACTCATAAAAAATAACAGCTTATCAAATAACAATATTTTACTTCCAAATAACATTTGCAAAATTAAGGGAAAAGGAGAAGGTTCACTTCAAATAATAGGTTCAATTTCAGGGCATCTATGCAAAAATGATTACAAATTTCAACACATATTTCAAGTAGTGGAAGAAAGTTTTCCCATACCGTGCGATGGAATTTTAGGCCTTGACTTTATTACTAAGTATAACTGCATATTGGATTATTCACAAGGAAATAATCATTTCCAAATAAAAATGCAAAACAATAACGCCTCAATACCTATGGAGTCTTCTATTTCAAACAATTCCATATCCCTACCGGCAAGAGCAGAGGTATTCCGAAAATTGGATGCAACAAATTCGAACGGGGGCCTATTTGGATACGTCCGTCTCCAGTTGTACATATCATACTGTATATAAGTTATTTTCCTTTTCTGAATGTAGAATACTTGCTTCCCCGTGTGGAACGGACCTTTTTTATTTTTTCTTGCTGACCCGTGTGGAACGGACCTTTTTTGTTTTAGTACTAAGAAGAATTTCATTTGAGCCACCCTGTCCGGAATAGAGCAGTGGTGCTCTCACTCACACATTTTGCTCCATATGGGCATCTGTGCTTTTGTTTTGTAAGCTACATATATATATAAGCAAATACTTTTTTTTTCTTTCCTATCATCTAAGTAACGGGCATTCTTTAAAAGCACCACACAGTGATCGGTAGTTAACGCGGAGTATTAAGAAAAGAAACCCGAATACCCTTTTATTTTGTATAAAATCCCCTTTTTCTGTCGGAATTTATTTTGAATAAACTGTATATAGATATTGAATAAAGTGTAAATTTCTAATTCGAGTGTACGTATATACAGTCAGAACTGTATATCGTTTATGGAAGATCGCAGTCATAAGAGAACGATTGAAACCGCATTCAAACGCCATTCGCATACATTTTGCAAATTAGGAAAACGAATATCCAACTTCTCCCAGTGCTCCCCTTCAACGCCCCATATTTGAAACACGTCCTCAGCGTGTTCATAGTCCTTCGGCTCCTGGAACGCAGCACAAGTATAAGTATGAGCGCCAAATTTACTCCACACAGTCGGTGAGTGCATTTTTCAACATAACCCTATTTTGTAAAATACAATTTATGTTACCCTTCATGTTTTACTCATAACCCTTCGACAATCATAAAAACCATAACCTCACTTTACAAATAGTTCATAACCCTTTTTGCGGAAACACGTTGTTTGATGTTCGTGTAATTATCTGAAATAGATAGCATTATAAAAAGACAATTGCCGGTCAAGTACAAAACTTAACGAAACCGTTCGGCGCGACATAAAGGTCAAAAGAACACAAGCACTCACACACAACTCTCAGCTTCGACTTTTGATTTCTTAGCCCTTTAAAAAAAATTTTTTTTTCTCTTGTTGTTCCCTACGCTTTGCACATTGTTCACCGTTCGACTTTTATTGCCCTTCACAACTGTATTTGGCGCGAAGTGAAATTATACATATTTACACACACACTTGAATTAGAAACATTTGATCGGATTTATTTAATTTTCGTTTTCAAATAAAAAACTAAACAAGTAAAAAATTAAAATTAAAATATGACAGAACTTAATATGTTCATTTTTTTCTCAGACGGTATTATTATTTTTTGCGATATTTTCGAAAAAGTACCCGTTGAAGATCATACTGAATTTATAATTGACTCGAGACTCGATGATTTTACCCGAAGATAGGAAAAGTTAGTTGGCGCATTTGAAACCCTTATGTTCTTAAATGAAGAAGAAAATAAAGAAATTAAAGAACATAAGACTTTAGCTCGCGAAAAGTTTGATCGTTGTACCCAAACTTATCATAACTTTAAGGCAAAAATGTTCGAAATGCTTGAAGTAGTAAAATCAAAATCGTATCCTGCACCCCAAAGAGTAAGATCCAATATCGTAGAAAATTCTGAATCCAGAACGGAACAATTTTCTGCGTTTAGTGGCTTATCAGTACCCCCTTGCGATACACAGATTTTCAAGGGATCATATGAGGAGTGGCCTGCTTTCAGGGATATTTTCACATCAGTTTTCATAAATAACCCGAGGTTAACACCGGTACAGAAATTGTATTATTTGCGCCAAAAAACTAAAGAAAAGGCAGCCAACATAGTTAAACATTACCCGTTATGCGACGCGAATTTCGATATAGCTTGGGAAGCTTTGCTCAATTGAAAACTCTTTTAAACTTAGACTCAATCCAAAAAGAAGACGCGGAATCAATTCAAAAAATTCAAGTAACAATAAGCGACTGTCTTGCGATCCTTGAAGCTCAGGGCATTTCCACTGAAAATTGGGATCCAATCTTTATTTTTGAGTGTTGTTCTAAACTTCCACCCCAAACCCTTTCATCTTGGGAACAGTCAGCACAATTATTGAAAGATCGCCCCTCATGGAAAGATTTAGAAAAATTCCTCATTTCAAGATATGAAGTTTTGGAACGAGTCAACAACTTTAAATGTCCAGCCCGTATTTCTCAAACTGCCCCAAGTCCGACAAACCAAGCAACTCCAAAACTCCACCAAATAATAATTCCCAAAACAAACCTTCGACAAAATCCTTTGCATTCCACTCAGATGGAACAAAATTAAAAGAACCAACATGCAAAACATGTCAAAAGGATCACTCCATTCGACACTGCCCTAAATTCATCAATTTATCAATTGCTGAAAGAGTAAAACATGTATAAGCTCAAATTTGCTCAAATTGTTTAGCAGTTTCGCATACGAATGCAAATTGCAAAAGAACTTTTACTTGCCTCTACTGTAAAAAAGCTCATAACACTATGCTCCATTTCGATCGCTCTAAAAGCAATGATCAAAAAACACCCAATCAAAATTCTCCAAACCAAACATCTGCTTTTCATAACGAAATTCAGGACCCAGACTCAAGTAGAATGACCCCCCCTTCAGAAAGTTCTAATGACAATATTAATACCATGTTCACCTCCGAAAATGATAACATCGTTTTACCAACAGCCTTAGTTACAATTAGACACGAAGGAGAACACTTCACACTCAGAGCTCTTATCGACCAAGGCTCACAGAGATCATACCTGACTGAAAAGGTACAACAACGCTTACGCATTCCAATAAAACCCTTCAAAGCTTCCGTTTCAGTTATGGGCGGAAAAACTGTCACAAAAGCAACGAAAGCATGCATCATCACTCTGGTTTCTAAACTTCAACAATTTGAAACTCAATTGGAAACAATAATCCTTCCTAAGCTCACAAATTTATTGCCTTCGTACCCGATAGCCAAACCCAATTTACGTCTTTTACAAGATTTGAAACTTGCGGACCCTAATTTCAACAAACCAGCGCAAACAGACATGCTAATCGGCAGTGACGTCATACCTAAAATTCTGCTAGACGGCATAATCAAAGATGAAAGTGGAAATCTTTTGGCCCAAAAATCCGTATTCGGCTGGTTATTCAGTGGAGTAATGCAAACGCAAACTTCATGTTTCAGCGAAATCATTGAAGAATCCGAAGCAAATGAACTCAGCACGCAACTCAAACGATTCTGGGAAGTTGAAGACATTTTCGTACCACAACCCCTAACAGAAGATAAGATATTTTGTGAAAATTTGTTCGCAAACACGACTCGCAGACGTGGAGATGGACGCTGTGTCGTTAAATTACCTTTCAAACAAAATTTTCCAGATAATATTTTGTTAGGACCCTCTCGTTTCATCGCCTCAAAGCAATTCGAACGAAATGAAAAATCCCTTCTCAAAAATGAATCGCTTAGAGTAATTTATCAAGAAGTCCTAAACGAATACAGCACACTAGGCCAAATGGAACCGTGCAATAAGCCCAAAAAATGTAAAGACGGAAAATGCGATTCTTTTTACCTACCCCATCATGCGGTGTTTAAACCCGGTAGCACATCAACCAAAGTAAGAGTGGTGTTTAATGCCTCAAGAAAATCGCAAAATGGTATTTCGCTAAATGGTGTTTTGCATATTGGTCCAACTCTTCAAAACGATTTGATGAACATTCTGATTAAATGGCGAAAACACAAATTCATGTTCAATGGTGACATTGAAAAAATGTATCGCCAGATAATAGTCGACGAACGAGATATGCCATATCCAAAAATTTTGTTTCGCGTTAGCCCTGAACATCCTATAACCGACTTTTGCTTAAACACCGTAACGTTCGGAGCTAACTGCGCCCCTTTTCTCGCAATCCGAACCCTACAGCAGCTGGCCAACGATTCAGAAAGTATTTTTCCAGAAGCTGCAAAAATCCTAATTGAAGACACGTATGTCGACGATATTTTATCTGGCAGTAAAGACTTAGAATCAGCGAAAATGGCCCTTAATCAATTGATCAACGTCTTGAACTCAGCAGGCTTTCCCTTAAAAAAGATAACAGCCAATCACCCGTCTCTTATAGAATCTGTGGAGCCCCAAGATCGTTTAGTTGAAGATTTTCTGAAACTCGAAGACACAAGCACAACAAAAACATTGGGCATCCAATGGAATGCATCTAGCGACACATTTTTATATACAATCAAGCCAATGACGTCATCATGTTCAGCAACGAAACGTCAAATTGTCTCTATTAGCGCTAGGCTATTTGACCCGGCAGGTTGGCTAGCTCCAGTGACGGTGCTAGCGAAGATGCTTATACAGCAATTATGGCTTGAAGGAGACGATTGGGGCACTTGCGTCAAACCGTTATCGCTGCTAAAATGGAACAATTTTATGACGAATTTACCCGACATCAAAACAATTCACATACCGCGATGGATCAATAATCAACCCAAAAATTACACTGAGCTACACGGATTTTGTGACGCCTCTGACAAGGCCTACTGTGCAGTCATTTACGTCCGCTCACAAACATCCGACCGCCAAATTCATTCAAATTTATTAGTTGCTAAAACAAAAGTAGCGCCCCTTCATACCTTAAGCTTGCCGACGTTAGAACTTTGTGCCGCAGTACTCTTATCAAAATTAGCTAAATCAGTAACAGAAAAAATAAATATTCCATTTTCTAAATTGTTCTTTTGGTCCGATTCATTAATAGTACTCTCATGGCTACAAAAACCGCCACATCACTGGAAAACATTTGTCGCCAACCGAATTTCGCAAATTATTTCGAACGTTGAGATTGCAACATGGAAGCACGTACCAACAACCCAAAATCCAGCTGATATGGGAACCCGAGGACAGACGCCAAGTGAACTGAGTTGCAATCGTTTGTGGTGGGAGGGACCGCACTGGCTAAAAGAATCAACGGAATATTGGCAGAACAAATCAAGTGATACACCGTCAGAGCCACCCGAAAAACGAAAACTCGAGACGTTTCACTGTGTGATCGCAGAGGAAGATTTTCTAGCTCGATATTCATCATATCCTCGAGCTTTACGTGTCACAGCCTATCTGTTACGCTTCATCCATCGATGTAAACCGCCCCGGCAAATCAAACCGGACAAACCACAACTCGATCAGCTGTCACGAGCAGGATTATCGCACAGTGAAATGGCTGGCGCCAAGATTCATTTGATTAGACTCGTGCAACGTCACCACTATCCAGAAGAATATCACTCTTCAGCAGAAAAACACCATTTCTCGAAAAAGTTCGCTTCTCCCTCTCAATCCCTTTTTGGATGCAAACCAAATTATGAGAGTAAATGGAAGATTAGCATATGCCTCACTTAGCTATAACGAACGACATCCAATTATACTGCCTGATAAATCTAAACTAACCTCATAACTTATTAAATTCACTCATATAACTCTTTTTCACGCAGAACATTTATTGATGCTGAAGATGTTTCGGCAGGAATTCTTCATACCACACCTGAAAAACAAGGTCAAGGCTTGCATCCATCAGTGCAATAGTTGTACGCTGCACAAACGTTAAACACACACGCAAATCATGGCATCGCTACCGAAAGATCGAGTTGAATTCTCGCCCCCATTCACGGTGACTGGCATCGACTTCGCCGGCCCATTCATGCTGAAGACTGCCACCACCAGAAACGCTCCATTCATCAAGGGATATGCGTGCATGTTTGTCTGCTTTGCTACCAAGGCAATAGATTTAGAAGCATGCTCTGACTTATCTACGGAAGCATTCTGCGCAGCATTTACCCGATTTGTCGCGCGCCGAGGCTTCCCTGCCAAAATCTTCTCCGACAATGGCAGAAATTTTTGTCGGCGCAAGCAGACTCCTACAAAAAGACTACAACGCCTTCATACGAGCAGCCGCTGGCTCCATCAACCAACAATACCCAACTTCAGCGCTCGAATGGCATTTCATAACCCCCAGTGCACCACACATGGGTGGAATATGGGAATCTGCAGTCAAGAGTTTTAAAATGCATTTTCAAAAAACAACCGGATCGCATAAATTTAATTTTGAAGAGTTTGCTACCTCATTGACTCGAATTGAAGCTGTATTAAATTCACGACCGCTTTCACCCATGAGTCAGGACCCGAACGATTTGCTTCCACTCACACCTGGACATTTTCTAGGCGGAACACCCATGATGGCACTACCCGAACCGCCGAGAGAAAGCATTTCTCGAATAAATCGATGGGAAAAACTCAAAGCACTACATCATCAATTTGCTCACCGCTGGATAAACGAGTATTTATGCGAGTTCCATTAGCCACAGCGGTGGCGCACTACGCAACCCGATGTCAAAGTAAACGACTTGGTCGTTGTCCAGGAGGATAATTTGCCACCGTGTGAATGGCGACTCGGACGAATCGTCTCCGTTCATCCCGGCAAGGATGGGAAAATACGCTCTGTCGATATTCGCACCAGCGCTGGTATCCTCTCGCGACCCATTGTAAAGATAGTGATATTGCATCCCGAAACTTCTTCACCATCATCTAACCCATTCGTGAATTCTCATCTTGTCCCATCCCACTAACTACTCATAAATAAACCCCATACACATCCACAATTCATGGCCCAAGCTATATCGAAATCTGATGTCGCATGTTTAATGTTTGTTCTTATCTTTACAGACTTCATCGATGTCCTTTGTGTGGTCTCATCCATGGTCTGCGGGCATGTGGGCGGTTCCGCGCCTTATCTGTCGTCGCACGCTGGAGCTGTGTACGACGAATCAACTACTGTGCAAATTGTTTGACATGCTCCCACCAGGTGCCCGAATGCACTTCTCTCGATCGGTGCCATCGTTGTGGAAAGGATCATCATACGATGCTCTACCCCTGCTTGTCCGGTGTTAGTATCCAACAATCGCCGCCACGTAGTAATCATGGCCGTAAGCTAAATATCGTATCATCCGACACCTCTATGCGGAATTCGCCACCACGTAGCAGTATGCCTCATCTGACATCGTACAAGTATAACTTCCCCATATTGTCATCACCAAGCCACCGCAGTTCCTCTGAACGTAGTCCCTCGATCTGCTCCACCAACGACTCTAGCAAGGAACCTTCTGCCCGTTCCAATGAAGCCAACGAAACTCCAGCCGAGTTAGTCGAACAGGCACTCCAGTTGCTACAGGTTGCGGATCGCTCTTCGATAAATCAAGATCCTGCAAGGCGGGGAGTATGGATACGTCCGTCTCCAGTTGTACAAATCATACTGTATATAAGTTATTTTGCTTTTCTGAATGTAGAATACATACTTGCTTCCCCGTGTGGAACGGACCTTTTTTCTTTTTTCTTGCTGACCCGTGTGGAACGGACCTTTTTTGTTTTAGTACTAAGAAGAATTTCATTTGAGCCACCCTGTCCGGAATAGAGCAGTGGTGCTCTCACTCACACATTTTGCTCCATATGGGCATCTGTGCTTTTGTTTTGTAAGCTACATATATATATAAGCGAATACTTTTTTTTCTTTCCTATCATCTAAGTAACGGGCATTATTTAAAAGCACCACACAGTGATCGGTAGTAAACGCGGAGTATTAAGAAAAGAAACCCGATTACCCTTTTATTTTGTGTAAAATCCCCTTTTTCTGTCGGAATTTATTTCGAATAAACTGTATATAGACATTGAATAAAGTGTAAATTTCTAATTCGAGTGTACGTATATACAGTCAGAACTGTATATCGTTTATGGAAGATCGCAGTCATAAGAGAACGAGTGAAACCGCATTCAAACGCCATTCGCATACATTTTGCAAAGAACGAAAACGAATATCCAACTTCTCCCAGTGCTCCCCTTCAACGCCCCATATTTGAAACACGTCCTCAGCGTGTTCACTATTTGTCCCAGCAAAAGAGGTAGAAACTGGACTTTTCGTAGCGAACTCAATCCTTTTTAAATCACATCGCTACATTAAAATAGTTAACACAACTAACAAAAATTAAATTTTACAAAATAAAACCATATCAGTAGAAAAATTAGACGACTATAACATCATTGACCCTAAAGAAATTCCTTATAATAAAATGATACAAGAAATAAATAAATTTAAGATAAATTAAAACAAAATTGTCCACAATTCAGTCACGAGAAACTGACATCTCTGTGTCTCGCATACATAAAAAATTTTAGGATTCGAGACACTCAAAGAGAGCAAACAAACAGACAATTTGAAAAATTAAAAATAAATATAATATAAATTGTCCAACCTTAGATTTCTGAATATAATAGTTCTTTGCTTTTGGTTCCTAAGTAATCATTAGCAGGAGAAAAAGCGAAAAAGTTGATATTGGTTGTTTACTATAGACAAATGAATAAAAAATTGATGGTGGATAAATTTCTACTACCTACAATAGATGACATCATGGATCAATTGCGAAGAGCAAAATATTTTTCATGTCTAGACTTCAATCAGGATTTCATCAAATATAACTTTCAGAATAATCTAGAGATATCACATCATTTTCTACAAACCATGGCTTATTTAGATTTAAACGATTACCATTCGGCCTGAGAGTGACACCAAATTCCTTTCAAAGAATCATGACGTTAGCATTTGCAGGATTAAAACCAGATCAGGCCTTCGTATACATGGATGACTAATTGTAGTAGGGTGCTCAGAGAAACATATGATACAAAATCGCAAACATGTTTTTCAAACATGCCAAAATCTTTATATAAATAAACTAAGGCAAATCCTTTCAGTACTATTTTCTTCTTTGTTTGTCAACCGATTTTGATAAATTTTTTTAATTGAAAGGTATGAGTGACGAGCAGTGCACAAACCATTTTTTACTGTGTATACCTGTGTTAGGAAACAGGGTGCAAAGCGCTCAGACTGAGTCAAGCGTATAAACGCGCCCTTATTCCTAACTTCAAATACAGGTTGCAAAGCGCTCAGACTGAGTCTAGCGTATAATCGCACCTATATTTCTTTTTGCCAAGATACAGGGTACCAAGCGCTCAGACAGTGCCGATCGTATAAAAGTCCCTATAGTATCCCTTTATATAAATGAGCAAACAAAGGATTAAAGTTTATCCTTTAATTTTATTGAACAAAATCCTTCCTTTGGCACAAGTTTACACTTTAAATTTAATCTCTAGTCGCCGTGGCCTCTGGGTGGGTACGCACGTTAGAGTTGAGACATCAAAACCAGTCTGCCCGTCCCGTGGACGATGCTCCGTTTTTATAGCGAAAAAGTGCTGATCGTGCATTTCGCAGATCCGTGATCTTTGTTCACTTTTCCAAATTCCTCCTTGCATGGCCTTCAATGTATCGCTTGTGTTGTCCCGTTGTTTTTGTCCCATTACTTATGCTGTCGTCGTTCTTGCCCTGGATCTGCTTCGAACACGTGCAATCCTCTGCACCCAGCTTCCTTAGTTGCTGCAACATTTTATTATTTGCAAGCCCATGCCTTTCCTCATGTCATTTGCCCGTCTGCGTCTATCGTCATCGTCGCTCCGCAACCTTTCAGCTCTCGTTCATTTGTTTATTTGTTTTGGATATTATCGCCGCCCAAGTGTCGGCTTCATGTTTCAGTCACTTGCCTTCTTGCTTTGGTGATCGCGGCTGGGGTCTTTTGCATAGCGGTTGTAGCTATGCATTCATTCATGAAGAGAAGAACAGAAAGTTGGGATAGGGAATGTTTGTGCGGTTGTGACTCACTACATCCCTCCCCTCTTTGGAGAAAATCGCTATCCTAGCGATGTTTAGGCCGGACAAATCTGTTGGTATTGTGTCAATAGTGTTGTTTATCGCAATTGTTGTTGTTAGTTTAAAATTTCTTCTAATGTTTTTTATTTTGTTGTTTATTCCAAGACGAAACAATGTGTCGAAATCATGTTCCCGTTTTTGTTTGGCTTTTATAAAAATTTATTTATTTTTTTTTTTTTTCTTTGCTGGTGCAAGTGATTTGGCATTGAACTTGAAGACATAGACGACCAACGTTAGAAAGTTTGCTTCTGGATGTTTATTTTGTTTTGGGATGCAATTTTGGCTCCCCACTCTCCCCTTCTTAATAATGATGTGTGTTTTTGTTGATAGTGTTCACTTTTTGGTCATTTTGATCTAGGGCAGCTTTGATGTTATAGTGTGGTAGATTTATTGCTGATGATGTGTTGGAGTGGTGGCCACGGCGCTTACAATTTATTTCAATTACATAGATTATATTTCTTAAACAAAAACCTTCATTTGGTTTGGCTTAGTCTAAAAAACTCTTATTACTATAATATTATTATTAATATATTATAATATATAAGTTTTTAATTGTAGACAAATTAATATTTCGACTAGGCTTAGTTTTACAAAAAGATTGTAATTTATTAATTTTGTGGTATTAAGATTTCTCTTTTTCTTTCCCTATTTTTAATTTTTTTATATTTTTTCTATTTTTTATTTTTTTTTTAATTCGACTTGGCTTAGTTCCACAATAAGAATGAAATTGACATTAGTATTATTTAAAATGCCTTTTTCATGGTGTACATATATATTTTTTATTTTAAATGCCTCTGTTGAAACGTTAGATACATTGGTTTTTTATTTTTAATTCTAAATAAGTTTTTAACATGCAAAAAAAAATTTAAATACTTGAGAGAAATATTTTAAACGTTATTAATTCTAGTTCCAGGGTTTAGTAATACCTTTTGAAACACATCTTTTTTCTCTCCATACATATATATTTAATGCTAAATTCTCAATTTAAGTTGCTTATTGTTCAAGATTTTCGTGGGAAAATTTTCACTCTTAATAATATAATGAATTTTAAAGTTGATCTTATAATATAATTTTTATGCTGCGTTAATACTTTGTCAACGGTAATTGTTTTTAAAACTAAATGCAATGCAAGCAAAAAAGTCGTTTTATTTTTCTTTCTTAACTTATGAGGTCGTGCCTTTAAAACAACAAGCAGCAAAATCCTGGTTAATATTTATTTTAAATTTATTATTCCTGCTTACCTCTTAAATGAAAGTTCGATTGTTTAAATTTACCTTTTTCTATACAGGTTGTCTCCCTTTTTTCCTTGATTTCATGTGTTTTAATATTTTCGTTAAATTTTCTCGTTCAATTTTTGATAATTTGTTTATTTGTATCGCTTTCCCCCCCCATTGTTTCAATAAATTCTCCAGAAAAAGTCGAGTTATTTTTAAAGTGTTTTTTTGAAATTTTTTCTGAATTTGGGTTATATTCCTTTTTCTCCCTTGTAGTTAAAAAAAATTAATGAACAAATTGAATCACAAACAAACCGCAATCTATTGAATTTTGTTGCTGTGGGCATTTGGGGTATACCCATTTTAATTTGTCGTCTATATTTAGGTGATGAATATCTTTTAACCAACATCCAATGATACCCTTCGTATATTGGGAAAATTAAGGTTTTAATATTATTAATATCAATTCCTTTTGTCAAAGAATGTATTCGAAATTCAGAAATACTACCATTGTCAGTTAATCTAGCTAATTTGATCCCTGTGTAAGTGAATGCAATAAATATGTGTATACTTTTTTCCGATCCATGTGTAATTTAAATCCAATTTAAGAAAACATCTATATGAATGTCATTGAACCAATTATTCTCAATCAAAGAAATATATTCCCGATTTTGTATTAGGGTGTTTCGATCTCCCATTCTGTACGAGCATGCTTAAGAAAAATTCATTGTATACAAAGGTTTTTTTTTTTTTTTTTCATTTTTCTTACTTCGCCTGTGGCTTGATGACTTTTCCGTTCTCCTTCTGTTCTGCTACAAAAGAAACAAAGATTGAGAATTATTCTCACCGCATTCCTTCTGTTAGACATTGTTAAATATGCAAAGTGACATTTGATCATTTTTATAGCTCAATTTTGTTTAGATCGCCAAATTGATGCCTCAGTATGCAAGATGCTGCACCATACGAGGGGTTGTTCAAAAAGATACTGAATTTGGTTATTCCTCTTCCCGATATTTTTGACGGACTGCTCTAAAACCAGAATCTTCCTGTTTTTCGAGTGCCAGGTCCTGGTTTATTTCTACCTTAACTGATTTTCTTTTCATTATTATATAGAATGTTATGACGCTTCCAATAATTAAAAGGAAAAGCGTGCCGCTTATTCCATATGTGATGGAAAAATTTGTCTTCCATTATGGATCTTGCATTGAAAAACTTTTCATTGCCAATCTCTATACTGCAATTTGAGAAGGAGATAAGAGCGTTCCTTTCTATTGTTAAATTCCTTCTATCGCAGGTCTGATACAACTTTAGCCCCCTTGCGTTTTTCACAATTATTGTCCCCTCATCCACGTAATGAATGAAGGTCCTATTGTTAAAAATGAAATTACATTTGTGTTGGACAGCACAGTGGCGGCTTCGTTTCAGTTCTTTCAAAATTGAGTTGTCCTGGTAAGAAAAAATTGTGTTATTAATTGATGTTATTATTTCGTCGTCCGCCATTATTTCGAAAAAATCTTTATTTAGGACTGCTGTAATCCGCATGATCTCTCCTTTTATCATTGTTTTAAGTGCTTTATAGACAATTATTATGGAATTATCTGTATGAGACAATATTCCTACTCTTACAAATTTTAATCTGAGGAAGTCGATTTTGAATTTTTCGATCTCCTCTGTGGTAAGGATGCTGGGGTGAATTTATCCATTTTTTGCTGCTGCAATACTGTTTTGTATCAAACATATTTTATCTTCAATACTTTTGAGTTAAAACATTTGGTCACTGAACAGGAGGTGTTTTGAAAGCGCTATATTTCGATTATCTAAGGTTTCAAAAAACTGTCTATCTTGTTTTATTGCTTTTCTTATAACTCCCAGGGTTTCATTAAAATGGTTATTTATTACGATTTGTTTATTAAGGCCCTCTATGGCGTTATGACTATTTTGGACCGCTATTTTGAGATGATCTTCTATCTCTTGTTTATCCTGATCATTCATTATACCAAACAACCATTTGGTTGCGGTGCCTACCGCATTTATCAGTCCTCTTTGCATGCGCCTTTGTTCGAATGGTGTAACTGATTTAAGCTTAATTTGAATGGCTTTGATTTCATGCTTCAACAGGCGTTTGTTGTTTATATCAGTTTCATCAATATATGCCTCTATTGAATCCAGCATAGTAGCAATTTCTTTGGGATAAATTATATGTAAGATTGTGTATGAGTCCGCAACAATGTTTGTGTCCCGCAAGTGGATTTCGACGAATCCCTTTTGGTCTGGAATTGGTGTAGAAATTAGTTTTCCCTCGGCCGCAGTAAATATACATATCAACAGGGGAAAAATCTGAAACACAGATATTTTTTGTTGTATTTTTAGTCTCGATCCAGATTAGTTGGATCTCAATGGTGTGCTCGTATTTTAGCTTATCAATTCTATGTTAGATATGGCAAGAGTGGCTGAATTCCAAAATCAAAAGTGCTGATTTCATTTCCGTTTTTTTTTTATTTTATTTTTTTTTTTATTTATTTATCGGAATTAAATGCTGTGTTGGCTTTTTTGGCCTATAAGAACCGGGGTTACTGCTGTTAACCCTTTAAACTTTTACGGATCGTGGGGTGTGTCGGACAAAAGGTTGCTATCGCTTCTACTTGGTGCTTGCTTGGTAAGTTGCAACAAATTACAGTCTTTAACTGTTGTTCACCCAATTCTAAATGTCAATTTATTTTATTCTCCGAACAGATCTGGGATGCCGCCCAGAATGTTTCGGCACTCCTGAATGATTTTTATGGACGGCAGGCGATTTCACCCAAAATTCGGAACAGGCGGATATGGCAGAGGTGCCATCCACGATGTACCCCTGGCCGGAGATATTGCATATTTGCCATTATGTGCCGCAATTATCATCTTGTCAACAAACGTCTTACGGATGACCATTTGGCGTACTATCTCGGAGACTTTTATTACTTCCCAGGTGTCCGTGATGCCTTACACAAGGTGCTCGCCAGTGTCATGGAGATTGCTCTGAGGGAGGAGTTTTATCGTCGTTGGGGCATTGTTTGCGACTCCCGCCACGCTCACAGGTTGGAAACCTTGCGGAAAAATGCAGAGCCGTACAATGAGGAGTTAAATTTTCGCATGAACGCCAATCGTCTGGCGTTTGAGGCTCTCGCTCCAGAGATCTTTCGCATGCCGTGCCTGCCACCAGGACCATTATTAAATGAGTGGGACCATGGTCGTCACTACTTTTTTACACCAACCGCCCCGCTTCTCCGCACCAAATCCGAGAGCGACCTTACTGAATTTGCGCCCAATGACGTAGTGTGGTTTTAGTATGATTTTTTTTAATATTATTATTTTTTTTCTTCTTTGAATTATCGTGTACAGTGGGCTTGATAAGTTCTCATCTTTGAATTTGATTTGTTAAAAATTAAATAAGATATTTCAAATTCAATCAAAAATATTTTCATCTCGGCATTTCCGAAAATATGACAAAAGGTTTGTACCAAACTGAATGTTTTAATTGTTAGGTTGAATATTTGTTTGCACCCACAGTACCTGGTGCAGGAAAAGATATTGCTGTCGGCAGTTTACTGCATGCGCTCGCTGCGAGCGAATTTCAAGTATGATTTCAGGAATATCACACTTTGACCTGCTTTCAATGTGTTTATTGCTATGTCTAGCGCAATAAGTGTGCCGGTGCGGCCAACGCCAGCACTGCAGTGAATGATGATTTTTGAATATTTATTTTTCTTTTCCGCGATTTGTTGGTTTTGCTTGACCACGAACCAAAAATTTAAGAAGGGCATAAGGGCTTGGTAAACCATTTTCAGGCCAGCCCGTAAAATGCCAATGCCAAATTAGTCTTGATTCCTTTGTTTTATTATTTATTAACTCTATTTTGGATTGCGTGCTATTTCTCTTCACAATCTTGTTCAAAGTTGTAATCATGAAATCATCTGTTCTAATTATTTCGTTTATCTGCTGCCCCAATACGGATGACATTTCACCTTTCCATTTTCGGTGAGTCTTGTAAGCATGACTATATTAAAACAATTTTGTTCCCATACCATGCACCAGAAATCGTTCATTGTGTCTTTAAGCGGCCCTTGTGTGGCGATATATTCCTTCTTTTTCCGAAACCCATCCACGAAATTTGCATGAATGTAATTTGATGGTGAGTGAAGCCTCACTCGATTCTGCTCCAAACATGGAATGTCAAAGTATCGGTTTTTCGATTGGTGTGCAATGCTCACATCGATTTTTTTCTTAACCAGTTGGTTTAATTTATTTTATTCTTCGGTTAGTCGCTTAATATTTGCTGTGCGTAACCATTTATTTAATTTTTTATTTAATTTTAATTTTAATTAAATTCAATTCCTAATGTAACAAGAAGTCACTCTTATTATAAACACTAGTCACAATAAATACTAATTTTAAAAGTTGTCATGCAGCTATTTTAAAAATCTTAATATCTATACATACACATAACTTAAAATAGTTAAAATATGATATAAAAACACAATATCTATATATATAAAATAATGTTGCGAAATGTGTTTGTGTTAAACTTTCTCGGCACTGGCTGAACCGATTTGAATGCAGTTTTTTTTTTGTTTGAAAGGTGAAGTCTGCCTGAATGTTTTAAGCTATATGCGACATTGGTGCGAGTGCGACATTGGTGCGTGTGTCGTGAGATATCAGCATTTTTGTGAGTTGTAAGAAAACTGTCGATAATATAGACTCGATATTGATTTCGTTATTCACTACATTTGTCGAAATTAGATTTGTATATAAATTCCAAAATATATTTCAGCAAGAATTTGTGAACCATTCAGACTGATTTTAAATACTCCTGCGAATTTGGAAAAAATTATCCCATTCAAAGAACACTGGGAAGGTAATATGAAGCAAAGGTCATCGTTTCTTTTCTTAGTTATTGGCTTTGTAGACTTCCATTTTTCGCGGAGAAAATTTAAAGAAAGTGTTCGGTTTAATGTTTGGAAATCGATATTCATAATTTTAATTGTTATTTTGTTTTATGAACATTTTATTTGTATTCAATGTATTCCATCAAGAATCTGTGAACCATTCAGCCTGAGTCTACATACTCTTGAAAAATTTTTTCGTGCGGATTTGGAAAAAATTCTCCCATTCAAAGAACACTGGGAAGGTAATATGAATGAAGTAAGAACTTCAAATGTTTTTAAGCAAAGGCCATCGCTTTCTTTTCTTAGTTGGTGGCTTAGAAGACTTCGATTTTCCGCGGAGAAAATTTTTTTGTCCCTACTAAAGATCTCTTTAACTAAAGCTCTTCTTTTTCAGAAAGCTGAAAGCTTTGAAACATTTACATATTTAATTCCTATTTCTGTTGCGGGAGGCTCACCGCTATGATTTTATGTTATGTTCTTGAAGAGAAGTTCTTAGTGGACAACAACACTTTTTTTATAATTGCTTTTTTGAGCTTAATTCTCGATGCGTTCGTAGCAAATCAATAGATTCCTACTTTGTTGCTCTTTTTTTGCCGCTTTTTTGGCGTCATTTTTGGCAACGAAGGGGCTCGTATGATGTTTTGATACGAAGTGGTTTTTAAGAATTAATTTTAAAATGCATTCATACATTATCGTAGAAATGTATTTTGCTTTTTCTTGTGAATATTTCTCAATAAACATTCCTTATAACTGTGTATTCTTGCTTTTTCCATACATGTGTTCGCTTTCTCATTCTCCAAATGTCTCCCATTCATTTGCATTTGGGTTTCTTTTAAATCATCTAAAAAAATTTTATTTATGTCTAGTTCTTCTATTCCGTTATTAATTTTTTGTTTTACCCTGGTTTGTTTTTAAACTAAGAACTAGACTTGGCTTATTATATTCTTGTGTTATTTGGGCATTCCGGTCTATTTGCCGAGACCGGGCCGCTGGAAGTTTTTCTGATCCACGTTTGCCTTTTGAGGTGGATTGGGGCAAAATCTCGCCACATGACCCACCTGGGAGCACTGGATATCTCTGTTAGTAGAAGGCTTGGTTTCTGCATTTGCTACCCTGTTACTGTTCTCTGCTCTATTATTGTGGTCAGGTGGTCTGTAGGAGTTTGAATTTTCCGCTCTGTTTCCATCCCTGCCTTGTCTTCCGTTTTGGTTAAATGGTCTTCTATCTTGCTGCTGATCTCTTTGTGAATTATTATTTTCGAATTTATTTTTACAAAATGGTGTATTTACATGCCCATTTATTTTGCAAATGTTGCAAAACGAGGTTTTCATTTTATTGAAACATTTTTCTTCTGAATGCCCCCTTTTCCCGCAATATGTGCACATTTCTGCATTTGGAATCATAGCCTTATAATTTTTGTTGCAATGTGCGCTAAATTGATGTCCATATTGGGCACAAGTGTTGCAAAATGGCGTATTTTTTCTTTGGGCACAGATATCCTACGTATTGCCTTCCAAATTGCAGAAAGAACACCTAATCATTTGTGCTCCTATTGGGGGTAGTTTGTTCATAAAATTGTTAAAGTAGTTCTTTTTGTCATTTTCTGCATGGGGGTATTCTGATTCCTCTGCTAATTTAAGCAGTTCTGCCAGTGGTTTATCCTTTGAACCTTCAAGTCGGTTTTGCATATAAGGATTTTTTACACCGAAAATGAACTTATTGGTTGCCAGTTTTTTATATTTGCTAAGCGCCGACAATGCCTCTGCATTGTTCCATGATTTTTTAATTACTACTTCTGCTTCATTTAATAAAAATTCCAATCTGCCACCAAATGATGATGCTCTTTCGCCATTCTGTTGCTCTCAGCTTGCTATTTCTGATCTAATAGTTTCAAGGGCTCGTTTTTTCAAAAATTCTCTTTTTATCAAATCACTAAGTTCATTTAAGGTAGGTAGGTAGGTAGGTAGGTTGCAGTGGCAGCTGTTGCTCACGTAGGCACTGTAGGTAGACCCATTGTGATACCACAAGAATGACACGACTTACCCCTTGGTATTTAGTGAGGAAGCCAATTAGACCTCCGAATGAACCGAGCGATGTCTCCGACTCTGATTTCAGAGAGCGCGGTGAGGCTGGTGAAGAAGGAGTACCCTAATGAGGACAATCTACTTCTAGACAGGGCCGGGCATTGACACATGAGGTGAAGGATAGATTCTTCCTCCTCCTCTGAGCGGCAGCTTCGGCAAAAATCATTGCGTGGAACACCAAGTCTTGTTGCATGTCTGCCGAAAAGGCAGTGACCGGTGATTATTGAAACCGTTTGGTAAATGGAGATGCTGCTTAATCCTACAAGTTCCCTGGAACGTCTCTTATTCAAAGACGGCCAGATTTGTCTAGTAACCCTGCAGGAGTCTTCTGCAACCCAGTGTTCGTTCGCCAGGTTGAGATACCTTTGTTTTATAATCAGATTCACTGTTGCCAGTGGAACCCCTACATTGGAAAAGGAGACATCTGAAAGCAATGTACCCATCTTAGCAAGTTCATCTGCCTCGCAATTTCCTTCTACGTCCCTGTGTCCCGGTACCCAGAAGATCGATACCGTTGAATGTTCCGCTATCTCGTTAAGAGATATCCGGCATTCATGGACAAGCTTGGATGTGGATTCGACCGCATCGAAGGACTTGACAGCCGGCTGGCTGTCAGTGAAAATGTAAATATTCCTGCGAAATATTTCATTACACTTGAGCCACTTGGCGGCACGGTTAATGGCCATGACCTCTGCTTGAAAAACACTGCAGTGATCTGGCAGGCGAAGGGCTAGCTTAAGGTTTAAGCTGCTGGAATAAATACCGCATCCTACCCTTGAATCGAGTTTGGAGCCGTCGGTATATATTTGAATAGAATTCCGACTGATACTTATGCCTTCGCACCACTCCGCCCTGTTCGGTACGCAAGTAGTATACCTGCATTCGAAGCAGAGCGAGGGGGTGCGGTAGTCGACATCAGTCGGGATTCGGAAGTCCTTTGTAAGGATTTGGGAGTGCCCAACATCAATCCTCGTCCAACAACTGATCGCGTTCAGTCGCACAGCTGCGATCTTTGCCTGTTGTTTGATCAGAAGTGATGTTGGGACCCAACACAGGAGTGTGTATAGTGCCTTGGTAGGTGTGGTCCTTAGCGCCCTTGTTATCAATAGAGCGGACTGTCTCCTGACCTTGTCCAGATCTCTCAGATAGGAAGATTTCTCAGTAACTGGCCACCAAAAGGTTGAGCCATAGAGAAGAATAGGTTGAACTACTGCTTGGTACAGCCACAGTAGAGACTTGGGGGTTAGACCCCATTTTGCACCTATTGCTCTTTTACAGCAGTATAGGGCGCATAGTGCTTTTTTCACTCTCTCCCTGGTATTCTCTTTCCATAGAAGCTTAGAGTCAAGTAAAAGCCCCAAGTACTTGACTTGGTTGCTTAGTCGTAGAGTAACCCCATTGAGTTTTGGTAGGTTAAACGATGGGATCTTGTACCTCCTTGTGAAGAGCACAAGTTCAGTTTTGCTGGGGTTTATCCCCAACCCACACTCTCCACTCCAGCGGCAGAGTGTTTTCAGATGTTGAGACATCATGTTTGAGATGATATTTAGATGTATACCCGAAACGGATATAGCGATGTCGTCTGCATACGCTATAACATTGCATCCGATGGCATCAAGCTCAGTGAGCAGGGAATTAACAACCAGATTCCAGAGAAGGGGAGAGAGGACACCACCTTGGGGTGTTCCTCTTACCACCTTTCTGCTGAGTTGTTCATTACCAAGTGACGAGGTAATCCTCCTGTCCGTGAGTAGGCTACCCACTAAGTTAATGATGTTACTGTCGACTCCCAAATGGGACAGAGCTAACGTCACAGCTTGTGGGCAGACGTTATTGAAGGCTCCTTCTATATCTAGAAACGCCGTGAGAGTGTACTCCTTATAGGAGAGAGACTTTTCAATCTGTTGTATCAGTTTGTGCAGTGCTGTCTCTACCGACGTGCCCTTGTTGTAGGCATGCTGAGAGGCAGATAGTCTATCGATATCGATTGTATCTCTAATGAAGTAGCCTATGATTCTTTCGAAAGTTTTCAGGAGAAAGGATCATAGGCTTATGGGACGGAAGTCCTTTGGTTTTGTGTGGCTTGCTTTGCCCGCCTTGGGGATAAAGATTACCCGGTACTCCCGCCATTTGACTGGAATATAGGAGAATCTCAAGCAAGCATTAAAAATCTCTGTAAGCCATGGAATTGCCCACACTGACGAGCGTTGATGGTCAGCGGGGACTATACCGTCTAGGCCAGGAGATTTGAATGGGGCGAAGGATTTAATTGCCCAATTTATTTGATTATGTCTTATCCTCCGTGGGGAGTGATAAGAGGGTGTGGAGATGAGAGGAGGTCCTCTATCGGAACCTGAGTAGCTTCCTGGGAAGTGAGTGTCGAGGAGAACTTCCAGTGTTTCCGCAGGGGTATCGGTCCAATATCCGTTATCCCTTTGAACGCATCCTGGGTACCTCGGTGAGGAGCTGAGGATTTTGCGAAGACGATTCGTTTCAGAGATTCCTTCTATGTTATCACAGAAAGCTCTCTATGACGCTCGTTTCGCTTTCCTTACAGCATATTTGAAGTTACGGAGGCTCTCCTTGTAGGGTTGCCATTCCGATGCTAATTTCGCTTCGTTGAAGTGTTTTCTACAATTCTTCCTTAGGGTCGCAATATCTGCATTCCACCAAGGAGGTTTAGGCTTACCCCGAAATTTCGTTGGGTTACATGCAAATCTTGCTGTCAAAGCCCTTTGAAGGTTGCTTGGTGGGTTAGGCCCCTGATCATGCGCCATGTAACATGACGCAATCCATACTGGCAAGCCCTTTATTCCGACCGCTATGCTTGCGTTGTCGTTATCGCAGAACCTGTTGAGTACAATTAGATTAATGTTATTCTTTATAAGGATACATGCCCGTGGCTTACCTGTACCAGGTGATATCAGGTTGTACCCTGTAGAGTTTAATCCACAAACCCGCTCACTGGAGATCCAGGGTTCCTGGATTAGACAAATGTCCTCCCCTGTTTCGTTCAGGCGGAGGAGTAGGGCTGCTGAGGCGGCTTTTGAATGGTGAAGGTTAATTTGCACTACCTTCACCATTCTCGGGCCGACAGATGATGGTCTGGTTCAGATCATCCTCACCAGACGAGGAGAGGCCTACTTCTTGCTCTGAAGTCAGAGCAAGATCGAAGAAATCTCCTGACAGTGAGACCGTACTGCCTCCGTCATCGGAGTGCAAGACTTCCTCACTATCTGCCATGTCCTCCGTTTGCTCGGGGGACCCACAGTTCCCTGCTCAGGTGCAGAAGGAACGGGTGCAGAGCCGCTTGCCGCGTTGCTCCCTTTGTCGCCCTTGTAGATACGAAGTGTGGCCGACCCGAAGCCGTAGTTGACAACACACTTCTTCTCCTGCAATGGCGCGAGGGACCCCTCATTCAACACGATGAGTGCTTCGCGCATGCTACCGCTGGGCTCACCCACCTTCACCACCTTCCAATCGTGGGTTGGGAGGTCAAGGTTGCTGAGCTGCAGCAGTTGGAGAATCTCCTCAGGCGACGATGGCTCCAGTGGAAGCCAAGCCTTGGATCTTGGGCGGCTTGGGATCTGGTCCTTCGTCACCGCTTGAATTTTAGCGCCAGGTCAGATTTCTCCCACTTCGCCAATGGCTAGCTTGTACAGATCCGCTGAGCGTTGATCTGCACATGCGATTAGTTTGACGTGTCCCTGGTACCAGCCAGCGTCCCTGCAAACTGGCGAGGGACCCGGGTGGGCAAGGACAATCTTGCTGTAGACGCGCAGCAGGGCCAGCTCTACCAACTTCCAATTAGCTGGAGATATGACGCCGTCGCTCTTACTGGCGTCTATGATGGCCAATACGAGGGAGCCTTTTGCTATCTCGCTGTAAGGGCGAGCCGTAGTTGGCTTTGGGGCTGTGAGCCTGGGCCTTTTCTCGCCTTGTGGGGCAGAAGGGGGCACAGTCTCCCCAGATCTTTGCCGCTTCTGAGTTGCCCCTGCTACAGGTGGCAGACTCTGAGGGCGGACCGCGACATTCTTCTTGGCCCATTCTAGGGAAGCTTTGTCGCGTTCCGTAAGAGCCTCGGGAGCTGAGTGCTCAAACTTTGCGAGAATTCGCAAGGCGGCCCTACGGGTTCGATAGGCCCTCGTGGAGGCATTTGATGTGCTGGCTTCCGAAGTCCTCACAGGAGCTGGCTTATTTGCCAAGGCTCCCGCGGTTACCTGCGGCGCACAGGTGACTCCGGTGCTAGGCTTATTCGCCCTGGCACCGGCACTCCCCGAAGATGAGGGAATAACACCACCCTTATCCGTTGTGGTAATAGCACTCTGCCTAGAGATTTGCTTCCGGGCTTGTGCACTTTTGGGGCTTGGTTGACCCGCTTTTACGGTGCTGCCTGGAGCACCCTTTTGTAGTCCCCCTGGTGGGTTAGACATTTTTGGATTTATACCCATCCCTGAAGAGTTGGGTAGTTGTCCCCCTACTGGGTTGGACTTGGTTTTTGTTGTTGTTGTTTTTAAGGAAGAATTTTCCATGCTATATGGGCCCCAACTCAAAGCCGCTATCTCCACTTGTATGTGTAGTCGCCAAAAAGGTCCCATGGTTATCTATGCAAGCAGGGAGGCCATGCGAGGGTTGGCAGAAGCCCTTATGGGGACATGTGCTCAGAGCCAGACCAGCGCTAATTAGGACGAAAGTCAACTAAACCTACACCACCAACTTAACGGCGCCAAGCTTCGAACGTACTTTGAGACCTAGCCAGGATTTTAGCGGGGCGGAAGATGGCCGGGGCATTAGCACAGGAGCCATTTCAGTAGAATTTCACTCCCCCTATTCAGGTCCTGCAATACCCCATCCACCAGCTCCGTGGCGTCGAAACCAAATGTAGTCCGGGTCGTGCCGTTTTGATGCGTTCCAGCCGCTGAAACAGTGGCTGAAGTGCATCGGGGGATTGTTTACAGTTTTCTCTGACATGAATTGGTTCGTCTACATGTTCGACCATGGGGCATTGTTCCCGCTAGTTGCCCTGATTACATTTAGCTTCAGTGCTCCTCCACGACCTTACCGGTATGGGTGGCCCTATCCGGCGTCGCTCGGAGATTCATCACACTTACTAGGCCCCCTCACCACGGCGAGGTAGTAATCGCGAGGAGGTTCATCTAAGGTACTAATTGATCTTTGGCTTACTTTCAAGTGGGATATGCCTGTTAATCTGTTTTTTATGCATTTAATAACGTCTATTATGTTACAGCTGCCTATCAGACTTTTAAGCAACTCTATTCCAGTCACGAATTTATCAACTTCTAAGCTCTTGATTGTTTGATATCGAAAAGTATGGTACAAGTCTATTGACCTTTTCCATTAATTCGTCCACTTGTGGTGGATTCGACATGGTTACACTTATTGATGGTAAATTTAAATTTGTGGTTGTAAAGGAGTTTTCCGTGTCAGTAGTTACGTTTGTGCTTGTTGGAAGAGTTAGATTATCCGTGTTTTTCCTGGTTTTTCGTACTGGGTTACGGCTTGGCGAATTAGCGGTGTCACATACGTTTTTCAGAGCGACTCTCAATTCTCTTACTTTCTGTTTTAAATATCTTACTTCTTCCTCGCTTTCCTTTAAGCGCTCTTTGTCTTTTTCTACAGTTCGTGCTAACTCGTTTCCGACTGCTTTACTCAGTGTTTCTTTTAAGTCCTG
The DNA here is from genome assembly GCA_020466095.1 of Chlorops oryzae. Classification (NCBI taxonomy): domain Eukaryota; kingdom Metazoa; phylum Arthropoda; class Insecta; order Diptera; family Chloropidae; genus Chlorops; species Chlorops oryzae. Next base: position 58,529,664 of record CM035807.1, on the reverse strand, counting down.
ATTATCTCTATCCGATTCGTCAATTAAATTATTCTGTTCGTCAATCTGTTTTCTTAAATTTTTGCACTCTTTCGTTAAACCGCGAATAGTTTGTTCTAGTGATTAAATTTTTTCTTCAGTGGCTTGTTCCGACGCACCCATTGTATTTTTTACTTGATTAATTAAAAACGTTGCTTCCCCAATTCTTGAAAATTGCCCTAAAACTATTTGGTCTTTTAATAATTGAGAAATTTCCTTACTCAAATTTGCTTCTATTACCAGTTCTCTTGCTTCTCTCAAAATAATATCTGACTCGTACTCGAACACTTTTAATTTCTCTTTTAGTGATTCTAGTTCTTTGGCCATATGGCTTGATCAATTTATTAATGTTTAAGTTAAAAATATTTCTAACAGACAGGATTCAGCACTATCAAATTGAATATTTTTTTAAGCACTCACGGTTTTAATTTTGTTATTTTCCGAATTAATTTTTGTTTTTCGACTTCTGATATTGGGTTATTTCTGCCTTCAACTGCTACCGTAGTGTTTTATTTAATTAAAATACTTTTTATTTCACTTTTCCTTGGCCAGACACAAAGGATTCTTCAAAATTAAAATTTTACAAACAAAAATTCTCTTTGTGTTATACCATGCAATCTTGCCACGAATTAATCTTCGGATTTCCTTGGTAGCAACTAGTTGCTGTTTAAAACTGGCACAGTTCCAATTCAATGCGATTTATCGCAGCCCTTCATGCATCCACACCTAAAATGATCAATTTCTCCACAGTTTCTCCCAAGGCTTTTCTGCTAAGATACACTGGCACCTATCGTTTAATAACGACCGCCGCCAGCATAGGCTCAGCTCCAAAACTACAAAATGCTATGCGGTTAATGTTTCGCACGTCGGTGATAACTAGTTACCTTTTAAAACTGACAAAGTTCCAACTCAGCAAAACCCGCAGAGTTTATTTGCAATTATCTTGTTAAAACTTATTAGAGATCTCTGTTCGAATCCAACTGAAAATCAGTCGAATACCAGCTGCGCCAATAAATGTTAGGATACAGGGTGCAAGGCGCTCAGACTGAGTAAAGCGTATAAACGCGCCCTTATTCCTAACTTCAAATACAGGTTGCAAAGCGCTCAGACTGAGTCGAGCGTATAATCGCACCTATATTTCTATTTGCCGAGATGCAGGGTACCAAGCGCTCAGACAGTGTCGAGCGTATAATAGTCCCTATAGTATCCCTTTATATAAATGAACAAACAAAGGATTAAAGTTTATCCTTTAATTTTATTGAACAAAATCCTTCCTCTGGCACAAGTTTACACTTTGAATGTAATCTCTAGTCGCCGTGGCCTCTGGGTGGGTACGCACGTTAGAGTTGAGACATCAAAACCAGTCTGCCCGTGCGGTGGGCGATGCTCCGTTTTTATAGCGAAAAGTGCTGATCCTGAATTTCCCAGATCCGTGATCTTTGTTCACTTTTCCAAATTCCTCCTTGCATGGCCTTCAATGTATCGCTTATGTTGTCCCGTTGTTGTTGTCCCATAGTTGTTGCCCCATTACTTATGCTGTCGTCGTTCTTGCCCTGGATCTGCTTCGAAAACGTGCAATCCTCTGCACCCAGCTTCCTTAGTTGCTGCAAAATTTTATTATTTGCAAGCCCATGCCTTTCCTCATGTCACTTGCCCGTCTGCGTCTATCGTCATCGTCGCTCCGCAACCTTTCAGCTCTCGTTCATTTGGTTATTTGTTTTGGATATTATCGCCGCCCAAGTGTCGGCTTCATGTTTCAGTCACTTGCCTTCTTGCTTTGGTGATCGCGGCTGGGGTCTTTTGCATAGCGGTTGTAGCTATGCATTCATTCATGAAGAGAAGAACAGAAAGTTGAAATAAGGAATGTTTGTGCGGTTGTGACTCACAACACCTGTCGTAAGCAAGTAAAAATTACCACGTGTTTTCCACTGTATTTTATATGGGAATACTGATTTCTCCATAGAAATGACTCTTATGCTATGTTCTCTCTCGGCCGGGTTAGGGTTATCGGCGAAACCCAGGGTTTCAATTGTCAAAACGCATATAAAAAAAATCATATTAGGTGTAGTAAAAAGAAATCCATTATTTTTGCATTAAATTGAGGGCTTTATTTAAGATAGTTAGAATGACCCGATTTAGGTCAAATATGCGCCGTTTTGTTCGATAACTTGTTGCCATTTTAAAGGTAATTTCATTATGCCTCTCTCATAGAAGCCCTCGTTCCTATTAGCAAAAAACTTAGACAGTCGAATTTCAGAAGCCTCTCTTGAAGCGAATGTTTCACCAGCAAATTTGTTCGCCATGGACAGGAACAGATGGTAATCACTTGGTGCCAGGTCCGGACTATAAGGTGGATGCAGAAGAACCTCCCAACCAAACTCCCGGAGCTTCTGGCGAGTCACTATCGATGTGTGTGGCCTGGCGTTGTCCTGATGGAACACAATTCCTCTCCTATTGGCCAAAGCTGGCCGCTTATGGGCGATTGCTTCCTTCAGACGGTCCAATTGTTGACAGTAGAGTTCCGAGTTAAGAGTTTTGCCGTATGGGAGCAGCTCATAGTAGATAATTCCCTGCCAATCCCACCAAACACACAGCAAAACCTTCCTGGCCGTCAATCCTGGCTTGGCCACCGTTTCCGCCGGTTCACCGTGTTTCGACCACGACCGTTTTCCCTTGATGTTGTCGTAAGTGACCCACTTTTCATCACCAGTCACCAACCGCTTCAGAAATGGGTCGATTTTGTTGCGGTTCAGCAGCGATTCGCAGATGGAAATTCGGTCTATGAGGTTTTTTTGCGTTAACTCGTGTGGCACCCATACATCGAGCTTCTTTGTGTATCCAGCCTTATTCAAATGGTTCCAAACGGTTTTTTGTGCAATCTTTAGCTCTTTTGCAATCGAAACAGTGCTAACATGACGGTCGGACTCGATAATTTCCATGATTTTATCGACATTTTCGACAATTGGCCTTCCAGTGCGTGGTGCATCCTTGACATCGAAGTTACCGGAACGGAATCGACGAAACTAAAATTGCGCATGATTGGCTGTTACAGTATCAGGTCCATAAACGCTATTCACATTTTCAGCCGCCTGGCTTGCGTTTTCTCCCTTATCGAAGAAAAACTGTAAAATGTAGCGAATTTTCTCTTTGCTGATGTCCATCTTTGACAAGCTCGCAAACAAAACTGAATCAATCAATCAAAAAAGTGTCAAAAAAGCTTTTTTAGTAGGAACTGTCATCTTTCTAATGCCCCCTAGCGGAACACGATCGGACTTATACAACGCGAGATGCAGATAAATAACGCCATCTATTGGAAAAATAATGGATTTCTTTTTACTACACCTAATATAACCCGAAAATAAACCCCGGGTTAACATTTAACTCTGAGCTTGGCGCAGAGTTGCTTTTGAAAATTTCAGTTACATTTGCTAACACCGAAGACAAAAACCGGGTTAATATTTAATACGGGACTGACAGGGAAGCTTTACCGTGAAGAAAGTGAGAGGTGAAGGATGTGTTTGGAAATGCTAATTTTGATCACAAGTCATAGAGCATTTTGTGATGCCGCTTTCACCATTAGCTCCATTAATCTTGTTTAGTTCCTGCGGGAATTTCTCTTCTTAAGACGTTTCAAGAAATGAAACTCTTAATTCTTTCCATAGGCGCTGCTGTGTCAACAGTCACGAAGTGACAAAATATGACCATATCCGGCAGTTTTTTAAAATATTCATTGAAAAATACAAGTTCGAAATCGCTTAACACTTTTAGAAAATGTAAAAATCAAAAAAAAAAAATCCATTTCAGCCAGCCAGCATGTACTTTTTATACCCGTCGAGATAAACCATACAAATATATATAGAAATTATCAGCGTCACCAGGAGATTCGATTTAGACATGTCCGTCTGTCTTTATATAGTTATCTTATCGAAGGAGTTGAGCTATATTGACAAAATTTGGTATGTGTGCTCACGGAGACATGAGTAAGATTAAGTTCGAGAATGGACTTGATCGGACCAATTTTAGGGGTACCTCCATTACTAGGGTCTGCTACGAAAATCACAAAAACCGCTTTAAAGCCAGAGTTTTTCATGGAATGTTGATGAAATTTTATATTTGAACATGTTTCAAGCCAAGTAATACGATTTCCACAAATTTTAAAAGTGGGCGTAGCAGAACGGCGTTTTTCGCAAAATGTCCCCTACACCCGAAATTCAAATGGGATTTGAACGAAATTTGGCACTTCTGCTTCCTTTGTACCCATTAACATCCTCCCGAAAAAGTTCCTTGATCGGTCCATTATTAAGGGTACCTCCAGTACTGGGGTCTGTCACAAAAATCCCAAAACTGCCTCAAAATCGGACTTTTTCAAAATATTTCAATGAAACTTAGAACTTAACCGTATATTTAAGCCTCCGATTAGAATGCAAAAAAAAAAAAATGGAAAATTGGGTGCGGCAAAGGGCCTTTTTCATAAAGAAATATAACAAAAGTCGGTATATGGGGCCCCTATCAACCTATAAGACCTCTTCAATATTATTACTTCGTGGTCCTAGCTTTCGGGCGGTGTTCAAAGATTATTTAAACATGTGTGTCTGTGTCGGGTATTTTATTGTCAGGCTCGCCTGACTACAATACCCTAACTTGTTTTTCAAATGAAGTTTTCATACGGACTAGGGTCATCCACTTCTTTTCCTAATGAATAACACATGAATTTTGAAGTATTGAAAATAGCGGCGATCTCCTTACAAATTTCATTAGATGTAAGGGTTAATAATGCGAGTAGGCGCAGTATGAATTTTCACCACTTCGGAAGTACTGCTGAAATTTCCTGCTGGGTCATACGACGTTTGTAAATCTTAACTCGCTCTAACGTGATATGAACGCTGTGAGTTAAGGTATCGGGTTAAGTACTTAACCCCTATAGTGAGAACATAGCATTAAGTGTCTTTTTTTCTTTTCCGAGGAGTAAAAGCATCGAAAGCCTAAAGTCAGTAAGGGACTTTGATCCTCTAAACATCTCCTCTCGCCCGGACGGAAAGCTCCTCCTGGAACCACCGTTAGGTATTTCGTCAGAAGGAAGTCCTGAGCGTTAGCTCAAATTGTTCGTTAGATCGTACGGGTTCACGACTGTTCGTTTTGAATAGAGGGGATCTCTATTCCTGCGCGTTCTCTGGCACTTTGTGGTTCATATACATTTAACCGAGTCACGATTCTCGCTGCAGCAGTAAATATTGCTCGCCATGCGTCAGGCGAGCTTATAATATTCAGTACTAAGTTTTTTGCTGTTATGCGTTCGCCAATAGCCTCCGCCATTTCTCACCTAGCATCATTTAATCGAGGGCAGGTAAAAAGAACGTGGCTCGCATCTTCTGGTATCCCATCGCAGCTCGGGCAGAACGGATCATCTTCGTGCTTGAAACGATGTAGATATTGTTTAAAGACTCCATGTCCGCTTAGGATCTGTGTGAGGTAGAAGTCTACCTCACCATGTTTTCTGTGCACCCACACATTAAGATTTGGGGTCAGAGTAAGCGTCCATCTCCCTTTCGTCGAAACATCCCATCGCTGTTGCCGTATAAGCATGGTAGAGCGGCGCACAGTGCGCGACTCCATACATTTGTTGGCCAAAAATAGAAGGAGTTGCTCTAGGGCAATGAAATTTGGCATGGGAATTTTTTTCGATGAGATTAAGAGATTTTGAAAAAATTAAAAAATTCGATCACCCCACCACCCACCCCCCCTACAACAGGATTTTCTAAAATCGCCATTTTTCAGCCTAGGGACTTGACACGGGTTAACTTTCACCTCTAATGTACGTAACACTTATAATTTGTGGATTGCCACGCCTACTTTTTATACAACGCCCAGTCAAAGTTAGGAAAAAACTCACTTATAAGACCCCACCCAAATTCTATGAAAAGTCTCAGAAATTGTTAAATTTTACTCTTTTTTTATAAAATTAAAACATGTATTTGATGTAAAAGTTAAAACAAGGTCCGTATTTCATGCCAAGCAAGAAAAACGAAGTTTCGAAAACAGCGAAATTCAAAGGCAAAACGCACACCGAAGTTACACGTTTTAGGTTAATTATCACCTTATTCCTTCATTCATGGTGACTTAAAAAACGTAAATTTCCCCCTTCCGTTCCATATTTAATGCTTCCCAAGTTTTCAAATGCCCCTTTAACCCTCTACCCTTTTTTTTCTGGAATCATGCTACTTTAATCAAGAAATATGCCTAATATGTGTGTTTTGTATTCAGTATATAAAACAATTTATGCATATAAAATTCAATTTAAAATTGTACAAAATTATCTTTTGTTCTTCCAGCAGAGTCGGTATACGATTTTTGTGGCCTTCTTTTGCTAGTGCTCGGTAGCTACATCCAAATACAATTTCATTGAGATCAAACAAAAACAAAGTTGCACAAAGCTCACCTCATCATCATACGTCTGTAAGGCGCAATCACTTTGTTTTTGTTGTTGTTGATTTAATTGATTATTGAATGTCTATAATTGAAATTAAAATAAACTTAGTTTGTTTTAAATTCAATATGAAAAGACCCCTTTACTTACTGCCTCACTTATTTTAAAATCTATCGAACAATTTTACCAGTTCGCATTATTTTGTTCGAATATAGCTCTCCTCCTCCCGCTTTGATGCCACCTTTGTTGAAGTTTTGTTCCAAGGAAACTTATTTTTTTTATATCACTATAATAAAATCGACATAACAAAAAACCCGCAGGAACAAGCAGATCATATTACTTACTTATGTTTATATCACATCGAGGTGTATAAAACAAAAAAACACATTGCGGTATGAGCAGTCGTTTTTTTATTTTTAATTTTAAAAATTTATTTTGATTTTTATCACTTCTTTTTATAAATTCCTTATTTTAATGTAACGGCAAATAACATATCTTACAAGTATAAACAGCAAATAACATATCTTACAAGTATAAACAGCAAATTAAATGTCGCTTAAAGTATAAGGCTTATGTTATAATTTGGCATATAAACAATTAAGGTGAGACTACTTTCAACAAAATTATAGCACTCCAAATATTAGCTATTTTTAAACGTTTCGCTAACAGAAACCAACAAATTTCGCTTAGTGTAACTTTAAAAGCGTGCTGCGCTTAAACGGCTTAACATATTATGAAAATTTATTTTGATTACTCTTAGTACAAATATTGACTATTCATAACAGTAAATATTTTTAAGCATTTCCAATCTTCATTTTTGGCATTCTTGGCCACATTCCCGACACTGTGCGGCGCGTCTCCTCCTTCGGTACGCTTCTATAACGGTTATCATGTAATTCGCAACCCAGCAGATCAAGCGGCGGCATGCTCGCTATAACGCAGGCAGCATCATCCGAAACAGTGCGAAAGGCACTGATTACGCGCAGCGCACTTAGCCGGTTAGTACTTTTAGCGCCTGCAGCGTATGTGTTTTTCCCGATGGCTGCAGCCCAGATAGGATCTGCGTATAATATCACAGAGCTAGTGACTCTCGCAAGGAGTTCACGTTTTGTGGCTCGTATTCCCAATGTGTTTGCCATTATTCGAGATAGGGCAAGTGTCACTCTTGCTGCCTTATCATTTACCATCCTCAAGTGGTCTCGAAAAACTATCCTGGTGTCTATGAGGACACCCAGATATCGCAGAAACGGTTTTGAGTTTATTTGGAAGCCCCCACTCCAAAACGAGAAGACTTCACGCTTCTTGCAGGTGCTGAGAAGCACCGATTCCGTTTTGTGGATAGCTAGCTGAAGCCCATTTCCACGAAGCCAGCTGGTGACTCCATTAACTGCTGCTGCGACCGTTCCGAAATTTCCTCTATCGTCTTTGCAACTACGACAATTGCTACGTCGTCGGCATAGCCAACGCTTGTGCAGTTATCTGGAAGGACGACTTTAAGAACCCCGTCGTACATCACGTTCCACAGGACAGGACCGAGAACGGAGCCTTGCGGAATACCACAGGGAACTGTGTACCGTTTTATTCCTGCGTCCGTCCATACCTGAAGCCAACGATCGCTAAAGTAGTTGCACACACTTCTTCGAAGATACCAAGGGACTCCGGAAGCGTCTAGTGGTTGTGCTATCTTCGACCAGTTTGCCGTGTTGGAAGCGTTTTTAACGTCCAGCGTTACTATCGTACAGTACTGCTTTGGCCCGCCTCTCCAATGTTCCCTGCTAGTGGCCTCACGGGCTATCTTGAGGAGCATGTCAATAGCATCCAGTGTAGACTTCCCATTTCGGAAACCAAATTGCCGCTCACTCAATCCTCCGTGGTGTTCCAAGGATTCATGTAGACGGTTGACCAAAACACTTTCCAGAGCTTTCCCGAAATCGTCCTGCATACACAAAGGCCGGTACGCCGAAGGATCCTGCGGTTCTCTTTCCTGGCTTGGGAAGCAGAACTAACTCTTGCTTTTTCCAGGCGTTTGGAAACACTCCTTCCTCTAGGCATTTTGTAAACAGACGTACAAATACGTTTGGTTCGTTTTTGATGGCCGCAATAGCCGCAACACTAGGAATACCGTCCGGGCCCGGAGCCTTGTTGTTTTTCATGCGCTTCATAGCAGCATTTACTACAGTAAGTTTTACCTGTGGTATTGAGACCAGGAGAGGCCGAGTGTTGGGAAAACACACCTTGTCTTCCGTCGATGGAAACAGCGTTGCCACTTTATGGTCAATCACAAGCAGATCGGTAGGTTGAGGCGATCTGTTGCCTCGAATCGAGGACATCGAAACCTTATACGCTTTCCCCTAAGGGTCAGCATCCGCACTCTGGCATACCTCCTTCTTCAGGGATCTACGGCATTCCACGTAGCTTTCTTGTAGCTGTTGCCAGTTTTCGCTATCACGATTTCGTTGCGCAACTCGTTTTGCTCTCTTACAATCATCCCTCAGACGAGCAGTCTCCTCATTCCACCAGTAGGCTGGATTTCGGGCTGGCTCTCGTGGCGCGCGGGGCATGCAGCGTCGCAAGCCAAAACTAGTTTTAAGGTCATCGTTTTTGCCATGCTAGCGGCTGACCCACACTGTCTCGCAAGACAAGTTTGAAGATTTCTTCGTCAAAAAGTCGGTGTTACGATCGTCTTTTCTTATAGTCGTTTGAGCTGCGCCTTTGCGGTGAGCCAAGTTCTTCGGTGATAGCACGATGATCGCTATGCAAGTAGATCCCTCCAACTGACCTTTTTTTTGCACTATGATTCGTGGGAAAAGGTTAGGTCAATGGCCGAATGATTCCGACCTGCTTCGAACGTGTGTTCACCTGTATTCAATATAGGAAGACATCGTCTACCTTGGCCCATGTAAAGAAGCGCCGGCTAACTGGGCTAGAGCATTAGAAAGCTCTACCATTTGCTAACCATATAGATGCCTTACCGGAGGCGTCCGAGATCCATGATGAACTCCTTTCGTCCTGATGTTGTTCGCACAGGAGTGCTATGTCCATATTTTGATCGTAAGTCATATGGAACAGCAGATCTTGTGCCACCCTACAGTGATTAGGGTTTATTTTGTAAAGTTCTCATTTACGCAGTTTTCCCATCGCTTTTTTAAACTCTGGGCAGCGTGCGTTTCCAACGGCGTGCTTTCCTTCACATAAGACGCATTTGTTTTCCTTGCTGCACGCAGCGCCAAAGTGGCCTTCTTCACCACATCTTCGGCAGGACTTGCTGCGATCCCTTGGGAAATTGCAGTTTGCAATTTTGTGTCCAAAGCGCCAGCATTTCATTGGACCAACCGATACGAATCCTCCCAAGCTTGACCAATTTATCTGCATCTGCAGCCGGAATTTTTACAAACGCTGTTTGTATTCCCCGCCTTTTTCCAACCGGGATGCGGATGTTACTTTTCTCCATGTGATTTATACCTCCTTTCAGTTGAAGGACATCGCATACCTCTTGTTCGGATGTTATTTCGTCCAGATCTTTTATGATCACCGTCTTGGACTGAGTCAATGTTGCAACCCGCGCTGAGTCGCCAAGGACATTCTTCACTGCCGTCTGAAATGCTGCCATGCTGCTCTAGCTGAAGCTCATTCTTGGCGGTCCTGCGCACGCGCCCCACCGTTTCTCCCAGGCCCTTAAGCATTTTATCCGTTCTTATATCCCAGAGGATATCTGCGTAGCTTTTCTCTGCCGCAGATGCGATGATGATTGCATCCGCCTTGGATCGTTGGTGCAGCTTCGTTTTTTTATCCACCTTTCTCCATTCTTGGGTTTGAGGAACTTGTTTTTGTGGAGGCTTTGCAGAGTTTTTGGGAATTTGCATTTAAATCCTTCACAAAGGGAGCAAGCAATAAATCGGTGATAGAACAAGAACTTACAGCTATTCATTGGGCCATTAACTATTTCAGAGCCTATATTTATGGAAGAAAATTTCTCGTTCGAAGTGACCACATACCGCTTACATATTTGATTTATTTAAAAAACCCCTCATCAAAGCTCAACAGATTTCGTCTTGATTTGGAAGAATATGATCTTCCAGTTGAATATATAAAGGGAAGTCAAAACTGTGGCGCCGATGCATTGTCAAGAATAAACATAGAAGAATTAAAAGAAATAAATGCAGGTCATCACTTGTTCGCAATTACTATGCGAAAGCGCCTAACTGCTATGAAGTCTCAAATTTTAAACAAATCAAAAAATTCCCAAAACTTCAATTTTTGTTAACGAATAATAAAAAAAACATCTCTCAGACATGGCAAATGAGAAATTAAAAAGATTGCAAATTGCAATCTTGACCGAAATCAAAATTGTTGAAAATAAACAGGAGAGAAAAAAATTTATTAAAACTTTACCATCAAAATCCAATGCAAGGTGGACATACGAGAGTCACAAAAATGCTAAAGAGACTCAAAAATTTTTACTTTTTGAATAACATGACTAGGGACGTCAAAAACTTAACTAAAAACTCTAGTGAAGAAACCCAAAAATTCAACGAAAGAAGAGCTGGTTATGACACCAAAACCGACATAAGCCTTTGATACTGTGCTGATAGATACAATAGGCCCACTTACACGGTCGGGTGATGGAAATAAATATGCAATTACTATTGTATGTGATTTAACAAAGTATTTGGTTACCGTTCCAATTATTAATAAATCAGCAAATGCAGTAGGTAAAGCAATTTTTGAAGGCTTGATATTTCAATTTGGACCCATGAAAAAAATCATTACCCGAGTTTAAAAATCGGGCAATCACTGAATTAAACAGCTGATTGGGAATAACTCATACGACATCAACAGCTTATCATCATCAGACATTAGGTACGGTGCAGAGATTTCACAGAACATTTAATGATTACACAGGTATACAAGGTTTTGGACCAGAGAAACTGGATAGCGACCCTATAGGAATTTTTCGTGCTGATTCCGAATCTGGTACCCGTTTTTCTCTATCACGTCAAGTTTTTGAGAAATCGTTAAATAACGGTTTTTGACATTTTTACCTATAGTCTATGTCAATAATGAGGTCGTAGACCCTATATGCCTTAACCGATTTCAAAGTTTTTGGTACTCATATGAAAGAGGAATGACAACGCAACATATCCTTTATACACAAATTTGGAATTGATTCAGTAACTTGGAAGCTATAGGGCAAAAAACGCGATGCCGATTTCCAATTTTTAGCGATTTTGTTTAAAAACTTGAAATTCAAATGGTTATAATTTCCGAACCAAGGCTGGTATTCCAGGTCTTAATACTTTGAATGAAAGAACAATCAATTGAAAAAGTTTTGAGCCTAAAACAAAAAAAATCCGTTGCGTCGTTCTAATTTTATGAGGATTTTCGCTGAAAATGACAAAAACGAATTTTTTTATTCTATTCAAAAATTTCGTAAAGGCGCTGCAGCGAGATGGACCAGCCTTCCAATATTTGATTAAATTTTTTCCGAAAATTTCCTATGCCAAAATTAAGGAAGGTGTTTTTATTGGACCAGACATCAGAAAAATCATGCGTGATGAACACTTCGAAACATCTGTCACCTATAGAAGCAGCTGCTTGGTCATCAATTAAAGACGTTGTGGGAAATTTTTTGGGAAATAAAAAAAGCGACAACTACATAAAAATAGTTGGAGGACTCTTGAAAAATTATCAAAAAATGGGAGTTCGGATGTCACTAAAAATACATTTTCTCCACTCACATTTGGATTTCTTCCCCGAAAACTTGGGCAAAACTAGCGACGAACAAGGAGAGCGCATTCACCAGGACCTACAGAGGATTGAAAAAAATTATAAGGGCTTTTGGGATGAAGGAATGTTGAGTGACTATTGCTGGTCCCTTATACGCGAAACAGATAGTAAACAATACAAAAGGCTCAGTTCAAATTCTGTTCATTTTTAAAGTTTAAATTGGTTTTAGCTTTAAAGATAGGTTTAAAATAGAATTTAAGTTTTATGTTTTTTAAGCCAGTTTTACCAACATACACAATTCGAACTGAAATATACATATGAACGAGCGAAGAATATACCAAAACTAAAAATTCGTTTTTGTCATTTTCAGCAAAAATCCTCATAAAATTAGAACGACGCAACGGATTTTTTTTGTTTTAGGCTCAAAAATTTTTCAATTGATTGTTCTTTCATTCAAAGTATTAAGACCTGGAATACCAGCCTTGGTTCGGAAATTATAACCATTTGAATTTCAAGTTTTTAAACAAAATCGCTAAAAATTGGAAATCAGCATCGCGTTTTTTGCCCTATAGCTTCCAAGTTACTGAATCAATTCCAAATTTGTGTATAAAGGATATGTTGCGTTGTCATTCCTCTTTCATATGAGTACCAAAAACTTTGAAATCGGTTAAGGCATATAGGGTCTACGACCTCATTATTGACATAGACTATAGGTAAAAATGTCAAAAACCGTTATTTAACGATTTCTCAAAAACTTGACGTGATAGAGAAAAACGGGTACCAGATTCGGAATCAGCACGAAAAATTCCTATAGGGTCGCTATGCAGTTTTTCTGGTCCAAAAGTTGGCCTTTATTTGTAAACTTGTGTTATCTAAGGTCATACATTTCGGTTGACAGATCAGACTGTGATAAATGGTTGAAATTTTTTACATATTGCTACAACACTACTGCTTCCACTGTTCATGGATATTGCCCATATAGGTAAACTTGCTTATGGCAAATTACCCAACAATATTGAGTGCTTCCATTCAAATAATATAGATCCCTTGTAGAATATTGATTCCTATGAAAAAGAAGTCAAATACAGGACTCCAAATATCACAAAGAAGAGCAAAAGATTTTATTGAAAAATATAAACAACAGCAAAACGTTTTTCACGATTGAAAAGCTAACCCACAGACATACAAAGTAGGAGATTACGTTGTTTTGGAAGATCCTGCCAGACATAAACTCGATTCAGTATATACCAGTACAGTTGAAGTTTTAGAAATAGATGATTTTAAAAACTGCACAATTAAACTGAATGAAAATAAAACAATGAAAGTACAAAAGGAAAATATGTAAGCATTACATAAATAATACAAAATTTTAAAATATTTTATCGATGGCTATCGAATATCAAAATAAGGAATAAGAAATAAGTAATAGAATAATAATAGTAAACAACAAGTATCAAATAGTACATTTCAAATAAGGATTAGCGAATTAAACAAAATATATATATATTTATATACATTAGGGAGTAACGATTGGGAACTTTTTCTCCGAATCAAAGATGGCTGTGATAAAAAGTTGTCATACCTTGAAAAAAAATTTTTGCATAATCCCCGACTCACCTACCTCACGTTATGTGAACGATAAAAAACGATTTTTTTAAGTTATTGCTCCATAGCAGCTATACAATTAAAGTGACGTCATTGCAGTGTAGACACGATTTGTAGATAATTTCAATACGATCATTTTGATATATCGTGTAATGTTCTAAGATGCTTACTTACCGAGATATATATTTTTGAAAAAAAAAAATCGGAGACAGTAAATTTTCTTTTCGAATTTTTTTAAAAAAAATTATTAAGAAATCGTTGTTAAGATGTTCTACTTTATTGTTCTCCCATACTTTACGTGTCTTTTGATATATATAACTTAGCTATACGACTTCAAATTACAAAGTTATAGATATAAAAATTAAAAATAACACGATTTCCAGGAGCAAATTTTATATCTTTTATTTCGTTCAAAATTTAAAGTTTCGGTTGGCAATGACTGAGTCATGTCTCTACCACAAAACATTTTTTGGAAGTGAAAGATGGCATTAAGCATCGATTGCGAAGTTTTTCAGTGATGTATCCCTCACGTTGTGACTCGGAACAAATATGTTTTGAAGCTTCAGTCACAATTTTAACACATCTTTCTACAGCTTGTGAATGGCAAGTTAAGTAGCTTGTAGATAATTTCAATACGATCATTTTGATATATCCTTTAATGTTCTGAGATACCTACTTACCGAGATATATATTTTTGAAAAAAAAATCGGAGATATAGTAAATTCTCTTTTTTTTATTTTCGAATTTTTTTCAAAAAACTTATTCAGAAAACTTTGTAAAGATGTTCTACTTTATTGTTCTCCCATATTTTACGTGTCTCTTGATATATATAACTTAGCTGTACGACTTCAAATTACAAAGTTATAGATATGAACATTAAAAATAACACGATTTTGATATGCAAAAGAACCAATAAAGAGCTGCGCTGGCGTTTACTATTTCGATTAATTTTAAAAAGTTATCGTAGTGTTACACGATCTGACAGTGATGCAAACTTTTTAATCGCCAAAAGCGCGAAATCAATTAACAACGGGTAGTTTTGAATAAAAACACGATTTAATTAAATTTAATTAACATTGTGAAGGTTAAATTTTATCAAAAGAACGTCGGAAGTTGCTACTAGATTACAACAAACAGTTGAGGGCTGTCTCTATATTAATATTTTCGATTTATCTAAAAGCACTTATTTTAGCGCTAAAAGCGCCAAGTTGGCATCACTGCGATCTGTTGTTTCCTAATATTGCTCAACATCCCTAAAGGCTATTTATTTCCGAAGAACCAGCGAATAGAGTAAAATGTCTTGTCGAAGGTTGGAAAGTGTCGACATTCTAATGCACAAACCTCGCGAACTGCCCGTTTATATTTTACCAACATGTGAAGACGTAATTCTAGCGCTTCAGTACGCAAAACAATATGAAAACTTGGAATGGAAAGAAATCGAAAAAATATAGCGCTAAAAGTTATTCAAATGTGGGAAATAGCAACCATTCCAACCATTAGTTCTCGAAGAGTTGTTGCCAAAGTGCAAGCATTGAACGAAGCATTCCGGAAGCTAGTAAATACGCAAAAAAAAAAAAAAAATGGGCAATATTTCAACGAAAAATGTGCATCCTTTCGCGTAAGTTATGTTACTTTATTCTGTTTAGTTTTACTCCCTCTGTATGAAAGGTATATTGTATTTCTTCATCCGAGTATACCGCCGAGAACCACTGACTATAGCAATCTAACTTGTTTTTGTTTTAGTCCGATGCATTGAAACTTTTTGACATATGTAGTTGTAAGTGTCCAGACCTTAAGCAATGCGGTTGACCGAAAGCATATAAAGTGAATGCGATAGCATCCAGACTTTTCTGATTTGTTATCGACACAAGGACCGTCATACTTTTTTTTTCAACTTCGTCTGAAGAATCTGAAATAGTCCCAGAGAATGTTGAAAAGCACACTGAAACCTATAACAGGTTTCCTATTCCTAATGTGGCGAAAGCAGCCGACAGATACGATATATCAGACACCGCCACAGCAGCAATTGTATCGGCAGCTTACTTAGATGCCGGCTTAATAACGTCTGAAGATAAGCTATACGTTGTCGATCGAATGAAGGTACATCGGTCTCGTGAAAAACTTCGAGCGATGAGTGTGGAAAGCATCAGCCGCGCAGAAACTGTCCATGCCCTCTTCTTCGATGGAAGAAAAGACGTATTAGTAAAATACGAATTTGGGCGTCTTAAAAAATGCACGGAAGAACACATATCTATATTACAGGAGCCCAGTTTGCTGTTTTTCTCGCATGTTTCGGCCGAAAATGGTGATGCGCATTCCATTGTAAACGCGATTCAGGATCGTTTGATAGACAAGAATGTCGAAATATCGAAAATTAAAGAGATTGGTTGCGATGGCACGGCTGTTAATGTTGGTGTTAGAGGTGGTGGTCTTCATTTATTTGATTTGTTGATTCAGTCTAATCTGCAATGGTTTGTGTGTTTGCTGCACGCAAACGAATTGCCATTGCGGGTTTTGATTCGAAAATATGTAGGACAATCAAAAGACCCAAACAATTTCAATGGGCCAATTGGCGGAAAACTAAAAATATGTACAGAAATGCCAATTGAACAATTTGAAACAATACCGTTTAAAGAAGATTTGCAATCATTTAATACGGCTTTTCTTAGTGCCGACAATAAATATTTGATTGATATCTGCCGAATTATTTCTACTGGAGTCGTACCAGAGAACTTTGACTGTCGGGCACCAGGTAAAATATTGAACAAATTGTGTACTATGTGAAATCAATACTCGTCTTTAATATTCATATTTATAGGAAAAATGTCTCACTCACGCTGGACTACGACAGCAAACTGCCTTTGCCGCGTTTACATTGGTACAAAACAACCAACCGCTGACTTGAAAACACTCATTCAATATATATTGCGAGTTTACGCCCCGATGAGTGTACAAATCAAGCGTCATCCATCTTGCGTCAGTTGTGCTCTGCATGTTTATTGACTCATTCAACTGTCACGGTTTCTCGAACCACTTGTGCCATCGTCATTAATGCAAGTTATTGACAAATGCATTTATCGGAACGCATATTTCGCCAATCCAGAAAATATACTTTTGGCGATGTGTAATGACGATCGAGAACCGATTCGCGCGTTAGCATATCGCCGAATTCTGGATGCACGAAGTGCATTGGTCAAACCTCCAGTTGATGCTGTTCGCGAGTATACGATATCGCTGGCAGAAAATTCCACCCGAGCAACAGGCACCACCAATATTTCGCGATCTTTTGGTCACAGAAGAAAATATCGAGCAACTGGCACAATTCAAAATAACCGATTCTGGGTTCGAAGGTAAAATTAAAAATACTGCAGAAGAAGAAATTAAATTTAACATCGAGCTACTTAACTTGCCATTCACAAGCTGTAGAAAGATGTGTTAAAATTGTGACTGAAGCTTCAAAACATATTTGTTCCGAGTCACAACGTGAGGGATACATCACTGAAAAACTTCGCAATCGATGCTTAATGCCATCTTTCACTTCCAAAAAATGTTTTGTGGTAGAGACATGACTCAGTCATTGCCAACCGAAACTTTAAATTTTGAACGAAATAAAAGATATAAAATTTGCTCCTGGAAATCGTGTTATTTTTAGTTTTTTTATCTATAACTTTGTAATTTGAAGTCGTACAGCTAAGTTATATATATCAAAAGACACGTAAAATATGGGAGAACAATAAAGTAGAATATCTGAACAACGATTTCTTAATAATTTTTTTGAAAAAAATTCGAAAAGAAAAAAAAGAAAATTTACTATTCTCCGATTTTTTTTTTTTTCAAAAATATATATCTCGGTAAGTAGGTATCTTAGAACATTAAACGATATATTGAAATGTTCGTATTGAAATTATCTACAAATTGTGTCCACACTGCAATGACGTCACTTTAATCGTATAGCTGCTATGGAGCAATAACTTCAAAAAATCGGTTTTTTGCGTTCACATAACGTGAGGTAGGTGGGTCGGGGATTATGTAAAATTTTTTTTTCAAGGTATGGCAACTTTTTATCACTAGCCATCTTTGATTCGGAGAAAACGTTCCCAATCGTTACTCCCTAATATATATATATATATATATATATATATATATATATATATATCTATATTAGACTGGTCCTTTTTTTTATTTCTCAGCAAATTATATAAGCTTATGGTCCCAAACTACCAAATATGAAGTTTAATTTGGATCTGATAATGTTTAATAGGCGTGGTAGTCACTCAAAGTTTAAAATTCCTGGGTTGTGTTAGTTAGAGATTTTAACAAAACGTAAACTCAAGATGAGGATGAACTGCAACCTATATTTCAATTGGTGGAGGCGTATCGTAAGAAATAGCCCTCATTCATCAAAAGTACACTTATTAATTGACCAAATGTTTTAAACACTTAAACTGAATTTTACTGTCTTCAAATATATATTCTTCAAATAATTAAAAAAACCTTCCGAAAAAATAAAATCTGCTTTAAATTTAGCTTGACAACGGCTGTAAATTAAAAAATTAAAAGTTTGAAAACTTTCAAAATTTCCTAAAAAGGAAAAAAATCTGCCAAAATTCTCCCAAAATTCCCTAAAAGGCGCAGTTTTTCATGAAATTATGGAAAAGTGGAAGATCATAGTAAAAAAGACCATTTCATATATATTTGTGCACATAATACCACTTCTTTTGAAGCATAAATTCCCAAAAATGTTGTACCATTTACCTGTCTGATGCATTTAAAGCAGTGAAATTCAGCTGTTTTTACAACCAAAAAAATATTGATATTTTAATCATAATCATATAAGCAGAAACCGCCAAACAAATTTCATGATTTTGGTATCAAATATTGCGAAATGAATTGCAAGTTTAGAATCCAACGCGAAGCCTGAAATTATTTGAGACCCTGACCAATTCTCACCCCGCTAAAGTTAAGAGCCTAAAATTTTGTCCTAAAAAATCTATAGCAATTGTTTAGTATGTTCAAGTTAAAGTAAACAGTAATCAGATTTTCTTCATATAAGGCTCATGCGAAGGGCTATTTTGTATATTTTCCAAATATGAATACATAAAAAATTTCTGCTAATTCTTGTATGAGTGTCAAGTTAGCTAAGCACTTTTCACGAATCGACTCGAGAGTAGGTGGCTAATTTGCCGCTAATTAGTCGTGAATTAGTTGTAAAAATAAATATTTTGTCGTTTTTTGGTTTTAGTTTTTTTTGAGTGCTTTGCCAACTTGATATCAAGTTAGCAAAGCACCCCTCCAAAAACTGATTAGAGCTTTCGTCGAAAAATGGGAATAGCATAAGATTTTGCCGCTAATTAGCCGCTAATTAATTTTGAAAAAATTCATTTTCTAAATTAATTTTTTTTTTGTTTTTTTTTTTGGTGCTTTGCTAACCTGTAGTCAAGTTAGCAAAGCACCCCTCCAAAAACTGACTAGAGCTTTCGTCGAAAAATGGGAATAGCATAAGATTTTTCCGCTAATTAGCCGCTAATTAATTTTGAAAAAATTCATTTTCTAAATTAATTTTGCTTTGTTTTTTTTGGGTGCTTTGCTAACTTGTAGTCAAGTTAGCAAAGCACCCCTCCAAAAACTGACTAGAGCTTTCGTCGAAAAATGGGAATAGCATAAGATTTTGCCGCTAATTAGCCGCTAATTAATTTTGAAAAAATTAATTTTCTAAATTAATTTTGTTTTGTTTTTTTTGGGTGCTTTGCTAACTTGTAGTCAAGTTAGCAAAGCACCCCTCCAAAAACTGACTAGAGCTTTTGTCGAAAAATGGGAATAGCATAAGATTTTGCCGCTAATTAGCCGCTAATTAATTTTGAAAAAATTCATTTTCTAAATTAAATTTTTTTTTTTTTTTTGGATGCTTTGCTAACCTGACGTCAAGTTAGCTAATTAGCCGCTAATTACTTTTGAAGACATTTCTTTCTGCAAAGAAATAGAAAAATAAACTTTTAAGTTTCCCGTGAGTGAAGAACTCTAGAAAATTTAGTTTAGTTAGGGTATGAGCGTTATTTGGTTTCCTTCACAAAAAGACAAATGCATTTAGACATTAATGGACAAAAGGCAATCTAAGTCCGGTTTTACATTCACCGATAATCAGCCGATTTTTTGTCTCCGATATTCTGGTTGATGGCAAGGGAGGGGATACGAAAGTGAAAAAATACATTTTTCTCACCTCCCTCGCCATCGAAAAAAAATAAAATCGGCGAAAAAAAATCGGCCGATTATCGGTGAGTGTAAAACCGGACTTAGATTGTCTTTTGTCCTTATATGTCTAAATGCATTTGTCTTTTTGTGAAGGAAACCAAATAACGCTCATATTCTAACTAAACTAAATTTTCTAGAGACCTTCACTCACGGGAAACTTAAAAGTTTATTATACCCGACACACTCTGTGTCGAGGGTATATTGCGTTTGTGTGGTTGTGTGTAACACCCAGAACTAGTCGAGATAGACCATACAAAATATATATAGAAATGATCAGTGTCACCAGGAGATTCGATTTAGACATGTCCGTCCGTCTGTCCGTCTGTTTGTATACAGTTATCTTATCGAAGAAATTGAGCTATCTTGACAAAATTTGGTATGCGTGCGCACAGGGACATGAGTAAGAACAAGTTCGAGAATGGACCCGATCGGATCGGGGTACCTCCAGTACTAAGGTCTGTAACGAAAATCACAAAAACTGCTCTAAATCCGATGTTTTTCAAGATATTTTGATGAAATTTGATATTTGATCATATTGAAAGGCCAGTAATATTATTTCCGAAAATTGTAAAATTGGGCGTGGCAGAAGGGCGGTTTTCGAAAATTGTCTCCTACACCCGAAATTCAAATGGGACTTGAACGAAATTTGGCACTTATGCTTTCTATGTAGCCTTAAACATCCTTCCAAAAAATTTCCTTGATCGGTCCATTTTTAAGGGTACCTCCAGTACTAGGGTCTGTCACAAAAATCCCAAAACTACCTTAAAATCGGACTTTTTCGAAATATTTTAATGAAACTTAGAATTTGAGCGTATATTTAAGCCTCCGATTAGAATTCAAAAAAATTGGAAAAGTGGGCGTGGAAAAAGGGCGGTTTTCATAAACAAATTTAACAAAAGTCGGTATATGGGGCCCGTAATGGCCTTAAACACCTCTTGATATTAAATATTATTTGAAGATGTGTGTCTGTGTCGGGTATTCTATTGTCAGGCTCGCCTGACTATAACACCCTTACTTGTTTTTCTATTTCTTTGCAGAAAGAAATGTCTTCAAAAGTAATTAGCGGCTAATTAGCTAACTTGACGTCAGGTTAGCAAAGCATCCAAAAAAAAACAAAAAAAAATTAATTTAGAAAATGAATTTTTTCAAAATTAATTAGCGGCTAATTAGCTGCAAAATCTTATGCTATTCCCATTTTTCGACGAAAGCTCTAGTCAGTTTTTGGAGGGGTGCTTTGCTAACTTGACTACAAGTTAGCAAAGCACCCAAAAAAAGACAAAACAAAATTAATTTAGAAAATTAATTTTATCAAAATTAATTAGCGGCTAATTAGCGGAAAAATCTTATGCTATTCCCATTTTTCGACGAAAGCTCTAGTCAGTTTTTGGAGGGGTGCTTTGCTAACTTGACTACAAGTTAGCAAAGCTACCAAAAAAAACAAAACAAAATTAATTTAGAAAATGAATTTTTTCAAAATTAATTGGCGGCTAATTAGCGTGCAAAATCTTATGCTATTCCCATTTTTCGACGGAAGCTCTAGTCAGTTTTTGGAGGTGTGCTTTGCTAACTTGATATCAAGTTGGCAAAGCACTCAAAAAAAACTAAAACCAAAAAACGACAAAATATTTATTTTTACAACTAATTCACGACTAATTAGCGGCAAATTATCCACCTACTCTCGAGTCGATTCGTGAAAAGTGCTTAGCTAACTTCACACTCATAATTCTTGTGGCTATCTAAGACCTCCAAGTCGAAGCATCTTTTAAATTTCCTACAAAATTGACTTTCAGTAGTCCTGGCTGTGCCAAATACAATCCGATTTTATGTTGTTATAGCTTCAAAGAAAGACCAATCTATTGTCAATGGAATACCATTCTTATTTGGTTAGATAAATTATATTATATGTGTTAAATTTTGATAAAACTAACACAACCCAGATGTTGTCTCATAAAAATGGAATTTTAAACTTCCAGTGCCATCCGCGCCCATCAAACATTATCGGATCGAAACCAAACTTCATATTTGATAGTTTGGGACCATAAGCTTATATAATTTACCTGGCAATTTTAATAAACCCAGTTTAAAAAAAAATATATATATAAAATAACATCATTATTTCTAAGCATACAAAACAATTTTAATTAAACGATGCGAAATTTCAAACACTGAAAGCGACCTGAATGATCCTTCAAAATACTGTAGGATCATTGTCCCAAAAAGGAAGGTATAGTGTGTTTGACCTGGCAGCATTTCTTAAATATATATTCAATTACTTCTATTCATACATTGCTGCAGTATTTCCGCATTCGTACATTGTAGCTTAACTCCCTCAATCGGTTCATTGCTTCATAGTTGCAATGTGCTTGATAAGCTATTGCTGATCGAGGCAAAGAGTTGGAATTCAAGAGAAAGGCAATTATAACCAAACCAGTTAATGGGTCAGTGAAAGCATTTCAGTTTATTTTGATTCTTTTCTCAAGTCCTTGAATTGCAGCGCTCGCTTGGGAGCAATGCTCGCTGAGTACTCCAAATACTTTGTTGCAATCAATCTATGTTCGAATTTGATCCATGCTCTAAATGTTTACTTTCGCTTCCCAATTGCTGTATCGCTTCCGCGTATGACAAAATAAATGTCATCAAAACTTACATTATTTCTGTTATTTAAAGGTCATTAAGAATTATATTTGTTTAGATTTAAATAGTATATAAGCCAAAGAGAATTTCAATAAAGAACCAATTTTAAGTTGACAGTGCAAGCTCACTGTTCGAAACCTAAAGTTCGGTCTTTTTATTAAAGTTGTTTTCTGGCTCTCGAAATCAGATTATATCTGAAAGCCCAATTTTTTTTTGAAGTTTTATTTTGTGGTCAGGAAGACGATATTTGCAATTTGCGCGTCAATTTCTAGATTTTTCTCAACATTTCAGGAAGTGTATCTGTGTTTTGCGTTTTATGTATATTGCTTATTAGAGAAAGAATGCACCTGTACAACGATGTATCATGTGCCTTAACAAAATTTATATATAGAATAAGTGAATTATTCTAAGATTTTTGGGGCTAAATTTTTTTAAGATACTGATTAAATTTAGTCTAGTTTGGGTATAGTTCCAAACTGGAACAAAAAGGACTAGTTGAAATCAGTTTTTTTACGAAGTTTAAGTGCCAAAATTCTTAGAATTATAACCTTATAGGCTTTTTAGACTAGTAATTAAAAGCAGTATTTAGCGCGCTAAATGCAGTTGTCAAAAATACCCTTTCAGACTTCATCTATTTGCCGTAAAGACAGTTGTTATCAAAGTTTTGATGTCAAATTAAATATATCTTACCCATTATATATATATAGTTCATAATTCATAAATCAATAGTTATATTGTTGCTGTCTAATTTAAGTACAACAATTCCAGAAAACTCTGTGTCCTTTTTTTTGGACAGGGGTGGTTGTCCCGCATTGACTTATTATAAAATTGACCTCCTTATATTTGAATGTCTTTAAAAGCAAGGAAAATGGATAGAAGGGAGCTTCTCAAAATAGAGTTCTTGCCATATTTAAAGAGGAGGAACATTGTTTGTATTAACAAATTGGGGTTTTTCATTTTTTCTTAACACACTTTTCTCAATTTTTTGCAATTTCCGGCTGGCGTCAACCAGTTGTTTGGGCTGTGGTTGCCTAGAATTAAATTTTATTTCGTACTTTAATCGCCACTGTTGCAGAGAATTCATCATAAATTCAGAATATATCTCTGTATTTAGCAGGCCTTAAATGCATTTAAATACACGGATATATGCATAAGTTGGCTCTAAATCTAGATTTAGCTGCTAGTCTGAAAATACTATTAATCTATATATAAATTTTCATCGAAATCGGACGTCGGCAGTGGTTTGAAAAACATGTTCGACGATTTTTGCATGAAGCATTTTAAATTAGAATTGAGTCGACAAACTCCTTAAAGCTTCTAAAAATTTTTACCAATTTCAGCATACTTTAACACTTTGGAAACGTTTCAAAGAAAAAAAATAATTTTCATAGTTTATACCGAATAAATGTATCTAAATAAATTCAAAAAATTTCGAAAAAAAATATAAAAAAAATCCACATTTTTCATAGTAAGGGAGCCCAAGAGAGGATTTTTGCAGTTACTCGAGCGTGTCAGAAAATAATATGGGGAGAAAGCTTGCACCCTGTTATATGGCCCCACCATATATGAGCGCTCAATATTGGGGTGTACGTTGAGGGCAGCCCGTCAGCTAAGTAAAAAAAAATCGATCCTCTGAAAAACTCGAGCGCGCCAGATTAAGAGAAGGTAAGTTAAGTAGATGTTAAATAGTGTATATTTCAATTCTCTAAGAATTTGAGCGTGGCATAGGGCAAGAGGTGAGTACCGAAGTTGCAAAAAAAAAACGTCAACTCGAAATACTCGAGCGCTACTGTTTTTTTTTTTTTATTTTGAAGGAAATCCTTTATGGATAACAAAAACCATATAATCTGACCTTTCGCGTGGAGGAAAAAAGGCACATTTAATCGCAAACTTTGTAGTGTATTCAAATGATTTTGTGAAATTTAAAATTTTAATTCCGTGTCAATAAAGACCTTTTAAAACTGAAAAACTGTGAATTACGAATCCTTTTCGTTTCCTTTGTTTCTCCCTCTTTCTCTCTTTCTCTCTCTCCTTATAAATAAATATATGTAATGCGTAATTCGGTTCCTTCGAAAACTCAATTGGTTTGTTCTAAATTAATTAGGTTTTTATTAATTTTACAAAACACTTAGAAATAAATAACATAATTACCTAAATTAATTAGGAAAACGACGGCGTGAGCTAATTGACTGATCGCTTACACAGAACTGTATCAAGTCTTAAACCGGTTTCAAGTCAGCATTAATGACTTTGTGAGCGGATGACTGATGCTCTCAGTTATTTGTTTACATCTCCACTCCTAGGAGAAAATTTTGTTGAATACAAAATTTTACGAAATTTAAATTTAATTCGTCTTTATTGGAATAAGTTTTGAGATATGAAATAGACTTGATTCTTTTTTCTTGTATCCTGTATCTATTTTATAAATGGAGTTAGATACTCTCTCTAGTATTTTAAAAGGTCCTATCCGTATCTCATCTAATTTTTTTCTATTTGTTCTATTTCCATTTTCTACATATACAAAATCTTCCATATCAATTTCAATCTTTGTTCTATTTTTGTCATAAAGAGTTTTATTGTGCAAGTGTGATTTCTTTGTGTTTTCCAAAGCTAGTTTTCTGTCTTTCTCCAACCGACTAGGTTGTTCTTTTGACATTATTTCTTCTGGTAAACTCGAAACTATTGTTCCTTGCAAAAGATATAGTGGCGTAAAACCAGTACTGTATGTTCCGTTTCGTTATATTTTTTTATACATTGGTGTGCTATTGTTGTCCAAGCTTTTTTCCCCGGATTCTCGTTAATTTTGCATCTAATTTTATTAATTAATGTTTGATTCAACCTTTCGTTTAAACCATTGGAGAATGGGGCGTTAACTGCGGTAAATACCAATGGAATACTTTTATTTTCTAAAAATTGTTTAAATTCCTTTGAATTGATTCCTGGATACTGATCTGACAGAATCATCCCAACTCTATTAGTATCGGTTACCATTCTTAGTAATTTTATAAAATCGCTTGCATTTTGCGTTTTTGACGTTGAAATAAATGCATATCTCGTAAAATGATCCACCAGTAGATGTAAATATGTTTTTGTAGATCTAGATCCGCCAAAACCACCTATTGTATCAATTGACATTATTTCAAATGGCTCTTCTGCTGGTCCTAATTGTGATAATAATCCATATTTTTTTTGCCCTCTTGTTTTATTCTTTATGCATATTGTACAGTGTCTACATATTTCGTTTATACTTTTTATCAAATTCCTTGCGGTATAAAATGGCATTATTTTAGTTTGTAATTGCCTTATTCCGATATGACAATAATTTTCATGTACTTGTTGGATGAGTTCTTTACTAAAACTTTCTGATAAGATTATCTTTTCTTTTGATTTAAACTTCTTGTAATATAATTTATTCTTTAATACCATTTTATCTTTTATTTTTTGTAAATTTTCATTATTGCATTGATCTTTGATAAGATCGTCTATTTTTATCAGGTCAATTTTTAATTGTTCGTTCTCATTTTCAAAAGTTTTTAAAATTGGATTTCTACTTAAACAGTCAGCCTCTGAATTATTTTTCCCAGGTAAATATCTTATTGTGAAGTCATACTGTGATAAATAGTATGTAAGATCACGCAATTCTTCATCTGTTCTGCATTTTATGTTTAGATTTTCTAACGGTTTATGGTCTGAAAACACTACAAATGATTTTCCAATAAGCCAATATTGCCAATATTTTATCGCCTCTTTTATGGCTAAACATTCTAAATATATTGCTTTATGCTTTTTTTTGGCTATTTGATAGTTTCTTTGAAAAGAATGCTACTGGCTTTTTTTCTCCATTTATTTGTTTTTGTTTTAGTACGGCACCTATACCTTGTATACTTGCATCTGTATATATGTATATCGGTAATTCTGGATCATATATTTCTAGTACTGGTTTTGAACAAAGCATTTTTTTCATTTTATCGAAAGCGTTTTGACATTCGTCTGTCCAGAGAAATTTTTGTCCTTTCCTCAATAATTTGTGAAGTGGGTCTAAAGCTATAGCTACATTTGGTATGTATTTATTATAAAAATTTATTTTCCCTAAGAACTGCCTGACATTCTTTTGTGTTTTTGGTACTGGGAAGTTCTGAATTGAGATTAAATTATCTTTTAATGGACATATAGAATTGTCACTTATGATATGACCTAAATATTTAACCGAACTTTCAGCAAATCTGCATTTTGTAAATTTTAATCTGAATCCTTCAGTGTTTATAGCTTCTAATAATTGCGCTAAATTGTTTATATGGTCCTTGAAAGTTTTTGAAAATACCAATATATCATCTATATAGTTGACCGCAAAGTTTGAAAGCTTGTGTTTTCTTATTATATTACTAAGAATTCTTTGAAATATTGCTGGAGATGTTTTTAGTCCAAATGGCAAACAAGTCCATTGGAAATGCCCTTCTTGAGTTACAAAAGCAGTTTTTTTCCGATCTTCTATTCTTAAAGGAATTGACCAAAAAGCGGAATTTATGTCTAATGTTGAGAAGTATCTAAAGTTTCTTGTTTTTACCATTAGGTCCCCAATTAATGGAAAAGGTTGTGATTGTGGTACTACGATTTTGTTTAATTCTCTGAAATCAATGCATAATCTATTTTTTTATTTTCCTCTTTCTTGTAAACTAATGTTACTGGCGCTGCAAATGGGCTATAAGATTCTTCTATCAAATTTTTTTCTAGTAATTTTGCAATTTGCGTTTCTATTTCTTTTCTATCTTGCATATTGCATTTATATGGTCTCTTACTGCAATATCTATCAATCGTTAAATCGATACGGGCTTCATAATCTTTTACCGTACCTACATCATATTTATCTTTCGCAAAAATTCCATTATATCTTTCGATTAATCTATCTATTTCAGTTTTTTCATGAAGTTGTAAGTGATTTACGGAGATTTTAAAATTTGATACATTTATGTGTTCATTAAAATTTATAGCGTATTTGTTTACAAAATTTCCATTAAGTTCAGATTTTGTTTCTTTTTTTTGCGTAATATTCAAATGTTCATCTTGCATAAGCTTAAATTCTGTTATTATATCTAATCCAATCAGAAAATCATATTGAAAGTTATTTTTATCTATTACAAAAATATTCATAATTTTTTCTATATCGAATATTTTAATCTTCATGGTTACAATTCCTTCTATTTCTTTACACCATTAATCGTTGATAATTTCGTCACTTTTGTGTCCGCTATGTTGTTATTTTTAATTTTTAATAATCTTGAATTAATTAATGAAACGTTTGCCCCTGAATCATATAATATATACCAAATATATCCATTTTATCTTGTAGTATTAATTTTAATTTGATTAATGGTGGAATTATAAGTTTTTTGTATCTGTTTCGCATAGTTCAGACTCTATTTCTGTATTATTAACAACCTTTATCTGATTATCTTTTAAAGTTTTCTCATTAGTTTTGAACCAGCATGAGGATTCAGTATGGTAACGGTTAATCTTTCCTTTCTTTTCGCAAATTTTACATGGCTGTTTTTGTTGTTTTTTATCCAAATTTTCTTTTGAATCTCTACTAAAATTTTTTTTCTTTATTAGGTGTTCCATGCTGGCCAATTTAGCAAAAAAATCTTTAGATGTAATTATTTCTGTTCTAATTAATTTATCCGTTATGAACTCCGGTAACCCAACTGCAATAAGATTTATTAACGTACCTTTGTCTATGTCTTTGTTCATTTCTAATAAAATTCTTTCTTTTTTTAAAGCATAATCTAGTAGCGGTCCATTTATATATTTGAACAAAAGTGCATACCTAATCATCGACCAACCCTTGTTTGTATATGTTGTACAAAAATTTTCTTTCCATGTTTTCCAGTGTGATGTTAAAGAATATTTTATGAGCATTGAATTGTACCAATCTATTGCAGACCCTTCTAAAAATAATCTTAAAGCCTCTATTTTTTCTGAGTCTTGTTCTATATTTAAGCGCACATATTCACTTTATAATGTATTTACCCATTGTTCACCATTTGCATTTTTCCCTGTAAATTTAGCAATGACAAACCTTTCTGATAGCTTTGTTAAATTTGTGCATAATTTTTTTTCTTCATATGTTGATTTCGATTGCATCGGTATTTCCTCCAAATAAAAATCGTGAAGCATCAGATTTTCATCTTCATCCATGTAAAACGTTTTTAATTCTTTCGTTAATGATATCCAAATATTCCTTGTTTGGTGTCGATGGGTTAACGTTTTCCTCACTTTTTCCACCGCTTTTGTTTTGCATAACTCATTATGCATTGCGAATTCTTGATATTCCAATGGGATTTTATAACTGTTACCTCGTGGAGTTCCAATTGCAGTCAGCTTTATTACATTTGTTTTTCTTTCTGCCGCCGCTGTCATCGAAAACGTGAATAGCAACTTTTCCATACTGTACTTTTACAAAGTTGTCGTTTTGTAATGCGTAATTCGGTTCCTTCGAAAACTCAATTGGTTTGTTCTAAATTAATTAGGTTTTTATTAATTTTACAAAACACTTAGAAATAAATAACATAATTACCTAAATTAATTAGGAAAACGACAATTAAAGTTCTTTCATTCCGTTTGAAGTTTTCTTACGCAACTCTTTCTCATTCGGCGTGAGCTAATTGACTGATCGCTTACACAGAACTGTATCAAGTCTTAAACCGGTTTCAAGTCAGCATTAATGACTTTGTGAGCGGATGACTGATGCTCTCAGTTATTTGCTTACATATATATAGATTGTTTTTGTATCATCTAATTATAAAAAGAAACGGAAGAAAAATATGGTTTGTCAGATTAACAATTTGCCTCCATGTATCTGTCAGATTATCATTTAGGGCGACTAGGACACCTGGTCGATCCCTCTGCATAAATATCTGACGCGCTCGAGTATCTCAAGGTTACCGTTTTTTTACATTTTCAAAATTTAATCCTGAGCTTTGGCCACCTCCGAATCGTCAGTCATTGAAAAAGGATACTTTAAGGAGTCCACTTTAAATTCACTGTGAATATCTGACACGCTCGAGTAACTTTTTTTTCTTTTTTTCCACCTCATTTTACGGCCAACCACCTCGAATTAAACGTCAGATTAATATATATTGGTTATCAGGAACATAAAGCACGTTTACTGTATAAATTTCTGACGCATCGCAAAATGTCCATTTTTTACATTCTCTCTCATCTCCATTAAAATGGAAAACTTCGCAATGACTTTTTTTGTTTGAGGACGTAATGTTCTCAATCCAATAAGTTTCCGTGACGCTTTAATGACTGCAAATTTAGCACCTCGGGGTCCCCAACTACTATTTTAGTCAGAAATATAATAGTTTTGAATAGCTCTAACAAAAATCGGCTTCGGAGACCACATGTTTTTGTTATTTTTTCAACCAATATTGCAATTGCGTAATACGACAAAGCTCTGAAATTTCTAAGCAAGCCCGTCTATTCGTTACTTGGAAAATAATTATTAGCATAGAGCATAACACGCAGCACTTCCAATTTATAAAAGATTGACCCAAAATGCTAACCACAAGGGAGCAATGATCTAATGGCACATAATTAGGGAAGCTCAACCGCCTTACTGATATTATATATGATAAACTAAACCAATGTTATTTTCTTCCTTAATCAAAGCACCCTGAAACTTTCGTGCTTTTAAATTTTTATATATTTTTGTACATGTAAAAATTTTAATTTTAATATTTTTTATCAATAGGTTTCCAATTAGTGATGCACGACAACTTGAAAATCTTGACGCTCAGACGGGATGGAAACAAAATATCCAACAAGATTTTTTGCAGTTAGATATATTTCAATTGCGATGTAGATGTGCGGACCTATCCTACGAGTTCTACATGGATTCAATGGATCTATATTATTGTGTAAGTTTTTTTTTACGAATTCTTGTAATTAAAACAATTTAAAATATAAAATCGAAACTAAAACCAATATTGGAAACGGAAAGAGTATTTTTACCAAGAATTGTACGCCCATCGGCAACGGATAAGGCTAAGGTATTTTTGCTGTTACAGAGAGTTTAACCTAATGAAACCGTTTACAATTTAGAGGTTAAAGACAACGAAATTCGGGAAAGCCTTATACTGCAAACCACACTGCATTGGAAAACTTAACGTTCATTAAATACATAACTTCGTCACAGAGAAATTTTTTGTGCTGTTCTTACAATTTTTGTAGACGTTAACCGTTTTAAGGCAAGGAAAGAAGACAAAGCAAAAGGAAAAGCAAATATTTTAACGTCTTTCATCTTTTTAAATTTTATGTTTCCAATATTTCGGCTTAATTTGTTAGCATTCTTACGGAAAACTTGCACAAATATAAATATATGTATATATAGAATCATCTTTCAGAATATTTACATATAACATTAAAGCACCAAAAGACTTTTTTTTAACATAATATACAAAGATTATAAAATAATGAACAAATATTCTAAAATCAACGTTTCCTGTGATGTACTTTCGTAGACTGATTTTTGTTTTGCTTATGTGTCCTTGTACATGCGCTTAAATGTCTGTGTCTGTTATATTATAAAGTCCTGTTTCGGCTGGAGTCTACGAAAAGCATTTCGATTGTGTATCTGCGTTTGTTTTTATTCTCTTGTAGCAATATTTTAATGTAGTAACAATTTTTATATGGGGTTTTATGAATTCAGCGCTTGGCTAGTCCAGTTTTTTTTGGTCATAATTATTTCTTAGGTCTGCTTTGTGTGCTTCTATTCTCGTTTTTATAACCGACACACTCTGTATCGAGGGTATAATGCATTTTGGCGTGCGTGTACACCCAGAACCATTTGATATACATTAAAGTGATCAGTGTCACTAGGAGATTCAATTTAGATATGTCTGTCTCTCTGCCCGTCTGTTAGTCCGTATAAAATTTTCTTACCGCAGGATGTGAGCTATCTTGGTTGGATTTTTTCAAAGTCATGTGTAAGATTAAGTTCGAGAATGGACTGCATCGGCCAATTTAAGGGGTACCTCTAGTACTACGGTTTGTTACAGAAATCACGGAAGCTGCTCTTACATCAAAATTTGTCAAGAAATTTTGATTAAATTAGACGTCTGAACATATAAAAGTAGTCTGGCAGAATATCGTTTTTCGAAAATTTTTCCTCCACCTTTAATTCAAATGGGACTTGAACGAAAATTAGCATGAATGCCTTCTATGTACCCAGAAGCATCTCTTGAACAGGTTTCTTGATCGCTCCATCATTAAGAGTACCTCCAATACTAAGGCCTTTCACAAAAATTCCTGTAGAGAATACGGCCTTATTGAAAGCAAGTAAGCACCTTAAATTCAACATGGTCAACCTTTGTTGCGAATTTAAAGCTTCTACGCCTTTTAATTCAGAAGTTACGAATAGTCTCCGTTTGTGGGCGTGGCATTGGGCGGGCCACAAATTTTTTCCTACACCTTTCATTCGTCTTGGTCAACCGATGCTGCGAGTTTGAAGCTTCTACGCCTTCTAACTCACAAGTTACGATAAACCGTTATTTGTGGTCCTACTGCACCCTACGCATGGTCTGCGTCGTACGCGGAGAATTTCACAGCTCTTCAAACTGCAATAAAAATTAAACTGACAAAAAGTGCAGCAACTGTGGTGGAGATCACACAGAAAATTATAGGGGATGTCCAGTATATAAAGAAATAAAAATTCGTATGTCAAGCCAATCGTAAAAGGTCGAATCAAAATGCATTCCAAAACCGAACTTTCTCACAACCAAATAAATTCAGCGTTGCGGTGACTAATAAAATGTCCAATGCAAATGTTGCTAGTTCTGCCATAAGTGCCCATTCTGCCCTTCAACAGCAGAACGGTAGCTTGGAATCCATGTTAGTCGGTCTGACACAGTGTATGACACAATTTATGTCGCATATGCAAAACACACTCCAGGAGTTACTAAGAGCACAAAACCAGTTGCTCCAAATTTTAACTGCACATAAAAATGAGTTTACTTATTATATCCTCATGGAACGCAAATGGTATAAATCGGCGTAAGCTAGAACTATCACATTTCCTCTCAAACTACTCTATTGATGTAATGCTTATTTCGGAGACACATCTAACAGATAAAAATAATTTTTCGTTATCAGGCTATAAATTTTACAAAACAAACCACCCTGATGGGAAAGCACATGGAGGAACGGGTATATTTATTCGTAAAATAAACAGGCCCGGCGAAAGGTGTGGGTAGTATGGGACTACTACCAAGTCCGATTTTTAGGGTATAGGTAATTACCCACTCCAAAACTTACTCAAAACTTCTAAAGAAAAATTTTTTGGAAAATCTTCTAAAAAAAAAGGAGCTACATTTTACTGTACAAGCGTCCGCAATGCCGAATCGTAAACGAACATACAACATACAACCAAAGAGCTTCGATATAAGCTTTGATTTTTTTTATATTGTGTGTTATATGTACAATAAGGATTATTATTCCATAACGAAAAATATCAAAATCGATAGCCAGCCCCGTTATAGCTATTTGAATTTGTTTACTTAAATTGTTTATATTTTTAACAAAAAACCCGTTAATTTACAAAACCAAAGTTTCATTCAGAAGAGTGTCTTATTGACAATCTTCAAACCAATCATTGGAAAGATACATGCAACAGATGCATAAAAAAAATAAAGCGATTTCATGCCGAAAAAATGATATTGACAGTAGGTAGGTAGGTTGGTGCGGCAGTTTATAGCTCACGTAGGCTCACAGATAGGCCCTTTGTGGTACCATAGAGACACGACTATCCCCTTTCTACTTCCTATAG
Organism: Chlorops oryzae; assembly: GCA_020466095.1. NCBI lineage: Eukaryota > Metazoa > Arthropoda > Insecta > Diptera > Chloropidae > Chlorops > Chlorops oryzae. Next base: position 58,496,185 of record CM035807.1, on the reverse strand, counting down.
AAGCCAATTTGACTTCCTGATGAACCGCGCGATGTCTGAAATTTTGATTTCTGACAGTTCGGTGAGGCTGGTCAGAAAGGTGTGTCCCAGTAGAGACAGTCTTTTTGACGCTAAGGCCGGGCACTGACACAGGAGGTGGAGAATGGATTCCTCCTCCGAGCGACAGCTCCGGCAAAAGTCATTGTATGGGGCTCCCAGCCTTGCGGCATGTCTGCCGAACAGGCAATGGCCGGTGAGAACTGATACCGTCTGATGGATGGAGGTGTTGCTGAGTTTCACCAGGTCCCTGGATCATCTCTTATTCAGAGATGGCCAGGTTTGTCTAGTGATCCCGCAGAAATCTTCTTCGACCCAAAGCTTATTTGCCAGGTCGAGATATTCTTCTTTTATGCGGAATTTCACTGTAGCCAGTGGGATTCCTATGTTAGAAAAGGAGGTCTCTGGAAGCGATGTGCCCATCTTAGCAAGTTCATCGACCTTGCAGTTTCCTTCAATGTCCCTGTGCCCCGGTACCCAGAAAATGGATACCGCTGAATGTTCCGCTATCTCGTTGAGAGATTTCCGGCATTCTTGGACAAGTTTTGATGTGGAATCCAGTCCGCAATCAAAGGATTTGATAGCCGCCTGGTTGTCGGTGAAAATGTAAATATTCCTGCCAAATATCTCATTGCACATGAGCCACCTGGCGGCGTGGTTAATGGCCATGACCTCCGCTTGAAATACACTGCAGTGGTCAGGCAGACGGAGGGCTGCACTAAGGTTTAAGCTGTTAGAATAGATACCGCACCCTACACTTGAGTCGAGTTTAGAGCCGTCAGTATAAATTTCAATTGCGTCCCGGTTGATTTGTAGACCATCGCACCACTCCTCCCTGCTCGGTATGCGGGTGGTATATCCGCATTCGAAGCAGAGCGAAGGGGTGCGATAGTCCACATCAGTCGGGATTCTGAAATCTTTTGTCAAGATTTGTGAGTGACCAGTGTCTGTTCTGGTCCATCGGCAGACGGTGTTCAATCGCGCAGCCGCGATCTTCGCTTGTTGTCTGATGAGGAGTGATGTTGGTAGCCAACAAAGGATTGCAAAAAGTGCCTTGGCAGGGGTAGTTCTCAGTGCTCTTGTTATCAATAGAGCAGACTGTCTCCTCACCCTGTCTAAGGCTTGAATATACGATGATTTATAGGTGATCGGCCACCAAAAGGTTGAGCCATATAGAAGGATCGGTTTCACCACAGCTTGGTAGAGCCATTGTATAGAATTGGGGAAAGTCCCCATTTTGTGCCTATTGCCCTTTTACAGCAGTATAACGCACAGAGTGCTTTTCTGGCTCTCTCCTTGGTGTTTTCTCTCCATAGGAGCTTAGAGTCGAGTATCAGCCCTAAGTATTTGACTTGGCTGCTTAGTTTCAAGACAACCCCATTTAATTTTGGTAGGTTGAAAGATGGGATCTTGTGTCTTCTGGAGAAGAGTACGAGTTCCGTTTTATTAGGATTGATTTTTAGTTCACACTCCCCGCTCCAGCAGCTGAGTGTTCCTAGATGTTGAGACATCCTATCCGAGATGATGTCGAGATGCTTCCCGGTGACGGATATTGCAATGTCATCTGCGTACGCTACTACATTGCATCTGATGTCATCGAGTACAGTTAGCAGAGAGTTCACAACCAGATTCCAGAGGAGGGGGGAGAGGACACCTCCTTGGGGTGTTCCTCTCTCCACTTTTCTGCTGAGCTGCGTGTTCCCCACCGACGCAGTGATAGTCCTATCAATAAGTAGACTTTTCACTGAGCGTATATTCTTTGTGAGAAAGTGATTTCTCAATTTGTTGAATTACTTTGTGCATTACTGTCTCTACGGATTTGCCTTTGGTATAGGCATGTTGAGATCCAGATATATTAGGTGTAGTAAAAAGAAATCCATTATTTTTCCAATAGATGGCGTTATTTATCTGCATCTCGCGTTGTATAAGTCCGATCGTGTTCCGCTAGGAGGCATTAGAAAGATGACAGTTCCTACTAAAAAAGCTTTTTTGACACTTTTTTGATTGATTGATTCAGTTTTGTTTGAGAGCTTGTCAAAGATGGACATCAGCAAAGAGAAAATTCGCTACATTTTACAGTTTTTCTTCGATAAGGGAGAAAACGCAAGCCAGGCGGCTAAAAATGTGAATAGCGTTTATGTACCTGATACTGTAACAGCCAATCATGCGCAATTTTGGTTTCGTCGATTCCGTTCCGGTAACTTCGATGTCAAGGATGCACCACGCACTGGAAGGCCAATTGTCGAAAATGTCGATAAAATCATGGAAATTATCGAGTCCGACCGTCATGTTAGCACTGTTTCGATTGCAAAAGAGCTAAAGATTGCACAAAAAACCGTTTGGAACCATTTGAATAAGGCTGGATACACAAAGAAGCTCGATGTATGGGTGCCACACGAGTTAACGCAAAAAAACCTCATAGACCGAATTTCCATCTGCGAATCGCTGCTGAACCGCAACAAAATCGACCCATTTCTGAAGCGGTTGGTGACTGGTGATGAAAAGTGGGTCACTTACGACAACGTCAAGCGAAAACGGTCGAGGTCGAAACACGGTGAACCGGCGGAAACGGTGGCCAAGCCAGGATTGACGGCCAGGAAGGTTTTGCTGTGTGTTTGGTGGGATTGGCAGGGAATTATCTACTATGAGCTGCTCCCATACGGCAAAACTCTTAACTCGGAACTCTACTGTCAACAACTGGACCGTCTGAAGGAAGCAATCGCCCATAAGCGGCCAGCTTTGGCCAATAGGAGAGGAATTGTGTTCCATCAGGACAACGCCAGGCCACACACATCGATAGTGACTCGCCAGAAGCTCCGGGAGTTTGGTTGGGAGGTTCTTCTGCATCCACCTTATAGTCCGGACCTGGCACCAAGTGATTACCATCTGTTCCTGTCCATGGCGAACAATTTTGCTGGTGAAACATTCGCTTCAAGAGAGGCTTCTGAAATTCGACTGTCTCAATTTTTTGCTAATAGGAACGAGGACTTCTATGAGAGAGGCATAATGAAATTACCTTTAAAATGGCAACAAGTTATCGAACAAAACGGCGCATATTTAACCTAAATCGGGTCATTCTAACTATCTTAAATAAATCCCTCAATTTAATGCAAAAATAAATTCTTTTTACTACACCTAATATTATCGATACTGATGGTATCATTTATGAAGTAGCCAAGGATCCTCTCGAAAGTTTTCAGAAGAAAGGATGAAAGGCTGATGGGACGAAAGTCTTTCGGTTTCGTATGACTTGCTTTGCCTGCCTTAGGTATAAAAATTACTCTGTACTCCCGCCATTTAACGGGAATATGTGAGAACTTCATACAGGCGTTGTAAATCATTGTAAGCCAGGGAATCGCCCACTCCGACGAGCGTTGCAGGTCGGCTGGTATGATGCCATCTGGGCCGGGAGATTTAAACGGGGCGAACGATTTGATCGTCCATTTGACTTGGTTCTGACTTATTCTCCTTCTAGGGGAGGGATAAGAATTCGTGGAGTGATGTATGGACGGAAGTCTGTGGTCGGATTCCTGGTAGCTACCTGGGAAATGAGTGTCCAGGAGGACCTCCAGGGTTTCTGAGGGAGTATCAGTCCAGGTCCCATTCTCCCTTTGGATGCAACCTGGGTACCTTGGCGACGAGCTTAGGATTTTGCGTAGGTGATTCGTTTCGGAGATGCTCTCTATTTTATCACAGAAGGTTCTCCAGGACGATCGCTTCGCTTTCCTGACGACGTACTTAAATATTCGGAGGTTCTCCCTATAGGGTTGCCAGTCCGATGTTCTTTTGGTTTCATTGAAGTATTTTCTACATGTCCTCCTAAGGATAGCGATTTCCGCATTCCACCTGGGAGGTTTAAGTTTGCCCCTAGGTTTAGCGGGGTTACATGCTGCTTTGGCCGCGGTTTCGTAGGCCAACGTGAAAGTGTCTACTGTTTCATCTAAGCTTTGTATGCTCTGGATGGGAGTAGGTGTCGGATCAAGTGCAAACTTAAGGGAGGAGTGAAACTTCTCCCAGTTTGTACGTTTCCTGTTCGTGAACCTAGTTGGATTTTTAGTATCTAACTCTCCAACTATAAAGGTAATATATCTATGGTCTGACAGTGAGCAGTCTGAAGAGACCGTCCACTGCCGGACAAGGCTAGATGACCGTTCACTAATTAATGTGAGGTCTAGGACCTCGCTACGGTTCGAGGTCAAAAATGTAGGTTCCTCACCTATGTTAGCTACTGTAAGGCAGTTGCTTAATATATAATCAAAAAGTGACTCACCCCTTTCATTCGTGTCAGTGCTGCCCCACACCTGATGATGGGAGTTGGCATCCGCCCCTATGATTATGGGGGTGTGTGTCCTGTTGGCTTCTGCTGTCAAGGCCCTTAAAAGGTTGCCTGGAGGGTTAGGCCCATGGTCATGCGCCATGTAGCAGGACGCTATCCATAGTGGCGAACCACCCGCTCTGACCGCTATGCTGGCGTTGTCGTCATCGCAGAACCTGTTGAGTGCAATCATGTCAATTGAATTCTTAATTAGGATACAGGCTCGTACCTTACCTGTGCCAGGTGATACCAGGGTGTAGCCTGGTTGGTTTAATCCACAAACCCGTTCCTGCGAGAACCAAGGTTCCTGGATTAGGCATATGTCCTCCCCTGATTTTGCCAGACGGAGGAGTAGTGCTGCTGACGCAGCCTTAGAATGGTGAAGGTTAATCTGCAATACCTTCACCATTCTTAGGCTGGCAGACTATCGTCTGCTTCAGGTCCTCGGCCTCGTCACCAGAACAGGAGCAGACTTCTTCTTGTTCTGAAACCAGGACAAGATCGAAGAAGTCCCCCGCCAGCTCGGCAGTCGAGGCTGTACTGCATCCGTCGTCGGATTGCAGGGCCTCTTTCACCGAGTTGTCTTCCATTTGGCTGGTGAGACTTGCGGCTCCCTGCACAGGTGCAGGGGGTGCTGATGCTGAGCCACTTGATGCGTTGCTGGATTTGTCGCCCTTGTAGATGCGGAGCGTGGCCGACTCGAAACCGTAGTTGACCACGCCCTTCCTCTGAAGCAGTGGCGTGAGGGACTCTTCGTTTAACACGATGAGTACCTCATGCATGTTGCCGCGGGTCTCACCGACCTTGACCACCTTCCAGTCATGGGTTGGGAGATCAAGGTTGCTGAGCTTCAGCACTTCGAGGATCTCCTCGGGCGACGATGGCTCGGTAGTTAGCCAAGCCTTTGACCTAGTTCGGCTAGGGATCTGGTCTTTGGTGACCACCTTTATCAAGGCGCCGGGCCAGACCTCTCCTACCTGCTCGATTGCAAGCTTGTACAGATCCGCTGAGCGTTGATCTGCACAAGCTATCAGCTTGACGTCGCCCTGATACCATCCTGCGTCCCTGCATACGGGAGAGGGACCAGGATGGGCACGGACAACGTCTCTGTAGATGCGCATAAGAGCCAGTTGTACCAACTTCCAGTTTGCTGGGGAGATGGTGCCGTCGCTCTTATTGGCGTCAATAATAGCCCATATGAGCGAGTTCTTTGCGATCTCGCTATAGGGTCGTGCACCTGCGTTGGGCTTGGTGGCAAGCCTGGGCCTCTTTCCACCTTGAGAGATGGGGGGAGTGGTGGTCTCTACGGACCTTTGCCGTTTTTGAGTTGCCCCTGTGACAGGTGGCAGACTCACGGGTCGAACCGCGACGTTTTTCTTGGCCCACTCAATGGAGGCCTTGTCGCTTTCCGTTAAGGAGTTCGGATCCACCTTCTCATACTTTGCGAGAATCCGTAGAGCAGATCTCCGCGTCCTGTAGGCCCGGGTGGAGGCATTGGTCGCCTTGGATGCCGTGGAGGCAGCACTGGCTTCCTCCACCTTCAGGACAGGCTTGCTTGCCGAAGGTCCTGTGGTTCTCTTTGAGGCAGTTGGAGCAGTTCCATTGCCTCGCGAAGTAGATGGCAAAGTGCTGTCTCTTACCGGAGTGGTGAGAGCAATAACACTTTGCCTCAGAATTTTCTTTTGTGGCTGCCCCCCTTTAGGGTTGGGCGTACCACTTTTTGTAAAGCCACCTGGGGTGGACTTTTTCTGTCCCCCTGACGGGTTGGACGTTTTTGGGATTGCTCCCGTCCCCGAAGGGGTGTTGGGTTGTCCCCCTGACGGGTTGGACTTGGTTTGTTGTGTTGTTGGCGTATTGTCCATGCGATATGGGCCCCAACTCAAAGCCGCTATCTCCGCTTGTTGTGTAGTCGCCTTAAGGTCCCATGGGTATCTTTGCAAGCAGGGAGGCCATGCGAGGGTTGGCACACGCCCTTATGGGGCAATGTGCTCAGAGCCAGACCAGCGTAAAGCGGGACAGAAGTCAACCGCACCTACACCCCCAACTGAATGGTGACAAGTTTTGAACGTACTTTGAGACCTAGCCAGGGTTTTAACGGGGCGGGAGATGGCCGAGGCATTAGCGCTGGAGTCATTTCAGTAGGATTTCACTCCCCTTATTTAGATCCAGCAATACCTCAGCCACCAGCTCCGTGGCGTCAATACCAAATAGTTTTTCCGGGTCGTGCCGTTTGGTGCGCTTCAGTAGCTGAAGCACACCGGGGGTAAGAAGATTTACAGTTTACTCTGACACGAATTGATTCGTCTACATGCTCGACAATGGGGCGTTGTTCCCGATTGCCCCGATTACGTTTGGTTTCGGTGCTCCTCTGACGACCTTACCGGTATGGGTGGCCCTGTCCGGCATCGCTCGGAGATTCATTGCACGTACTGGGCCCCCTCACCACGGCGAGGTAGTAATCACGAGGGGGATATTGACAGTAACTATCGTTAAAATTCGAATTTCGCAAAACGGTTCAAATTGTATTTATTACTGCTTATTGTGATTTAAAAAAAACGAAAATCCGACCATCGAAAAAAATGTGGCCCACTTGAGAAATTTTCACTCATATTGAGTTGAATGAGTTGCACTGTACCACAGTAAGGATTTCTATTTCTTTCTTTTTTATAAGCTAAGGAGAATACTTTTTTGTTAAGTATTTAATATATTGTATTGTTATAATATATGAAGTAAAAAAGAAAATTGTTTGCTCTGTCGCATGGTGCCATGACTACTACCCACTCCGATTTTTGGTGTTCCGCCGCTCCTGAAAAGAAATAATCATTTCCCTGTCGAACCTTTCGCAAAAAATTACTTCCAAGCAACTTCAGTTTCTATTGAAAGTTGTGGTGCAAATTTCATTTTGTCAGCAATATATTGCCCTCCACGATTCTCAGTCAGCGAAAATCGCTTTAATGAATTTTTCAACACCCTTGGAACTAAATTTTTAACAGCAGGCGATTATAATGCAAAACACACCCATTGGGGCTCTCGTCTGATCTCTCCAAGGGGTAGACAAATAAACAACACACTGATAAATAGCTCCAGTACACTAGGATTTTTTTTACCCGGACATCCCACGTATTGGCCAACAGATCTAAATAAAATACCAGACCTCATAGACTTTGCCATTACAAGAGGCTTTGATAATTCGCGTATTTCAACGTCGATTTGCCACGAAATGTCTTAAGATCATTGTCCTCTACTAATCGAAAACATGAAAACAAAAGAACAACACGCCCCCCTTTTAGACTGACCACTTCAAAAACGAATTGGGTTAATTATAAAAAGTACGTTGCAGCACACATACACTCTGAATATGCAATATGTAATGAAAGCCAAATCGTTACATTCACGAAAATAACCTAATCCCTGCTCATTAATTTGGCTTTAGGAAAAAACATGGAACTATTGAACAGGTAAATCGAATCACTCTTGAAATTCGTAACGCCTAAACGCGTTAACTTTAATGTTCCCGAAAAGGGTTGCCAACGCGAACTTCCTAAATAAGACGAAAATTTAAGCATGTTTTACGCAGTCATCAATGATTTAAACAGTTTTAAATAGACAAAAATAGAAATCGCTCCCAGTTGTTATGATGTGTTCGAAGATTTGTTTGTTATTGATCTCAGGCTCGCTATTGTTACGAGAAAAGTAGAAGTGCCCCCAATTCGAATGATGTAATGGGAAAATGGGAAAAACTCCCATTCTAGCTACACTTTCGTGGAAAAAGAGTGGTGCTGGTTTTTTTATGGCGCCAAATGAGAATTTTTTTTTTGCTGCCTAAAACGTGAAATAAAAAATAACAAATAATGGGTAAGAATTCGTGAAACGTGCCACGCATTTCGCGACATTGTGAAATCTAGAAAACAATATTTTTTTAAAGTTATTCAACGCACTTGACCTCTCCTAAAATTTCAGAGAAAAATTCGAAAAATTGCAAAACTTATTAACAATATAGTATTTTTGATACTCTTCTTTCAAATATTTATAACACGTAAATGAATCATTTTCATTAAATTTCACCTGATTAATAATTGTTTAAATTTTGATGAACTTGACTTAAAAAACTTTTTGCAACAAAAGTTTTTTTTTATAAACAAATTAAGTTGTGTCGTGTTTCTCAATGTTTTGATGAAAAATTGTTTAGTGTTCAAACTTATTTTTCCCGTTAGTTATTAGCCGTTAAAGTTTTCGGTAATGATTTTATTAAAAACTCATAACTCGCGAAGGGTTTATCGAAACTCAACGTTCATTATCAAAATTTTCGAAAATTAATTTGCTTTCCCACAAAAATGTTATTTTTTATAAATAATTAATTTTTCTTAAAAAAAAGTCCGTTTTTTTTTTTCTTTTTAAGTTGAAATCTTTCCTGAGACTCGGTTCAGCCTGCCATGATGTTTGCTGATAGTGGCTATAGGCTCGTCGATGTCACTGGTAATGCTCTGGTAGGTTGTTTGCTTGTGTTGGCCTTTAGTCCTTCCGATCTTTTTGATAGTATGGTTGGTGCGTGATGAAGATTATGTCGCTGCCACTCGGCTGCCTCTTGATAATGTTATGTGGATCTCAATGTGTCGATAAAATCTCAAACTTTCTTTCTTCCAATACTCTACAAATTATTCATTTAACTGTTCTTATTGCATATTTTCCTTACTTACTTTGCTTAATTTCCACATACAAGGGGTATATAACTATAAGCATAGTGATTCTGCTCCGGAAGCCGATACCAACTTTAGTTGTCTTGCTGTTTAGGTAAATGAAAAACTTTTTATTTTCGGCAATTTTTCGCTCTCGATCCCCTATAGTCCTTGAATATCCTTGAAATAGGGGGTTTTTTAGCGAAAATTTAAAAAAAATCATATCTAAGACAGCTATAAAGATAGAATGTTCATTCAGAAGCATATATATAGAAAATTACTCAGAAAATTTAAGAAAAATATATTTCAGGTAAATTTGCTAAGAACAATACATGCTCCCATGGAAGGATATTTTTCGATGACAATTTTTTTTGTTCGAGGTCGAGGTATGTTACTATCTTATTTCAAAATATCGAAAATACAGTTTCATACCTGGATAAAGTATGCTGGGTTTCAATACGCTCAGGCGCCTGCTACATCTTTAAAAATGGCAAGTTAAAAAAATATTTTTCTCGGGTATACCTGTGATTGGTATGCATCAATATGATTTTTCCGTATATTCATATCATGTAAATTTGTGTAACGAACAACAAAAAAGAATAAAAAATTGCTTAATCGTACATAAAAATCTAACCACAGTTCAAATATTCTCTAATTCCACTGAAAAATCTAACCCAAATAAAAATTGCAACACAACTAATCTATGAAATATGTAAACAAAGCAATTAAAACCGAAAGCGAACACAATCGATCTACCTATTTACCTGGAACTGGAGAAGAATTCACCCCTGCATTTTTAAAAAATAACAGGATTATTTAATCCCCCCACTGTCTGAACTTATTACAACTGTGGCTTCAGTTTCATTAAAAATACGTGATCAATATCTAGCATGCGATAAATAATATATAACTGATGCTATATGTGAACAACATCCTACAGTTCGTTTGCCATTTGCACAGTCACAGGCATAGCGTTTTATGGCGTCCCAACCTACCTCGTTAGGCATGCATTTTACTTAGCATCGGTATTTCCTTGCGTTAATGCCGAGATTGCATTTCAGATAGAATAATATTTGGAGACTCCTTGATATATTGATTTTTTGGACTATCTTCTTCGTCGATTAACTCCGCTAGGTACGAAACGGCCTGGTTTAAGTAGTATGTTCCGGTTTATAGTATTATTAAGTCCTTCTCTAAAGTTGTAGAAAATCCTGAACATCCAAGCATGTCATGGTTGAAAAGCCGCTCTTCTTCTGTTCCACCTGTTTTCGTCAGCTTCTGTACTTAAAAAGTTTTTAGTGAACTCGGAACTAGTATTGGAGACTGTTAAAGTACTTCAAGAACTAGCCACCTCAGGTTGAGATACACTGATACTATTCGTAATTCCAAGCAAAGTCCCCTTACCTAGATCGATGATCAGCTTTTATAATCAGAAAGTGCTTTTCATGCGTTCTCTTAAATTCGGTGATTTCCAAAGTGCTCTTCTGCGTCTCTTCATCATTCTATTTCTTCGGGTTGTTGTCGCGCTGATCCCGTTCTTCTACCGCGTTGATGCAATATTGAGTAATACTTGTAGTTATACGGTTGGTTTGTCAATATTGTCTATTGCCACACACTCTTCTGGGTCAACGTGATTGTTGTTATTGCTTTTGTCTATTGCTTATTTCCTATTTCGTCAGCTTAATTTCGGTCTTATGCTGCGACCTGTTGCTGTTGTTATTGTTCTTGGCATAGGTCAGGTTATGCAGTTACTTCTGCTGACTCGCTGACTCATTGCCTTACGTTCACTGCTGGTTCGCCGGAAAAGATCGCTTGACTGGTGATCGTTGGCTTTGATTGTTTACGTAACCATTTCATCTTTGTGCTTTCTTATTCTGGGCGCTAATGGTTTTGTTGATGCACTCTTCTGTTGATCGAGAAATGAGTACAAGAACTGTTTGTGCTGTTGTGACACACAATAATAGGACTCGAAACGGTCGGTTATCAAAATGGTTTTAAAGCCAGGAAAAGATCCACCCCATCCATTTATAGACATATTAGCTTCCCTCTTGTCTTTTAAAGTTATTTCAAAGAGTATTTATATATAATTCCTTCACATCAATTTGGATTCAGAAAACAACATGGTACGATTGAACGGTAAATCGTTTTACTAATGAAATTAGGTAAGCAGTGTTCCTAGACGTCAAGCAAGCGTTCGACCAAATTTGGCATCACAGATTGTTAAACAAAATCAGAAGCTAACTTACTTTAAACTTCCACGCGATCTTTGAGTCATACTTCAAATATAGAACGTAGGAAGTAAAACATAGCTCGTTTACAACAAAAAGTTTTGAAAGTAATGCAGGCGTCCTTCAAGGAAGTGTGGCTGGATCTTTTCTTTATCTTTTGTATACAAAAGATATTCCCAACAGCGATCGAGTGCCAATTTAAACATTTGCTGATGACACAGCGTTATTAAATCGACTTAAGGATGTTAGTATCGCAACTTGTAAGCTCCAGAATAACCCCGGCAAAACACAGGACTGGCTATCTAAGCGGCGTATTTAAATGAATGAGCTTAAATGTCGACATATCACTTTCAACTCAATCGAAAAGTTTCTCCGGACATTATCCTTCATAATTTACATATCCGCCAATGTGAGTGTTAGTGTGAAATAAAACAAGGGGGAGACGTACCTGTGATTGCTGGTAACCGTGGAGTGACTGTTGATTTTTGGATTGTCCGTTAGCTTGTGGTGTGGTTGAATTTGCCGGCGATTGCGCGACGCGAATAAAGATTTGATAGTTGATTTTTAACTGATAGTGGCCTTCTCGGCCCACTTAAAGTTAAAACACAAAAGTGAATTCACCGACAATTAAATAAATAATGGGGGAGCCTTCTTCACGAAAAAGTAGTTCAAATTTAGTTTTTTCCTTTTTTTGGTTTTTGTGTTTCTTTTCGGGATTTTTTGTTCACTTAACTTTTATGAGTTTGTATTTTTAGTTCGCCATTTGGTTAAGTTGCGGAGCGGCGAAGCGCGTTTTAATCAAACTGATCGAAGACAGAGCCGTCTTCGCTGGAGGTCGAACTGTTGAACGCGAGAGAGCAAAGGGTTTCGTTAAATCGGTTCGATTAAGGGCTCGCCCCCATAGCGGCTAATACGAAAAACGGACGTACTGCCCTTGCGCTACGCAATAGAAAATTTCCTGCTTATCTTTCTCGGCTCAGCAGGTGATCGCGGACTTCCGGCAGCATCGCATGGACTAGAGCCCTTTCGGCTGCCGTGCGGGTGTGCAGGTTCCCGTCGCTTAGTGGAGGCAGGGGCGACCTTGAGCAGCGGACTGGCAAGTGGGCAAATTGAAGGAGTAGGGGAGGCTGTTGCGAAAATTTTTGAAGCGACAGTGAGCGGTGACGCTCCGATGATGATACGCAGAGCGTATCAGAAAACGAAGGTGGCGTCAGTGGCACGTCCGCTCCCCTGATGACAGCGGAGAGCCCTCCTCCTGGATCAAATGGCTTGATGACATGATCGACAACTTCTTGGCCCGAAATGGCCTCGAGAAGCTCGTGGAGCGGCTGCTGATAGACAGTTTCTAGGATGCGATACGTGGTTTGGTGATGAACTTCTTCGCCGTAGAGATCCACCGTGGTAGAGGGTGGATAATTGGGAAACTCCTCTGTTCCCAGAATGATTTGAGGAACTCTTGAAGTAATTCATGATTGCCACCTGTTGTCTTTACGGACAATTACATCGCCAAAGCTCATCTCTGGTTGCCTTATTCTTCTTTTAGGTAATAATTCCTTTCCACTATCTATGTTTTTCAGCTTAAAGCTTTTAGAATCTTCTTCTACATCTTCTCAGAGTATTTTTGAAATTTTTAGCTCCTCTAATTTATATTCTTCCTTGTTACTTACGAATTCTATTTTCTTTTAATTTGAGGAGACTAGCTTAGGCCTATAAATGTTGACATTTGATATGGCGTTCCGGTCTATTGGCCTTCACCGGGCCGCTGGTAGTTTTTCTGGCCATTATTTATCATTTGTTGCTCTTTACAAACTTTGGATATATGCCCAAACCGTGAGCAACTTGAAACATTGAATATTTTCGTTATTCGAAGGTTGGTTTCTTTCTTTCCTCCAGCGTTAAAATTTTGTGCTCTAATTCTTCTAAAATTTTGCCCTCTGTGTTGGTTCTGGACTCGCCCAAATGGTTCATTCTTTTGTTGCTGAGTGTTCTGCATATTATTTTTTTCCTGCCTTTGTCTGCAAAAGGGGGTGCTCGAATGACCATTCAACTGACAAATACTACAAATTAATGTTTTTAACTTATTAAAACAATTTGTTTCTGTTACCTCTTTTTCCACAATAACTACATGTTTGGAGGTTTAAGTTCCTGGCTTTAATATTTTTCATGTTGCATATTTCGCTATATTGGTGCCCATATTGAACACAACTGGTGCAAAATGGAGTATTTTTTCTTTGGGCACAGATATCCCAAGTATGACCCTCCAAATTGCAAAAAGAACACTTAAAGGTTTGTATTCCTACTGGGGTTTTTTTTTAATGGAATAGTTGTTTCGACTTTTACCTGCGTGGAGGTCTTCTGATTCTTCTGCTAAATTTATCAACTCTTAAATTTATTTATCCTTTGAACCTTCTAGTCTGTTCTGCATATACGAGTCTTTTACCGCAAAAATGAATTTGTTGGTTGCCAGTTTCCTATATTCAGCTAATGAAGATATTGCTTCTATGTCTTGTTGCTCTACGCTAGCTATTTCTGACCTTATAGTTTCCAGGCTTTGCTTCTTTAAAAATTCCCTTTTTATTAAATCACAAAGTTCATCTAACTATTTATTGTTCTCCGGCTCACTTTCATGTAGGCCATGCCTGTTAATCGGTTTTTAATGCACTTTATAATGTCTATTGTGTAAAAGTTGCCCACAACGCTTTTAAGGAATTCGATTCCTGAGACAAATTTATCTACTTCCAGGCTCAGCTCTGGATTTTTTGACTCTGAAAAGTGTGGAACAAGTCGACTGACCTTTTCCATCAATTCATCTACTTGTGGTGGACTCGACATGGCTATGGTTATTGTTGCTAGATTTAGATTCGTGGATGTTAAAAAACGTTCTGTGTTTGTTCTTGTTAGGTTTGCCTCTATTACTAAGTCGCTTGCTTCTCTTAAACTATTTCAGAATCAGTTTCGAATAATTTAATTTTCTTCCTAAAGTTATAATTCTTTGGCCATAAAAAAAGTCTATCAGACGGGGCTCAACGTTTTTACAATTTCAAGATTTTTGTGCACTTACCATTTAATGTTCCAATTTCACTGTTTGATTCTTGTGCTCGCTGAAACTGCCAACAGTTTTTTTTCTGAGCTGGGCTGCTACCTTCGTATTTAGTTTCAAATTTTTATTTTTCGGATTGCAATAAAAAATTTATAAATTTTTTTTTCTTCCTGGTTAGACAGACAAAAGGATCATACAAATTTTAAATTTTTTGTGCCAAGTACGCTTAAAAACGTTAGTTGCTGATGTTTCACTTCGTTCAGACTTTCCCAATCGTGCGCGCTTGTTTGACACGGGAGTTTAGAGTTTTGCTTATTCGGTTCTGGTATCACCAGCGATTAAGACCGAAAAAGGTCCCGCTTCAGCTTGACTCTTAAATCAATGTCCTGCCGCACCACATTTTAGGATAATTTTTTATTAGTGATTCGTATCCAACTGAAAATCAGTCGAATACCGGCCGCGCCAATTAATGTTAGAATATAGGGAGCTAGCGCTCAGACACAGTCGAGCGTATAGACGTTCCTTTATTCCAACACCAAATTATAGGAAACAAGCCCTCAGACAAAGTCGAGCGTATAAACGTTCCTATAAATCTCTTTCAATAAAAGAGTGAAGTTTATATATTATCTTTTCTTTTATTAAAATGATCCTTATGTCTTAGACAGGATTTAATTCACTGTTATTCTGCTAACACTACTTTACAATTTCCCTATGTCCTTAATTATATTTTTAACGCCGTGGCTCGTATGTACGCACGTCAAAAGCAGAGACTTCCGAAAACCAGTCTGAGCTTCCAATGTTCGAAGCTCCCGTTTTATAGGTCAATATTGCTTATGGGGCAATATTGGCTATCGCTCTCGATTCTTCCCAAAAGCTCTCGAATAAGATTCACATGCAAGTCTATCTTCACTGCTGCTATGTTCATCTTGTTGTTGGCGTTGATGTTGTCGTAGGTCGGTGTTTGGTGGCGTTAAACCTCGCGCAGAACTTGTGACTCGTCAGCTCGTGCCTCCCGTCTTGTCCCTTGCTCGCCGAAAACTCGGCAAAGCTATCCCGTTGTTAGTGCGTTGTTGTTGTTGCCCGCGATCAAACTCTTCAGCAAAGGTTAGACTGTTGCAATGCTGACTTGCCGGCTCCTGTCCCTCATACATGTCACTTAGCTGCCCGTGTCTATCATTGCTCTCGTTCCGTTTATTCTTTCCCGCCGTTTAATTCTCGGGTTTCATCCACTGGCTTTTAGCACAACCATTGCCGTCTGCCGCAACTTCTGAGTCTCATATTTCATCCATTTCATTTGGACGATTGCTGCTAAGGCTATTTTAACAATCGCACAGGTTGAGTCTTGTTGTTGCACTTTTTGTGGTTCAGATTGGGATATATTGCATGGTTGTGCGTCTGTGACTCGCAACACACCGGAGGAGACGTGCGTCGTTGGCGAGGGGCGCACTCAAAAGCCATTCGAATACACAATTTAGTGCAAGAAAACTGCCTCCGATATATTTTCTGATTCCAGAATAAAACGATGTAGGCTGAACACAGGAGCCGAAAATCGTGTCGATTTGGCCAGGATTCATAAAATGCGGATCGGCGAGCTCAAGCAATGAAATGTGTTGGCATTTTGCGCAGCGAAAGGTGCTATTGCACTTTGCCTTTGCATGACCGGCCGAGAGACAGTTTAGACATCGATGATACTGCAAACAGCTTGAAAACGTTGGTCGACCGACATCTGGAAATATTTATCACATTGACGTAGAGGATGGTTGCCGCTGCATAAAGTACTCGGTTCTGCAGTTTGATCTTGAGTAAGAGACTCGTGTTTTGAAGAATCCATTTGGTTTAAGGCTGCAGTTGGAGCTTTTAATTGTTTGAATTTGGAATGGTGTTCAAGAGCTTTACAGCGACGTCTGATGACAGCACAAATTTGTTCACAGGCCGTATGATCTTGATGTGAAGAACACGATTGCGTTGGGGGAGCAAATCTTTTTTTCCATAGCATATTACTGAGTTGTGCTCGGGCTATAACTTTTGTGGTCGGAATCATTGGTTAACCTAAAAAATAATAAAAATACAGATTATATTATATTATATTAAATACAGAGTCCCTGCTGGTTGGGATCAAACCGATAATGCAAAAACTTTGAAACTAGTATGTTTAATATTTGAAGAAACAAATTTTTTTTTTGGTTTTTAACTCTATTCGTTGAAGCAGTAAAAAAAAATCCGAAAATTATTTAAGCCATTTGTTTTTCGTCGCCATTCCTTATGTA
The DNA here is from genome assembly GCA_020466095.1 of Chlorops oryzae. Classification (NCBI taxonomy): domain Eukaryota; kingdom Metazoa; phylum Arthropoda; class Insecta; order Diptera; family Chloropidae; genus Chlorops; species Chlorops oryzae. The sequence goes on along the minus strand of CM035807.1, from coordinate 58,479,623 downwards.
GATATTAAAAAGAAAGATTTTGTGACAATATTGATAAAAACAGTCAGCTCTCGTTTGGATCGAGATAAACAGATATTTTTCGGAAAATATTTTTAATTTTGAATCAGCGTACGGAACATTGTAGTTATGGGCGAATATTTTTCCCAGAGATTTTGAATTCAATAATTGTTTTATCTTTAATTGCAGGACTTTTAATTTGGCCTCTGAAAAAACTCTTACTGCCCGCTTTTACTCCACGCGAGTGGAATCATTCATGATTTTCGGGCCTGGCAAACCCGCGGCTCTAGCCAACTGAGGGCCACTACAGACCGATTGAGTATGGAATCACGACAGTGGTAGCGTCGCCATAGTGCGGCGTGACCGGTTTGAGCATACGACCTACACATAGCATGGCGTGTTGCAGCTTTACTAGTTATTTCTTTACTCACTGATGAGGCAAGATGGGAACCCGGGGGAAGAATGCGCCCATCCCCTGGGGATACTTATAAAACGTCGAGTGAAGCACCAAGTGTACAGACTAGACGCAAAACCAGTATGGATTCCGCCCGCTTTTACTGCATTGAAGAAAGTTGTTATCGCGTTTTGCTTTGCCTTTGGACTTTTGAAATAAGACGTCAAATCTCTAAAATCTGATACTTCATTAAAGATTTTTTTTTCAACTGATTCCTTCTCATGGAGAATTTTTTGTCTACCTGGTCGGTTTCCTTTCAAAATATCTTCACCCACTTCTTTATTACCATTAGTACCATCTTTTCTAGTACCACAAGAATTATCCTCCAACTCCTTGTCGAATTAAAATTCTTTATTACTATTTTTACCCCAAAAAGTTTCCTTGACCTCCTCGTTGAACTCGTACTCAAATTCATAAGACCTTTTATTCACAACATCCCCACCGCTAGATAGTCCTTTTTTATCATTAATTTCATTTTTCTGAATTTCCTTATCGTTCAACACTTATTTCTTGCAAATCGGTGCCACTTTCACTTCCCTCGCTGAATTGACTAAGCTCTGAATGCATAATCTCTACATTTTTCTTAATGTCAATATTTTCTCCAAATCTGTTTTTTCCTGACTCGTTTTAGCTAGCTCCGTGTGGTGAAACCACTTTTCGAGTTAAGGTGCTTGCTGCATGGCTGCGTTGAAATTAAGTTAAATCCACCGTTGTTTGTAGACCCGGCAATGTCATCGGTTATGCTATAGTAGCTGAAATTGGTGTGGTTGACGTGCTGCTTCTTGATTATACCATAGTTGTTGTACTGCCTTTTGTAGTGTCTGGTGTTCTATTGCGAGTTTCATTGGTCTCTCGCGCTGTTGTTGTGCTGCCGTGTTGTTGTTTGGTGTGGGATATGCCGCTTTCTGGTCATCCACATCTTTTCGTTTCATGGTGTGTGGTCTCCGTGTTGAATAAAAGCTTTAAACTGATATTTCTTAATTCTACTATTTAAAAAGTTGCTATTACAATCCAAAAATTTACTTATTCTAAGTTTAAAAATTTCTTTTATATAGTTATTCATTTGTGTTCTCTCTGTATTACATTTTAAACATATATTTCAGTCAGTTTTTAGCTCGAAGCAAAATTATATTTTCTAATGATTTTACTATATACTTTAAGGCTTCTCGAAATTCTTAGTTTAGACATTCCTGCATATATTTTTATTTTTTTATTTTTTATTATATAATTTTTTTTTTTTTATATATTAGGGGGCAATTTATACATTTGTCAAATCTATTTCAAAACAATCGTTAGAATTTTTACGTCAAAATCGTTTTTTTTTTTGAATCGAGATAATATTTTAAAATTTTCACTCAATTTGATGTCAAACGTCAAAAGTGTAAATGAGCCCTTAGTTTTCATATTTGTGAGCCATGTGTGATTTTATGCTCTGACTTTGAATGAGTTTAGATGAAGCGTGCTATATGTATGTATGCATGATTGTATGGTTTTGAATGCGAATGAAGCTTGCTATATGCTTGCTTGTTAACTTCACTTGATCATTCGACTTTGATCGTGCGACATAAGCTCTTAACATTTGATATACTTATGTCTTAAATTGTAGACATGTGCATGCATGAACGACCATCCATGCAAACACTTTTCTCATTTTAGGTATAGACAATATGGAAATGTATTTTTTTTTTTTTTTTGTAATAATAATAGACCATAATAGACCCCTTCCCCCTCTTAAAAAGTTTAAGGTTTGAAAACTTATATAAAAAAAATTTGTGGATGAATCTTGATGATATGATGGATGAACAAATGTATGGTTTTGAATGCACAGCGCTTGCAAGGTAGCTTAAATTTCACAAACGGAAAAAACATATCTGTGTGCATTTCTTTTTGTTAAATTTTGATCGCGTAAAAAAAAAACTTCAGATATATGTAGGTACTTTTGTCGTCATCTCTTAAGTATGTACATGGATATATTTGCCATCCATGCAAATACTTTTGGATCTGTAAATATAAGTGTGCATATACAATTCGATTTACTTCTTTTTTTTTTTTTTGTTTTTCATCAAGAAGTATGTGCACATTTGCTTGAAAAACTTATTTAGGCATGATAAGTGAATTTTTGATTAAATTTTACCCTTTTACCTTCGCAATACTATTCCCTTTTCCACCTTTTTTTTTTAGTTGGAAGACCACTTCTTGCTTAGGTTTGCGATTTTTGTTGAAAAGCTGCTCTTGAAAAAAAAAAAAAAAACCTATAGGTTAATGTGCCCTGAGTGCGAACTCTTAACTTTTTTGAGTAAATACTTTATTTTTTTTTTAAATGTATGATTATGTATGTTGCTTTACAATATATTGTTTAATCATGGCTTTGAGCGATGTTTAAAAAAGCTTGTTCTGAAAATCAAAGTTATTTGTATCTTACCGGCATACGATTTTGTTTTTTTTTTTTTATCTTTTATTCAGAAAATACTCTAAGGTACACGGAAATTATGCGCGAATACTTTGTCTAGAATAAACGTAAATCGTTTGCATACGCTTTTGAAAGTTCTTATTTTACGCTGAATGTCATTCCATTCAAAAATTTTGCCGCTCAGAAAATATCTATACATGTCGTGTTTCCTATAATATGCTTTGTTCAGATCTCTATACTTTTGGTTATTCTTACGGACTCCGTGTCCGATTTGCACGTTTATCTTGTGCTCGAGTAGCCCGGTTTCGTTCGTGATTATTCTCGTCTCAGAGGGTGGAACTGTTACAGTCTTTTCTGTACGAATCCTATGCCCTCGTTCTAATAATTTCATCCGGTTTCCGTCAGTCCTATCGGTAAACCTTTTACAAGTCTCATTTTTCAATAATATCCGTAAACATTTTTTATTCTTGGCGTCCGTTACCATATCTTCAAACAAATACGTTTCTGCTCCTGAATAAACCAAACGAGATATGGTGTAATCGATAGCCTTGTTGCAGGGTAATTCGATCCACACATTGTCGTTAATTGAATTCTCTGTTGCATTAACGTCAAACTTGTTCTTTATTATGTTCTTCTGCAATGTTCTTTCTTTGTGATCTTTGTGTTCATTATATAAATTCATGTCCGACTTCTTGTAAAGAAAATTATTCTTCTTCCTGACATGGTCCTTATGCAAAATTTTTCTCTTGGAAAAGTCTTCTACATCAATGGCATCCCCTCCCACTGCCTTAGCTTGGATCGTCACTGTCTCTGCAGTACAAATACTTTTGCTAAAATTGGCTATATGTCCGGTATATTCAGTATTTTTGATATCTATAAATGAATTATTCGTCTGTTAATTTTTTTCTAAAGCGTCATCTCCTGCCTCCTTGCTCTCAGTTTCATTGAAAAGTAACTCTAAAAGTCCTTCAATGGTGCCATATTTGTCAGTTGGTTTTCTCGAAAATTCTCGCTTAACAAAATCTGTTTCAGCTTTAGTGACATCTAACGGATTTAATTTTTCATTTACGATCTGTTCCCTACTAAATGTGTTGTATGGCGTTGAATCTGATTCGTTGTTATTAAGCGTTGTGTCAAGATCATTTAATTTTCTATATGTTATTATAACTTCTTCTCTTCTATTACGACAGTTGTGAAACCGATAAAATCAAACGGCTGTCTTTCCTTTGAAGATTATAATTAAGCTTAGTATGAAAAGCCATAGAAATTCAAAAACGCTGGTTCTATCTTCGCCTTCAATGTATTCTTCATCTTGAATGTCTTGTCTTGATTCATTTCTCCCATTTAATATTTCTACCCTTTCGGAATGAAAATAAGTTATTAAATGTACGTTTGAATTTGTTTTTAGTGGATGTTTATACTCGTTAACTCCTAGGGGCCTATTCTCTACGTTGAAATTCTTCCTTTGACAGTTTTTTAATGAAACTTCTTTTTTACTTTCGATATTTTTTATTTTATTTACGAAGTGAAAGTTTATTTCGTCTTTGAGCACAATATCATCTATATACCTATTTGCTATTGAAGAATTTCTATTCTTTATTTTTAACAAATTTTCCTTTTTACTTTCTATATTTATTACTCTATTAAATATCCCGGGCCTATCTTAATCTTCGAAGAAGATCGTTCCCCTGGTTAAATTTTTAAAGGATAGCATTATTGTATTTCTATTAGTTCGAATTCAAATTAGCGTTGATAAGTGGTTTTTCGCTTCGGACTCCATTTTGGCTGTGATTGCAAAACCGTTTTTTAAATTTGTTATGCCGTTTATTCTCAATATAACTCATGTTTCTAAAATATATGTAAAAAAACTGTGCAATTATTATTCTGAGCCTCGGACGTGAATAAACAAGTGAATCTAACCAAAATATTGCAATTCATTGCTAACTTGTTAACAGTAAGGACTCTGGGAAAAAAAATATTTTATTGAAAAGTTTTTTTTTTTTTAACTCACCATATGTTTATGCGTGTTTTACGCTCTGTCGATTTTCTGCTTTCCGCCTTCCGATTATTTCGTTGGTCTTCAGCTCTGTCTTTTTACTCTATTTTATTATACAATTTTCGACTAATCTTGGATTTTCTTATACAACTCTTAATAAGCCGTATTGCTAAGGTGTCCTTTGGAGTTATCAACTCTCCCAGACCCTGTTGGATTTGGTATCACCGCTCTCCAACAGTTTATAACAGTACAACTTAAATAAGGTTAATATAAAAATCATCGGTGTTATTCCGCCCACTTCGCGCCATTTTTAATAAGGTGTTCTTTGGAGTTATCAACTCTCCCGGACCCTGTTGGATTTGATATCACCGCTTTCCAACAGTTTATAGTAAGTGGTTCGAAAATAAGTGGAATATTCACCAACTAAAACCCATTATCAGGATTGTCGTTCTTTGAAAACCGCACGGATCGTAGTTCGTTCCCGACTAACTTTAGTCGAAAACCGGCTGCGCCATATATGTTGTGTCGCCTAGGGAGCGCGTCCGTTTAATATTGAATATAGCATTTATTGATTTACTTTAAGGCGTAACATTAAATGCTTAGGCTAACTAACTTAACTGAGCTATTCCCTAGCTAACACGGAGATCCACATTTCAACGTCCTGGCTCGTGAGTAGGTGCGTTAAAGTTGAGATCAACTGAATACTTCGGTTCACGGTTCTGATCGTAGTCCTCGTCCAGTGCACGAATCTCAGTTTAAATAAAGAGATATTGCTGTTCTAGCAATATCGGTTGTTGCGACACTCTTCCGGGTCATCTCGATTGTTGTTGTTGCGTGTTCCCAATATCTCAGGCCGATCAGGTCAGCTTACTCATTGTTGTTGCGTGCTGCTGTTGCTTAATACCTCTAGCGTCAGCTTTATTCCAGTCTTCGCCTGCTACGTGTTGTTGTTGTTATTATTATTGGAGCAGGTCAGTATTTAAGACGATGAACTTCTTGCGCATAGCTTATGCGACATAATTGCTGACTAGCTGTTTCGGCCATTTCGTCTTGCCGCTCACTCGCCCAATCCAATCGTCTGATGTTTTTATACCCAGCGTAAGCGGGGTATATAATTTTTGTGCAAATCTTGTAACAGGGAGAATTAAGCTCCGGAGATATAGAAAAATATATATAGAAATGATCAGGATCAAAAACTGAATCGATTTAGACATGTTCGTCTGTCCGTCCGTCCGTCCGTCTGTCCGTCTGTCCGTCCGTCCGTGGTCGGATCTCCTCCGAAACGGATGGACCTATCAAGTCGAAATTTGGCACTCAGGTATATCGGGATCCGAGTATGATCCTTAGTAAAAATGGGAGACATCCGCCCACTGCCACGCCCACAAAGAATTTATTGTGTTTTCAATAAAATGCTTGTAACTTGCGAACCACTCAACACATTCCATTGATATTTGGTGTGCTGGTAAACTACGAAAAGGGACATTTTTTGGAAAAAATGGATGCCGCCCTCCTCAAGCCACGCCCACAAATAAGCCGAAAAATTAGGTCTTTTCGTAACTTCCGAAGTAAACGGCGTAGAAGCTTCAAATTCGCAGCACAGGTTGACCAAGGCAAATGAAAGGTGTAGGAACAAAAATTTACGTAGCCCGCCCACTGCCACGCCCACAAAAGAGAAATTTCATAGCTTCCGAAGTAAAAGGCGTAGAAGCTTCAAATTCGCAACATAGGTTCACCAGGGCGAGTGAAAAGTGTAGGAAAAAATTCTATGCGTCCCGCCCACTGCCACGCCCACAAATGAAGATTTTTCGTAACTTCCGAAGTAAAAGGCGTAGAAGCTTCGAATTCGCAACATAGGTTCACCAAGGCGAATGAAAGGTGTAGGGAAAAATTTTTTTTGCCCCGCCCACTGCCACGCCCACAAATAAAGATTTTTCGTAACTTCCGAAGTAAAAGGCGTAGAAGCTTCAAATTCGCAACATAGGGTCACCAAGGCGAATGAAAGGTGTAGGGAAATTATTTATGTTGCCCTCCCACTGCCACGCCCACAAATAGAGAAGCAAAACATAGTGCGCTCATAATGTCGGGACGCTGGGTATTTCAAAGTCGGGCTTGACCGACTTTAGCTTTCTTACTTGTTAGTATTTGCGATCATTGGCTTTGATTGTTTACGCCAGCATTAATGTTTTATTGATTCTGAACGCCGGTGTTTTCGTTGTTTGTCTTTATCGCATATCGAAATAAGGTATAAGAACTGTTTGTGCGGTTGTGACACACAACAGGTATGTGCAAAAAGTCTGTTGTCACCTTCAATGGTACGGACGGACGAAAGGACCTTATTTCTAATTTTTATTGCTATTTTTCGATTTCTTCTTAGTTTGCTAATTTTTTCATACTTTTTTTGTTTTTTCTTTTCTATGGCTTCACAAAAAATGCGGGCTCTGACTTTTTCACATTCGATTTTGCGTATATGAAGGGCTTGTTCTCATGCCGCGGTTTTACTTCTAAGCTTTGTGGTGGTCGGGTCAAAATTTTAATTTTACCGGCTGCTGATTCGGCTGGCTCGGGACTCCAGTTACCTCCGCCAGTCGTTGGTTTAAATTGCGCTTGTTAGCATCACCCTCGTATACGCAATAGGAATCGAATTTGCCGCACAGAAAACAGCTAATTTCGTGGAATGTGCTTTTGCATATATTTTTGTTTGGCACGGAATTTTTCTTAAAATAGTCACCAGGCATTCCACAACCAAAACATAGGTTTAAGTGGAATGGCGAGGGACATAAGGTTGAATTTTTCGGACTAACTGCTGCAGTATTGCTCGCAGGTACATTTTGTTGTTGACTGTTTGATTCATTATTAAATTTTCTGTTTTCTAGTTTAGGCATATAAAAGTTATTTGGCTTGAAAGCCTCGACACTTGGAAGGGGCATTAGAGATATATTGGTCTCTGTTTAGGCCAACCGATTGGCAACCCTTTTTTAATCTCATCTCGATAAATTCTAGGAGAATTAGAAAGAGAAGCCTTCTAAGACAGGGACCGCTCCTATTTCCCTTTCAGTCAACTTTTAGACTTTAAGTCTAACTTAAAAACAACCGAACTTGAACTTGCAGTTCGTGTTCTCCATCCAACCATTCAGGTAATAAAGCGCTCCTTCGCTAAAACATTTAAATTCTTGGATTGTCTAATACTTTGTTTTTTTCGTCTTTCTTTGGTGAGTTTGATTGATGCTCTGCACAAGTCAAATTCAATTACTATTTCCTTACAGTCCACTTTCCTCCAGAAGAAAAAACATTAGTCATTCGAGTCGGATACTATTCGAGCGGATAACTATTCCGAATTTTGGTCGAAATTACGAGTCAGAGAGCCATCGCAGCGATCCAGCGCATTTTAAATTTCAATTTTTTTATCAAGGTACGTTTCCATATGTGTGTATATAGAAAAGTGCATTAAATAAAAAGTGAAAAAAGGGTTTTTGAGCTTAAAGTAAAAGGCAAAAACTTCCTGTATTCAATTAGTATATGTACATTCCTTTTCGCGCGCGCAAAATTTATACATACGTACTACGTACGAAAATCTGATCATTTCGATTTCGCGAAAGTGCCTTCGGTCGGTACTAAGGCAAATACATAAGCCTTTCCTTATCCATCCATACATATCGTGATTAGTCACCTTGATTGACTTTCCTTCAACAGGCGACTCTTCTCTTTCCTGATTCTCTTTGTTCGCAGCTTTCTAGTTGAAAAAATTTAGTGCATGTAAGTGCATTATCGAGTCTTCTCTGTGCAACTATAATACATACATATATACGCGCAGCGGCCTACATATGCTGGAACAGCTTATTGACACTAATTTTCGTCGTTCCTTTTCGTATTTACATACATTTCCGAGTCAAAATGTATGTGGTCAGTGACTTCAAATTGCTGGTCAATTCCATTAACATAGAAGCGTTCGTTTTATTTTTCGGTCGTCATTCTCCTTTGCCGACAGCTTCTTCTGTTCGGTATATTTAAGACAGCATCTTTGCTGCTTAATTGTTCGCTGCTTCCGATTTTTTAAATTTTGTTGTTTTTTCTTTGGCATCGGTCCACAGCCAGCAGATCAAATAAAGCAGCCGGTATTGCTTACAACACAAATAAAACCAAAACAGCGATATTTATTCCAAGACACTTGATTTAATTACAGTGCGGGACCAAATAGTAAGGGCAGCATTTTTTCCATCGGCGAAAATTAGAGTACGGGACAAAATTGCTAGGGCAGCAATTTTTCCATCGGTGAAAATTTGTTGTCGGCTTGTTCGCTTATATTTCGAATTCCTTTTTTGTTTCCCATTCTATGTTGTTTTCCACGCGATTCCGAGCATTGGAATTACAGTGAGGAACAAAGTTTAATAACAAAATTAAAAGAATTTCATCTGCAAATTTTTTTCGTTTCGCATCGAATTCATTTTAAAGTGCCTCTTATTAAGCACCAATTCCAATCACTGCCACCTTCGACTAGAATATTTCTTTCCTCTTATCATCTCATAATGACGTTCGAAGCATTCATCCGAGCCACTGATAATTTGATGGAATGTGAAGCTAATTTTAATACCATTGAAGTAGCTAGGCATTCCGTAGCTTCGTTAGTCATCCATAGCGATGAACTTCGAATTTTGTGGAAAGTGGTCAAAAGCAAATATGATCACTATCTCCAAGCGTTGGAACAAGACGAATCCGAGGATGCGGAAACAAAAGCGCGTGAGAAAAACGTGGTCCCCGTTGTAAAATCAAGCTACCAAACGACTTACATAGTTTATGTCCGGTGTCTGTCCACAATTACGGACAAAGTAAATTCCCTTGGGGACCGATGTCTAACATCGAGTGCCCCGCCGATGGCAACTCCTTCCGCTGCATCCAATACAGGTGTTACCCCATAATTTATAGCTTGTCCACAAGGAAATACTAAAAATATGTCTCGGACACTGACTGCGAAACTTCGATGTTGAGTGCAGATTCATTACTTTTACTAACTTTTGTTCTATAGAATTGTTTTTTATGTTCATCCCAGATTTTATAAGCCCAAACACAGCATACTATGGCTTTTTCGATTAAAAAACTTAAAATGATAGAAATAAAAATTGTAGTATGTCTTCGTTTTTATTCATCAAACTTTTAATCGTTTTGCCTTCTTTAGCTGGTTCTTTTTTACTATCTGCCTGGCAAAGGGATATGATACTTTCTTAATCTTGCGTCTTGTCCTCAATTTCATTAAAATTTTCTTTACGGACAATTACATCGCCTAAGCTTATCTCTGGTTTCTTTATTTTTCTTTTAAGTAATAATTCCTTTCCACTATCTATATTTTTCAGCTTAAAGCTTTTAGAATTTTGTTCTTCATCTTCTAAGAGTATTTTTGAAATTTCTAGCTCCTTAATTTATATTCTTCCTTGTTACCTACGAATTTTATTTTCTTTTAATTTGAGGAGACTAGATTAGGCCTATAAATTTTGACATCTAATATGGCGTTCCGGTCTGTTGGCCTTGATCGGGTCGCTGGGAGTTTCCCTGGTTATAATTTATCATTTGTTGCTCTTTATAAACTTTGCAAATATGCCCAAACCGTGAGAAAATTGAAACATTGAATATTTTCGTTATTCGAAGGTTGGGTTCTTTCATTTCCTCCAGCGTTATAATTTTCTGCTCTAATTCTAATAAAATTTTGCCTTCTGTGTTGGTTCTTGACTCGCCCAAATGGTTCATTCTTTTGTTGCTGAGTGTTCTGCATATTATTATTTTTTCCTCCCTTTGTCTGCAAAAGGGGGTGCTCGAATGACCATTTAACTGACAAATACTACAAAATAATGTTTTTAACTTATTAAAACAATATGTCTCTAAGTGACCTCTTTTTCCACAATAACAACATGTTTGGAGGTTTAAGTTCCTGCCTTTAATATTTTTCATGTTGCATATTTCGCTAAATTGGTGCCCATATTGAGCACAACTGGTGCAAAATGGAGTATTTTTTCTTTGGGCACAGATATCCCAAGTATGGCTCTCCAAATTGCAAAAAGAACACTTAAGCGTTTGTGTTCCTACTGGCGGTGTTTTGGTAATGGAATAGTTGTTTCGACTATTTTCTGCGTGGAGGTCTTCTGATTCTTCTGCTAAAATTATCAAGTCTAAAATTTGTATATCCTTTGAACCTTCTAGTCTCTTCAGCATATACGAGTCTTTTACCCCAAAAATGAATTTGTTGGTTGCTAGTTTCCTATATTCAGCTAATGAAGATATTGCTTCTATGTCATTCCAGGATTTTTTAATTAAAGCTTCTGCTTCATTTAATAAGAATTCTATTCTACCACCGAATGCTGATGCTCTCTCTTCCTCCTGTTGCTCTGCGCTAGCATTTTCTGACCGCGTTGTGGGCAAATTTTACATAATAGACATTATAAAGTGCATTAAAAACCGATTAACAGTAGGGCTATAAAAGTTATTCGAATAGTTCGAATGTTCGAATTCTCGAACTTCCGAATCTCGATTTTATGTACGATTCTCAATCGAATAGCACTATTCGAATAGTTGACATACTGCGATTATTCGAATAGTTGTTAGAATTCGAATGTTCGGATTCGTTCAAAATCGAATGATCGAGATGACCCAGAAGAGTGTCGCAACAACCGATATTGCTAGAACAGCAATATCTCTTTATTTAAACTGAGGTTCGTGCACTGGAAGGGGACTACGATCAGAACCGTGAACCGAAGTATTCAGTAGATCTCAACTTTAACGCACCTACTCACGAGCCAGGACGTTGAAGTGTGGATCTCCGTGTTAGCTAGGGAATAGCTCAGTTAAGTAAGTTTGCTTAAGGATTTAATGTTACGCCTTAAAGTAAATCAATAAATGCTATATTCAATATTAAACGGTCTCGAGTAATTCCTTGCGTTAAGCTACTTAGACGCGCTCCCTAGACGACACAACATACCAAAATAGGAGGTATGGAGGTGATGGCTCTGCTGGATTCCGGCTCCACTAACAGTTGTATTGGAGCAGGTGGAATGAAAATCCTGAAAAATAGAGAACATGAAATAATTAAATTGAAAAAGGAAAAAGTAAAAACAGTTAATGGGGTTGAAACACCGGTAATCGGGGTAATCACTTTACCCGTTCAATGGAAGAAGGAAATTAAGGAAATGGAATTTTGCATCGTTCCTGCATTACAACAAGACGTATATCTAGGCATTGATTTCCGGTAAACATATGAACTTAACTTACTAGAAAAAAATCCAAAACCAAATAACACAGAAGCAATGCAACATTCCATAGCCGATTTTGTAATTGAGGAGCCAGCCACTATGATTCACCAACATTATTTTTCCCAAGCCAAGGAAAAGGTACTGGAACTGGTTAAGCAAAAATTTCCCTCTCATGCCACACATGCACTAGGCAAAACACCATTAGAAGAACATGTTAATTGAGGTAATAAATGAAGACATACCCATAAAACAACGCCATTACCCAGTTTCACCGGTAATCCAAGACATGATCTTAACGAAGTCGAGCGAATGCTATCATTAGGAGTGATAGAAGAGTCAAATAGCAACTGGAGCTCTCCCATCACACTCGTTAGAAAACCTGGTAAAAAAAGAGTTTGTTTAGACGCTAAAAAAGTAAATTCAAGAACAATATAAGACGCATACCCATTGCCTAATATCGAAGGAATTCTTAGTCGATTACAGGAAACGAGATTTATTTCAGCGATAAACTTGAAAGATGCCTTCTGGCAAGTACCGCGTGAAAAGAAATCGCGAGAGAAAACTGCCTTTACAGTACCGGGATGGCCCCTATACCACTATCCAGTGATTCCTTTTGGATTGTGCAACGCTGCACAACGAATGTGCCGCCTTATGGATAAAGCCATCCCTGCACGACTCCGAGAAAAAGTTTTCGTCTACTTAGATGATTTGTTGGTATGTTCCGAAAATTTTGAAGAACACATGTAGATTTTATCGCAAGTCGCAGATTGTTTGTCACTGGCGAATCTAACTATAAATGTAGAAAAAAGTAAATTTTGTTACCAAGAGCTAAAGTACTTAGGGTTTATCGTTGGTGATGGGCATAAACGAACCGATGATGGCAAAATTGACCAGTACCAAAGTCACCAAAGCAGCTCAGGAGATTCTGGCGAATGGCAGGGTGGTACCGGAGGTTTATCCGAGATTATTCCACAGTAGCTTCCCCATTACATGCTTGTCTCACTAAAAATCGTATGAAACAACTTAGTTTATATGAAGAAGCACTTACCGCTTTTGCACGGCCGAAAGCATTACTTATTGAAGCTCCACTTTTGATTAACCCCAATTTCAGCAAGCGATTTTTCATACAATGCGATGCTTCAAATGAAGGTGTAGAAGGCGTTTTATTCCAAAAAGATGAGAAGGAAAATAAGCGACCAATTGCATATATGTCATCCAAATTAAATAAGGCACAGAAAAATTATAGTGTCACGGAATTAGAATGTTACGCCGCGATTCTCTCATTAAAGCGATTTAGACCTTACGTGGAAGGGCTTCCATTCAAGATCAAAACCGATCATGCCAGTTTAAAATGGCTAATGAGTCAAAAGGAACTCTCGGGCAGGTTAGCATAGGAAAGGAGCGCAAAACTTAGTCCCTGATACGCTCTCACGAATACACATAGCAGAAATCATCACCATCAGTCCACAGTCCACACATCAGTACACTCCGAGAAGATTTAGTAAGGCAGGCCCATTCATCAGAATCAGGAGGACATGGCGGAATCCAGAAGACCCTAGATCGTTTAAAATTAAAGTACTTCTGGCACGGACTAGCTAGGGATGTCCAAAAATTGATTGCGGAATGTGACACCTGTAAAGAGAATAAAAATACCCAACAGAAAACCGAACGCCCTTTTCAAAGGCTCTACATAGATTTCATGAGACCATACCCACGTACTAAAGATGGAAACGTTTATATATTTGTATGTCTGGACCATTTTACGAAATTTGTTTTTTTGAAACCCATGCGAAAAGTAGAGGCAGCTGATGTAATCAGGTACCTAGAAAAGGGATGTATTTCACATATTCGGTGTGCCCGAATATATACATTCCGACAATGGAAAACAATTTGTATCAGTAGCGTTTAAAAATTTCTTGAAAAAACATTCCATCACTCATGTGAAAACCGCGTTTTATTCGCCTCAGGCCAATGCGTCCGAACGAGTAAATCGCTCAGTATTGCAAATCATTCGCTCCTTTATTAAAGAAGATCAGCGCACCTGGGACAGGTACGTCAGTGAGGCAGCATTTGCATTAAGGAGCGCAAGACACAGTGCTATTAACCTAGAACCATACTATGCACTGTTCGGCACGCATATGATGCAACATGGAACGTCCTATAAAATCAGTCGCCAATTGAACACCCTAGGGAATGAAGACTTTAAAATTGAAAACCTAGCAGACAAACGATCCATTATTCGCGAATGGGTGTTAAAGGAATTAAGAAAATCCCATGAAAAAGGATCCAAAACCTATAATACTCGGTGTAGGGACGTGAGGTATAAAATAGGCCAAGTAGTTTTCAGAAAAAATTTCAAGCAAAGCAATTTAATTGAAGGATTAATGCCAAGCTCGGCCCGACCAACTTGAAGGCAATCGTAATTAAATGCATCGGTAATTCCCTGTATGAACTCGCCAATATGGCAGGCAAAAACATAGGCGTTTATCACGCAAAAGGTTTGTTCGCTTCCTGAATATTCGCATTTGCATTAGCATTCGCGAACGTTAGAAAAAAAAAAAACGCTTCCGCATTCGCAAGTTCCAAATTTCTACATCTGTGAAGTCGATAATATACACATAGGCCATTGAAAATTAATGTGTAGAGCGGTAGTTGCCCGGCTGGTGAGATCTTGTCATAGAGCATCAGGGCGTGGTCGAAGCCACACGTTTAGTGAGAAAGAGAAACAGGAAATGGGGAAAGGAAAAAGGAAAGAAGGGGGAAAGGAAAAGAAAAAAAACATCAGTGTTCATATTTATAAAACCTTTTTTGCGAATACACAAAAAAAAAAAAAAAAAATATGTGGTGGAAATCTTTTTACATTTGCCAGTGATCTGATCACGTTTCTTTTTTCTTTTCGGACTCGTTGCATCCCATTCAAAAGTCTCTTACTAATGGCATCGACGGTTCCGTGGCTGTTACGTGGCTAGTCGCAGGAAGCTGAGAAGGGAAATGGAAAAAGAAAAGAGACATTAGCAGCGAAAAATAGTTTTTATTAACAACTATAATTCAGTAAAATAAAAAGAAAAATAAAAACAAAAAATTAATTTAAAAAAAATGTATATATATTAAACTTAAAAAATATATATATATGCTCTATAAAAAAAGAAAATGTCACGGAATTCAATGCCTCATTATTTAATGTGGGGATGTGTACAAAACATAAACAGACCCACACCAAATACAAGAAAAAAAGAAAAGAACAAAATATGCATTTCACTCATTTTAGCATGGCCAGAACATCAATATTCACCAATAATTTTGAAATTTCGGCACAACCCTTCCGTGAGTCAATGCAATCTTATAAATGGACTCCAAAGCCATACACTAGCCTTGATCGAATGACAAGACCCCAAGACCAAGCGTGTAACGCTTCGGCCCCGGCAGCCGACTAATACTACAATACAACAAAAAATGATCAATACCGACCTAGAGCCTGCAGTAAGAAACTATGCACCAAGTCCGGCAGTGGTTACACCTTTGTCAGAAGCCGCAGCATCAGTTCCAGAACCATCACCACCACATCCAGAGGCCGAAGAGGACTGCTTAGGCTTGGATGGACATGAGCTCGAACTGTGGGAGGGCGACTAAGGAAGATTTGGTTCGCGAGCCGTTGAAAATAACAGAATTGTAAGAGAGGTGGTAGACATATATGCAAAAAAGTATATTGTACCGGAATTAGAAGCCCAGGAAGGAACTCCACCAATATTGACCAAGGTAGTGGAATTAACCATAGCAAAACATCCAAACAAGCGACTAAAGGTCATAAAACAGGTTAATGAGAAGAGTTATCAGATTAACATATATAGCGACCATACTTACAATATAACGCGCCGTGGTGTACAAGGAGAGAAGGGAAGCGCCACCAGAACCCCAAGGCCAAATTCGAAAGCTCCAAGGCGTTTGCAGCACTGTAAAAATTTTAAACAAAGAATTAAATAAGAAAAAAAATGCATATATAAGGGAGAAAAAAAAAAAAAATACATATATATGAAATGACTTGAATTATTAATTGAATTAACAGAAGAAAAAAAATTTATTTAAAAACCATAGCCATAAGTCTAATACTTAGCTTTAAATGTTCCTCCTTTCGGCAAAACAGCTTAAAACAAGCGGATTCTGGCAACAGCTGACATTTCCCCTTGTGATCGGCATTTTCGTTCCTCCACTTTTTATTTTCAGAGACCAACACGTCTCTTCACCAGTAAGTGAAAACAAACCCGTGTTTGTTTATTTTTTTTCACATCCACTATCTTTTTTTTCATAAGCACAAAACACTGCTTATTCGTTGTTTTTTTTACACACGTAAAGCAAACCCGTGTTTGTTTACTTATTTTTATGATTTCGGAGGTTGAACTGTCAAAACCAAAATGACAACTGAAACATTAGAGAGGGCGGAGAGGTCCAATGCAGAAGGAAGATAAAATACAGAGAAACGGGACAAATATATATATACGAGATTGGAAGGCCGCCCAGGGTTGCAATTGATCCTCGAAAATTTGAATGTGTGAGGAAACTTAAAACTTCAAATCAAATAGAAAAGGCAGGAAACGGAAAAATTGTTATTGGATCCTTGCCTCCAAACAAGTTGTTAGTGGAAAAGTTAGGATATATAAGCCGGAACACGTTCCCAGAACAGTCAGTTTCTGTTTCAAATTTAACTCCAAAAAAGCAGCCTGGTTTAACCTCTAAAGAATGTAATTCTTTATTTTGAAGAAAATGTGATTTAATCGACCTTTACCGCTACAAAAGGTTATGAATTCATAGGCAATTTTTTTTTCCTTTTTTTTATTTAAAAAAAATTTAATTTTTGCTTTTTGCAGTTCCTTTTTTCAACCCTAATTCAAAATTAAGAATAAATAAGCAAAAAGAAGGGAAAAGAAAAAAAACACTTTCATTAGGTAAATCCTTTTTCGTCTTCCCGCTAGAATCACTAAATTCTTTTTCGTCTTCCTGCTAGAACCACTAAATTCTTTTTCGTCTTCCGGCTAGAACCACAAAATTATTTTTCGTCTTCTCGCTAGAACCGATAAAAAACCTTTTCGTCTTCCCGCCAGAGCCGCTAAATAGCTGATCTAGTTTACTCGGGTCTATTTTTGTTTCCCTCCAGTAATATGCGAATAAATACCTGAAGTTTAAGAGCCGCAATGAGATCATTGTAGAAAAAAAATACGTGTAATTATATTTATGATACGCTATAAAAAAAAACAAAAAAATCACAAAAATATATTCATATATACGAAAAATTATTTTTCTAAATAAAAGTTAGAATTATGTATGAAGTCAAATTAATGGTTTTTCTATGTTGAAAATGAAGTTGGATATAATCTGGTAATTACTAAATACTGGATTTCCCGATAGGGCTTAAGGGTGTCTCATAGACGAACATGGACAGACGAACGACCTACTGATTAACGGACGCAAATGACGGCAAAAGGGGAGTTCGCTCAAAACTTAAATTGGAGCATAGCATACTCACAGGACTGGGTACCGCAGTAATGTACCCAGTACGTGGGCTGCTCCTGACTCTGGACCGTGACGTTAGGTGGAGTGTTAGATGGGTGGGCCTTTTCTCAGTAGGATAGTAGGATGAATGGACGAATGAATGGGGATGGTATGGGAGTGTGTGCGTCATGAATGATCTAATGCATGTGGTTGTTCCATGAGGATTAGTTTTTTTTGTGTATCCCTACTGTACTCTTTCTGTTTTATTTTTCCTTCATATTTAATTTCTTTCCCTAGCACCATCCAAAAACTCTTTCTTCTGCTTCCAAGTTTTTTCTTCTTTATTCTTCTGAACCCCTTAACGGCACAAGAAAATTTTGTCTAACTGACTGGGTCAGTAATGCGGATGGCAAAGGCCCACGACATCGCCGAGCTAGTCACGGCCGAAAGCCACTGTGCCGAACCGCCAAATGCAATAGCTCAATTACTAGGCCAGCAGCGACTCCGACGAAGTCCCTGGATCACAATCAGCCGCATTAAGGCACACACCCTTGAGATTCTCTAGCTGGAAGTTGAAATTCCAATTGGACGCTATAATGATCGCAGAAAATTATATGTTGAATTGTAGCACGGCGACCACTGCAGGTCGTAGCGCACTCGAAAATTAAGAACTTACTTTTCGCAATCGATGAATTTTGATAGACTCCGTAAGAGTCGAGGTTGAACAAATTTTCGATTAATGCCTGTCGTAGCGTACTGCTAATATAGACCTTCACCTTCGCAACGCCCCGCAAGCTTCCTGCAACCCCAAACTCAATAAAAAAAAAAAAATCAAAAAATATGTTAAAGCAATAAATTCCAGATTTGAGTATGTTTATTTGTTCGCCAACATTTTCTGATAATAATTTCTTTGAATCAACGTCATGCACAAACTGTTAGCAGAGCGCAAGCATCGCAGCATATATTAATGTGATGTTCTATACCTATATGCACAGAGACGTTACAGACCATCAAACGACGGAGCCGACATACAAACACGCCTTGCAATTCTTATAGCCCTTGTCTCAAGAATGCACGTTCGATCGGTGTATGTTCGATGTGCGCTCGCTGTTTCTTAACGCGACTGATAGTGAATTTCGGCACACGATGGCGAAACTGACCTACGTAATATGTGTGGCTCTTGGCATATACATATTATAGGGCTGCATAAATGCATTTATATGAGGCAACAAGACATTTTGAGATAGTACAATTAATAACGTTCTAATCCTCTAAATTTTTAGATTCAATTAATACAAATAGCACTTCTCACAAACTAGTTCGAGTAGAATAGAGATTGAGAACAAATGAATAATTAATAGTTTAATGAGCAGCAAATACTTCGGATCAAAAGTAATTGTAAATAATTGAACTCTTCAATAAGTACTTATAGTATTGTGGTATCATTGAGAGCTTTAAGAAATTTATTTTAAATTCCCTTTTGTGTAAAATTTTGCGTTTCAAATTCGCTATTCTATCAATTTTTATTTCTTTTTTTAATTTTAACAGCCTTGTTTATGGAAAATTAAATGTTTTTCATATGAATTTGGTGAGCGAACGTAGGTACATACCCCGCGCGATTCACTCAATACCTTAAGACTATAATTACTTAAAGATCACTCTTTGAGTGATACAAGCATTTGTAACTGTACGCGCAGAGCGTAATTACAAATACTCTTTCAGTCGAGAAAAACAATTCTTTGTAGTATTTGTTCTTGTAATTTATGTATAGTGTTTTGCGCGTATTTTTTTGGCGATTTCTTCTCTATTTGTATTGCACTATACAATAAGTGCCTGACAATATCGAAAAAGCAAATGCATTTGTGCAGCCCTCGAATACATATATCTGCACGCATGAACACCAAGGGCGGTTGATATATGGAGCAAAGAAAGAAAACCGATTCGCCAAGATTTTGAGAGAACCGAAAAAGCCAAAACTAATTCGCTAGCTTGCCGACTCCGTCCCTTCGTTCTGAACTGAAGTGAACGACGAAACAAAAATTAGACTGCGAGTTGCCTGGCTATTAATTCGTTGTTGTATTAAGTCAGAGAGAGACAGAGTGTGTCCACGATTTCAATGCATAGGCTTCACGTGTTCTGGAACTGTTATTCGATGCCCTTGAGAATGCAACAGGAGGGCAGTTGAAGGTCGTGGCACGTGGTACGCGGGTACGGACTCTCTGCACTGAATGGTCCACCGAAGCTGATTCCAGGCTCCTGGCACGAGATCACCAAATGTTAGTGTGAGGGACAACAAGGAGGTAGACGTACCTGTGATTTCTGGTAACCGTGGAGTGATTGTTGATTTTTGGATTGTCCGTGAGCTCGTGGTGTGGTTGAATTTGCCGGCGATTGCGCGACGCGAATAATGATTTGAAAGTTGATTTCTAACTGATAATGGCCTTCTTCGCCCACTTAAAGTTAAAACAAAAAGGTGAATTCACCGACGACTAAATAGCGAGTGGAGCTATTTGCGGAGCGGCGAAGCGCGTTTTACTCACACTGATCGAAGTCTGTGCCGTCGTCGCTGGAGGTCGAACTGTTGAACGCGAGCGAGCAAAGGATTTCGTTAAATCGGTTCGACTAAGGGCTCGCCCCCAAAGAAAAACGGACGGCAAATGCACGCAATCGAAACATAAGTAGATATCCTGAAAAGATCTCAGTCCAAAATCCTAAGGACTACAACAAAAGCTCCGTGGTTTATTGCAAATGAACGTATTGATAGAGGTCACAATGTGAAACAGGTTAAATGGGAGCTCACAAAATTCAGAGAAAAATTAAAAAAACCAACAAAATCCCCTTGCGCGTGTAGTGTATTAACGGCTTAAACTGTAAATTGTAAACGTAGACTAAAACATCCGTGTGTACACGTTCTAGCGAGTAAGACATGAAATGTAAGAATAGATAATAAGTGAACGGAATAAACAGTCGATATGTGGACGTGGTTAAAACAACACTCTAATTTATAACAAGTGGCGACGTAGGAAAAATTAAAAGCAAATGCAAAACGAACAAGAAGTGAAACGTAAAATTGAATTACAAAGCCGAGAAACGTATACGACAAAAAGAGACAAAATGATCGGACACATGGAGGCATTCGTAATCGGAAACGATTTTAGTGAATATGAAATGCGTTTACAACAATTCTTTTTAATAAATGAACTAGATGAAAAGAAAAAGGTTCCGTTTTTAATAACGTACATCGGTGCAGATGCATATTCAATTCTTAGAAAACTGTTTATGCCAAATGACCCAAGCAAGAAAACGTACAATGAACTTGTGAATGCTTTGAAAGACTATTTTGAACCTACAATAAATGAAATTGCAGAGACGTTCAAATTTAATAAATGTGATCAAAATACAAAAACCATGAAAGAGTATATAGTTGAACTAAAATCGTGTGCCCAAAAATGCAAATTTGAATCATTTCTGGATAGAGCACTACGCGACAGAATTGTTTGTGGCGTAAAAGACAACAACTTGCGGGCAATGTTTTTGAAAGAAAGTAAACTAACATTTACAAAAGCATGTGAAATGGCTTTGAACTGGGAAATGGTAGAAGAAGAGACAAAGAAAATAGCGGAACAAAATGAACAGTTTAGCAATGCAGTTCGAGAAAATAACCGTACTTCAAAAAATTACACACATAATAAAAACAACAAATTTAAAAATTCATCAAAAGCATGTTATCGATGCGGGAAAGCAGGCCACACAGCAGACGCGTGCATATGCAAAAATTGGATATGTTTTACATGCAACAGAAGGGGACATTTAGCGGTTGCTTGTAAAACAAAAGAAACTGACCAAAAAGGAAAAAACTGCAACAAATTGAACGAGAATAGATCAGAACCAGAAAGTGACTATGATGTGATGACAATCGAAGAAGAAACACAACAGGTTAACGGCATAAGAAACAACACATCCGAATATGTTCAACTGGAAGTTGATGGAATGAGGATGGAAATGGAAATCGATACAGGGTCATGCATAAGCGTAATATCTGACGCTAAGTATTTAAGTTTGTTTAGTTCAAAAGTTCTTGAAAATATTAATAGAAAATATTTATCTGTA
Source organism: Chlorops oryzae (assembly GCA_020466095.1). Taxonomy (NCBI): domain Eukaryota; kingdom Metazoa; phylum Arthropoda; class Insecta; order Diptera; family Chloropidae; genus Chlorops; species Chlorops oryzae. The sequence continues at coordinate 58,457,940 of CM035807.1, read as the reverse complement.
ACAGGAAACTCGTTGGCGCGCGTGGGAAAATGTGTTGTAGCTGTGAGAAAATTAAAAAAGCAATCATTAGTTCGACTTGGAATTGATTGTTATAAAATCGTTAAAAGACTTCAAACCACTTTTAGGAAGAAATTAGCTGAACGTTTTATATCCCGAATGGAAAACAATCTTTAATGAAAATGTTTCAAAAGTTTAGGATGATACTTCACTTATGGATCAATTAAAAATAAAGTTTCCAAACGTATTAAAGGCTAAAGGTAATGAATGTATACAAAATTTCACGGCTGAAATCATCCTAAAACCAGATTCAACCCCGATTTTTAAAAAGGCTTACAGTGTTCCATTTATGTTAAGACCTCAAGTCGAAGATGAACTTGAAAGATTATGCGAACAAAATGTTCTGATACCTGTAGCTTATAGCAAATATGCTTCACCAATAGTCATTGTTTCAAATCCCGGAAAACGAATAAGAATATATATAGATTGTAAAGTAACGATAAACAGATACATTGAAATGCAACATTACCCATTGCCAAGAATTGATGATATTTTGGCCAGTCTAGCGAACTGTAAAATTTTCTGTGTCATAGATCTTACTGATGCGTACCAGCAATTGAAATTGTCTGAGTCTTCACAAGAATATGTAACTATCAATACACACAAAGGTCTGTATAGATATACACGACTCCCATTTGGTGTAGCAAGTGCACCTTCTATTTTCCAATCGGTTATGGATCAAATTATTCTAGGGATACCAGGTACATCCTGTTACCTAGACGATATCCTTATTGGAGGAAAGGATTACACAGAATGTAAAGAACGTCTCTGGCAAGTTTTGACCAAACTAAACGACCAAAATGTTAAAATTAATCTCCAAAAATTTTCATTTTTTAAAAGTACGATAAACTATCTAGGACATACGATAACTCAAAATGGTATAAAACCAAATAAAGAGAAAGTAGAAGCCATTGTCATGGCCCGTCGTTCCAGAAATATAACAGAATTACAGGCATACCTCGGACTATTAAATTATTACGGTAAATTTATACCAAACTTATCCTCAGAACTTAAGGAACTTTATTTATTACTTTAAAAAAATAGCAAATTTATATGGACAGAGGAAAAAGAAAGAGTTTTTGAAAAATCAAAAGAACTTATTTTGACAGATAACATTTTAGAGCTGTACGATCCAAATAAACCAATTGTTCTCAGTTGTGATGCAAGCCCCTACGGAGTGGGAGCTGTACTTGCTCATAATGTGAATGGGGTAGAAAAACCAGTAATGTTTGCATCAAGCTCGTTATCAGTATCAGAACAAAATTATTCTCAAATCCACAGGGAGGCGTTGGCCGTAATTTTTGGACTTAAAAAGTTCCACAAGTACGTCTATGGACACAAATTCACATTGTGTAGTGATAACCAGGCGCTAAAAGAGATATTTAGTCCAAGCAAAGACAACTCGAGTATAACTACTTCTAGACGATGGGCGGTTACATTATCAATGTATGATTACATATTCAAGTATCGCCCGGCAAGTCAAAACGCACCGGCTGATGCACTATCCCGTCTACCGTTATCAGTACAAACAAATGTAGAAACAGTAAATAGATTAACAGGAAGTTTAGAATTACCTATAAGTTTCGACAAAATCTTAAAATATACAAATTCAAACAAAGTTCTCCAACAAGTAAAGGATTTCATTAAGAAGGGTTGGCCAATAGACTTCGATTCAAAGCTAAAGAAATGGTATGAGATTAGAAAAAACTTATCGACAGAAAATGAATGTTTATACTACAGAGAGAGAATATTTATTCCTCAAGATCTCCGGAGAGAAGTTCTTACGGAATTGCATGCAAATCATGATGGTATAGTCAGGCTTAAAATGATGGCTAGAAGTTTAATATGGTGGCAAAGAATCGACCAAGATATAGAAGAGTTTGTTTCAAAATGTATTGTATGTAAAAGTACGCAAAATATAATAAAAGAAAAGATTACTAGTAAATGGCCTGCTAGCCAAGCCCCGTTCGAAAGAGTACACTTAGATTTTTTTCATTTCGATCAGAAAACCTTTTATATATATTTTGATTCGTACAGTAAATATATTATGGTAAATAAAATAACAAAAACAGATGCAGCAACGCTAAGCAATAGCCTTGGGTCAATTTTCAAAGTATTTGGACTTCCAACAGAAATAGTAACTGATATTGGTCCCCCATTTACATCTATGGAATTCGAAAGCTTTTTTAAACATCTCGGTTGTAAAATAACGAAATCTCCTGCGTACCACCCCCAAAGTAATAGGTTAGCAGAAAGAGGCGTACAAACCATAAAAAATTTCTTTAAAAAATATTCATTAGATCCAAAACTAAAAATTTTACCAATCGAAATGCAGTTAAATAAAATTCTCATGAGCTACAACAACACTCTAAGTACCTCTACGCAACAGAGTCCTGCAAATATGCTTTTTAAATATCAGCCACGAACAATAATAAATAGCTTACACAAAAAACTATTTTCGGAAAAAAATAAAATAGTGGATACAGATACAGAAGATAAAAATAAAGTTCAAGGGGAAAATAAAGAATTTTCATTTAAAAAGGGTGAAAAAGTGTTGTACAGAAATCATTTTAAAGATTATGTTAAATGGATTCCTGCCACAATTAAGGAACAAAAAAGTAAAAATACTTACTTTATAATTGTTAACAACTCCGTTAGGTTTGTTCACAAAAATCAATTATGTTACTCAAACTTAGATGATAAATATCACTATTCGCAAAATAAAAGACCGGAAATCGATAGGAACGAAAACAAACAATATGAAAAAGAACCAAGCCCACTTGTATTACGTAGATCTAAAAGAATACAGAATAAAAATGAATTTCAAAACTAAAATTAAAAGGGGGAAAGATGTAGTGTATTAACGGCTTAAACTGTAAATTGTAAACGTAGACTAAAACATCCGTGTGTACACGGTCTAGCGAGTAAGACATGAAATATAAGAATAGATAATAAGTGAACGGAATAAACAGTCGATATGTGGACGTGGTTAAAACAACACTCTAATTTATAACAGCGCGTAGGCTATCAAATTTTTCATACACTTCGCGCTTGAAGAAAGGACCGACCAGCTGCTCCAAATAATTCTCAACAGCAATTATAATGCCGTTTAATTCCAGATTCCTGAAAATGGCTATCACTTCTATCATCGCAAATAATATTTGCAATCCCCGCATATATTAAAACAGATTTTAAGCTGTCAAATATTGAAACTATTTCTTTCGATCCTGCAAATCCAGAAACAGAGTGCAACCTCTGCGCGCCGCCATAAATTTCTCTATCTCGTAAACATCGCAATACATGCGTGCGATCCACTTCACTTTCATCTACTTATGATTCGAGCCTAGCTCTCGTTAATTGAGGCCCGCTCATAACAAAATTATTATGTATTATTCTGCTTATATATTTGTTAGATGTAAAACCCTATTGTCAGACTCCTCGCTGCAGTAGTGATTTTATAAATATTATTTATGCTAAAAAAAAATGTGCACACATAGCCTAAATTATGTGTGTTAAGGTTATGGGGTCAAAGGAGGAGCACGTACCTGAGCTTCGAATGATCAAATGTTCGAATGCTATTGGATGTTGAATTTTGGATGACGGATTGCCCGACAAATGGTCTCCCGATTGATAAAAAAAACTTAAATTTAGGTGGTTATTATGAGTGGCAAGCCTCAGAGGCAACCAAACTATCAAGGCAACCGAACTTAAAATTACGAGTACGTGTGGCAACTAATTTAAGTTGACCAGATGCCAGTAACTATGAAAAATAATTTGAGTTAAATATGATTTGACTATAGTTTAGATCAGAGATTGTCATGCCCATTAAACGTCCATAAGCGACATTTAAAAGCTGTTTTATAGCTTTCACATCGACAGCGTTTACATGTGAGTTCGAAAACGTTTTGTTTTTAATTTCAATAGAATGCAAGAGCAATGCAACTGGCTTTTTTTTTTGTTGTTTTTTTGCTATTAAACGGACGTGGTTCAAAATACTTGTTGCATAGCAGAATGGAAATGCGACGCTTCTTAATATGGTGTTCGACTACAAAATGAAATTTTAATGATGCAATCAGATTTGACAGTTGCAATTCACAAAGGATTTACATTTTGGAAAATTATTGACAAAGAAAAGTATGGTCAAACAAAAGAAGCTATGCACAAATTGCTGTCGTTGTTTAACACCACTTGCTTATGTGAAGGTTCTTCTCCTCCCTCAAACTGATTCAAACACGTCATGGAAGTAAACTGACAAACACCTTCAGTTTTAACTCGTATTAAATGCTACCAGAGGATATAGATCTCAATTGCTTTGTTGAACATACTCCTTCGCAGCATTAAATGACTTCATATATTTTTATGTTTTTAAAAATTTCCTTTCATTACTTTTCTTATACCTAAATATTTTTTTCAGACAGAAAAATTTAAAAAAATGTCATTGAAATTTGGTTTTTCAATTTGACGTACAAGTTTTTATTTTACTGTAAGCTTTTAAAAGCTTTAAACACAAAGGCACTTATACGTATGTATCGTAGCCTGACAACCTCTGGGGCCTTACTCTGTATTGCGATGCGATACGCAAATCGATGCGATAGCTTAATTCGAGTCGCAATATCTGGATGGTGTTGTACAAACTCCCTTATGTTTAGTAAATAAAAACTTTAAATAGTTATAATAATATTGGATGTTTTTAAATTTTATTTTACTTATTTTCCATTTCTCGAACTATTACTCCCCCAGGCGACTGAAAAAAGGCTCAGGAGACTGGTAAATAGGGCTTGCCATCCGTGGTCCATTAAAAATAAACAATCAGTTGATTGGTTTAGTTTTTTTGATGTGACCACCTTCGGAAAATGCTTCTATATAGTTAAATCTCGGCATAATATGGTTTTGGAGGTTACTGAGTTCGATTCTGAACCTTTAACAAAACCGACTTTTTTTTAAAAGCTTTGATTTATCTAAAGCTCGGCAAAAGAGCGTTTTGGAGGTTGCTGTGTTGGAGTTTCAATTTTTTTTTTGGGAAAACTCAAACGGCGGATCGAAAATGGCTAATTTTTTTGTAAATGCTTGGATTAAGTTAAAAATTTTTTCCGGAAGAACAAAATGGCGGATTCAATATGGCTGATTTTTATAATAAAATGCTTGGACTTAGCTAAAACTCGGCACAATAGAGTTTGGAGGTCGCTAAGTTCGAACTTGAACCAATATTTTAGTATAACAGATATGGCATATCCTGCTCGGATTGGTATATTTCATAGATGGGCATTTTTCAGTACCAGTACAAATACAGTTAAAAATAATTTTTTACTGATATTGTTATTCAATTTGCATTGTCAGTAACTTTTTATTGAGAATTGAAATTTCACATGCATTACTAGTACTGAATTACTGGTACTGAAATTTCCTTTGCGTTACCAGTACTTATTTACTGGTACTCAAATTTCACATGCATTACCAGTACTGATTTACTGGTACTGAAATTTCACTTGCATTTCCAATTTTGCGTCACTTAGTTTCTGCCTTTTGGAACAACCGTTCTGCAGGTGCAGATGAAGGTAAAGTGGTATTTATTTTCAAAAACAGGTTCTTGATTGGCGTATGAGGAATGCTGCCATATTTTCTTCATGAAAAAAGGGTTTTCCTGAAAAATGTAATGATTTCGCCGTATTTTGAGGAAAGGGAAAAAGGGTCTTAATTTCAGTGTTCTAATTAGAATATTATTTTATTACAATTAGCAATATTGTCATTATCGTCGTTTTTAACGGTTGTTTTGGAGTTAGTTATTATTATTTTTATATTTTTTCAATTATCGCCCATCTTTATAGTGAATTCACAAAGAGTGACCGAAAAGTGTCGATATGGCAGCTACGCTTGCGTGTGTGTATAAGTTTCCGACGACGTTTTCGCCGCCTGTGATGTCATTTGCATGTCTTGTGGTGAACTTTTGAATTTCAAATTGACGTTGAAAATAAAAGGGAAGAAAAAAGGATAACAAAAGGATTAAAATCTCATTCACGGGATGGACTTTTAAAGAAGAACAAAAAGGACTATCCAGCAAAAAAAGGATGGATGGCAGCATTACGTATGACGGTTGAGACAATCAATCGTTGTGTCCCACCAGATATAGAAGCGTTTTCTGGAGATAATTTTCCGTTTCATTGGAAACACTCCGTGAGTCAACATCTATTTAAGAAACATAGATATGAGAAAAATATGAAAACCGCACTCTTGTGACAGACCCTAGTACTGGAGGTATCCATATTAATAATTCGATCGGGTCCATTCCTGAACTTTTTACTAGTTATGTCCTCGTGAACAAGCATACCGAATGTCGCCGAGATGTCTCAGCTCCTTCGTTAAGAAAAATGTTTACAGAAAGACGGACGGCAGTCATGTCCTTAGCGAATCTCCTGGTGTCGCTGATCATATCTATACAAAGTTTAAATGGTCTATCTCGAATGGTTTTGGGTATTACGCACGAACGCAAATGTAATATTCTACCCCAATACCAAAGGTTGCAGGCCATAAAACTAACCGTGCAATAATTTTTATTTCACTTTTTTGTGTCTTCTGATTTTTCTAAGCTGCTTCGTACAATGTTCCTATTGCATTGCATATGAGCTGATGATTTTGCAATAAGCGCTTTTTATTTTTGATTAAGAAAAAAAAAAAAAATATAAAAAATGAAAATAAAAGAACAACAAAAAGAAAGAAAGAAACAAACAACAAAGCCAATATTCAATACCATATTCAGTGAAAGTAAAAATTCATTGATACTGGATCGATTTTACTCTATCAGTAGGTTTTTTCAGAACCAGTAAATCAGTACTGGTAATGCAAGTGAAATTTCAGTACCAGTAAATCAGTATTGGTAATGCAAGTGAAATGCCAATACGAGTAAATCAGTACTAGTAATGCATGTGAAATTTCAGTACCAGTAAATAAATACTGGTAATGCAAGTTAAATTTCAGTACCAGTAAGCTAATAATGGTATTTAAAATGTTAAATGCAGTAAAAATTTACTGAAGTGTGCCCATGTATGGTATATTTGTTGCGATTTCTCGGCAAAAGATGTAAGCCCTATAAGCACAATGCCTTAAACCTTTGGTGGAAATAAACAAGGACTCACTATTTAAAACTTTGTAACATATATTAGTATGAACGACCAAGTTAATTATGATTATATTTCCTAATGGGCTGTTTTGGTCGCAGTATTCCATTTTTGGTTTGGATGTCGGCTACACGTATGGCTTTATCTGTCTCAGCAATAACCGTTGCAATGCGACCCAGCAACCACCTTTGGGGTGGCGTAATGTCCTCGTGCACCAAGACGAGATCGCCGATTTGGAGAATTCGCTGTGGAATCGTCCATTTCGTCTTGCACTGCAAATCTGAAAGATATTCCCTTCGGAACGCTGACCAAAATTGTTCCTTGAGTCGACTGATAAGTTGCCATCTTTTTGCATACGTTTGCGTTTGTTGACATGATTCTTCTGAAATAGCACTGATAGCACTTTGATCAACAAGTGTCCGGGGGTTAATGCTTCGCCGTCGTTCGGATCCTCTGAGAGTGGTGCGATAGGCCTGGAATTTAGAACTGCTTCTATTTCGACCAATACGGTAGAAAGCTCCTCGAACGTAAGATTAGCGTTGGCGACGGTTTTCATCAAAAGGTGTTTGGCAGCTTTCACGGCGGCCTCCCATAGGCCTCCGAAGTGGGTTGCCCTCGGTGGGATAAAAACAAATTCGATTCTTCTTTCGGCTGTGAAAGCGTTCCACTGGTGGCAATTCGTAGCGCTGAAGACCAATAAACCTTTTAAGCACACAAATAAAAGCATTAGTTGACAGATCAGACAGATATATAAGACCACAAAATTCTACTCCGCATATTACAAATGGCCTAACGTTCTGCAATCTATCTGCAGGTAGATATCCCATAATTTGATTTAAGATTTTAGGCTTGTAGCGAAAACAATGTATGCAGCTTCTGACTACTTTCCTAGCGAGTTCTCTGCCGTTAACAACCCACATTTTTTGCCTAGACAGACAGACTAATGTTTTTGCTCCTAAGTGCAGGTTTGTTAAGTGTAGGTGAGTAAAATAAAGCAGCGCGAATGTACTGCGGCGATTCAAGAGTAATGGAAATTTCATATCAAAATGATTCAGTCTGGTGATGCCAGACTGCAGTTCTAAACTTAAGCGAGTCATTCAATTCAAAAGTAAGTAAACTAAGTGCGATTTTATACAAGTCGAAGGTAAGTTAGTATAAGATTTCAATTCGAAGGTAAGTTGGTACGTACGGTTTTATACAATTCAATGGTAGATTAGTAGGTTAGTAGATAAGAGTTTATATAATTCAAAGGTAAGTTAATTCAGCAATTTAAATTATTGATTTCTTTTCGATTTCATTACTATTTTCTTTTCTGACTTAAAACTTAATAAAATAAATTCGTTGAAGCATAGAGATCAGACCGAACAGTATGTTTTAATAATATGTTATAATTATTACCTTTTTTTTTTAAACTGAGGTTTTTTGAGGCTATAACCATTAAAATCGGTTAGTGGTTTCTATTCATAAAGTTAATTCAAAACAAATATTTATTGAAACGCATTATTCACTGTTTTCACGTTCGCGTCTTGAGTCTTTGCATGCATACAGACCGAGAGAGACATGTTAGATTTGTCGAACTGTTAAACTTTTATTTAATTTATTCAGTACTTTTTTTATAAGAAAAAATGCATGAGCTTGTATGTTGCTTTAAAAAGTCTTGTTTAACGTCTTAAAAATCAAAATTTTTTGCATCTTTACTTCAAAATAGCCATTGTTTTCTGTTTAATCATTTATTGACTGAAACACTTTAAGGTACACAGAAATTGTGCGCGCAAGCTTTGTCTAGAAGGGAAGTTACAATTTTGCATCTGCTAATGAAAGTTCTTATATTGTGCTGGAGGTCATTTCATTCAAAAAAAGTGATGCTCAGAAATAATCTATACATGTCGTGTTTCGTATAATACGTTTGGTTCAGACCACTATACGTTTGTTCATCTTAATGGACTCTATTTTCGATGCTTCTTTTTTCTATTTATTGTCATTTTATACTCGAGTAGCCCGTTAGCGTTCGGGATTATTCTCTTCTGAGAGGGAGGAATTGTTATAGCGTTTTCTGTACGAATCCTATGCCCTCATCCTAACAATTGAACCTGGTTTCCGTCAATCCTATCGTTAAAACTATTGCAGTTTTCAATATTTGATATTTTCCTTAAAAATTTTGTCTTGGCGTTCGTTGCCATATCTTCAAACAAATATGTTTCTGCTCCTGAATCAACCAAACGAGACATGTTGTAATCGAAAGCCTTGTTGCAGGGTAATCCGATCCACACATTCTCTTTTATTGCATCCTTCTCTGCATTAATGTTTCTCTTTAAATTATTCTGCAATATAAATTCTTTACGGTCTTCTTCGAGTTGATTATATAATTTCATGTTCGATGTCTTGTTAACAAATTCTTTTCTCTGCCTGACTTTTCCGCTGCGGAAAATTTTTCCCTTGGAAAGGTTTTCTACATCAATTGTTGCCACTCCTATTGGCTTCGCTTCGATCGTCACTGTCTCTGCAGTACAAATACTTTCGCTAACATTGGCTATCGGAAGTGAGAGTGATGCTACGTGTCTAGTTTTTTCATTATTTTTGCTATATGTGAATTTATTTTTTTGTTCAATTTTTCCAACAGGGTCATCTATTTGGCTCTTGCTTTCAGTTTCCTTGAATAGTATATCCAGTCCTTCAAAGTGATTATCGTTTTCAGAAAATTTTCCTTAAAATTCTCCCTTAATAAATTTTGGACCAACTTTAGTGGCAACGAACGGACTTACTGCGTTGTATGACATTAAATCTGATTCATTCGTTTTGAAAGTTGTCTCAAGATCATTTAATTTTCCAAATGAAATAACTACTTTTTCTCTACTACTACGATTTTTGTGAAAACGATAAAATTTTTCGGCTATGTTTCTGTCAAAGGTTATTAATAAATCCACTACCAAAATGCAGTAATGTATCATTTAATGTTTCTATTCGTTCGGATTGACAACATGTTATTTAATGTACGCTTTTATCTGATTTTGATGGAAGCACATGTTCGTAAGCTTGCTTTGTTTCTTCGCGCGAGTTCCTGCTCTTTCTACATCTCAAAATATTTTCTTTTTTACTCTCAATATATTTTACTTTTCTTACTCCAATATATCAAAAATCTTTTTTGATTTTCAACAAGTTTGCCATTTTACTTTCTATTTTTTTAACTCTATTATTTATCGCGGTCCTATCTTAATATTCAAAGAAGACCTTGCCCCTGTTTAAATTTAAAAAAAAAACTGACATTTTTGTATTTCTATTTTCATTAGTTTGACTTGAAAATATTGAAATTAGCGTTGATATTGATATAAGTGGTTTTTCGCTTCGAACTATATTTTAGCTGTGCTTTCAGTGTTTGATTTTTAAAAGCACCGAAAGAGTACATTATATTCTGTTGTAGCATGACATACTCTTTGGATATGTCAACAAACAAATTTAAAAAACAAAGACAAATTTCTGAATCCTGTATTTTTAAAGAAAATAACAGAGCAAAAAAATATTTTCAGTCCTTCTGCATACTCTATCGAAATTGTTAAAATTTTCGTGTCGCTGTTCGATTGTATGAGTGTTAGGCTGCAGTTAGTGTGAAGCTGTCATGTCTTTTTTGTATTTCTGCAACAACAAATTACAACAAACACATGAAAGCCTACGCTTCAGCCTTAGCTTCATTATAATTTCAGCCTTGGACACTTAGTAGTTATACAGTCTTTGGTTACATTACTTCAACCTTCGATTCTCATAAGCATTATGCGCATTAACATATAAGACGTAACGAAATTGTCCGAAAATTTCCTTGCAATTTTTCACTTTGCACGTATGTATGAAATTGATTTTGAAATCTTTAATATGCAACTTTAATTTAAAAAAATACGTATAGTTATTAGTTTCTACTTTATAATTATATTAAAAATTGCCAAACCAATTACCAAATGAGACTTATTTTCTTACTTTTAAATTTATAAGTTAACGAGTATTTAAAAAATCCGTCAAAAATTTTCTGCAAACCCCCCCAAATTTAAATCCTGGCTGCGCGCCTGGATAGTTCAATAGTTAAAAAATTTTGAAAATAAAGAAAACTGTTTGAAATGGTTAAGGATTTTAGAAAATATGTCGTGTTGTGAGGATTTTTCCGGAATCCTTCACTCGCCTATCGGACCGAATTTTCTAAAGGAAACGCTCTATAGTTTTATAATTTATAATTATTAATTAATCGACTGTAAAGACTACTCGCAACTGCTTATTGTAAAACGACTATCAGCAACTGATTTCCTAGTTTAAAATACAAAATCTTATATACTAATTATTATATATTTATTATATATGTATATGGCAAAAAAGATCAAAAAGATCTGTTAATGATCGCGGTGTTAAATATATTTCATATTATTGAAAATTATTCGAGCTTAACCGCATTGCACCTCCCGCCTGTGGGCGGACATGGCCATGTTTCGTCACTTCGCCACTCGTGACTCATCAGCGCCTTTGGGGTGCTAAGGAGTTTCAAATTTCTTGCACCTTATAAGTGAAGAATTTCAAAACCTCCTGAGAAATATACACACTAATAGTAAAAAATTAGTGGTATTGAGGAATTATTAACCTTCGGTTAACCAATCTTCCTCTAGTTTTGACTTTAGCAAAGATTTGCTTAAGTCTACTCCCGTGCTCAGTGTTTTTTTATATGTATATGGCAAAAAAGATCAAAAAGATCTGTTAATGATCGCGGTGTTAAATATATTTCATATTATTGAAAATTATTCGAGCTTAACCGCATTGCACCTCCCGCCTGTGGGCGGACATGGCCATGTTTCGTCACTTCGCGACTCGTGACTCATCAGCGCCTTTGGGGTGCTAAGGAGTTTCAAATTTCTTGCACCTTATAAGTGAAGAATTTCAAAACCTCCTGAGAAATATACACACCAATATTAAAAAATTAGCACCCCAAAGGCGCTGATGAGTCACGAGTGGCGAAGTGACGAAACATGGCCATGTCCGCCCACAGGCGGGAGGTGCAATGCGGTTAAGCTAGAATAATTTTCAATAATATGATATTTATTATATAATTATTATTATTTTAAGCTAAGTCTGCGCTCTGCAGACGCTGATCTGTTCTTCGGGAACGGTGTCATGGGCCTTCTGACGCATGCTGATCTGTGCAGGTGTGCTTCCGGGTTTGTTGGTCGTTTTGTTCCCACGAACATTCGATTTTCATATTCGCATAATTCGCATACCCGGCGATTCTGCGTTAGGTCACCTATGATGTATCCTTGCACTTGGCACGCTTGTATGGAGGTCCGAAACGCCGGCCTGCGTTTTCGGCCATCTGCCGTCGCTAGCGGTATTGTGTAGGCCACAACATGAGCTGTTCCGCTGTTTGACTCATAACATCCCTCCCCCCTTTGAAGACGATGCCACGTTTTGGCATTCAAATTAACGGTGAAAGGTAAGGGAATGTTTGTCATTGCTCAGGAACCATCTTTGTATTTTTTTTTTCGGCTAAGACAGCGTAATGGGTAACCAGATGACCAGAAATCGAGAGGTTCGTGGTTCAAACCCAGCGGGTAGATTCAAAAACTATGTTTATATGCAGTGGAGCCGTTTTTGTATTTCGAGCCATCGGTTATAAGAGGATTGCCGACAGCAAAAACTTGTTGATTTGGTCCCAAAATTTAACATTTTTTGACGTTTTCTTGTTGCTGGTTCTCTGGTTCTGGTAGACGACGACCGCACGCCATATATGCTTGTGGTTGCGTTGTGTTGATGCGTGCATCCATCACCATGGTCAGCCTCCCAACGATGTCATCTCCTGTGTCATTCTAGTAACCATAGATTCGTATGAGACAGTTGGGGTGATATTTTTATTTATAATTATTATTATTTTTTTTTTTTTACTCATACTAGTTCTTTGTAATCCTTTTTTTTGTATATATATATTTATTTATTAATTGTGGATTTCTCATGTTTATTTTTTTATTTATTATTATTATTTCCTTTTTTTTGTAGTTTTTTTTTCATATTAAATATTTTCTTTGCTTCCAACTGTCTCCCACCTGTAATTTACAGAATCTGGACTTACAAATTATCTTAAAAGTCTATTTTTAGTTATCCAGTTTTTACCTTCTAATTTTTTATTCTTCTTAAGACTACTTTGTTATCAAAATTTGAGTTTTTTGTTGTACTTTAAATTTTTAGTTTTAGTATGATTAACTTAAATTTCATAATTTCGAATATTTTGAATTTTAAATTTTGTATGTTTTTTCCTCAGAATATTTTTCCATTCAAATATTTTTATTTTTTATTTTTATAATTTTGATTAATTTTAAATTGGCTTTTCTTTTCTTTATATTTTGAAGTGCAGCAAGTGGGAAGTTACTCCTTTATTTTATATGAAGTGAAATGATATTTGTTATATCTCCAATTTTTCTCTTTTTAATTTTTTTTCTTATTTTTTTTCTTACCAATCACTCTTCCCCTCTTCTTAGTTTGGAAACTAAACTAAAGTTAGAGATTTCAACACTTTCAATTGAATTTCCTAATTTTAGAAGAGAAACTTTACGTCTGGTATCCATTGTTAAACCTCATTGGTCTTTCTGAAAAGAAAGAGGAAAGATGAAATTGTTTCCTGCCTGTGCTAGAACTATTCTTGTGTCTCTGCCTTTAGTTCATTTCAAATCTTGTTATATAATTCTCTTCCCTTCTTGTCCTTCCTAAGTCTAAATCGTCCATTACTTAATACAACTGCTCTCTTAAGGTATGTCCCTGGCAACCAATCGCGCCTAACTTCTTCCCAAGCGGCGTTTACACTTTTTTTTTATCGTCGACTGGGTTTTTGGACTATGTATTTCGCTCTCGTACCTATGACATGGCGATTTCCGCCAGAAATTTTCTTGTGTATTTACAGTTTGATATTGAGAAGTTTGCATGTTGGGGTGGAAAAATCTCACCCTGGTCAAATACCTTTATGAAATTATTAATGAACTTAATTATGAAGATTCCACAATCTATAGTGTTGGGTTTGTTTTGGAAAATTTGGATAGATCATAGGCATTGTTTTCTCATCGTAAATAAGGGTCCTCACAGCTGACTTTTGACTCATCCGCAATTAATTCATGAATAAATTTTGTCGCGCACCCTGCTTAGTTTATGTGTGGCTGCAAAGATTCCAACACGTAGATGTTTGGCCATGAAACAATGGCTAACATCCAATGGTTTTCTTCTATTATCGGGATAATCAAATATTCAAAATGAAAAAAAATATTTATTCGTCTTACAAAACTGTCCACTCGCATCCTGGGCACTACTTTGTTAAGACTTTGGCTCCATTCCTTTATACTGGGTGTTAGTGTTAGGAACACTCAAAAAGCTAAGGTACCTGATTTTGCTGCTGCTGCTGTGGATTGGCCGATTTTGGACTGCTTTCTTCCGAAGAAATTTTTCGTGATTTTATTCGACGTTTTTCGCGACGCGGTTCAGTTATTGAAAAACAAAAAGGGTTTTTTAAATGATAAGCGAAACTATGCCATCTTGGCTACTTAGAGGATTTCAAATGATTTTTTCTTTCTTTTTAACAAACAATTTTGCCTTCGTGGCGTAAGGGATTTTCAATTCACTTTTGAGTTCACTTTGTTCTTATAAATTCTTTATTTTTGTTTTGGTTTTCTGGTTTAATGATTTAACGATTTTTACGATTTGTCAAAATTTTATTGTTGCGGACGACGACGCGCGCTCTGTTTCCACCGATCGAACACTGTCCCGTCGTCGCTGGAGGTCGAGCTGTTGAGCGGGAGAGCAGAGAAATTTCGTTAAGTTGATTCGGCTAAAGGCTCGCCTCCAAAGCGGCTGCGGCGAAAAACGGACATACTACCCGCCTTGCGCTACGCAATAGATATTTCCTGCTTATCTTTCCCGGCTGAGCGGGTAGTCGCGCACTTCCTGCAGCATCTCATAGACTACGGCCCTTTCGGCTGCCGCGCGGGTATGCAGGTTCCTTGTTGTGATACGCGGAGCGTATTATGTTGCCAAAGTGTAACACTTTGGCGCTCCTGTTGTTAATAGAAAGATCCTCCTGGTGTTGGGATCTAAGGAAGTGAAGCGCTCAGACGGGGTCGAGCGTATAAACGTTCCTTTATTCCAATGCTGAGATATAGGAAACTAAGCGCTCAGACAGTGTCGAGCGTATAATAGTTCCTACATTTCCTTTTAAATAAAAGATTTTATCTAAGGTTTAATCCTTTTATTTAAGGTTTGAATCCTTAGGTCTAAACAGAATTTTATATATCCTAACTTGAAACTGCCCTATGCTTCCGACGTCGTGGCCCGTGGGTGAGTACGCTCGCAGAAGAAGTCTCGTTGAGTCTCAGATTGAGTCTCAGCTTCCAGTCGTCGAAGCTCCGTTTTTATAGATCAATATTGCTGATCTTATAATATTGAATATTCCCATGATCCGCGATCGTCGTCGATTCTTCCAGAACATATTGCATAATCTTGACCGCGACCTTCACCTGCAATTGTACCAACATTGCCATACTGTTGTTGTTGCCTTTACTTCCGTTCACTTAGTGGAGTTGTTTTTGTTGTTGCCAGCGATCGAATTGCAGTTGTGCATTTGCTGTTGTAGTGCTGATGTTTGTCAATCGAGCTTATACTGTGCCGGTGTTGTTGTTGTTACCAGCGGCCGAACTGCATGTTTGCATTTGTCAGCAATTTACGCTGGACAGTGCTTTTGAGTAGCATGGAATCACCTTGAAGTAGAAATTCATAAATGCAGGTCACTGCCTTTTGCTCTCGGTTTAAGGTGACCACATGTGAGTTTGGGAGAGACTCACAACATCCCTCCCCCTTTGAAGAAAGTTGCAACAAGGCGACGATAGAAAACTCCGAACAGAATGCTTCTGTCATGCATCAGTTTGATTAAATTGTGGCGGTTGAGATTTTACTGGATGATTTTCATGTTAATGTTGCTGTTGAAAGTTGTTATCATATATACGTTGTTTGAAAAAAAAATAATGCAGGCAGGTTGTTCAGAACTTTTAATTGAGGGACAACCTTGACTCCCTCCTCTCCCCTTCTTAATGGCGTAGGTTCGTATCCTACCGGCTGCGCCAAATAATGTTAGGATCTAAGGAAGTGAAGCGCTCAGACGGGGTCGAGCGTATAAACGTTCCTTTATTCCAATGCTGAGATATAGGAAACCAAGCGCTCAGACAGTGTCGAGCGTATAATAGTTCCTATATTTCCTTTTAAATAAAAGATTTTATCTAAGGTTTAATCCTTTTATTTTAGGTTTGAATCCTTAGGTCTAAACAGAATTACTTATCCTAACTTGAAACTGCCCTATGCTTCTGACGTCGTGGCCCGTGGGTGAGTACGCTCGCAGAAGAAGTCGAAGTCGAGTCTCAGATTGAGTCTGAGCTTCCAGTCGTCGAAGCTCCGTTTTTATAGATCAATATTGCTGATCTTACAATATTGAATATTCCCATGATCCGCGATCGTCGTCGATTCTTCCAGAAACATATTGCATATTCTTGACCGCGACCTTCACCTGCAATTGTACCAACATTGCCATACTGTTGTTGTTGCCTTTACTTCCGTTCACTTAGTGGAGTTGTTTTTGTTGTTGCCAGCGATCGAATTGCAATTGTGCATTTGCTGTTGTAGTGCTGATGTTTGTCAATCGTGCTTATACTGTGCTGGTGTTGTTGTTGTTACCAGCGGCCGAACAGTAGCATGGAATCACCTTGGAGTAGAAATTCATAAATGCAGGTCACTGCCTTTTGCTCTCGGTTTAAGGTGACCACATGTGAGTTTGGGCGAGACTCACAACACTGGATCGAACGACTAGATTATAATTGTGCAGCTAGCATATGGTTGAACGGATACCCTGGTGTCTTGATCCAGGAGCGCTCGTGGGGAGAACCGTTTGCCTTGATGAAAAATTAGCACGAGGGCGTTTGCGGTTAGCGTAGAGACATTCGCACCGAGAGGAATTTCGGAAATTCTAACGGTGGTTTGAGCATAAAGCTCTTCACAATAAACGTCCTCTGAAAGAGGCGGAGCGGAATTTGGAACTTCTTCTTGTTCCCAAGACGACTTGAGTAGCTCGGAGAGCGACTCATGGGTGTCTCCGGAGGAGACCTGCGTCGTAAACGCTTTGGTGGATTCGCTAGCGATGGGCCCACTCAAATACCACCCGAACACTGAATTTTGTGCTACGAGACTCCGTCCGACATTCATTTTGACTCCACGTCGTAGTAATTTAGGCATAATATCGGAGCCGATGAAAATATCGATGAGGCCTAGATTCGTGAAATGGGGGTCGGTGAGCTCAAGCGATGAAAGCTCTTGGGGATCCATGTTGGAGACCCTTTTGGCTGGATGCCGGTTTGTCAAGTTTAGAAGTAGAACGGCGTCGATCTCATGCTTGCACGCGGAGCGTGGCGAGGCGCGAGTGAGCGTGCACTTCCTTTCCGCTACTTGAATGCATATTTTTGGCGATGTTGGTAAATTCAACTGCTGTTGCAATTGCTCAGTTATAAATGTCCTTTGCGAGTCCTGATCCAAGAGGGAGATATGTGCGATGGCCGTGGACAAAAGCACCTGATTTTGCCTGTCGGAGACGTGTGCGTGTGCCGGTGACGTGGAGGGGGGATGCTCACGGAATTCGGAGTCTTCGGTTGCGCAAAAATATGCGCCGGTTGGCTCGTCGGCGACGGGCCCATCTCCGGAGGAGATGTCAATGGGGGTGAAGAAACTTGGCCATCCGGTGTTGTAGTAGCATTTGTAAAATGCAGCAAGGTATGATGTCGTTGTTGGCACTTCGCGCAGCGAAAGGTACTATTGCACTTTACCTTTAGATGGCCGGCCGAGAGACAGTTTAGACATAGATTATGCTGCGAAACAGCTTGAACCCGTTCGTCGACCGACATCTGGAGAAATCGATCACATTGACGCAGAGGATGGTTGCCGCTACATAGAATACACGGTTCCGCAGTTCGATCTTGAACAAGATACTCGGTAGTTGAAGGATCCATTTGGTTGAAGGCTGCCGTTGGAGATTTAAATTGTGTGGATTTGGAATAGCCCTCAAGAACTTCACAGCGGCGTTTGATGACAGCATTCATTTTTTCCCACGCCGGAAGCTCTTGATGTGAAGAACATGATTGCGTTGGAGGAGCATAGCATATTGCTGAGTTGTCCCCGGGCTATAACATGCAGTTGTTGGCATTCGTCCAAAGCTATCCGAGCACGTGCGACGACTCCAACACCCCATTCACCTCTTTCACAAGCTACACTGAAGGCATTGTGGACGCGTTGCCAAGCGGTTTTGATGTCATCCGTCACGAGCTCCAACAGCGACTCCGTCGAAGTCACTGGATCACAATCAGCTGCATAAAGGCACAGGCCCTTGAGATCCTCCAGCTCGAAATTGAAATTCCATTTGGATGCCATGGTGATCGTTAAAAATTTAGAATTCACTTTTTGCAATCGATGTAATTTTTTCGACTCCGTAAGAGTCGAGGTTGAACAAATTTTCGGTCAATGCCTGTCGTAGCGCACTGCAAATATAGACCTTCACCTTCGCAACACCCCGCACTCCTCCTGCAACCACAAACTGAATGATGAGAAATCAAATCGATTCAATATAATAAATAAAATCACCACAAGATCCAAACTTCAATACTTTTATTTATTCGCATAGGTTTTGCATAAAATCATCTGTTTTCAAATTCGATTTAATTTATTTGTTTGAGAAGCAAAGCTTGCATACAAATTTCACAACTCCCTGCGTGACCGACTTCTGTACGCAGTGATAGCAGCGCACCAATAACGACGCATATACCTAGGTGCTGTCGAATGCACGGTTACGTTACCGACCGTCAAACAGTTTCTAGTTTCGAGCGTACACGCTTGATCGATATATGTTCGATGTTCGATCGCTATCGCAACTTTCGACACACTGTGGCGAAGCTGACCTACGCAATAAATAGTATGCTTTTCACGATGCACATATGTAAATGTATATATATATATATATGTATGTGTATCAGCTCGCATGCACGGGCGCTTGCTATGGACAATTGCGCGGTGTTCTTTGATCGAAATCACAACGAAAAGTCGAATATTTTAGCCGAATATTTTTGCATTTTGATGGAAGTAAAAAAGTCCCGATAGATTTTCAATTACTTCATTGAGACCTTTCACACTAGTGAATGATTGCCGTAAATTTTTGCACAATTGCACAAAATTTTTCAACATTAAACGCATGGCCGAGAAATATTTATCTGCCCCTCCAACAAGCGTGGCCAGCGAACAACTCTTTAGCGCTGCCGGTCAACTGTATACTGAACGACGATCAAATCTCCTCGGAAAAAATGCTGATAAGCTGCTATTTTTAGCTTATAATATTAAGCTTTTTAATTTTAATTATTAATTGAAAGTTTTTTTTTTTGTTACTGAGGTGTTATTTTGTTTTTTGTGCTTGTCAAATGAATAAAGACTGGTTTTGTTTCCTTACTGTAAAATGTTTTGCATTCGGCTTCGGCCTTCGGTCTTCGGCCGAAGTCTTTAACTCTGCCGATTGTTCGGCTTCGGCTTCTTCTAAAAATCCACCTTCGGTCGGACACTAATAAAAAGAGTGACAAAAATTATTGTTGATACTGAGGCGCCTGAAATCATTTGTAGCTTCCGATGATAGGTGATTGCTGCTTTCTCTTCGTTTCCTTTTTGTTGATTCAAAATGAAGTCCTCGAAATTTGGAACTTCTTGAAGTAAAATTGGGTTTCTTTCTTTTGGTACAATAAACATTTCTTTATATTCTGTAACTCTGGATTCAAACTGAAACGAAGCAATTTGTAGGGTGCAGTTATGGCATTAAGGAAAAAGTGTCCTGTTACGTATTTTCGCCTGGCGTCGCAGGTGCTATTAATAAGAGTTTCTTTCGCATTTATTAAAATAACTATATTATCTTCTAACTCTATTAATTCTTTTTTAATATTTTTTTAAAGAGAACATTTGCCTAACACAACACAATTGCTGCTTCGTTTCATGTTAAAAATTGACTGATTGTTACCAGTAACGACTTTTCGATTTCCGTTATCGTGGTGGGTACTTTGATGACAAAAATAATTTTGTCATCTTTTGTTGCCACGCCGAGTGTCATTCCCTTTAATTTATTAATATTAATGTTGTACTCGTTAATCTTTTCTCTTGATAATATTGCTGGATTAATGATTCCAGTCCATCCGGACGCAATATTTTGTTGAATCAATTCCGCTTGTCTCTTTTACATTTGAAGCCTAAACAGCAACCTAATTGCTTACTCTTCGGTCAGCACCTCGTTCTTGAATTCTGAATAGTTCGTATAAAGTTCTTTTAGTATTTTTTTATCGGTTTCGACAAGGTTTTTTATTCTTCTCACCGACTCATTGAAATTATTGTTAATGCGGATCTGTTGATTCATATTTCGAATTATTTGTTCATTGTTCGCATCTGTTGTTGAGAGATGATCTTCAATAGTTTCTCGATCGTTTGCGTCCATAGTCCCGAATAGCCACTTTAGCCCTGTGCCGATGCCATCGAACGGGCTTCTTTTTCCGCATTTTGGGAATATTGTATGCAAAATTGCTTCATTGGATTCGGTTTCTGCAGCAATGAGTTGTTCGTATAGGGTGATGTTTAGTTAACTTCTGGGCTCTTCAAATTTTTCAAAATATAGTAGATCTCTTGTGAAACAATTTTGTGCAGAATGTAGTCATGTCCAGTCACAACCTCGGTTGTCCCAATTTTAATTTCGGCAAACCCCAAAGTTGATTCGATCTTTTCCATATATAACTGCTGGTATGAGGCGACCGAGCTGACGAGACATACAATGCCTAAAATTGAGAACTAATCCATGCAATTAGTTATGTTGTCTATTAATTTCTTACTGGGGTAGTATTGTTCTTGTTCCGTCAAAAGTGTTGGTTGGCTATTTACATTGAACTTGGAAAATTTAAACTGTTGCATAATTATTTTTGAACTTGACCTATTTTCCCTTCGACTGTCTTTTGTTGGTTCGTGTTCGATTCTTATTATTATTTTTATTCCTGACACACTCTGTGTCGAGGGTATATTGCGTTTTTGTGGCTGTGTGTAACACCCAGAACCAGTCGAGATAGACCATACAAAATATATATAGAAATGATCAGCGTCACCAGGAGATTCGATTTAGCCATGTCCGTCTGTCTGTCCGTCTGTCCGTCTGTTTGTATACAGTTTTATTATCGAAGGAGTTGAGCTATCTCGACAAAATTTGGTATGCTTGCTCACGGGGACATGAGTAAGAACAAGTTCGAGAATTGACCCGATCAGACCATTTTTAGGGGTACCTCCAGTACTAGGGTCTGTTACGAAAATCACAAAAACTGCTCTAAAATCGAAGTTTTTCGAGATATTTTGATGAAAAGTGATATTTGAACATATTTGGAGGCCAGTTTTATTATTTCCAAAAATTAAAAAATTAGGCGTGGCAGAAGGGCGGTTTTCGAAACTTGTCTCCTACACCCGAAATTCAAATGGGACTTGAACGCAATTTGGCACTTATGCTTCCTTTGTAGCCTTTAACATCCTTCCGAAAAATTTCCTTGATCGGTACCATTTTTAAGGGTACCTCCAGGACTAGAATCTGTCACAAAAATCCCAAAACTGCCTCAAAATCGGACTTTTTCGAAATATTTTCATGAAACTTACAATTTGAACGTATATTGAAGCCTCCGATTATAGTTCAAAAAAAATTGGAAAAGTGGGCGTGGCAAAGGGGCAGTTTTCATAAAGAAATCTATCAAAAGTTGGTTTATGGGGCCCCTTATGGTCTTAAACACCTCTTGATATTAAAAAGTATTTCAACATGTGTGTATGTGTCGGGTCTTCTATTGTCAGGCTCGCCTGACTATAACACCCTTACTTGTTTTTTTTTTAATAATGCAATGTCAAGTGCACTATATATAAGAAATTGTGTTTGCTCATCAACATTTACTTCGCGGCTGGCTTCAACTCATCAAAATTAAAAAAAAAATTATTCTGCTTTTATTGTGTCTTCGCTCGTTTTGATATGCGAGTACTTTTGGTCTTGAAGAGAAAAATCTTGAATTTTTTATCTATTTATTTATTTCAACATATGTAATTGTCAGGTGTTCGAGCTTTATTTCTGGTAGCGCCAGTTTGAAATAAGATCCCTTTGCAAATAAGAAAACGCATAATATGAATAAATTAGTTTGATAATTTTTTCATTTAGTATGTTAAGGGCCTGGTAACAAAATATGTATTGTGTGGCGTTTGGAATTGCTTGCGCCATTTGTGCACGTATTTTGTTTACTATTTCCCGTACTCTTATGTTCTTTTTAGTTCCTTTCAAATCTAAGGCGATATTTAAATCTATAAAAACGAATGTTCTACCTATGCCTGCAGCCCAATGAACTATCATCGGGGGCGGATTTGTTATATTAGTAGTTAACCTCTTTTGATTTTCCTTAACTAATCTTATAAGTTGCGATAATAATTTAGCATTTGGTATGCCTTGATCGGCCCAACACCTAAATTTCGAATGGTAAATTGTTCTAGAAGTTTCTGATTTTTGATCGTACAGTTCCAACTCCGTTCAAACAAAATTCTTGTTTTCATTTTTACTGAGCGTTTTAACGCGAAATTGGGAAAATATTTTGGTGGAATTTACGTCAGTTCCCCAGTATCTAGCACACTCTCTCCACTTCGTGAGCATAACTATGGTATTACAATTTTGTTCCCATACCATTTCCCAGAAGTCTTGTATGGAATTTTCGGGATATATATTCTCTGATATATTCTCCTGATGTGGTGATAATTTAACACGACTGTGGTCAAAACAAGGTACGTTCTAATAGCGATTCTTTTCTGAATTTCCTTAAAAAAATTTTAAAAGATCCCTTGACTGGAATTCGAATCAATTGCGCATGCTCTTCGGTTAGCTTGCGGTTAATATCTTCTGCCTCTTTCGTTGCTTCTATGTATTGAATGTTCGCTTTCTCCTGATTTATTTTTATAAAAATTCTGTGGAAGGTTTTTTCTTTGCCCTTGATTAAAGTTCTAACATTTACAGATGTGGGAAGTGATACAACCTTATAGGGTCCCTCCCAAATAGGCGAAAGTTTATTCTTTCTGGTTTGGTTTTTCAGCCAGACCTTATCTCCTACTTTAAATTCTCTATTTTTCGTTCCCTTATCATAGTATATTTTCGAATTTTGCTTTCCTTTTTCTTGAATTTGTCGTACTAATTCGTGTGTTCTTTGAATTTGGTACTTTAATATTTTCGATTAAGCGGGCTTTCTTTTTAGATTAACAGGTACATTGAAATCGAAACAAAAAAGTGTTTTACTAGGAGTTTGTTTCGTAGTGCTGTGTACAGTATTATTGTGTACATGCATGGCATGATGAAGCCAATCATCCCAATTTTTACCGTCTTCTTTTGCGAAAGTTCTTAAAAATTCGGCTAATGGTCTATGGCTTCTTTCTAAGGCACCATTGGCCTGTGGATGATATGGAGAAGTTTCTATTTTCTTAATTCCCATTAGCTTGCTTAAAGAGTTTTGAAGTGAAGTTTGTACCATTGTCAGTGACCAGAATTCGTGGAATATTGAATTTCTGCATCGGGAATGCCTATTCATATGAAAAATTTCGAAAAATCATATAAAAAGGTAAGAATTTGTTACCGCTTGAAGTGACTGGTAGGGGACCCACCATGTACATATATATCTTGTCAAAAGGACTTTGGGATATCTTTGTAAGAACCATCGGAATTTTCTCGACTTTTGAACTTTTATTTTTCTGACAGAGTTCACATGTTTTCACGTAATCTTTTATTTGTGTTCGCATGCCTTGCCACTTAAATTGTTTTCTAATTCGCAAAAACGTCTTCATTGTCCCTTAATGACCTCCTATGGGTGAATCATGAAATGTGTTGAGGACCCTTACAATCTCCTTTGGGTCCTTAAAACTTGTGCCATTTCTTCTTCAATGCTTTTATTTCCCGGCTTATAAAAAATTTCAAAATCGTACTCTAAATGTTTAAGGCGAAAACGACCTAGTCTCGAATCTTCTTCCTTTAAATTGGCTATACCTTTTAATGGTTTATGATCGGTGTATATTTTGAACGGTCTCCCCAATAAATAGGTCCTAAAATTTTTCACAGCCCAAGCTATTGCCAAAAAATCTTTCTCAATTGCAGAATATAGTTTCTCAGTTTCGCTTAACGCTCAGCTTGCAAAATAAATAGGCAAATCTTCCCCTGGTTCTACTTGCGAGAGAACAGCTCCTAAGGCTTCATTACTAGCGTCTGTTGTTAGAATAAAAGTTTTCGAAAAATCTGGATATTGAAGTAAAGGAGGTGAGGTTACTGCAGCCTTAAGCTGTTCCATGGCCTTCTGACAATCATTATTCCATTCAAACTTAACGTTTTTTGTTAATAATTTTTTAAGTGGAACTGAAATTTTTGCCGCATTTGGTATAAATTTGCGATAATAATTGATTAATCCAAGGAAAGCTTGTTACTCTTTTACATTTCTGTGTGGTGATATTTTTTGTGCACTTTCTACCTTAAGTGGATCTGGCAGCACGCCTGATTCCGAACATTAATGCCCTTAATATATAACTTCCTTTTTAAGAAATTGACATTTCTCTGTATGAAGTTTTAAACTGTTATGACTAAAGACTTCAAAAACCTAACATAATCTTTCTTCATGCTCTTCTAAATTCCTAGCATAAATAACGATATCATCAAGATAAACAAAACAATCAATTCCCTGCAACCAGTGAGAATGGTATTCATTATGCGTTGAAAGTATGCAGGTGCTCCCGTGAGCCAAAAAGGCATTCTGGTAAATTCAAAATGTCCCATTCCCGAGCTTAATGCTGTTTTCTCTTTATCTTCGTCTTCGATTAGCAGTTGATGGTATCCGCTGGCTAAATCTAAAGTTGAAAAATACCTACTGCAACCCAACTGATCGAGAATTTCATCTATTCTGGGTATCGGAAAAACTTGTTTAGCGGTAATATCGTTCAACTTTCGGAAATCTACCACAAGTCGCCATTTCTTTTTCCCATCGGCACCAGCCTTTTTCGGTACTAACAATACCGGAGAATTCCAAGGTGACTTGCTTGGAGAAATAATGCCATCTTTAAGCATTTTGTGAACCTGCGAGGTTATTTCTGTTTTATGAACTTCTGGTAGTCTATATTGCCTAATATTAACTGATTGCTGCCCTGGCTCTGTTGCAATTTCGTGTTAAAGAACTGTCGTATATGAAAGCTTATCCTCACTCAAATGAAAAATATCAGAATATTCTTTGAATACGCTTTTTATAGATTTTAATTCTTCTTCGTTTAAATTATTATCTTAACGTACTGTTTCCATAATCAATTGAAAACGATCATTCAGTTTCTCATCCTTTTTGACAAAATTTGTCCCTGTTTTTCCTAACTCCTCATAATCCCTAAGAAGGGTGTAATTTAGCTCCTTTAGCTGTCCAAATTTTACATTTTTTCTACCTGCATTCAGAACTGGTACAAATCCCTTTCCATTTTAGATTCTTGTTATTACATTTCCCATGTATACTCCTTGCAAAATTTCTTGCTTATGTACTACTATATCTCCTGATTCGATATTAACTGTTATTGGAATGACTTTTGAAGTTCTAGCGTTTATAGTAATTGACTCAACTACGCATATCCTTCTAGTCGCTTGTTCTGAACAAATAGCTAATCTTGCGATTTCCTTGCTTTTTGCAAAAAAGAAATCGTCTTATTTACTCCATTCGTAACCGAACATGTCCACAGTTCATCTCTACCCAAAAGTCCATCTGCTGGTATTTTGCTACCTGATGTTTCGAGTGCTTTATTAGAACTAATTATAAATGGTTTGTCTTATATGTGGTGAGATTATAATACATGGTTGCATTTTGTAACTTTGGTTTGTTAAGGTGCAAGACAAAGGTATTGTTGTTTAGTTCACAACACCTTCCCTGAACAACATATTTGTCGTACACCTTTTACATCATCATGATACAATGTTAAAAAAAAAACAAATTTCAAAACTTAATAAAGTCCAAATTTGTTTGAGAAAGTAACTAGTTTCTCGGCAGTGACTCCCTTGGTAAACATGTCTGCCACCATCTCGTTTGTTGGTAAATATATAAGATCGATTTGCTTGCTTTCGATCTTTTGGCGGATAAACTCTGCCTTGATGTCAACATATTTTGTGCGAGATGAGTATGAGTTGTTCTTCGAAATCTGAATAGCTCCTTTATTAGCGCAAAACAATACGGTAGTGGCTGCTTCTAGGGGAATGAGTTCCCCTTCCAACCTTTTTAACCAAATTGATTCCAGTATAGCAGCAACAATCGACATGAACTCCGCTTCTGTCGTTGATAATGCGATTGTTTTTTGTCGTTTTGTAGCCCATGATATTGCGCCGGACTGAATTGTGAAAATATATCCGGTTGGGGAACGTCGATCGTCTATTTCTCCGGCCCAGTCGGCATCGCAAAATCCGATGACCGCGTCACTACGATTTTTCGTGTATGTGATACCTTTTTCGAACGTCCCCTTTAGATAGCGCATGATACGTTTTACCGCCTCCCAGTGCCCCTTCCCTGGGTTTGTTCCAAAGCGACTTAATACGTTTACTGCGTAGCATATGTCGGGCCGAGTAATTTGAGCGGCAAACAGAAGGCAGCCGATCGCTTCCATGTACGGCACGTTCGCCATACGCCTTTTCTCGGCTTCATCCTTCGGTGACATATCGCTGGATAGCTTCTGGTTGTAATCGACGGGTGTTGGAACCGGATTGAAATCGCTCATTCCAAACCGGTCGAGAACAGCTGTTACATATTGCGATTGGTCGATTTTTATTGAGTTTTCTTTTCTAGTGATTCGAATCCCAAGAACTGATGATGCCTTTCCCATGTCCTTCATTTTAAATGTTGCTGCCAGGCTAGCTTTAAATCTGTTGATTTCATTCATGTCGTTCGAAAATAGTAGAACGTCATCCACGTAGATGGCTATGAATATCATTTTTGAATCGGCGACCTTATAGTAGATATTATATATTGGTCTACCTCGCTTCTTTCTAGGTTCAGGTGCATCAGCTCATTATTTAACGTCTCGTTCCACACACGGCCGGATTGCTTGACGCCATATATAGATTTTAGCAATTTACATACCTTTCCGGAACCATCCTCAAACCCCTGAGGTTGTTTCATGTATACTTCTTCCTTGAGTGTACCATTCAGGTATGTTGAAACAGCGTCCATTTAGTGGATTTCCATTTCATATCTTGTAGCAAGCGCTAGTAGGAATCTTATTGATTCATACCTAACAACTGGTGCGAACGTTTCGGTATAGTCAATGCCTTCTTGCTGAGAATACCCTTTCGCAACCAGTCTGGCTTTTCGACAGATTACTCGTCCATCTGCATCGCACTTCGTTTTGTATACCCATTTAGAGTTAATAGCTTTCTTTGCGGTAGGCAAATCCATGTGCCATTTTCAGCTAAGCTTTTTTTCTCTTTTTCCATAGCATCCAACCAATCATGCTTGTGTGGTGACGTTTTTGCTTCTTCGAAAGATTCAGGGTCATTGCAAATAAAACCCATTGCGTAGAAGTTTAACGCTGGCATCTGTTTGTTTGCTATTCTTTTGGATCGACGAACTGCAACATCGGGGTTGTTATCATTGTTGTCTGTGCCTTCCAAGGCGGATCCTTCAGCATCCGAATCGAAATCATCAGAGCTTGACGACATCAATTCCACTGTATCTTGAAACTCGTCTTCCACTGTAACAGTTTCTACGGGTGTCAATTCAAAGGCGCATGTTTCTTCCCCTGAATTGTTATCCTTGTAAGGAGAAATTGCATCTGGAAAAAAGAGATTGTTATTGACGGTCTCTATATGCTTAGGATTAGTTTCAAGGAACAAAACGCTTCTACTTATGATTATTTCATTTTTTGAGGATTAAATAGACGGTAACCTTTACTTTCCTGACTGTATCCGACCATGATATATTCAATCGATTTGGGTTCCAGTTTGTGACGCTTCTCCTTCGGTACATGCACCATTGCAGTGCAACCAAAGACACGTAAAAATCTTATGATTGGTTTTTTACCAGACCAAATTTCTTCAGGACAGCGAACATTCTCTCTGCATGGCACACGATTGGTAAGGTATGCAGCCGTCATAGCCGCTTCTGCCCAAAAACGGTCGCTAAGCCCACTGTCAATTAGCATACAACGTACGCGCTCCATCAATGTGCGATTCATGCGTTCTGCCACGCCATTTTGCACTGGAGTGTACGGCGTCGTTTTTTGATGCACTATTCAGTTGTCCTTTAGGAAACGTTCGAAGTTTGTGTTGACATATTCCTTCGCATTATCGGTGCGTAGTACTTTAGTTTTTGACGTACATGAAACAACTTTAGGGGTTTGAGGATGGTTCCGGAAAGGTATGTAAATTGCTAAAATCGATATATGGCCTCAAGCAATCCGACCGTGTGTGGAACGAGACTTTAAATAATGAGCTGATGCACCTGAACCTAGAAAGAAGCGAGGTAGACCAATGTATCTACTATAAGGTCGCCGATTCGAAAATGATATTCATAGCCATCTACGTGGATGACGTTCTACTATTTTCGAACGACATGAATGAAATCAACAGATTAAAAGCTAGCCTGGCAGCAACATTTAAAATGAAGGACATGGGAAAGGCATCATCGGTTCTTGGGATTCGAATCACTAGAAATGAAAACTCAATAACAATCGACCAATCGCAATATGTAACAGCTGTTCTCGAACGGTTTGGAATGAGCGACTGCAATCCGGTTCCAACACCCGTCGATTACAACCAGAAGCGATATGTCACCGAAGGATGAAGCCGAGAAAAGGCGTATGTCGAACGTGCCGTACATGGAAGCGATCGGCTGCCTTCTGTTTGCCGCTCAAATTACTCGACCCGACATATGCTACGCAGTAAACGTATTAAGGGAACGTGTCCAAACTACGTGACCCTTTTAGGGGGGGAAGGGGGTCCTGAAAGTACTACACTTGGACAAATTGGTCACTTAAATTATTCTACGGATTGTCACCGAGGGGGGGGGGGGGGGGGAGGGGGGTAAAAAGTAATAAAAAATGGGTCACGTAGTTTGGACACGTTCCCTAAGTTGCTTTGGAACAAACCCAGGGAAGGCGCACTGGGAGGCGGTAAAACGTATCATGCGCTATCTAAAGGGGACGTTCGAAAAAGGTATCACATACACGAAAAATCGTAGAGACGCGGTCATCGGATTTTGCGATGGCGACTGGGCCGGAGAAATAGACGATCGACGTTCCCCAACCGGATATATTTTCACAATTCAGTCCGGCGCAATATCATGGGCTACAAAACGACAAAAAACAATCGCATTATCAACGACAGAAGCGGAGTTCATGTCGATTGTTGCTGCTATACTGGAATCGATTTGGTTAAAAAGGTTGGAAGGGGAACTCATTCCCCTAGAAGCAGCCACTACCGTATTGATTTGCGATAATAAAGGAGCTATTCAGATTTCGAAGAACAACTCATACTCATCTCGCACAAAACATGTTGACATCAAGGCAGAGTTTAGCCGCCAAAAGATCGAAAGCAAGCAAATCGATCTTATATATTTACCAACAAACGAGATGGTGGCAGACATGTTTACCAAGGGAGTCACTGCCGAGAAACTACTTACTTTCTCAAACAAATTTGGACTTTATTAAATTTTGGAATTTGTTTTTTTTTGAACATTGTATCATGATGATGTAAAAGGTGTACGACAAATATGTTGTTCAGGGAAGGTGTTGTGAACTAAACAACAATACCTTTGTCTTGCACCTTAACAAACCAAAGTTACAAAATGCAACCATGTATTATAATCTCACCACATATAAGACAAACCATTTATAATTAGTTCTAATAAAGCACTCGAAACATCAGTTGTTTAGTTCACAACACTACCAGATGGAAGAACGTGCATATTAAAATTTAATGCTTTGTTATCTTGGTGAGATATCCTTACAGCTCCCTCTGTACTTTTACTACCACCAAATGCTCCCCCTAATTGCTTAACCTCTGACCTGTCAACTTTTACTCCTGTATCGATAAGCAGAGTTAATTTATCATTTTTAGCTTGTCCACACGGAAATACTATAAATGCTGCATCTGATCGACATCCATCACCTATGGTTAAAGAATTTGTTGAACTATCAAAGTGCTTTTGTTTTGGGTCTTTGAGTAGCCTTTTCTTCTTAATTGACTCTGACTTACTCAATTTTCTATTTAAATGTAATTCTCTTGTTTTTCTTTCTAAAACAACCAAACCCTTTGAAAAGGACTCTTGTAGACTAGTATGATATTTTACAAACATCTCTTGGGTAGGTATACTCATCTACTTGCTCAGAAAAGGTAACCTTCTAATTTTTTTCATTTTGTTTTCTAAAGGAACATATAGGCTTGCTTAGTCAAACGTATGTTTTTTCATTCTGTTTCATCTGGTCACTGCTACTAAGTGGCTGACTTTTGTTTATTTTAATAGGGGAGTCTTCGACTTCAATTTTATTTATATCCAGTTCCAATAGCGACTGTGACTAACAAGATCAGTTTGATTTTTCCTATGTACTTCTTTTCATAATTTTTAATTCTATTTTCTTTAGTTCATTTTTCTGCACATTCCCGACACCGGGTACTGGAATAGGCCTTAATTTTACTAATCTATTATCGGCTTTCCGGTCTACTGGCCTTGACCGGGCCTTGTATAGTTTCCCTGACTCTGAGTTGCTGACGGACAATTTGGTGAAGTATGGCCAAACTGTTTGCATTTGTAGCACTGCCTATTATCAACACTAAGAGCCCCTTGACCATTTTTCGGTAAATTTTGACGATCGTTAAACCTGCTTTTCCCTCTATTGTCGTAGGTAGTAGTGTTTCGGTTTTGTGTATGATTGCTATTCTCTCTACTGGGATGCTGTGTTTGAAAATTATTCGCCCTCATACTGCAAAATTTACTAGCTAGGTCACCGCCAATACGACATATGTGGCAATACATTTCTCTCAACTTTACTAGACAATCTTCGGCTAAATGGCCTTGTTTTTTTACAAAAAGTACAACTTAATTCTTGACGCTCCTCTTGGCTGCATTGTGTTCCTCTTTCATGACCGTAAATGCTACATTTTTCGCAAAAAGGAGTATTAAATCTTGTCTTTCAGTGTACATAAATATGTCCTGATTTTTTGCAAAAACTACAATCGCTATCCTCTTTGAGCAGATCTTCTACTTAATTTATTTCGTTTACTTTGCAGTCTATTCGTGACTGAATTCTTTCGACAAAATGTACTAACTGACCAATGGAATCGTTTTTCCTTCCGGCTAACATTTGCTCAAGTGATCAGTTTGGCAATCCTTTAATAAAGGCATTTACCCCAAGATCCTTAAAAAATACCTCCATATTATCTAATCCATAGGTTTCTTTTACGAATTCATTCGCTTCTTGTAATAATTCCTCTATCCTGCTACCAAACGGGGCCACTGGCTCACTTGGGCCTTGCCTTATGTTATCTAAGTCTGCCCTTATTTGGTCTAGAGTCCTTGCTTTAGCATAATTTTGTTTTATAAATTCGCCAAATTCGTCTATTGATGAAAATTTTTTCTCCCCAACCCGCTTATGCGCCTTTCCAAACAATCTCAGCTTCATGCATTCTATTGTGAGACTTCTCTCTTCAACAATTGACACCCTTGTATAAATTTATTTACTTCTATTTTAAGCTCTGGGCAAGATGTTCCTGAAAAGATTGGCACTAGCATGTCAACTACCTTTTTCATTTCACTGACTAATGTTCTCATTGAAGACACGTTTATGTGGCTCGGACGATTATATTCTCTGACTGCGATGGGCCCATTTACTTTTGGAATGTTACCGAAGTGTGAAACTCTCTCTTGTGGACTGTTATCTCTCAAACTATTGTCATTTCTTTGGTTAGCACCAAATTGAAATAAATGTTCTAAATTAGATCTCGCGGCTGAAAAATTTGAATCTGAGTTGGTATGTTTGTTCTGCATCATATCAGTTTTCGGTCTTAACTAGTGTCCGACCGAAGGTGGATTTTTAGCCGAAGCCGAAGCCGAAGCCGAACAATCGGCAGGTTGAAGACTTCGGCCGAAGACCGAAGGCCGAAGCCGAATGCAATAAAATTTATAGTAAGGAAACAAAATCAGTCTTTATTCATTTGATTAGCACAAAAAAAAACCGCTCAAATTTTCTCTAAATTCTTTCGCTTTAGTCGCCCACAAAGTGAGAATTTACGGCAGTAATTCACTAGTGTAAAAGGTCTCAATGACCCGAGTACAAATATTTGTATTTATTTTGCACGCCCAAAGCACGCCCAAACTGGGCCCAAATAATGAACAGTATCGCGCCCAAATCGAGCCCAAACCGGGCCTAAATCTAGAAAGAACGCGCCCAAATCGAGCCCAAACCAGGCCCAAATAATGAACAGACTCGCGCCCAAATCGAGCCCAAAACGGGCATGGGTAGTGAACAAACGCGCCCAAAATCGAGCCCAATGCGCGCCAAATCAAGCCCAAATATAGCCAAAATGGGCCCAAATTAAGAAAAATTTTTTCAAAAAACGAGCCCGAAGCACTTTCGAATTTAATATTCCCTCTCGGCACAGCCTTGCACCCGTCTTCGACACTGGGTGCATGACTTGAACAAATCGTTGACGACACTTGCGAGACTAAAGCATAGGTGGCGTCGATGCAAAATCCATACAAATGTCGCGAGTTTCGTGCACGACACTTTGCAGGACATGTCATTCATGAAGTCATGCTTCCCATGCGTGGAGGAAGTCATACATGACTGGTATTCCGTAATGCAAACATGAATAAGTTCTTACAATTTTTTCAAAATTTCAATAAAACGCTTATTTAACATGACATTGTAATATTTATTATATGTATATACATACATATATAATTCTTCTTCTTCTTGCGTGTTTAACTATCCCGGTCTATCCCGAGGCCCGCAAGTATAATCATATATAATTGATTATATTAAATCTATTTAACAACTATTAACAAATCAATATAGAACGTGATTGCCAAACGAAATGCGAATGTCAAAATCGGCTTAGTTATAATAACGATGTCTTCAAAGACTTCATGCACGATTTTGTCTTGAACGACCGATTTCCGAAAGTGTTATTATTATTATTATTATAATTATTATTATTATTATTCTAATTATACGTATTATTATTATTATTAGAGTATTTCGCCTTAATGAATTAAGACGCAATCTTAAAAAAAATAGAGAGGCAGTAGCTTCTGAGCCTAGCGGCCCTCGAATTTCTTGAAATAAACCCAAACCGGGAAAAATTAAAAAAAAAAATTCCGGCCTTAACAAGGCCCGGTGGTGTACACACATTTAATATCAAATATTGTTTTTCCCTATTTAAAATTCCAAATACCTTTTGTTTTTAAAATTGTTAATTTCTCGATTTTGATCTCCCTCGTCGTGGGATTTGAATCCCGGAACTCTCGACTGGTGGTCGAGTGCTCTTCCTCGACACCGTCTTTGCCAAATTGAAAAGACTGGATTTTTAACGTTTATAAGTTTAAAGTCAAATTGTCAAAAATTTTCATAATTTTTTCAATTTTGGGCTTGATTTGGGCGCGCATTGGGATCAATTTGGGCCCATTTTGATTTTTTTGGGCTTGATTGGGGCACGCATTGGGCGCAATACTGTTCCATATTTGGGCCCAGTTTGGGCGCGTATTGAATTTTGGGCTCAATTTTAGCTCGATTTGGGAGTGTTTTGATTTTTTGGCGTCATTTGGGCCCGATTTGGGCCTGCATATTTTTACTCGGGGAAGCAATTGAAAATCTATTGTGACTTTTTTACTTCCATTAAAATGCAAAAATATTCGGCTAAAATATTCGGTATTTTCTAGCCGAAGCCGAAGCCGAATATTAAGAATTGGCCGATTATGCCGATTACCGAAGCCGAACCTTCGGTCGGACACTAGTCTTAACTAATGTGATTGACCTGCCGAGGGTGGAGGCGGGGGTGGCGGTATTTGTGTGGGTGTTGGCTGTGGAGTCAACGAAGGACTTAATGAATGTTCCCGTGAATATTCTATTTGACTTGGAGTCAGTTTTGAGATTTCGATACCAGCTTGTGATAATTCTTTTGATAGTGGTGTTACGTTACCGGTCGCTTCGTTATGTACTGTTAATTCGTAATTGCTAGACATTTGAGGACGACCAACGTTACTATTTTCGTGGTTGGCACAACGTAATCTCTCCTTCAAATGCTCCATTTCTGCTTTTTGTTCAACGATCGTTTGTCTATTTTTTTTTCAAATAGGTTTAACCGTCCTGCGCTAAAATTTTCTTTTAATAAAAGTTTCCTTAGTCTGTCGTTTTCTAGTTTTTGTTCTTCCAAGGATGTATCTGAACCCGCTAACGCGTCCCTTAATTTTTTTTTCTGTGATTTCAATAATTTATTGCTAAGCTGTAATTTTTCTACCTCTTTTTCAAAAGCTTTACTCTTTTTATCACTTGCGCTTTCTCTTATATGTTCAAGTACTATGTCAAATTTCTCTTCTTGAGTTTTACATTCTATTTCACTGCGAACTGAACTTAAAAATGATCTTTTCTTATTAACTGACTCTAGGACTTCCCACAATTGTCTAAAATAACTAGCAGTTAAACGTTCATAAGTGAATACTTCTTGCTTTGAATTTTCTATAATTGCGCTATTTCCTTCCATTTGAATTTCAATAAATTTTTCATGTACTTACCATCGTGCTTGTGATAGTTAAATGCTATGTCCGATGCGGCGGCTTCGATGAATAAAAAGTTTATTTTGCGGATAATTTTTCGCGGACAAGTTTTTGCGGATTACTTTAGTGGATTATTTTCGTGGATTATTTTTTTTTTGCGCCGAAAAGTACGTTTTACTCCTTAATATTAGGTGTAGTAAAAAGAAATCCATTATTTTTCCAATAGATGGCGTTATTTATCTGCATCTCGCGTTGTATAAGTCCGATCGTGTTCCGCTAGGGGGCATTAGAAAGATGACAGTTCCTACTAAAAAAGCTTTTTCGACACTTTTTTGATTGATTGATTCAGTTTTGTTTGAGAGCTTGTCAAAGATGGACATCAGCAAAGAGAAAATTCGCTACATTTTACAGTTTTTCTTCGATAAGGGAGAAAACGCAAGCCAGGCGGCTGAAAATGTGAATAGCGTTTATGGACCTAATACTGTAACAGCCAATCATGCGCAATTTTGGTTTCGTCGATTCCGTTCCGGTAACTTCGATGTCAAGGATGCACCACGCACTGGAAGGCCAATTGTCGAAAATGTCGATAAAATCATGGAAATTATCGAGTCCGACCGTCATGTTAGCACTGTTTCGATTGCAAAAGAGCTAAAGATTGCACAAAAAACCGTTTGGAACCATTTGAATAAGGCTGGATACACAAAGAAGCTCGATGTATGGGTGCCACACGAGTTAACGCAAAAAAGCATCATAGACCGAATTTCCATCTGCGAATCGCTGCTGAACCGCAACAAAATCGACCCATTTCTGAAGCGGTTGGTGACTTGGTGATGAAAAGTGGGTCACTTACGACAACGTCAAGCGAAAACGGTCGTGGTCGAAGCACGGTGAACCGGCGGAAACGGTGGCCAAGCCAGGATTGACGGCCAGGAAGGTTTTGCTGTGTGTTTGGTGGGATTGGCAGGGAATTATCTACTATGAGCTGCTCCCATACGGCAAAACTCTTAACTCGGAACTCTACTGTCAACAATTGGACCGTCTGAAGGAAGCAATCGCCCATAAGCGGCCAGCTTTGGCCAATAGGAGAGGAATTGTGTTCCATCAGGACAACGCCAGGCCACACACATCGATAGTGACTCGCCAGAAGCTCCGGGAGTTTGGTTGGGAGGTTCTTCTGCATCCACCTTATAGTCCGGACCTGGCACCAAGTGATTACCATCTGTTCCTGTCCATGGCGAACAATTTTGCTGGTGAAACATTCGCTTCAAGAGAGGCTTCTGAAATTCGACTGTCTCAATTTTTTGCTCATAGGAACGAGGGCTTCTATGAGAGAGGCATAATGAAATTACCTTTAAAATGGCAACAAGTTATCGAACAAAACGGCGCATATTTGACCTAAATCGGGTCATTCTAACTATCTTAAATAAAGCCCTCAATTTAATGCAAAAATAATGGATTTCTTTTTACTACATCTAATATAAAAATAAAAGTCCATTTAAAGATTAATTCGCCAAAGATTCATTACTCTCCAAACAGAGAAAATCATGCGCTCTATAAATATAGCAATACCCTCGGTGCCTGAACACAATTCCCGGGCTCTGTTAGCAGTGCCTGAACACACATCCAACAGTTAGCAACATTTAATAGTGCAACAAGGCTTACTCCTGTAGAAGAATTTTGATTGAATATGAAAGACTATTTCTCTTTTTTATGTCCCTAAAGGTGCAATACTATATTTTATAATTATTTATTAACCGACTGTAAGGACTTCTCGCAACTGCTTATTGTAAAACGACTATCAGCAACTGATTTCTTAGTTTAAAATACAAATGCTTATATACTAATTATTATATATTTATTATATAATTATTATAATATTAAGCTAAGTCTGCGCTCTTTAGACGCTGATCTGTTTTTCGGGAACGGTGTCATGGGCCTTCTGACGCATGCTGATCTGTGCAGGTGTGCTTCCGGGTTTGTTGGTCGTTTTGTTCCCACGAACATTCGATTTTCATATTCGCATAATTCGCATACTCGTCGATTCTGCGTAAGGTCAACTATGATGTAACGTTGCACTTGGCACGCTTGTATGGAGGTCCGACACGCCAGCTTGCGTTTTCGGCCATCTGCCGTCGCTAGCGGTATTGTGTAAGCCACAACATGAGCTGTTCCGCTGTTTGACACATAACAGTGGCAGGCCGCTTGTATAAATTTCAATAAGCAAAAAAAAAAAAATAATAATAATAATAATAATGTTATAACAGTTAAGGAGTTAGTGTATTTAACATATTTTTATTTAAGTATCTTTATTTATTTCATAAATTATAAAATATCTTGTAGCACACTTTATTTTTTACAAACATATAAGAAAACTTGTTTTAAAAAGGGGATTTTTCAAAGAGAGTAGGAAAAATGTAAGCTATGAGAGAAAAAAATCGTGCATGAAGCAGCACTTTTTCAATTCATTTTCAAGTTTTTTTTACAAATAAGAAGAACCGTTGATTATTTCTAACACGCTTTAAAAATTATTTATTTGGTCCGTATAACACTTGCATTAAAAGTTTATTTATCACGTATCGAAGCATCGTAAAAACATGGTGATACATCCAAATGTGCTTGATACCTGTTGTATGCGCATGTAATGTCGTACTAATGCGAACAGACGTTAAAATAAAAAAAAAAAATTGCCTCCCCACGCGAAACAGAATTTCTGCGGCACTGTACTAGAGGAAGTTTTTGGAGTATGTTTTAGACAACCTTATAGCAATATGAAATATTATCGTTCTGTTAGTTCGTTGCTATTTATATATATATAGTATATATATAGTTTTCTTTCCAACTACGCGTGGTCGCTGGCTGAACGTTTTTTAACCCGTTATGCGTAATATACGTTAAGCTTCTTGTTAGGTCCGGTTAGTGACCACCTAATGCAATGATGACGATTTCATATTCCATTTTGTATAACATCATCACCTTCCATCACTTAACCAAATTTGCATAGTATCTGATACTCACATATTTTTCATTCACAGGAAAGTCAGATGTCAAGGGTCCACTTTTTTCGTGCCAATGGGATATCATCTAAACCTAATTTTGGTGAACAAAACATAAGGTAAGAGAGGTAGAGATTTTCCATTTAAATTGTTCTTTAAACTTGCTTATTATATCTTTAGAAAAATTGTCCATTTTTTATATCATTGGTAGTCCAAAATCCCACAGTTGTAGACTCCAGCCACAGTAAAGGAAGATACTCTGCTTCAGAGGGCCTAAACATATGCTTCTTTTCAGCAATATTAGTGATCTTTTATGGTAGCTAAAAATTTCAACACTATGTATAAGGGCCGAGCTTTGCTGCCGCTCAGCCTAGAATCATTTCCGTTTCTCTATTTAAATGCCAATACCTTACATTTTGATATACATATCGAATTGCTCTGTCACAGTAATTTTCATTTTCACTTGCGTTGCACTGTCTTTATTTACCAATTGCACAGATAATGAAGTTTTGCCATTTATGGCTATGGTTAGATTTTAACCGTAACACACTGTGTGAAAAGTACTTTCTAGCGCCTCTTAATTAATAACTTTAGTATTTAAAGAGATAACAAGTTGAAAATTTTCACCCAGTTCAGATAAAAGTAAAGCAAAATTTTGTAGGGTAAACGATTTAAATAAGATCTGGGATTTTGTGGGGTTGTTTTGGACATTTGAAGTAAACCACTGTGTTCTGACATTTTTTAGTTTTTGCAAGGAAGCTGAAAAAATTTACAATCACCGTATATATAAATAGCACCAATAGATTTCTGACACATTCTTGTTTCTATGACATGCTACTACAATTTCTTCCAAAGAACATGCCTGAAATGCTTAAAGACTACGCACTATCATGGTGCCGAAATAACAAGCATGACTGGAGTACCTGGCTGCAGTTCAAAACTTAATTTTTGCAATTTTTCTTACCATATCGGTACATGGAGAAACTGGAGGACACCGTGCGGACGCGCCACCAAGGTGCCCGGGAAACATTCAAGGAATATACGAACGTAACAAAAAACGTAACGAAAAAAAAACTAGAATTAATTTTCGGCAACAGCCGCAAAGAATTCCAGCTATACATAAAGCGGAGGGAATTTGATACTGTGGGAGAGCTCATTAGCCTAGCAGGCGAATTGGAACAAGTTAACAGCACCCCACCAGCGGGAAATCGACCAAAGGTTAACCAACGCTCGCATTCTGCAAACACAAACCATCAACGTTTCAGGGCCGATATGCCATCGATGCGGACAACGGCGTCACATGAGGCGGGCATGCAAAGATCCCCAAAAGCTTTTGTGTTGGGATTGCGGCAAAGAAGGTATACGAACCATAGAATGTTGTCGCAAGCAGTCGGGAAACGAGAAAAGGGACCATCAGTAGCAAGGTTTTGGCGCCGAAATGGAACCATATACATTTGCCTATTTAGACGACACTATTGTAAATGAAAGTTCTTTGTAAAATCATATGGAAAATCTGAGAGAAGTCTTTCGCCGACTAAAAACTGCCAACCTCCGTATAAACCCAAAAAAATTTGAATTCTTTCGTCAAGAGATAAAGTACCTGGCCATCTGGTAACCTCACAAGGCATACACACGGATCCAAACAAGATCGCCGCCATCAAAGAGTTGACACCACCGGTCAACATAAAAGGGCTGCGCAGAGTCTTAGGCATCACCAGCTGGTATCGAAGGTTTGTGCCAGACTTCTGCAAGATTGTACACCCCTTGACAACTCTCCTCCGAAAGGGTCGCCGATGGAAATGGACTCCGGAACAACAAGACGCATTTGAACTACTAAAACAAAAATTGACTGAGGCCCCAGTTCTAACATGTCCAGATTTTTCTAAACCATTTGTTTTACAAACAGACTCGAGTGAATGTGGCTTAGGAGCCGTGCTGACTCAGGAGTTGGAAGATCAAGAACGAGTGATCGCCTACGACAGCAGACATATGAACAGGGCGGAGCTGAAATATTCTACAACTGAAAAAGAATGCCTGGCTATCGTCTGGGGAATAAGAAAAATGAAGCATTATCTGGAAGGTTATCATTTTATAGTTATAACCGATCACCTGGCACTAAAATGGGTAAACTCTATCGATAACCCCACGGGAAGAATAGCGCGTTGGGCTTTGGAACTGCAACAGTACTCGTTTGATATAAAGTACCGACGTGGCAAGTACAATGTCTTCGCAGACGCACTATCCAGGCAACCCCTCGATAAGATATGTCAGGTAACAACCGATGACCCAGCCACAGAAGAGTCAACTCAATCAATACAGAAGCGAAAGAAAATGATCCTTAAATAACCCCAGAAGTTTCCAGACTGCCAGATCATTGAAGGAATGCTCTACCGGTACTTACCGGTCATAGGAGGCGATGAGGATAATTTTGTCTGGAAACTATGCGTTCCCAAGCCAGACCGTGCGAGTGTCCTGCAAGAAAATCACGATGATCCCACAGCAGGACACCTCAAAGTAAGGAAAATAATTGGTCGCATCGCAAGACGATACTTTTGGCCTAGATTCCACCGAGATATCAGGAACTTTGTCAATAAACTTAAAGTTGCCAACGATATAAGACTCACCAGCAGAAACAAACTGGCCATATGAGAACACAGGTTGCTGAGGTGCCTTGGGCAGTATTGTGCGCAGATTTTGTTGGATCTCTGCCTCGTCCATCACATGGAAATATGTACTTATTAGTTCTTTTTGACAAATTATCCAAGTGAGTGGAGCTAGCACCACGTAGAACACCTACATCGGATGCAGCAATAAAAGTATTAAGGGAATGAATCTTCTCCAGATATGGTATCCCCACGACACCGGTAACCGACAATGGCACGTAGTTCACCATTAAGAAGTTTACAATTTTCCTTGCAAAACTAGGAATCAGGCACCACCGAACAGCACATACACTCCACAAGACAATCCAACCGAACAAGCAAACCCGACAATTAAGACAATGTTGGCTCAATACACAGAGGATAACCACAAACGTTGGGATGAGCTACTCCCAGAGTTAACCCTTGCTAACAACACCAGTATCAGTGACAGCACAGGATAAAGTCCGGCATTTTTGACGCAAGGACGAGAGCCCCGCCTGCCTTAGCAGCTCTACGACGAAAAAGACACAGGACTAGCCAACGGCCAACACACCATCGCACAACAATTTTACCAAATCCCGACATTTTCACCTTGGTCAGACAAAATCAGACCTGCGGGAATGAAGAGCAAGCATGACATTTTAACTTGAGGCGCCGCGAGTGGAAGCCACGGCGAGGAGATCTGGTCCTAGTCAAGACCCATCCATTATCAAAATCCGAGGAAAATTTTGCAGTCAAGCTAGCCCCTAAATACGAGGGATCTTACGAAGTGAAGGATTTCGTTTCACCAGTCATTATCCGCTACAAGGTGGATGGCCGGACACGGCCCGCCCATGTGAATCAACTCAAACCCTACGCCGGACAATTACCAGACACGACCGACTAACTCACACTGTTTCGTGTTTCCACTGTCCCGACCTATATTCTCGTTTTTTTTTCTTGATCAAGTCATTTACCAATTGTTTGCATTTCTTTCTTCTGCAAATAGACCAGCCATGAGTGTGGAAAAGCTCGCGAAGTCAAGGCTCAAGTACCTCACCATCCTTCAAAAAGAAGCGGCCGCCAGACGCGCACTAGTTCTCATCCTACATCACGCCCGATTTGAGAACCGACCTCCAACAGCCGCCATTTACCGTCTTGCCAGCTCCCCATCCCGAAATTCCACGCCCAGGAAGAAGTCACGGTCGACCAACCCTCTAAAAGGACTTAGTTATAGGGAGAGTCAGACGAAAGCTCGGACGATGGCGCCACAACACCACCCGCCTGGCTTCTAGCATCAACTATTAAGACTCCGGCGGCCCTCCAACCAAGAAACGAGGATTGGCAGGTTTGTCAAAGGAAAGCGACGCGACCAAGGTTGGTCACGCCCGTACCTCAGCCAATGTCGCCACCTAAGGAAACCGCGCACCCCGACGTAATCCTCATGCTCGATACAGACGAGTCCGAGCTAGACACTCCAGAAAGCCCTCCACCATCAGTCCAGGCTACTTTGGATGATATGCGGCAGACGTGGGAGCTAAAGAAACGCCGGATGTGCTGTACGCGGCTAATAGGAACCGAACGGTACCGCTTCATGGTTTTAAATCAGGGAAAAGGATTTTACGAAAGAATTCTCCAAAGGAAGGGGAGATGTAGCGAGGCAAAAGTCTACGATGCGACAAATTTATCCTTGCACATATATTTGTTCAGAATTAGTTTTTATAGAATAAGTTTTGAGTTGTAATTAACTTAAAAAAAAAGTATACTCTAATTGATGTCAAGGAATTTAACATTTTATTATCTTGGTTTTAGAAAAAAGTAAAAAAATAAAATAAAAAAAATGGAAAGAATAAAAATTCAGCATAAGTTTTCACCATGATAAATTAAGACACACTGCCATTTTCACCATGGACATAAACCGAACAAAATACCCAAAAGCTACTTAGCCAAGCGTGCGATCAACGAAGACTCCTCACCGACAAACCAAATCACCCGGCCATGCTGCATCGAATAATTTGTTCGTAAAATTCTCATTTATTTCATGATCTTAGACGCATATATAGCATCGAAGATTTTCGGCAAGCCAGTCAGTCACGGTTTAGCCCGGTTAACAGCAACATCGCAAGTGGACTCAGCGGAATAAATTTTTTTGGGAAGAAAAGAATTCACAGAATTCACAAATATAAACCGAGTTTTTAACTTTAACTCTTGTAACGCATCCTGGATTGCCTTAGTAATATCCAGGCAAGACAAATCGTTTTTGGTGGCGCCCGAGCAGGGACCTGATTAAGTTAAAACAAAAAAACAAAGTGGAAAAAAAATCACGCAAGACACCCAACTCGAGAAAGAAATAGAACAGCGAAATACCAACCATGATCTCTTATATTATTTTATTATTTATTTATACGTTTTAAAGAATTCTTTTAGTATTATGTAATTGTAATAGGTTAAGAGAATTGTGAAATAAATTAAATTGAATTGAATTGATCGAGACAAAGTGGATTACCAAGCTTCGAAAAGACGAATTCATTGATTGTTTGAACACCTTCCATCTCGAGACTCAAGGTGTGGCAGATGACTTAAAAAAACGCTTCGTTCGTTAATGCTCATAAGGATGACCCAGTCATCATACAAGACGTCCAAGAATTAAAGACTCGTTTTTCAAAGACCCCCCTCCACTGCAACCACTAAACAAGCCGGAAGAGGGCAGCACTACGTCCCACGGTGTAGGACGAAAAGAACTATCCCCTGAATTACCACTATGGCCAGAAGGAGAACTACCCACTTTGCAAGAAAACGTTCAGCCTAACCGCCATAAAATAGCGAGCGGCCGCAAAGACACGGCGCTGCCCACGTTAAAACCATTAGACACACATTACCCAGTACCAAGCATACCCACCCCAACTTACGCTCACATCATTGATCTGGTGAGAAAATGGGCCATCCGCTTCGACTGTAAAAAGAATGCGATCAACTTTATCGAACTAGTTGAGGAACAAGCAGATACCTATGACATACCACTACAATTTCTTCCAAAGACTATGCCTAAAATTCTAAAAGACTACGCAATATCATGGTACCGAAATAAACAGCATGACTGGAGTACCTGGCAGCAGTTCAAAATTAAATTTTTGCAATTTTTCTTACCATATCGATACATGGAGAAACTGGAGGACAACGTGCGGACGCGCCACCAAGGTGCCCGGGAAACATTCAAGGAATATACGAACGTAACGAAAAACGTAACAAAAAAAAAAACAAGAATTGATTTTCCACAACAGCCGCAAAGACTTCCAGCTATACATAAAAACGGAGGGAGTTTCATACTGTGAGAGAGCTCATTAGCCAAGCAGGCGAATTGGAACAAGTAAACAGCACCCCACCAGCGGGAAATCGACCAAACGTTAACCAAGGCCCCGTGGAAACCAACGCTCGCATTCTGCAAACACAAACCATCAACGCTTCAGGGCCCATATGCCATCGATGCGGACAACGGGGTCACATGAGGCGGGCATGCAAAAATCCCCGAAAGCTTTTGTGTTGGGATTGCGGCAAAGAAGGTATACGAACCATTGAATGTTGTTGCAAGCAGTCGGGAAACGAGAAAAGGGACCATCAGTAGCGAGGTCTGATGGAGACACGGTCCGGGACACCTTGCGAACGTCACTATTTCTAAAATACCAGGACCTTCATTTGACAGTGCTTCTTTTCATTGGATCTCAGAAAGTCGATGCCATCGTAGACACTGGGGCAATGAGAAGTGTCATCAACAAAAAAATGTTCCATAAACTGAGTCGGTATGGCGAAACAAAGAAGAATGCTTCAAAAATAGTTTTAGCCGACGGCACCCGGCAAGCCGTTACACTGTGTAACTTACACATATCTCTACCGTTCATATACAGCTAGGACCAAGTACCCAGAAAATTCCCCTTATTGTGCTGCCAAACATGCAAGAAGGCATGCTCTAAGGGATGGATTTCCTCAGCAAAGCAGGCACAGTGATGAACATCTGGGCCAACACAGCTTGGATAGCCGACACAATGGAAGAAGAAGAAAAA
Source organism: Chlorops oryzae (assembly GCA_020466095.1). Classification (NCBI taxonomy): domain Eukaryota; kingdom Metazoa; phylum Arthropoda; class Insecta; order Diptera; family Chloropidae; genus Chlorops; species Chlorops oryzae. The sequence goes on along the minus strand of CM035807.1, from coordinate 58,413,227 downwards.
AAAATCCAACAACGCACTGCATCTCCAGACAATCGACTACGAGAACATGGAAACTAGATCAGAAGACAGTGACTCGTCACTGAAAACGAATTAAAGGCGTTGGAAAACATCCAAGGACCATCCAACATCGGAAGACACCAAATTGTCATGAAAGATCCCCGGCCGTTTAAGCAAAGATACTTTTCAAAGAATCCCGTCATGCAAGAAGCAAGAAATGAAGAAATCGATAAATTTATCCAATTGGACTGCATTGAATCTTCTCAAAGCCCATACAGTTCATCAGTCGTCATGGTGCCCAATAAAGATGGCAAATGGAGGTTATGTCTCGATTTTCGACAACTCAATCAGAAATCCGTCCAAGGTGCATACGCTTTCCCCGCATTAACTATATACTGGGTCGCCCACGAGACGCAAAATATTAGGTTAGTAAAAAAAATCCATTATTTTTCCAAAGATGGCGTTATTTAATCTGCATCTCGCGTTGATAACCGATCGTGTTCCGCTACATTAGAAAGAGACAGTTCCCTACAAAAAAGCTTTTTTACACTTTTTTATTGATTGATTCAGTTTTGTTCGAGATTGTCAAAGATGAACATCAGCAAAGAAAAATCGCACATTTAACAGTTTTTCTTCGCTAAGGGAAGAAAACGCAAGCCACGGCTGAAAATGTGAATAGCGTTTATGGACCTGATACTGTAACACCAATCAGCCAATTTTGGTTTCGTCGATTCCGTTCCGGTAATTCGATGTCAAGGATGCACCACGCACTGGAAGGCCAATTGCGAAAATGTCGATAAAAACATGGAAATTATCGAGTCCGACCGTCAGTTACACTGTTTCGATTGCAAAAGAGCTAAAGATTGCACAAAAAAACCGTTTGGAACCATTTGAATAAGGCTGGATACACAAAGAAGCTCGATGTATGGGTGCCACACGAGTTAACGCAAAAAACCTCATAGACCGAATTTCCATCTGCGAATCGCTGCTGAACCGCAACAAAATCGACCCATTTCTGAAGCTGTTGGTGACTGGTGATGAAAAGTGGGTCACTTACGACAACGTCAAGCAAAAACGGTCGTGGTCGAAACACGGTGAACCGGCGGAAACGTTGACCAAGCCAGGATTGACGGCCAGGAAAGTTTTGCTGTGTGTTTGGTGGGATTGGCAGGGAATTATCTACTATGAGCTGCTCCCATACGGCAAAACTCTTAACTCGGAAACTCTACTGTCAACAATTGGACCGTCTGAAGGAAGCAATCGCCCATAAGCGGCCAGCTTTGGCCAATAGGAGAGGAATTGTGTTCCATCAGGACAACGCCAGGCCCACACATCGATAGTGACTCGCCAGAAGCTCCGGGAGTTTGGTTGGGAGGTTCTTCTGCATCCACCTTATAGTCCGGACCTGGCACCAAGTGATTACCATCTGTTCCTGTCCATGGCGAACAATTTTGCTGGTGAAACATTCGCTCCAAGAGAGGCTTCTTAAATTCGACTGTCTCAATTTTTTGCTAATAGGACCGAGGGCTTCTATGAGAGAGGCATAATGAAATTACCTTTAAAATGGCAACAAGTTATCGAACAAAACGGCGCATATTTGACCTAAATCGGGTCATTCTAACTATCTTAAATAAAGCCCTCAATTTAATGCAAAAATAATGGATTTCTTTTTACTACACCTAATACATCAGTAGTATAGATTTGAATATATCAAATACATCAGTAGTATAGATTTGAATATTGGCAAATCGCGCTCGAGGAGACCCGTAAACAATACACGGCTTTCACAGCTCCCGGAAGAGGCCTTTTCCAATGGAAAACGATATCCTTCGGCCTGCACTGCGCCCCAGCTACTTTCCAATGACCGTTTGACAGCGTTATTGGAGCCGAAATGGAACTAACATAAATACATTTGCCTATTTCGACGACACCATTGTAATTGGGAGTTTCTTGGAAAATCATATGGCAAATCTGAGAGAAGTCTTTCGCCGACTAAAAACAGCCAACCTCCGTATAAACCCAAAAAAATATGAATTCTTTCGTCAAGATATAAAGTACCAGGGACATCTAGTAACCTCACAAGGCATACACACCGATCCAGACAAGATCGTCGCAATCAAAGATGTGACACCACCGGTCATTTTAAAAGGGCTGCGCAGAGTCTTAGGCATCGCCAGATGGTATCGACGGTTTGTGCCAGACTTCTCCAAGATTGTGACCCCTTGACAACTCTCCTCCGAGTCAACTGTCGGAAACCGAGTACTTTTGTACATAGTAAATCTTGACATACATATGTATCATCTCTCCCCTCTCTAAATCTCTTCTTACATTTCATTTTACTTTATGTATACGCTCATACATATGTACGTAAATAGAATTTTATGTTATATTTTTACGTATTTAATAGTAACTTAAATATATTTTAATCGGTCTGGTGGTTTTGATACCCTGTTCGAACGTCTTGGTTCTGGATTGGCTGCTTCTGTCCTCATTTTGGAATTGGATGCTTGAGTCATCTTTTCTGGTGGATTCGAAGCATTTATTTGCTCTTTTCCACTACAGTTAGTTGATGTCGATGCTGCTGATCCGCGATTTTCGTTTGCTTGATCTGTTGCAATAACTGATGGTGGTAACCTGACCGGATGTGTCGAATCGTCCGACAAGTTTTCTCCTACTTTCCGGATTTGGTCGACATGCCGTTTCCAATAACGTTTGTCGTCTAATAAGACTTCGTAGTGCAAAATTCCCAATGGCTTTGCAACTCTGCCGAAATTCCATTTATCATTTCCTAAGCAGTCTCTCACCGCCACTCTTTCTCCAACGGAAAAAAATTTCGTAGGTAAATTTCTTTGGTAATTTGCGTCGTTCCCTGCTCTTCGAGTGAGCAAATCCAGTTTGGTTTGTATTTGCCTTCCAAACATTAATACTGCAGGTGACTTTTTCGTGGATGGGTGTTTTGCTCGTCTGTACGCCATTAACATGTTATTTAGTTCTCGTTGTATGACAGTTCCGCTGCAGTTTGCCGCTTTAAGTTTATTTTTCAGCGTCTGCACGAACCGTTCCGCCGGGCCATTCGTCGCTGGGTGATACGGAGCTCCCTGTTTGTGAATAATGCCATTTTCTTTAAGGAATTGTTGAAATTCAGCTGAATTGAATTGGGTACCATGGTCAGAAACTATTACATCTGGTATACCATATGCCGCAAAAATTTCTTCGCACTTTTGTATAGTTGTCGCCGCCGTCATGTTTGGTACTATGTGAACTTCCGACCACTTTGAAAAAGCGTCCACCAATACGAAATAATATTTTCCTAGAAATGGTCCTGCGTAGTCCACATGAACTCGCTCAAAAACCTTCTTTGGTCGCATCCATACATGCACGGGCTCTAACCTCTCTTCGTTTCGCTGATTTTTCTGACATGCTGCATAGTTTGCGACTAATTTGGTAATATCGTCATCCATGCCCGGCCACCAGCAGTACGCTCGTGCCAAAGCTTTCATCCGGGAAATACCAAAGTGGGCAGTATGTAACTCTGCCAAAGTTTTTTCTCTCCAAGTTTTTGGAATATACACCCGAATTCCTCTTAACACACAGCCCTCGTGTAGCGTAAATTCGATCTGCTGTACTCCAAATCGGTCGGAGCCCTCACAACTACGCCCGTACTTTAGGCATTGTATCAGCTTCTTAACTTCAATGTCGTTTGCCGTTTCTTTTTGAAGCTCCGGTAACATTATCGGTAGATTATTTGTTGCTTCTTCTTTGATTATATAAACTCCGTCGGTATTTTGATAAGTATCGCTGCTTGGCAGTCGCGACATCGCATCTGCATTCGAATTTTCAATAGATTTCTTCACTTCGATGTCTTACTGGAAAGATTATAAAAATAACGCAAAGTGTTGCATTCTGGTTGCTGTAAGTGTTAATAGGCCTTTATGTGGTGAAAAAACCTGGGAAAGTGGTTTGTTTTCCGTTACAAGTGTGAACTTCCTTCCGTATAAATACTGATAAAAACGTTTAATTCCAAAAATTATTGCGTGGGCTTCCTTGTCGATTTGACTGTACCCCTTTTGGACTTTGCTGAGCGTCTGCAATGCAAACTGAATTCGTCGCTACGTTCCGTCTTTGAATCTGTGGCTAAAAACAGCTCCAACGCACACCGGGCTGGCTTCATTAGCTAATATAAGCCGTAATTTTCCATTAAAATGTGTCAGCACAGTATCTGACTGCATCACCTGCTTCACTTTTGTAAATGCTTCCTTGCATTCTGCATCAAACTTGAATTTCGAATTATTCTGCAATAATCGATTTAACGCATACACAATGGTACTTAGACTTCCAATAAACGGCCCATAATATTTGATAAATCCTTAACAAGACCTAATTTCGTCCTTGCTCGCAGGCTGTGGCATGTCATTAAAGGCTTTTATTTTGTTTCCCATTTTACGCATTCCATTTTTTTCAATCACATATCCGCAGTATTCGATTGAGTCTTTAAGAAAATCCGATTTCTCCAAATATACCCTCATAATATGTTCATTGAGCCGCCGCAGTATTTTTTCGATTCGACGTTTATGCGTTGCATCATCTGGAGCCGTGATTTTGATATCGTCGAGAAACACTGATACGCCCGAAATGTCGTTAAGCAGTTGCTCCATCCATCTTTGCCAAATGGCCGGTACACATGCCACGCAAAACATTAGACGAGTCGGTTGAAAAAGGCCTTTATGGGTCGCCAACGTAAAGTAGTGTCTATCCTCCGGATGCACTTCCAGTTGCAAATATGCTTTTGCTTAGTCTATTTTTGAGAGCTTCTGGCCGCCTGGATTTGTACTGAAAAGTTCGTCGAGTGTTGGTAGCGGATATTCATCAACTACAAGGTCTTTGTTAACGGTGACCTTGTAATCGCAAATACGTATAGCTGCGCCGCTCTTCTGCACAACCACTATTGATGCAGCCCATTCGCTTTGGTCTACCCTTTTAAGGAGACCTTCCTCCACTTGCTTCTCCAACTCACGTTGAACGGGTTCCCACAATGAAAACGCAAGACGTCGAGCCTTGAACGCTTTCGGCGTCGCCTCTGGTTTAATGTGTATTCGAGCTTGGAATCCCGATATTTTTCCCATTTCAGCTGAAAATAATCTTGGCCAAATTTTTATCAACCGCTTTATATCGAACTCTATTTTATCGGATTAAAAGGCATTCACCTCATTATCCAGGATTTATTTCCATTTTGTGTCCAGTTGACGTGCACACTCCCTGCCAAGTAATGGTTTATGGTCAGCACGCAAACTATGCCTTTTCAATTGCTTGCCGCTTGCCTCTGCTACGTTTACCATGATGTAGCCACAATAGTTATAGAATCTCGTATCGCTTGGTTTCACCTCCGATTTTGCAAAGTTCTTTTTAGCATCCGTCAAGCTGATGATCGTGACTGGCGCTCCAGTGTCTAATTCAAATTCAATTTTCACATTGTTTACATTCAGCTTGTGCCAAATCTTCTTTCGCAATACAGTCACGCAATCACTGCCAATCTGGAGTAATAGCTCCACTGTTTGAGAATTATTCGTCGAAATTTGATTTAATTGTTGTTTTTCCTTTAAACAAACTTTCCGCAAATGGCCCTTTATTTTGCCAAAATGACAGCTGGTGTCTTTGCGTTTGCATTCGGTTGCTAGATGGCCAGTGCTGCCACATCGGCAACATTTTCCTTTTTCTTGATTACCTACATTTTTTCCTTTTTGTCCCTTTATTGTTATTTTTCTCGTTCTTTTTCTCTGCTAATTTGTTAACGCCAGAGCTGTAAAAGAATTCAATCATTTGAGGCTTAAGTCACTTTCATTCCCAGCTAAAAATTTCAAATTTTGATTGAATTCATTTCTACGACAATCGAATTATGATTGAAAACTTTGAATTCATCATTCAGCTGTCAAAAATGATTTATGAATTCAATTTTATAATTCTTTTTTTTAAAGCTTCCAGTTAACTCATTTTGATTTTAGCTTAGAATTTTTAAATCAAATCAATTTGCCTTTGATATATCGCTTTGAAAGCCTTATTCGTGTTGTTTCTTTCCGATATAACATTTTTCCGTTAAATTGCAATATTACAGAAAATAATGTCTGATTCTGGTAAGCTTCTGTTATATAAATTTTTTCTGAAAATTATTTTCTGTAATTTAATCATTTCAACAATTTTAGCATTAGCTGATGGCCCCTCATCAACCAAATCATCGGAGATGGATGGTGATGGTGACGATTAATTGCAGGATTTTTTAATGTCTTCGCCAGCTTCATATGAGTTGGAAGAATTTAGTCTTCATGTATTATTTAAGAAATATTTTAAAATCATAAAGAAGGTAATATTGGAGAGGCAAGTTTATTTATTTTTTTTCGGTGATGAGACTTTTTAAAACGTAACCATTTGCTGCATTTAAGAATTCCGTCGTATATTAAAAATATTTGGCATGGAAGATTGTGTTTCTCTCAACAATATGACCATTACCTTTCTTTTGCGAAAAACCTTTATATTTTTAAAGGGCAACGAGTTCCGGATTGTTATTTTCGGTAATCCATTAATATATATTTTCTAAAATTTTTTTCTTGTGAAGGATTTTTATGAAACTGAAAATAAGAAGTACTGGAACATTGTTCCAAAATGTAATATTTGCAAAGCAAATTTAAAAGGTTTAATGCACGTAACGTCAAATTTCATTCGCCATCTTCGTGGCAGGCATGAAATCGAGTATAAAGAATATTTGAAGTTGAAGGAAGACAAAACGGGCAAAAATCACGATAAAAATATGCTTAATAAATTGATAATTCGATTTATTGCACAAAACATGTTGCCGATATCAATTGTAGAATCGCACGCATAAACTATTATGTATGCACATGAAATTACCATTTTTTGGTTTTTCCAGGTGAGTCAAATGAAGCTGAAAATAATGAGCACTGGTCGAAGGATAATGAGTTCGTAGCATATTTAGCTGATCCATCAAATGCAATGGAAATGCTAAATCGCTTTCCATCAGTTAAAATGGCTCATATCAAGAACAATACACCACTCCCATCATCGGCAGCAGTTGAAAGATTGTTTTCTTTTGCCACTATTCTAAACGCTCCAGGACGAGGATCACTTTCGGACAAAAACTTTGAGGAACTGCTGTAATTGAAAGTAAATAATGCTATTTAAACGTGTCCTGAACAAATTTAAAATAATATGCATTACCTATGCCCGCATTTGAAAACCTATAATTGTCTTTTTGAAATCTGGGAGTTCTTTTCTTTCCCTTAGCAAAGAAACAGGAATTCGCAAAATGCGTCAACTATATCTCCTCTATTGTAATAAATAAAATATCCATTTAAAATCTGAAAATTTTTTTTTGCCAATAGCCAAATATTTGAAAAACTACCGAAAATTTTTCAAAGCAAAGGGATTCTCAAAATTCGGTACCACTTCCCATTAATTGCCATTGTTTTAGAAATAGGGATTTCAATCCTAAGGCTGGAAAATGTTTTCAAATTGATTTGATTTACAAATTCTAAGCTAAAATCAAAATGAGTTAACTGGGAGCTTTAAAAAAATGAATTATAAAATTGAATTCATAAATCATATTTGACAGCTGAATGATGAATTCAAAGTTTTCATTCATAATTCATTAGAACGAATTTTTGAATTAAGTCTTTAAAAGAAAATTCAAAAGGCTGAAATTTGAAAATGAATTAATTCTTTTACAGCTCTGGTTAACGCTCACATTTTCTTCTTGCTGATGAATTTCGGCTCCTTCGCGCTCGGCACATTCATATGCCGATGCCATGTTTTGCGTCGTTAGCAATGTTAGATTTTTTCATCTAGGAGTCGACTTTGTATGCGTTGGTTGGACAACCCAAATACAAATTGGTTTCGAAGTGCCGTTTCTAAGTAAGTTCCAAAAATTCAGCCGCCTGATAGTCGCCTTAATGCGATCAAAAACTGTGCGCAGTTTTCGTCTGACTTTTGCTTACGAACATGAAATCTGTAATTTTCCAATATTTCGTAAGGCTGAGGATCGTAGTGCTCTGTTAGCAATGACACAATTTCTCTATATTCTAGTGTTTCTGGCGTACGAGGAGTAATTTTGTCGCACAGGATGTTGTATGTTATTGCCCCCATATAATGCAAAATTAGTCTCTGCTTCCGTTCTGTGTTTCCTTGAATGAACTCGACTGCAGTCTCAAATCTTTGGACCCATCTTTTGAATGATGTCACATCCATGCTAAAAGATTCGAAATTGAACGCTGTGGTGCGCATTTCGTTTCGTGGTGGTGCTGGTCCCTCTGCATTCATGTTTTCTGCAACTCGTTGATCCTCCACTTTCTTGTCGCTGTGGGTAGCGATCTATTCGTCGCCAAATGACATAAATGAATCAACACTCGTTGCTGGCTGATAAACGACTGACTTTTATGTTTGCCTTTCGTTATTCGGTACCGGTCGGAAACCGAGTACTTTTGTACATAGTAAATCTTGACATACATATGTATCAGGGTCGCCGATGCAAATGGACTCCGGAACAACAAGACGCATTTAAACTACTAAATCAAAAATTGACTAAGGCCCCAGTTCTAAAATGTCCGGATTTTTCTAAACCATTTGTTTTACAAACAGACGCGAGTGAATATGGTTTAGTAGCCGTGCTGACTCAGGAGTTGGAAGATCAAGAACGAGTGATCGCCTACGACAGCAGACATACGAACAGGGCGGAGCTGAAATATTCTACAATGAAAAAGAATGCCTAGCTATCGTCTGGGGTATAAGAAAAATGAGGCATTATCTGGAAGGTTATCATTTTATAGTTAAAACCGATCACCTGGCACTAAAATGGGTAAACTGTTTCGATAACCCCACGGGGAGAATAGCGCGTTGGGCTTTGGAACTGCAACGTTACTCATTTTATATAAAATACCGACGTGGCAAGTACAATGTCATCGCAGACGCACTCTCCAGGCAACCCCTCCATAAGATATGTCAGCTAACCCAGCCACAGAAGAGCCAACTCAATGGATACAGAAGCGAAAGAAAATGATCCTTAAAGAACCCCAGAAGTTTCCAGACTACCAGATCATTGAAGGAAGTCTCTACCGATACTTACCGCTCATAGGAGGCGCTAGGATAATTTTGCCTGGAAACTATGCGTGCCCGGCCAACTTGGGCTCCATATGGAGATGCCGAGCAATGTCTGTCACAAGCCAGCCAAACCGGGAGTGATGGAGGAGATAAATCTCCTTAAAAAACCAGCCCTATCTGGCCTCCGGGTAGGACCAAGCTGTAAGGGCCCCACCCTGGGATACGAGTTGTGCTTTTGTAATATGAAGAGTAATGAAGAGGTGCGGGTAGGGAAATCTACGCAAGCGTCGATAGGATGCGTGACTGCGACTACCGCCGGGCGCGGCGAAAGATGCGTCGCCAGCGGTCACACCACTACTGTAATGGAAGCAGGTTACAGTGGTGGAGATGCTACTGCGAAACTCAAAACGATGCGCGAACGTACGCAGAGGGGTGCAGCCGTCGATGCAGACGCTGACCCGGAGAGCATACAAATGACGTCCGATGACGAGGACGAGCTTTGGGTCCCCTGGGCCGGATCAGGGTGCCAATATCCCTCGTAGGAGTGGGCCCAGAGATCGGCCAACAAAGGAGGGGCGCAAAGCTTTGGTGGAGTACAAGGCTGGTCTAAAGATAATAGGCCGGCTTGGAAATGCCAAAACGCTCAACAAGGAGGAGGAAGAAAGGCTTAAGTTGGCCAGGGAGACCGTGGAAAAGGGCCGCGCGCACTTTAAAAGCAAAGCGTAATTCGGCGCTACAAATCCGTCTTTCGCGAACAAAATCGAAGAGGTGGTAGCGAAGAAGATTGCCGACAAACGGCAGCGGTCCTCGGAAGAAGGCCCCCGGACCCCAAGAGACCGAAATCTCATCCGGCACCCGACAAACCTTCGACCTCCAAGGCGGCGGCAAAGGCGAGTGATGTGGCTAAGCGGCACCTGACCGTAGCCCTCCTCGACCGTAGCAACCCGCTGGGACAAAAGACCCACGAGCAGTGGAGGACAGTTGAGACCAAGCTCATTGACCTGCTGGTTTCACTATATTGAAACGACGCCCGACGCTCCGACACCGTCACTTGATGGGGCTGGGTGGTTCAACGGATTCTGGACGTAGTGCTGGATTCATGACGCTGCTCCGAAGGTCCAGGGTCTTTGGAAGGGGGCTCAACTCGCTATAGTTCAGCGCAACGCAATTGCGAGCGTATCTAAAGCGAAGGTGTTGATACCCCGGACGGTACAACCGAAAGCGGCGCTGAAGCTTCTACAACGTCAGAATCCCGACATTCCGACCGCAGACTGGAGAGTTCTGCACGAAGGGAAGCCTGAAACCGCAGAGGGTGGGCAGAACTACATTCTCCAGATCAGCAGGGCGGCCGAGGACTTACTGTGCCCCAGGTTCGGTAAGATGTCATGGGGAATTGGGAGTGCTTACCTGCGCCTTAAGAAGTGGCACCCGAAGTACGACAACAGCAATACACTGGAAGCGAGCGAGGTGGAGAGAGTCCTAGAGTCTCTGACCCTTGCAACCGCCCAACTAGCCGTTGATACCGTTCAACTGACGGAAGGAAAAGGCACTACGGCACCAGAGATCCCGGATGGCGCTGAAGCTGGCGGTACTGCAGATCAATCTGCAGGATAGCAGCTTGGCATTATCCGAGCTCCACCGCACCCTCTGTGAGGTTAACTACAGTGTGGCCTTAGTCCAGGAACCTTGGTTATCGAGTGGTTACCAGGTCTCTGGGCTGAGGCCAAAACTCTACTTAACATTCTATGCAGAACCGGTCGGTAGAAATCGATCCGCCATCCTGGTTAGGAAAGATATTAATGCTTGCCTTTTGTCAAATTATAGCAACGACGATGTGACGGTTGTGGCGTGTGAAGGGGACAGTGATGAACCAGTTATCATCGTGTCCGCATACCTCGCGCACAACGAAGACGCTCCACCTGCTGCCCTTGTCAGACTGGCAAATGATGCTGCTGCAAAAAACTGGAGGATGGTCATCGGCACTGACGCAAATGCACATCATACTGTATGGGGAAGTAAAGACGTCAACGAAAGGGGTGAGTCTGTCCTGCAATTTATACTCTGCTCAAATCTGTCCATTGCAAACAGAGGTGAGGAACCCACCTATAAGGGACCTTTCTCTGAAAATGTTTTGGACATAACTCTTCACTCTGATCCCTACATTGCAATAGAGGGTTGGACGGGTACTTGAGCAACCCTCCTTCTCTGACCATAGATACCATCACTTTATTTTTAATATCCGAGTACCACGCAAAAAGCTTGCGTTTACAAACCGAAGAAAAGCGGACTGGGTTAAGTTTGAGAAACTCCTGGATAGGAAACTGCTTAGGAAGTGCACAGCTAGTTCGATAGAAGAAATTGAAACCTCACTTGCCTTCCTTACATCTCAGCTAATGCAAACCTACAACATTTCCTGTCCCCTGAGTAGACCGAAATCTAGGTCCAGGCCACCCTGGTGGAACAGGGAGCTGGAGTCCAGTAAAAAAGAGGTAAAGGAGCTCTTTAAATTGCCAAAAATAGCCGACTGTAAGGAGTCTTGGGGGATCTTTGCAGGATTTATAAATCAGATATTAGAAAGGCTAAGAGGGACTGCTGGAAAAGGTTCTGTAGCGAAATTGGTAACGTCGCGGAAACGGCTAGATTGAGAAAAGTTCTTGCAAACAATCCAATCGCCCCGGGGCTAATTAAGAAAGTGAATGGTGGATGGCCCACCAGTCCCAAGGAATCGCTGAGTGCTCTTATGGAAGCTCACTTCCCTGGAAATGAAGAGCCAACATCCCTCACTAATCCAACGCACTATCAACGGGAAAGGGTACCAGCAAGGCTGCTCACAAGGCAAAGGCTCCACTGGGCCATTGACTCCTTCGACGCCTTCAAATCTCCAGGTATAGACAAGGTCATTGCAGCCCTGTTACAAAAGGCGAATACCTTTGTGACCCCCTGGTTACTCGCAATATACATTGGATGTTTAGCACAGTGTTATGTTCCTAAATCCTGGCGCACCGCGGAGGTCGTGTTTATACCGAAGGCAGGTAAAAGCGGCCACTGTCAACCCAAGGATTACAGACCAATCAGTCTAACTTCCTTTCTATTGAAGATTCTCAAACAAATCATAGAGACATGGATCAGGGCAGGCCTAGACCATGAATTCCTGTCTAAAGATCAACACGCTTACACTTAAGGGAAATCAACAGAAACTGCTTTGCATTCAGTTGTTGGCTCCATTCAAAGAACGCTAGAAAGCAAGCAGTACGCAATGGGAGCTGTCCTGGATATTGAGGGTGCCTTCAACAATGTGACGACAGAAGCCATAACGAAGGAACTCATTGCTGCAGGAATTAACTTAACACTCAGCTCGTAGATAAGCAATATCCTAGAGCATCAACTCATCACCGCAGTTTGGGGAGGCTGTAAGATTACGAAGAAAACCAGCAGGGGCACGCCGCAAGAGGGCGTGCTCTCCCCGCTGATGTGGAATCTAGTGATGCACAGGCTGCTTAAAAACTTGAAGTACGGGGGCTTCAACGCTACGGCGTATGCTGATGACCTGGTGATTCTAATCGCAGGCAGATGCATTCATACTGTGAGAGATCTAATGAAGGCAGCGCTAGGCGCGGTCAAGACCTGGACTGGCACAGTAGGTCTCTCGCTAAATCCACAAAAAACAGAGCTAGTGCTGTTTACTAGGAAGTATAAGGTCCCAGCTTTCGACGAAATAAGATTGGAGGACTCCATACTTGAAATCAGAACGCACGCTAAATACCTGGGGCCCTATTACAGTTTACGTAAACGCAAAAAACGCAACGCAATTCAACATTTTGCATTGAAAATTCAATACAACATTTTAAATTGCGTTGCGTTTACGAAAACTGTAATAGGGCCGCTGGGAATAATGCTAAATAGCAAATTATACTGGAGGCGTTATATCGAGGAAAGAGTGAAAAAGGCTAGCTGCGCACTATACTTTAGCAAGAAAATGCTGGGTACCACGTGGGGGCTGAGCCCGTCGCTCTTGCACTGGATTTATACTGCCATTGTCAGGCCTATCCTGACGTACGGATCAATAGTCTGGTGGACGTCTCTAAACAAACTAAGCTATGCACGACTAGTAGGAAGGGTACAGCGGCGTGCAATGCTAAGCATCACCGGAGCGCTGAAATCAACCCCGACTTAATCGCTTGAAACAATCCTATTTCTCCCTCCCATAGACCTGGAGGTCACGCATGCTGCAAAAAAAGCCGCATTGCGTCTTACAGCCTTGGGACAGTTTGTGAGAAGAGAATACGGGCATAGCAGAATAGGTTCGGGGGACATTGAGGACATCAACTTCGTGGCTCCCCAACCAAACTTAAACTGCCGATTCGAAACAATAATCGACAAGGGAACTGTTGGGCGAATACCCACGACCATAGCAGCATTAACTTGTACACAGATGGTTTAAAAATGTCTGAGGGAGTGGGAGCAGGAGTCTACTGCCACGAACTAAGCATTGAACAATCCTTCATACTACCCGATAATTGTACAGTCTTTCAAGCGGAAATTTTTGCTGAAAAAGCAGCAGCAGAGTTGGTGGACGTTAGGGAGACACAAAACAGGTCAATACATATTTATATAGACAGTCAAGCTGCGATCAAAGCGCTAACTTCTGGGGATATCAGATCCAAAACTGTTCTTCAATGCAGGAATGCCCTTAACAATCTGAGTGTAAACAGAAAGGTCAGAATTTTCTGGGTCCGAGGACACATCGGGATTAATGGCAACGAAAAAGCAGATTCTCTGGCAAAAGAAGGGGTCCGTCTTCCAGTAACAAGTATTACGAAAACACCGCTACCTATGATTGTTTTTAAGAACAATATAGAAGAGCAACTGCTTAATACAGCCAAGAGAAGGTGGAACTGTACCAGAACCTGCAAAGAAACAAAGAGGCTCTGGCCCACCTTCAACAAAAACCACACTGACTGTATTTTTACACTCTCTCGTACAGACTGCAGATCTATTTTTGGTATTATAACCGGTCAGAGTCTCCTAAGCGCTCATGCGCTTAAGCTGAACCTGGCAGACTCCGACGAGTGCAGAAGATGCTCTGAACCTGGGGCACGAGAAACAGTCGAGCACATCTTTTGCCACTGCCCAGCTTATGCCAGAACGACACTTCAACTAATCGGGGAACCCTAGCTCATCGACTCAGAGTGTATGACGAAGTATAACGTGTCTACTCATCTTAATTTCGCGAAGAGGACTGGCATGCTGCGGTAAGCATGCGTCCTCAAAAACTATACTCAACGACATCCCGTTTCAAAATTTACACTGGCATGGCTACGGAACCGTTGGTTCTATGTCGGGTCTCACTGATCATCCAACTCCACTTAACCTAACCTAACCTATGCGTGCCCAACCACGACCGTGCGAGGGTCCTGCAAGAAAAGCACGATGATCCCACCGCAGGACACCTCGGGGTAAGGACAACAATTGGTCGCATCGCAAGACGATACTTTTGGCCTGGATTCCACCGAGATATCAGGAAGTTTGTCAACAAACCTTAAAGTTGACAACGACATAAGACTCAACAGCAGAAACAAACTGGCCATATGAGAACACAGGTTGCTGAGGAGCCTTGGGCAGTATTGTGCGCAGATTTTGTTGGACCTCTGCCTCGTCCATCACATGGAAATATGTACTTATTAGTTCTTTTTGACAAATTATCCAAGTGGGTGGAGCTAGCACCACTTAGAACAGCTACATCGGATGCAGCAATAAAAGTATTAAGGGAACGAATCTTCTCCAGATATGGTATCCCCACGACACCGGTAACCGACAATGGCACGTAGTTCACCATTAAGAAGTTTACAATTTTCCTTGCAAAACTAGGAATCAGGCACCACCGAACAGCACCATACACTCCACAAGAGAATCCAACCGAACGAGCAAACCCGACAATTAAGACAATGTTGGCTCAATACACAGAGGATAACCACAAACGTTGGGATGAGCTACTCCCAGAATTAACCCTTGCTAACAACACCAGTATCAGTGAAAGCACAGGATAAAGTCCGGCATTTTTAACACAAGGCCAAGAGCCGCGCCTGTCCAAGCAGCTCTACGACGAAAAAGACACAGGACTAGCCAACGGCCAACTCACCATCGCACAAAAAATTGACCAACTCCACGACATTTTCACCTTGGTCAGACAAAATCAGACCCGCGCGACTCAAGAGCAGGCACGACATTTCAACTTGAGGCGTCGCGAGTGGAAGCCACGGCGAGGAGATCTGGTCCTAGTCAAGACCCATCCATTATCAAAATCCGAGGAAAATTTTGCAGCCAAGCTAGCCCCTAAATTCGAGGGACCTTACGAAGTGAAGGATTTCGTTTCACCAGTCATCATCCGCTACAAGGTGGATGGCCAGACGCGGACCGCCCATGTGAATCAACTCAAACCCTACGCCGGACAATTACCAGACACGACCGACTATCTCACACTGTTTCGTGTTTCCACTGTCCCGACCTATATTCTCGTTTTTTTTTCTTGATCAAGTCTTTTACCAATTCTTTGCATTTTTTCTGCTGCAAATAGACCAGCCATGAGCATGGAAAAGTTTGCGAAGTCAAGGCTCAAGTACCTCACCACCCTTCAAAAAGAAGCGGCCGCCAGACGCGCACCAGTTCTCATCCCACATCACGCCCGTTTTGAGAACCGACCTCCAACAGCCGCCATTTACCGTCTTACCAGCTCCCCATCCCGAAATTCCACGCCCAAGAAGAAGTCACGGTCGACCAACCCTCTAAAAGGACTTAGTTATAGGGAGAGTCAGAGGAAAGCTCGGACGATGGCGCCACAACACCACCCGCCTGGCTTCGAGCATCAACTATAAAGACTCCGGCGGCCCTCCAACCAAGAAACGAGCATTGGCAGGTTTGTCCAAGGAAAGCGACGCGACCAAGGTTGGTCACGCCCGTACCTCAGCCACTGTCGCCACGTAAGGAAACCGCGCACCCCGACGACATCCTCACGCTCGATACAGACGAGTCCGAGCTAGACACTCCAGAAAGCCCTCCACCATCAGTCCAGGCTACTTTGGATGATATGCGGCAGACGTGGGAGCTAAAGAAACGCCGGATGTGCTAATAGGAACCGAACGGTACCGCTTCATGGTTTCAAATCAGGGAAAAGGATTTTACGAAAGAATTCTCCAAAGGAAGGGGAGATGTAGCGAGGCAAAAGACTACGATGAGAAAAATGCAGCCTTGCACATATATTTGTTCAGAATTAGTTTTTATAGAATAATTTTTGAGTTGGAATTAACTTAAAAAAAAAAAGAGTATAATCTAATTGATATCAAGGAATTTAACATTTTGTTATCATGGTTTAAGAAAAAAGTAAAAAAAATTTTAAAAAATATAAAGAATAAAAATTAAGCATAAGTTTTTACCATGAGAAATTAAGACACACTGCCATTTTCACCCTGGACACAAACCGAACAAAATGCTCAAAAGCTGCTTAGCCAAGCGTTCGATCAAGGAAGAATCCTCACCGACAAACCAAATCACCCGGCCATGCTGCATCGAATAATTTGTTCGTAAAATTCTCACTTATTTCCTGATCTTAGACGCATATATAGCATCGAAGATTTTCAGCAAGGCAGTCAGTCACGGCTTAGCTCTGTTAACAGCAACAATCGCAAGTGGACTCAGCCATACCAGTTTTTTCAATAAATATTTAGCTCGGTTAACAGCAACATCGGAAGTGGACTCAGCCGAAAAATTTTTTTGGGAAGAACAGAATTCACAGTAAGTTAAAACTAAATTCTGATAACTCCAATTTATATCGGCCACATCTTTAGGCCAAAGCATTGAAATAACCGCTGTTCCCCCAACCGACTAACGAGTGACACCGACTTATTCAACGACAACTCTGAAACCAATAACTTCGTAAGCGTTAATACCGCCGCCTTGTAGCTGAAATGACCGTAGACCATCGAGCATAGCATGGAATAAAATCAAATTTCTGGTCTTGTAACGAATTGTGGATTAACTGAGTAACACCCCGGCAAGAAAAATCGTTATAAGTGGCGCCCGAGCAGGGACCCGATTAAGTTAAAACAAAAAAAAAATTGGAAAAAAAATCACGCTAGACACCCAACTAGAGAAAAAAACAAAACAGCGAAATACCAATCATGATCGGGACAAAGTGGATTACCAAGCTTCGGTAAGACGAACTCAAGAGTTGTTTGAACACCTTCCATCTCGAGACTCAAGGTGTGGCAGATGACTTAAAAAAACGCTTCAAGTCGTTCGTTTATGCTCATAAGGATGACCCAGTCACCATACAAGATGTTCAAGAATAAGAGACTCGCTTTTCAAAGACCCTCTCTCCACTGCAACCACTAAACAAGCCGGAAAAGAGCACTACGTCCCACGGTGCAAGACCATTAGAACTATCCACGGAACTACCACTTAGGCCAGAAGGAGAACTACCCACTTTGCAAGAAAACGTTAATCCTAACAGCCACAAAATAGCAAGCGGCCTCAAAGACACGGCGCTGCCCACGTTAAAACCATCAGACACACATTACCCAGTACCAAGCTTATCCACCCCAAGTTACGCTCACGTCATTGATCTGGTGAGAAAATGGGCCATCCGCTTTGACGGTAAAAAGGATGTGATCAACTTTACCGAACGGGATAGAAGAACTAGCAGATGCCTATGACATGCTACTACAATTTCTTCCAAAGAACATGCCTGAAATGCTTAAAGACTCCGCACTATCATGGTGCCGAAATAACAAGCATGACTGGAGTACCTGGCAGCAGTTCAAAACTTAATTTTTGCAATTTTTCTTACCATATCGGTACATGGAGAAACTGGAGGACACCGTGCATACGCGCCACCAAGGTGCCCGGGAAACATTCAAGGAATATACGAACGTAACAAAAAAACGTAACAAAAAAAAAACTAGAATTAATTTTCGGCAACAGCCGCAAAGAATTCCAGCTATACATAAAGCGGAGGGAATTTGATACTGTGGGAGAGCTCATTAGCCTAGCAGGCGAATTGGAACAAGTAAACAGCACCCCACCAGCGGGAAATCGACCACAGGTTAACCAACGCTTGCATTCTGCAAACACAAACCATCAACTTTTCAGGGCCCATATGCCATCGATGCGGACAACGGCGTCACATAAGGCGGGCATGCAAAGATCCCCAAAAGCTTTTCTGTTGGGATTGCGGCAAAGAAGGTATACGAACCATAGAATGTTGTCGCAAGCAGTCGGGAAACGAGAAAAGGGACCATTAGTAGCAAATCTGAGAGAAGTCTTTCGCCGACTAAAAACAGCCAACCTCCGTATAAACCCAAAAAAATATGAATTCTTTCGTCAAGAGATAAAATACCTGGCCATCTGGTAACCTCACAAGGCATACACACGGATCCAGACAAGTTCGCCGCCATCAAAGAGTTGACACCACCGGTCAACATAAAAGGGCTGCGCAGAGTCTTAGGCATCGCCAGCTGGTATCGAAGGTTTGTGCCAGACTTCTGCAAGATTGTACACCCCTTGACAACTCTCCTCCGAAAGGGTCGCCGATGGAAATGGACTCCGGAACAACAAGACGTTTTTGAACAACTAAAACAAAAATTGACTGAGGCCCCAGTTCTAACATGTCCCGATTTTTCTTAACCATTTGTTTAACAAACAGACGCGAGTGAATATGGTTTAGGAGCCGTGCTGACGCAGGAGTTAAAAGATCAAGAACGAGTGATCGCCTACGACAGCAGACATATGAACAGGGCGGAGCTGAAATATTCTACAACTGAAAAAGAATGCCTGGCTATCGTCTGGGGAATAAGAAAAATGAAGCATTATCTGGAAGGTTATCATTTTATAGTTATAACCGATCACCTGGCACTAAAATGGGTACGTGCCCAACGCAGACCGTGCGCGGGTCATGCAAAAAAATCACGATGATCCCACCGCAGGACAACTCAAAGTAAGGAAAATAATTGGTCGCGTCGCAAGACGATACTTTTGGCCTGGATTCCACCGAGATATCAGGAACTATGTCAATAAATGTTAAAGTTGCCAACGACATAAAACTCACCAGCAGAAACAAACTGGCCATATGAGAACACAGATTGCTGAGGAGCCTTGGGCAGTATTGTGCGCAGATTTCGTTGGACCCCTGCCTCGTTCAACACATGGAAATATGTACTTATTAGTTCTTTTTGACAGTGGCTAGCGCCACTTAGAACAGCTACTTCGGTTGCATCAATAAAAGTATTAAGGGCACGAATCCTCTCCAGATATGGTATCCGCACGACACTGGTAACCGACAATGGCACGCAGTTCACCATTAAGAAGTTTACAATTTTCCTTGCAAAACTAGGAATAAGGCACCCACGAACAGCACCATACACTCCACAAGAGAATCCAACCGAAAGAGCAAACCCGACAATTAAGACAATGTTGGCTCAATACACAGAGGATAACCACAAACGTTGGGATGAACTACTCCCAGAATTAACCCTTGCTAACAACACCAGTATCAGTGAAAGCACAAGATATAGTCCGGAATTTTTGACACATGGCCGGGAACCCCGCCTGCCCAAGCAGCTCTACGACGAAAAAGACACAGGACTAGCCAACGGCCAACTCACCATCGCACAACAATTTTACCAACTCCACGACATTTTCACCTTGGTCAGGCAAAATCAGACCTGCGCGAATGAAGAGCAAGCATGACATTTTAACTTGAGGCGTCGCGAGTGGAAGCCACGGCGAGGAGATCTGGTCCTAGTCAAGACCCATTCATTATCAAAATCCGAGGAAAATTTTGCAGCCAAGCTAGCCCCTAAATACGAGGGACCTTACGAAGTGAAGGATTTCGTTTCACCAGTCATCATCCGCTACAAGGTGGATGGCCGGACACGGCCCGCCCATGTGAATCAACTCAAACCCTACACCGGACAATTACCAGACACGACCGACTAACTCACACTGTTTCGTGTTTCCACTGTCCCGACCTATATTCTCGTTTTTTTTTCTAGATCAAGTCTTTTACCAATTGTTTGCATTTCTTTCTTCTGCAAATAGACCAGCCATGAGTGTGGAAAAGCTCGCGAAGTCAAGGCTCAAGTACCTCACCATCCTTCAAAAAGAAGCGGCCGCCAGACGAGCACTAGTTCTCATCCTACATCACGCCCGATTTGAGAACCGACCTCCAACAGCCGCCATTTACCGTCTTGCCAGCTCCCCATCCCGAAATTCCACGCCCAGGAAGAAGTCACGGTCGACCAACCCTCTAAAAGGACTTAGTTATAGGGAGAGTCAAAGGAAAGCTCGGACGATGGCGCCACAACACCACCCGCCTGGCTTCTAGCATCAACTATAAAGACTCCGGCGGCCCTCCAACCAAGAAACGAGGATTGGCAGGTTTGTCAAAGGAAAGCGACGCGACCAAGGTTGGTCACGCCCGTACCTCAGCCACTGTCGCCACGTAAGGAAATCGCGCACCCCGACGACATCCTCATGCTCGATACAGACGAGTTCGAGCTAGACACTCCAGAAAGCCCTCCACCATTAGTCCAGGCTACTTTGGATGATATGCGGCAGACGTGGAAGGTAAAGAAATGCCGGATGTGCTGTACGCGGCTAATAGGAACCTAACGGTACCGCTTCATGGTTTCAAATCAGGGAAAAGGATTTTACGAAAGAATTCTCCAAAGGAAGGGGAGATGTAGCGAGGCAAAAGTCTACGATGCGACAAATTTCCCCTTGCACATATAATATTTGTTCAGAATTAGTTTTTATAGAATAAGTTTTGAGTTGTAATTAACTTTAAAAAAAAAAGTATACCCTAATTGATGTCAAGGAATTTAACATTTTATTATCTTGGTTTTAGAAAAAAGTAAAAAAATAAAATAAAAAAAATGGAAAGAATAAAAATTCAGCATAAGTTTTCACCATGATAAATTAAGACACACTGCCATTTTCACCATGGACATAAACCGAACAAAATACCCAAAAGCTACTTAGCCAAGCGTGCGATCAAGGAAGACTCCTCACCGACAAACCAAATCACCCGGCCATGCTGCATCGAATAATTTTTTCGTGAAATTCTCACTTATTTCATGATCTTAGACGCATATATAGCATCGAAGATTTTCGGCAAGCCAGTCAGTCACGGTGTAGCTCGGTTAACAGCAACATCGCAAGTGGACTCAGCGGAATAAATTTTTTTGGGAAGAAAAGAATTCACAGTAAGTTAAAACTAAATTCTGATAACTCCAATTTATATCGGCCACATCTTTAGGCCATAGCATTGCAACAACCGCTGTTTCCCCAACCGACTAACGAGTGACACCGACTAAGACAACGACAACTCTGAAACCAATAACTTCGTAAGCATCAATACCCCCGCGTTGTAGCTGAGTTGACCGAAGACCATCGAGCATAGCAGCATCACTTCGCTTCCACTTTTTCTTTCGATATCATTGGAACTAAGCTTTAAGCAAATAAAACAAAAACTGAATTTTTACCTTTAACTCGTTAACCTTTCAATTAATCATGGAATAAAAACAAATTTCTGGTCTTGTAACGAATCCTGGATTGACTGAGTAATACCCCGGAAAGAAAATTCGTTACAAGTGGCGCCCGAGCAGGGACCCGATTAAGTTAAAACAAAAAACAAACTGGGAAAAAAAATCACGCAAGACACCCAACTCGAGAAAAAACAAAACAGCGAAATACCAATCATGATCGGGACAAAGTGGATTACCAAGTTTCGGTAAGACGAACTCAAGAGTTGTTTGAACACCTTCCATCTCGAGACTCAAGGTGTAGCAGATGACTTAAAAAAACGCTTCATGTCGTTCGTTAATGCTCATAAGGATGACCCAGTCACCATACAAGATGTCCAAGATTAAGAGACTCGTTTTTCAAAGACCCCCTCTCCACTGCAACCACTTAACAAGCCGGAAAAGAGCACTACGTCCCACGGTGCAAGACCAAAAGAACTATCCACGGAACTACCCCTTAGGCCAGAAGGAGAACTACCCACTTTGCAAGAAAACTTTCTGCCTAACCGTCATAAAATAGCAAGCGGCCTCAAAGACACGGCGCTGCCCACGCTAAAACCATCAGACACACGTTATCCAGTACCAAGCGTATCCACCAAAATTTACGCTCACGTCATTGATCTGGTGAGAAAATGGGCCATCCGCTTCAACGGTAAAAAGGATGCGATCAACTTTATCGAAAGGGATAGAAGAACTAGCGGATGCCTATGACATACAACTACAATTTCTTCAAAAGAACATGCCTGAAATGCGTAAAGACTACGCACTATCATGGTACCGAAATAACAAGCATGACTGGAGTACCTGGCAGCTCAAAACTTAATATTGGCAAATTTTCTTACCATATCGGTACATGGAGAAACTGGACGACAGCGTGCGGACGCGCCACCAAGGTGCCCGGGAAACATTCAAGGAATATACGAACGTAACAAAAAACGTAACGAAAAAAAACTAGAATTAATTTTCGGCAACAGCCGCAAAGAATTCCAGCTATACATAAAGCGGAGGGAATTTGATACTGTGGGAGAGCTCATTAGCCTAGCAGGCGAATTGGAACAAGTAAACAGCACCCCACCAGCGGGAAATCGACCAAAGGTTAGCCAAGGCCCCGTGGAAACCAACGCTCGCATTCTGAAAACACAAACCATCAACGTTTAAGGCCCATATGCCATCAATGCGAACAACGGCGTCACATGAGGCGGGCATGCAAAAATCCCCAAAAGATTTCCTATTGGGATTGCGGCAAAGAAGGTATACGAACCATAAAATGTTGTCGCAAGCAGTCGGGAAATGAGAAAAGGGACCATCAGTAGCAAGGTCTGATGGAGACACGGCCCGGGACACCTTGCGAACGTCACCATTTCTTAAATACCAGGACCTTCATTTGACAGCGCGCCTTTTCATTGGAACTCAGAAAGTCGATGCCATCGTAGACATTGGGGCAATGAGAAGTGTCATCAACAAAAAAATGTTCCATAAACTGAGTCGGTATGGCGAAACAAAGAAGAATGCTACAAAAATAGTTTTAGCCGACGGCACCCGGCAAGCCGTGACACATAAGATTACCGTTCATATACAGCTAGGACCAAGTACCTAGAAAATTACCCTTATTGTGCTGCCAGACATGCAAGAAGGCATGCTCTTAGGGATGGATTTCCCCAGCCAAGCAGGCACATGCACGAACATCGGGGGCAACACAGCTTGGATAGCCGACACAATGGAGGAAGAAGAAAAAAAATCCAACAACGCACTGCATCTCCAGACAATCGACTACGAGAACATGGAAACTAGATCAGAAGACAGTGATTCGTCACTGAAAACGAATTAAAGGCGTTGGAAAACATCCAAGGACCATCTAACATCGCAAGACACCAAATTGTCATGAAAGATCCCCGGCCGTTTAAGCAAAGATACTTTTCAAAAAATCCCGTCATGCAAGAAGCAAGAAATGAAGAAATCGATAAATTTATCCAATTGGACTGCATTGAACCTTCTCAAAGCCCATACAGTTCATCAGTCGTCATGGTGCCCAATAAAGATGGCAAATGGAGGTTATGTCTCGATTTTCGACAACTCAATGAGAAATCCGTCCAAGATGCATACGCTTTACCCCGCATTAACTATATACTGGGTCGCCCACGAGACGCAAAATACATCAGTAGTATAGATTTGAAGAATGGGTATTGGCAAATCCCGCTCGAGGAGAAACGATATCCTTCGGCCTGCACTGCGCCCCAGCTACTTTCCAATGACCGTTTGACAGCGTTATTGGAGCCGAAATGGAACTAACATATATACATTTGCCTATTTAGACGACACCATTGTAATTGGGAGTTTCTTGGAAAATCATATGGCAAATCTGAGAGAAGTCTTTCGCCGACTAAAAACAGCCAACCTCCGTATAAACCCAAAAAAATATGAATTCTTTCGTCAAGATATAAAGTACCAGGGACATCTAGTAACCTCACAAGGCATACACACCGATCCAGACAAGATCGTCGCCATCAAAGTTGTGACACCAAGCGTCATTTTAAAAGGGCTGCGCAGAGTCTTAGGCATCGCCAGCTGGTATCGACGGTTTGTGCCAGACTTCTCCAAGATTGTGCACCCCTTGACAACTCTCCTCCGAGTCAACTGTCGGAAACCGAGTACTTTTGTACATAGTAAATCTTGACATACATATGTATCATCTCTCCCCTCTCTAAATCTCTTCTTACATTTCATTTTACTTTATGTATACGCTCATACATATGTACGTAAATAGAATTTTATGTTATATGCTTCTGTCCTCATTTCGGAATTGGATGCTTCAGTCATCTTTTCTGGTGGATTCGAAGCATTTATTTGCTTTTTTCCACTACAGTTAGTTGATGTCGATGCTGCTGATCCGCGATTTTCGTTTGCTTGATCTGTTGCAATAACTGATGGTGGTAACCTGACCGGATGTGCCGAATCGTCCGACAAGTTTTCTCCTACTTTCCGGATTTGGTCGACATGCCGTTTCCAATAACGTTTGTCGTCTAATAAGACTTCGTAGTGCAAAATTCCCAATGGCTTTGCAACTCTGCCGAAATTCCATTTATCATTTCCTAAGCAGTCTCTCACCGCCACTCTTTCTCCAACGGAAAAAAATTTCTTAGGTAAATTTCTTTGGTAATTTGCGTCGTTCCCTGCTCTTCGAGTGAGCAAATCCAGTTTGGTTTGTATTTGCCTTCCAAACATTAATACTGCAGGTGACTTTTTCGTGGATGGGTGTTTTGCTCGTCTGTACGCCATTAACATGTTATTTAGTTCTCGTTGTATGACAGTTCCGCTGCAGTTTGCCGCTTTAAGTTTATTTTTCAGCGTCTGCACGAACCGTTCCGCCGGGCCGTTCGTCGCTGGGTGATACGGAGCTCCCTGTTTGTGAATAATGCCATTTTCTTTAAGGAATTGTTAAAATTCAGCTGAATTGAATTGGGTACCATGGTCAGAAACTATTACATCTGGTAACCCATATGCCGCAAAAATTTCTTCGCACTTTTGTATAGTTGTCGCCGCCGTCATGTTTGGTACTATGTGAACTTCTGGCCACTTTGAAAAAGCGTCCACCAATACGAAATAATATTTTCCTAGAAATGGTCCTGCGTAGTCCACATGAACTCGCTCAAAAACCTTCTTTGGTCGCATCCATACATGCACGGGCTCTAACCTCTCTTCGTTTCGCTGATTTTTCTGACATGCTGCACAGTTTGCGACTAATTTGGTAATATCGTCATCCATGCCCGGCCACCAGCAGTACGCTCGTGCCAAAGCTTTCATCCGGGAAATACCAAAGTGGGCAGTACGTAACTCTGCCAAAGTTTTTTCTCTCAAAGTTTTTGGAATATACACCCGAATTCCTCTTAACACACAGCCCTCGTGTAGCGTAAATTCGATCTGCTGTACTCCAAATCGGTCGGAGACCTCATAACTACGCCCGTACTTTAGGCATTGTATCAGCTTCTTAACTTCAATGTCGGTTGCCTTTTCTTTTTGAAGCTCCGGTAACATTATCGGTAGACTATTTATTGCTTCTTCGATTATATAAACTTCCTCAGTATTTTGATAAGTATCGCTGCTTGGCAGTCGCGACATCGCATCTGCATTCGAATTTTCAATAGATTTCTTCACTTCGATGTCTTACTGAAAAGATTATAAAAATAACGCAAAGTGTTGCATTCTGGTTGCTGTAAGTGTTGGTAGGCCTTTATGTGGTGAAAAAATCTGGGAAAGTGGTTTGTTATCCGTTACAAGTGTGAACTTCCTTCCGTATAAATACTGATAAAAACGTTTAATTCCAAAAATTATTGCGTGGGCTTCCTTGTCGATTTGACTGTACCCCTTTTGGACTTTGCTGAGCGTCTGCGATGCAAACTGAATTCGTCGCTCCGTTCCGTCTTTGAATCTGTGGCTTAAAACAGCTCCAACGCACACCGGGCTGGCTTCATTAGCTAATATAAGCCGTAATTTTCCATTAAAATGTGTCAGCACAGTATCTGACTGCATCACCTGCTTCACTTTTATAAATGCTTCCTTGCATTCTGCATCAAACTTGAATTTCGAATTATTCTGCAATAATCGGTTTAACGCATACACAATGGTACTTAAACTTCCAATAAAAGGCCCATAATATTTAATAAATCCTTAACAAGACCTAATTTGGTCCTTGCTCGTAGGCTGTGGCATGTCATTAAAGGCTTTTATTTTGTTTCCCATTTCACGCATTCCATTTTTTTCAATCACATATCCGCAGTATTCGATGGAGTCTTTAAGAAAATCCGATTTCTCCAAATATACCCTCATAATATGTTCATTGAGCCGCCGCAGTATTTCTTCGATTCGACGTTTATGCGTTGCATCATCTGGAGCCGTGATTTTGATATCGTCGAGAAACACTGATACGCCAGAAATGTCGTTAAGCAGTTGCTCCATCCATCTTTGCCAAATGGCCGGTACACATGCCACGCAAAACATGAGACGAGTCGGTTGAAAAAGGCCTTTATGGGTCGCCAACGTAAAGTAGTGTCTATCCTCCGGATGCACTTCCAGTTGCAAATATGCTTTTGCTTAGTCTATTTTTGAGAGCTTCTGGCCGCCTGGCTTTGTACTGAAAAGCTCGTCGAGTGTTGGTAGCGGATATTCATCAACTACAAGGTCTTTGGTAACGGTGACCTTGTAATCGCTTCAAATAATAATAGCTGAGCCGCTCTTCTGCACAACCACTATTGATGCAGCCCATTCGCTTTGATCTACCCTTTTAAGGAGACCTTCCTCCACTTGCTTCTCCAACTCACGTTGAACGGGTTCCCACAATGAAAACGCAAGACGTCGAGCCTTGAACGCTTTCGGCGTCGCCTCTGGTTTAATGTGTATTCGAGCTTGGAATCCCGATATTTTTCCCATTTCAGCTGAAAATAATCTTGGCCAAATTTTTATCAACCGCTTTATATCGAACTCTATTTTATCGGATTAAAAAGTATTCACCTCATTATCCAGGATTTCTTTCCATTTTGTGTCCAGTTGACGTGCACACTCCCTGCCAAGTAATGGTTTATGGTCAGCACGCAAACTATGCCTTTTCAATTGCTTGCCGCTTGCCTCTGCTACGTTTACCATGATGTAGCCACAATAGTTATTGAATTTCGTATCGCTTGGTTTCACCTCCGATTTTGCAAAGTTCTTTTCAGCATCCGTCAAGCTGATGATCGTGACTGGCGCTCCAGTGTCTAATTCAAATTAAATTTTCACATTGTTTACATTCAGCTTGTGCCAAATCTTCTTTCGCAATACAGTCACGCAATCACTGCCAATCTGGAGTAATAGCTCCACTGTTTGAGAATTATTCGTCGAAATTTGATTTAATTGTTGTTTTTCCTTTAAACAAACTTTCCGCAAATGGCCCTTTATTTTGCCAAAATGACAGCTGGTGTCTTTGCGTTTGCATTCGGTTGCTAGATGGCCAGTGCTGCCACATCGGCAACATTTTCCTTTTTCTTGATTACCTGCATTTTTTCCTTTTTGTCCCTTTATTGTTATTTTTCTCGTTCTTTTTCTCTGCTAATTTGTTAACGCCAGAGCTGTAAAAGAGTTCAATCATTTGAGGCCTAAGTCACTTTCATTCCCAGCTAAAAATTTCAAATTTTGATTGAATTCATTTCTACGACAATCGAATTATGAATGAAAACTTTGAATTCATCATTCAGCTGTCAAAAATGATTTATGAATTCAATTTTATAATTCTTTTTTTTAAAGCTTCCAGTTAACTCATTTTGATTTTAGCTTAGAATTTTTAAATCAATACATGGAGAAACTGGAGGACACCGTGCGGACGCGCCACCAAGGTGCCCGGGAAACATTCAAGGAATATACGAACGTAACGAAAAACGTAACAAAAAAAAAACAAGAATTGATTTTCCAAAACAGCCGCAAAGACTTCCAGCTATACATAAAAACGGAGGGAGTTTCATACTTGAGAGAGCTCATTAGCCAAGCAGGCGAATTGGAACAAGTAAACAGCACCCCACCAGCGGGAAATCGACCAAACGTTAACCAAGGCCCCGTGGAAACTAACGCTCGCATTCTGCAAACACAAACCGTCAACGCTTCAGGGCCCATATGCCATCGATGCGGACAACGGGGTCACATGAGGCGGGCATGCAAAAATCCCCGAAAGCTTTTGTGTTGGGATTGCGGCAAAGAAGGTATACGAACCATAGAATGTTGTTGCAAGCAGTCGGGAAACGAGAAAAGGGACCATCAGTAGCAAGGTCTGATGGAGACACGGTCCGGGACACCTTGCGAACGTCACTATTTCTAAAATACCAGGACCTTCATTTGACAGCGCGCCTTCTCATTGGATCTCAAAAAGTCGATGCCATCGTAGACACTGGGGCAATGAGAAGTGTCATCAACAAAAAAATGTTCCATAAACTGAGTCGGTATGGCGAAACAAAGAAGAATGCTACAAAAATAGTTTTAGCCGACGGCACCCGGCAAGCCGTTACACTGTGTAACTTAGACATATCTTTACCGTTCATATACAAGCTAGGACCAAGTACCCAGAAAATTCCCCTTATTGTGCTGCCAAACATGCAAGAAGGCATGCTCTAAGGGATGGATTTCCTCAGCAAAGCAGGCACATTGATGAACATCTGGGCCAACACAGCTTGGATAGCCGACACAATGGAAGAAGAAGAAAAAAAATCCAACAACGCACTGCATCTCCAGACAATTGACTACGAGAACATGGAAACTAGATCAGAAGACAGTGATTCGTCACTGAAAACGAATTAAAGGCGTTGGAAAACATCCAAGGACCTTCCAACATCGCAAGACACCAAATTGTCATGAAAGATCCCCGGCCGTTTAAGCAAAGATACTTTTAAAAAAATCCCGTCATGCAAGAAGCAAGAAATGAAGAAATCGATAAATTTGTCCAATTGGACTGCATTGAACCTTCTCAAAAACCATACAGTTCATCAGTCGTCATGGTGCCCAAGAAAAATGGCAAATGGAGGTTATGTCTCGATTTTCGACAACTGAATGAGAAATTCGTCCAAGATGCATACCCTTTACCCCGCATTAACTATATACTGGGTCGCCTACGAGACGCAAAATACATCAGTAGTATAGATTTGAAGAATGGGTATTGGCAAATCCCGCTCGAGGAGACCCGTAAACAATACACGGCTTTCACAGCTCCCGGAAGAGGCCTTTTCCAATGGAAAGTGATGCCCTTCGGCCTTCACTGCGCCCCAGCTACTTTTCAACGAGCGTTGGACAGCGTTATTGGTGCCGAAATGGAACCATATGCATTTGCCTATTTAGACGACACCATTGTTACTGGGAGTTCCGTGTAAAATCATATGGCAAATCTGAGAGAAGTCTTTCGCCGACTAAAAACAGCCAACCTCCGTATAAACTCAAAAAAATGTGAATTCTTTCGTCAAAAGATAAAGTACCTGAGACATCTGGTGACCTCACAAGGCATACACACGGATCCAGACAAGATCGCCGCCATCAAAGAGTTGACACCACCGGTCAACATAAAAGGGCTGCGCAGAGTCTTAGGCATCGCCAGCTGGTATCGAAGGTTTGTGCCAGACTTCTGCAAGATTGTACACCCCTTGACAACTCTCCTCCGAAAGGGTCGCCGATGGAAATGGACTCCGGAACAACAAGACGCATTTGAACTACCAAAACAAAAATTGACTGAGGCCCCAGTTCTAACATGTCCAGATTTTTCTAAACCATTTGTTTTACAAACAGACGCGAGTGAATGTGGCTTAGGAGCCGTGCTGAGTTGGAAGATCAAGAACGAGTGATCGCCTACGACAGCAGACATATGAACAGGGCGGAGCTGAAATATTCTACAATGAAAAAGAACGTCTGGCTATCGTCTGGGGAATAAGAAAAATGAGGCATTATCTGGAAGGTTATCATTTTATAGTTATAACCGATCACCTGGCACTAAAATAGGTAAACTATACGTGCCCAACGCAGACCGTGCGCGGGTCATGCAAAAAAATCACGATGATCCCACCGCAGGACAACTCAAAGTAAGGAAAATAATTGGTCGCGTCGCAAGACGATACTTTTGGCCTGGATTCCACCGAGATATCAGGAACTATGTCAATAAATGTTAAAGTTGCCAACGACATAAGACTCACCAGCAGAAACAAACTGGCCATATGAGAACACAGATTGCTGAGGAGCCTTGGGCAGTATTGTGCGCAGATTTCGTTGGACCCCTGCCTCGTTCAACACATGGAAATATGTACTTATTAGTTCTTTTTGACAAATTCTCCAAGTGGGTGGAGCTAGCGCCACTTAGAACAGCTACTTCGGTTGCATCAATAAAAGTATTAAGGGAACGAATCCTCTCCAGATATGGTATCCGCACGACACTGGTAACCGACAATGGCACGCAGTTCACCATTAAGAAGTTTACAATTTTCTTTGCAAAACTAGGAATAAGGCACCCACGAACAGCACCATACACTCCACAAGAGAATCCAACCGAAAGAGCAAACCCGACAATTAAGACAATGTTGGCTCAATACACAGAGGATAACCACAAACGTTGGGATGAACTACTCCCAGAATTAACCCTTGCTAACAACACCAGTATCAGTGAAAGCACAGGATAAATTCCGGAATTTTTGACACAAGGCCGAAAGCCCCGCCTGCCCAAGCAGCTTTACGACGAAAAAGACCTAGGACTAGCCAATGGCCAACTCACCATCGCACAAAAATTTTACCAACTCCACGACATTTTAACCTTGGTCAGACAAAACAAGACCCGCGCGAATGAAGAGCAAGCATGACATTTCAACTTGAGGCGTCGCGAGTGGAAGCCACGGCGAGGAGATCTGGTCCTAGTCAAGACCCATCCATTATCAAAATCCGAGGAAAATTTTGCAGCCAAGCTAGCCCCTAAATTCGAGGGACCTTACGAAGTGAAGGATTTCGTTTCACCAGTCATCATCCGCTACAAGGTGGATGGCCAGACACGGACCGCCCAGGTGAATCAACTCAAACCCTACGCCGGACAATTACCAGACACGACCGACTAACTCACACTGTTTCGTGTTTCCACTCTCCCGACCTATATTCTCGTTTTTTTTTTCTTCATCAAGTCTTTTACCAATTCTTTGCATTTCTTTCTTCTGCAAATATACCAGCCATGAGCATGGAAAAGTTCGCGAAGTCAAGGTTCAAGTACCTCACCACCCTTCAAAAAGAAGCGGCCGCCAGACGCGCACTAGTTCTCATCCCACATCACGCTCGTTTTGAGAACCGACCTCCAACAGCCGCCATTTACCGTCTTACCAGCTCCCCATCCCAAAAGTCCACGCCCAAGAAGAAGTCACGGTCGACCAACCCTCTAAAAGGACTTAGTTATAGGGAGAGTCAGACGAAAGCTCGGACGATTGCGCCACAACACCACCCGCCTGGCTTCGAACATCAACTATCAAGACTCCGGCGGCCCTCCAACCAAGAAACGAGGATTGGCAGGTTTGTCAAAGGAAAGCGACGCGACCAAGGTTGGTCACGCCCGTACCTCAGCCACTGTCGCCACCTAAGGAAACCGCGCACCCCGACGTTATCCTAATGCTCGATACAGACGAGTCCGAGCTAGACACTCCAGAAAGCTCTCCACCATCAGTCCAGGCTACTTTGGATGCTATGCGGCAGACGTGGGAGCTAAAGAAACGCCGGATGTGCTGTACGCGGCTAATAGGAACCGAACGGTACCGCTTCATGGTTTCAAATCAGGGAAAAGGATTTTACGAAAAAATTCTCCAAAGGAAGGGGCGATGTAGCGAAGCAAAAGTCTACGATGCGAAAAATTCAGCCTTGCACATATATTTGTTCAGAATTAGTTTTTATAGAATAAGTTTTGAGTTGTAATTAGCTTTCAAAAAAAAGAGTATACTCTAATTGATATCAAGGAATTTAACATTTTTTATCTTGGTTTAAGAAGAAAGTAAAAAAAGTGGAATGAATAAAAATTTAAAATAAGTTTTCACCATGATAAATTAAGACACACTGCCATTTTCACCATGGACACAAACCGAACAAAATGCTCAAAAGCTACTTAGCCGAGCGTGCGATCAAGGAAGAATCTCCTCACAAACAAACCAAATCACCTGGCCATGTTGCATCGAATAATTTTTTCGTAAAATTCTCATTTAATTCATAGTCTTAGACGCATATATAGCAATTATATCGGCGACATCTTTAGGCCACAGCATTGAAACAACCGCTGTTCCCCCAACCGACTAATGAGTGACACCAACTAAGACAACGACAACACTGAAACCAATAACTTTGTAAGCGTCAATACCGCCGCCTTGGAGCTGAGTTGACCGTAGAACATCGAGCATAGCAACACCACTTCGCTTCCGCGTTTTCTTTCGATATCATTGGAACTAAGCTTTAAGCAAATAAAACAAAAACTGAATTTTTACCTTTAACTCGTTAACCTTTCAATTAATCATGGAATAAAAACAAATTTCTGGTCTTGTAACGAATCCTGGATTGACTGAGTAATACCCCGGAAAGAAAATTCGTTACAAGTGGCGCCCGAGCAGGGACCCGATTAAGTTAAAACAAAAAACAAACTGGGAAAAAAAATCACGCAAGACACCCAACTCGAGAAAAAACACAACAGCGAAATACCAATCATGATCGGGACAAAGTGGATTACCAAGCTTCGGTAAGACGAACTCAAGAGTTGTTTGAACACCTTCCATCTCGAGACTCAAGGTGTAGCAGATGACTTAAAAAAACGCTTCAAGTCGTTCGTTTATGCTCATAAGGATGACCCAGTCATCATACAAAATGTCCAAGAATAAGAGACTCGCTTTTCAAAGACCCCCTCTCCACTGCAACCACTAAACAAGCCGGAAAAGAGCACTACGTCCCACGGTGAAAGACCAAAAGAACTATCCACGGAACTACCCCTTAGGCCAGAAGGAGAACTACCCACTTTGCAAGAAAACGTTAATCCTAACAGCCATAAAATAGCAAGCGGCCTCAAAGACACGGCGCTGCCCACGTAAAAACCATCAGACACACATTACCTAGTACCAAGCTTATCCACCCCAAGTTACGCTCACGTCATTGATCTGGTGAGAAAATGGGCCATCCGCTTTGACGGTAAAAAGGATGTGATCAACTTTATCGAACGGGATAGAAGAACTAGCAGATGCCTATGACATGCTACTACAATTTCTTCCAAAGAACATGCCTGAAATTCTAAAAGACTACGCACTATCATGGTGCCGAAATAACAAGCATGACTGGAGTACCTGGCGGCAGTTCAAAACTTAATTTTTGCAATTTTTCTTACCATATCGGTACATGGAGAAACTGGAGGACACCGTGCGGACGCGCCACCGAGGTGCCCGGGAAACATTCAAGGAATATACGAACGTAACAAAAAACGTAACGACAAAAAAACTAGAATTAGTTTTCGGCAACAGCCGCAAGGAATTCCAGCTATACATAAAGCGGAGGGAATTTGATACTGTGGGAGAGCTCATTAGCCTAGCAGGCGAATTGGAACAAGTAAACAGCACCTCACCAGCGGGAAATCGACCAAAGGTTAACCAAGGCCCCGTGGAAACCAACGCTCGCATTCTGCAAACACAAACCATCAACGTTTAAGGCCCATATGCAATCGATGCGGACAACGGCGTCACATGAGGCGGGCATGCAAAAATCCCCGAAAGCTTTTGTGTTGGGATTGCGGCAAAGAAGGTATACGAACCATAGAATGTTGTTGCAAGCAGTCGGGAAACGAGAAAAGGGACCATCAGTAGCAAGGTTTTGGCGTCGAAATGGAACCATATACATTTGCCTATTAAGACGACACTATTGTAAATGAAAGTTCCTTGTAAAATCATATGGAAAATCTGAGAGAAGTCTTTCGCCGACTAAAAAATGCCAACCTCCGTATAAACCCAAAAAAATTTGAATTCTTTCGTCAAGAGATAAAGTACCTGGTCATCTGGTAACCTCACAAGGCATACACACGGATCCAGACAAGATCGCCGCCATCAAAGAGTTGACACCACCGGTCAACATAAAATGGCTGCGCAGAGTCTTAGGCATCGCCAGCTGGTATCGAAGGTTTGTGCCAGACTTCTGCATGATTGTACACCCCTTGACAACTCTCCTCCGAAAGGGTCGCCGATGGAAATGGACTCCGGAACAACAAGACGCATTTGAACTTCTAAAACAAAAATTGACTGAGGCCCCAGTTCTAACATGTCCAGATTTTTCTTAACCATTTGTTTTACAAACAGACGCGAGTGAATATGGTTTAGGAGCCGTGCTGACTCAGGAGTTAAAAGATCAAGAACGAGTGATCGCCTACTAGAGATGGGCGCGGGCCTCAATTTTGAGGCCCGGCCCGGCCCGACCCGAAGCAGATTTTTCCGGGCCTGTCCCGGCCCGGACCGGAAAATTTTCAAAGAGGCCCGGCCCGGCCCAGCCCGGCCCGAAAAAAATGATCAAAAAAAATTAGTTTGTAGTTGCAGTAGTAAGAAGTTCTTCGACTATATAACAGAGTGTATTACATATAAACATATTTTTATTTTTTCTTCGACTACATAACTGAGTGTATTATATATAAAAGTAGTTTTTTTTACATTTATTTTAGAAATATTAAAAATAGTGAGGATATAATCTTTCTGAAATATTAGGTGTAGTAAAAAGAAATCCATTATTTTTGCATTAAATTGAGGGCTTTATTTAAGATAGTTAGAATGACCCGATTTAGGTCAAATATGCGCCGTTTTGTTCGATAACTTGTTGCCATTTTAAAGGTAATTTCATTATGCCTCTCTCATAGAAGCCCTCGTTCCTATTAGCAAAAAATTGAGACAGTCAAATTTCAGAAGCCTCTCTTGAAGCGAATGTTTCACCAGCAAAATTGTTCGCCATGGACAGGAACAGATGGTAATCACTTGGTGCCAGGTCCGGACTATAAGGTGGATGCAGAAGAACCTCCCAACCAAACTCCCGGAGCTTCTGGCGAGTCACTATCGATGTGTGTGGCCTGGCGTTGTCCTGATGGAACACAATTCCTCTCCTATTGGCCAAAGCTGGCCGCTTATGGGCGATTGCTTCCTTCAGACGGTCCAATTGTTGACAGTAGAGTTCCGAGTTAAGAGTTTTGCCGTATGGGTGCAGCTCATAGTAGATAATTCCCTGCCAATCCCACCAAACACACAGCAAAACCTTCCTGGCCGTCAATCCTGGCTTGGCCACCGTTTCCGCCGGTTCACCGTGTTTCGACCACGACCG
The DNA here is from genome assembly GCA_020466095.1 of Chlorops oryzae. Classification (NCBI taxonomy): domain Eukaryota; kingdom Metazoa; phylum Arthropoda; class Insecta; order Diptera; family Chloropidae; genus Chlorops; species Chlorops oryzae. The sequence goes on along the minus strand of CM035807.1, from coordinate 58,377,714 downwards.
TTTTCGCTTGACGTTGTCGTAAGTGACCCACTTTTCATCACCAGTCACCAACCGCTTCAGAAATGGGTCGATTTTGTTGCGGTTCAGCAGCGATTCGCAGATGGAAAATCGGTCTATGAGGTTTTTTTGCGTTAACTCGTGTGGCACCCATACATCGAGCTTCTTTGTGTATCCAGCCTTATTCAAATGGTTCCAAACGGTTTTTTGTGCAATCTTTAGCTCTTTTGCATTCGAAACAGTGCTAACATGACGGTCGGACTCGATAATTTCCATGATTTTATCGACATTTTCGACAATTGGCTTTCCAGTGCGTGGTGCATCCTTGACATCGAAGTTACCGGAACGGAATCGACGAAACCAAAATTGCGCATGATTGGCTGTTACAGTATCAGGTCCATAAACGCTATTCACATTTTCAGCCGCCTGGCTTGCGTTTTCTCCCTTATCGAAGAAAAACTGTAAAATGTAGCGAATTTTCTCTTTGCTGATGTCCATCTTTGACAAGCTCTCAAACAAAACTGAATCAATCAATCAAAAAAGTGTCAAAAAAGCTTTTTTAGTAGGAACTGTCATCTTTCTAATGCCCCCTAGCGGAACACGATCGGACTTATACAACGCGAGATGCAGATAAATAACGCCATCTATTGGAAAAATAATGGATTTCTTTTTACTACACCTAATATTTTGAGGAAATTAGTGTTTTATATATAAGTACATACTTTTATAGCTACAAAATAAAGAAAAAATCATTCAAATAGAAAAAAAATAACTCAAAATTAAATTTAACCTTTAAAAAGGAGTCTCTTAAAAAAAAATCATGAAATTAGAAATCTCTCCAAGAATGAGAGATATTGATACAGATTACGACATCAGAAATTTTTGTTGTAAATGGCGTTATTGTTCCATTTTTCCCATGTGTGGGCTGCGACATCTTTGTTCTCCTGAGCCATTTTCAAAGCTGAGTTCTAATCAAAAACTTTTCACTTGCCGAAATAACGCAATGAAAGAAAACGGCCTTAAAAATGGCATAGGAACACAGAGATGTCGTAGCCCAAATACAGGAAAAAAATTTAACAAACAACGTCATTTACAACTAAAACATTCTTATTTCGTGATCTGTATATCTATCATTCTTGAAATCTCCCTACATATTTTTATTCTTTTACTCATCATCGAAAATGTAAGTCGGCTTTTACACAACCGTATAACTTCACTTGTGCTTCTATTCTCAAATCGAAAATCGGCCAATTATCGATATATGTAAAAGGCCGCAGATGAAATAAGTGCCTTTCCGATAAAAACATTGGCCTGCGGGATTTCAACCTGAGGCCCGGGCCCGCACGGAAAAAGCCCGTTTTTGATTTTTTGGCCCGAAGCCCGTATTTTTTGACCTAGGCCCGGCGGGCCCCAGGCCCGGCCCGGCCCGTGCCCATCTCTATCGCCTACGACAGCAGACATATGAACAGGGCGGACCTGAAATATTCGACAACTGAAAATGAATGCCTGGCTATCGTCTGGGGAATAAGAAAAATGAAGCATTATCTGGAAGGTTATCATTTTATAGTTATATCCGATCACCTGGCACTAAAATGGGACAACTCTATCGATAACCCCACGGGAAGAATAGCGCGTTGGGCTTTGGAACTGCAACAGTACTCGTTTGATATAAAGTACCGACGTGGCAAGTACAATGTCTTCGCAGCCGCACTATCCAGGCAACCCCTCGATAAGATATGTCAGGTAACAACCGATGACCCAGCCACAGAAGAGTCAACTCAATCAATACAGAAGCGAAAGAAAATGATCCTTAAATAACCCCAGAAGTTTCCAGACTGCCAGATCATTGAAGGAATGCTCTACCGGTACTTACCGGTCATAGGAGGCGATGAGGATAATTTTGTCTGGAAACTATGCGTGCCCAAGCCAGATCGTGCGAGTGTCCTGCAAGAAAATCACGATGATCCCACAGCAGGACACCTCAAAGTAAGGAAAATAATTGTTTGCATCGCAAGACGATACTTTTGGCCTAGATTCCACCGAGATATCAGGAACTTTGTCAATAAACCTTAAAGTTGCCAACGATATAAGACTCACCAGCAGAAACAAACTGGCCATAGGAGAACACGGGTTGCTGAGGTGCCTTGGGCAGTATTGTGCGCAGATTTTGTTGGACCTCTGCCTCGTCCATCACATGGAAATATGTACTTATTAGTTCTTTTTGACAAATTATCCAAGTGAGTGGAGCTAGCACCACGTAGAACAGCTACATCGGATGCAGCAATAAAAGTATTAAGGGAACGAATCTTCTCCAGATAAGGTATCCCCACGACACCGGTAACCGACAATGGCACGTAGTTCACCATTAAGAAAATTACAATTTTCCTTGCAAAACTAGGAATCAGGCACCACCGAACAGCACCAAACACTCCACAAGAGAATCCAACCGAACGAGCAAACCCGACAATTAAGATAATGTTGGCTCAATACACAGAGGATAACCACAAACGTTGGGATGAGCTACTCCCAGAATTAACCCTTGCTAACAACATCAGTATCAGTGAAAGCACAGGATATAGTCCGGAATTTTTGACACATGGCCGGGAACCCCGCCTGCCCAAGCAGCTCTACGACGAAAAAGACACAGGACTAGCCAACGGCCAACTCACCATCGCACAAAAATTCGACCAAATCCACGACAACTTGAGGCGTCCCCATCCATTATCAAAATCCGAGGAAAATTTCGCAGCCAAGCTAGCCCCTAAATTCGAGGGACCTTACGAAGTGAAGGATTTCGTTTCACCAGTCATCTTCAGCTACAAGGTGAATGCCCAGACACGGACCGCCCATGTGAATCAACTCAAACCCTACGCCGGACAATTACTAGACACGACCGACTAACTCATACTGTTTCGTGTTTCCACTGTCCCGACCTACATTCTCGTTTTTTTTTTCTTGATCAAGACTTTTACCAATTGTTTGCATTTCTTTCTTCTGCAAATAGACCAGCCATGAGTATGGAAAAGTTCGCGAAGTCAAGGCTCAAGTACCTCACCACCCTTCAAAAAGAAGCGGCTGACAAACGCGCACTAGTTCTCATCCCACATCACGCCCGTTTTGAGAACCGACCTCCAACAGCCGCCATTTACCGTCTTACCAGCTCCCTATCCCGAAAGTCCACGCCCAAGAAGAAGTCACGGTCGACCAACCCTCTAAAAGGACTAAGTTATAGGGCCCAGTGTCGACTGTTATTGGAAGAGTCAGAGGAAAGCTCGGACGATGGCGCCACAACACCACCCGCCTGGCTTCGAGCATCAACTATAAAGACTCTGGCGGCCCTCCAACCAAGAAACGAGTATTTGCAGGTTTGTCAAAGGAAAGCGACGCGACCAAGGTTGGTCACGCCGGTACCTCAGCCACTGTCGCCGCCTAAGGAAACCGCGGACCCCGACGACATCCTCATGCTCGATACAGACGAGTCCGAGCTAGACACTCCAGAAAGCCCTCCACCATCAGTCCAGGCTACTTAAGATGATATGGAGTAGACGTGGGAGCTAAAGAAATGCCAAATGTGCTGTACACGGCTAATAGGAACCGAACGGTACCGCTTCATGGTTTCAAATCAGGAAAAGGAATTATGCAAAGAATTTTTCAAAGGAAGGGGAGATGTAGCGAGGCAAAAGTCTACAATGCCAAAACTTCAGCGCCGCACATATATGTGTTCAGAACTAATTTTGATAGAATAAGTTTTGAGTTGATATTAACTTTAAAAAAAAAATAAGAGTATACTTTAAGTGATATCAAGGAATTTAACCTTTTGCTCTCTTCGTTTAAGAAAAAAGTAATAAAATAAACAAAAAATGGAAAGAATAAAAATTTAGCATAAGTTTTTACCATGGACACTAACCAAACAAATTGCTCAGAAGCTACTTAGCCAAGCGTGCGATCAAGGAAGACTCCTCACCGACAAACCAAATCACCCGGCCATGCTGCATCGAATAATTTTTTCGTAAAATTCTCATTTACTTCATGATCCTAGACGCATATAAAGCATCGAAGCTTTTCGGCAAGGCAGTCAGTCACGGTTTAGCTCTGTTAACAGCAACAATCGCAAGTGGACTCAGCCGAATAAATTTGTTTGGGAAGAAGAGAATTCACAGTAAGTTAAAACTAGATTCTGATAGCTCCAATTTATATCGGCCACATCTTTAGGCCATAGCATTGAAACAACCGCTGTTCCCCCAATCGACTAACGAGTGACACCGACTAAGACAACGACAACTCTGAAACCAATAACTTCGTAAGCGTCAATACCCCCGCCTTGTAGCTGAGTTGACCGTAGATCATCGAGCACAGCAGCATCACTTCGCTTCCACGTTTTCTTACGATATCATTGGAACTAAGCTTTAAACAAGTAAAATAAAAAATGATTTTTTACCTTTAACTCGTTTACCTTTCAATTAATCATGGAATAAAAACAAATTTCTGGTCTTGTAACGAATCCTGGATTGACTGAGTAATACCCCGGCAAGAAAAATCGTAACAAGTGGCGCCCGAGCAGAGACCCGATTAATTTAAAACAAAAAACAAACTAGAAAAAAAAAATCACGCAAGACACCCAACTCGAGAAAAAAGCAAAAGAGCGAAATACCAATCATGATCGAGACAAAGTGGATTACCAAGCTTCGGAAAGACGAACTCATTAACTGTTTGAACACCTTCCATCTCGAGACTTAATGTGTGGCAGATGACTTAAAAAAACGCTTCATGTCGTTCGTTAATGCTCATAAGGATGACCCAGTCATCATACAAGATGTCCAAGAATAAGAGACTCGTTTTTCAAAGATCCCCTCTCCAATGCAACCACTAAACAAGCACTACGGAAAAGAGCACTACGTCTCACGGTGCCAGACGAAAAGAACTATCCACTGAATTACCACTTAGGCCAGAAGGAGAACTACCCACTTTGCAAGAAAACGTTCAGCCTAACCGCCATTAAATAGCAAGCGGCCTCAAAGACACGGCGCTGCCCACGCTAAAACCATCAGACACACATTACCCAGTACCAAGCGTACCCACCCCAACTTACGCTCAAGCCATTGATGTGGTGAGAAAATGGGCCATCCGCTTCGACTGTAAAAAGAATGCGATCAACTTTATCGAACGAGTTGAGGAACTAGCAGATACCTATGACACACCACTACAATTCCTTCCAAAGACCATGCCTGAAATGCTAAAAGACTATGCACTATCATGGTACCGAAATAATAAGCATGACAGTAGTACCTGGCAGCAGTTCAAAACTTAATTTTTGCAATTTTTCTTACCATATCGGTACATGGAGAAACTGGAGGACACCGTGCGGACGCGCCACCAAGGTGCCCGGGAAACATTCAAGGAATATACGAACTTAAGGGCATGGTATGGTTTTAAACCCGAAAAAAGGCATGTTTTCACGATTTTTTTTTGGAGACATGAATAATGTTGGTTTATTTTCTTCATATACATGTTGTAGATATGCTTATTAAGTGTATTTAGGGAAAAAAAAATTGAAATTATCGATAGATAAATACGTGGTATCGATTCTCCGGAGGCTCCTCGAAAAAAAGTTGGTTTGCCGTGAACATGATTAGAGGTTAGCGGTTCATCTGAAAAAAAAAGGAAACATGTTTTTAAAAGGTAATTTGTATCCCGAGCTATCGCCGTGACCCTATTTTTTTTTAATAATTTTTTTTTTTTTTGGTAGCGTTTTGAAGTCAAAAACGCAATTTTCGCTTAAAAATTGAGGTTACTTTATTATTTTAAAATAGGAAAAAAAAATAAAAAAAGGGCCACTTCGATACCTGTTGATTTATGTGTATAATAATTGAAAAAAATTTTAAAACGATCGGTCAAGTAGATTTTGCAGCATCGTGTTCACGGACTTCAAAAAAGTCGTTTTCCACAAAATCGATTTGAAATTTTTTTGCTACACTTTTTACACTAAGGTCCACTCACTTGAATCGCTGTATCTCCTTTAGTTTTAGTACGATTTACTTGGAATTTTTACACAATACTCTCGAAATGTTGTACATTCAGAAAAAAAATAAAAAAAAAACAACCCAAAAATTTTTTAAAACCATACCGTAACGAAAAACGTAACGAAAAAAAACTAGAATTGATTTTCGGCAACAGCCGCAAAGAATTCCAGCTATACATAAAGCGGAGGGAATTTGATACTGTTGGAGAGCTGATTAGCCTAGCAGGCGAATTGTTATCTTGGTTTAAGAAAAAAAGTAAAAATATAAAAAAAAATGGAAAGAACAAAAATTTTGCATAAGTTTTCACCATGATAAATTCAGACACACTGCCATTTTCACCATGGACACAAACCGAACAAAATGCTCAAAAGCTACTTAGCCAAGCGTGCGATCAAGGAAGACACCTCACCGACAAACCAAATCACCCGGCCATGCTGCATCGAATAATTTTTTCGTAAAATTCTTATTTATTTCATGATCTTAGACGCATATATAGCATCTAAGATTTTCGGCAAGGCAGTCAGTCATGGTTTAACTCTGTTAACACCAACAATCACAAGTGGACTCAGCTAAACCAGTTTTTTCAATCAGTATTCAGCTCCGTTAACAGCAACATCGCAAGTGGACTCAGCCGAATAAATTTTTTTGGGAATAAAAGAATTCACATTAAGTTAAAACTAAACTCTTTTTTTGAAAACTCCCACGGTCTTCGCATCTTATTTTAGCGATTCTTACCTAAAATCGAGATTGCCTTTTTTCCTGCCTAACGCTTCAACGATTTATAGTTGAAGTACTCCGCAGGTTCCCTGAAGACTGTGCATCTGGCTTAAGTGATTCCTTCCTTCAGCCGGGATTTTATCTTGATCTTGCCGCTCGTTTCAATGATTTCTACTCGAAGCGCCCCGCAAGCATAGCCTTTGATAACCGCCCCTGCAGACTTCGCATCTGGCTTTAGTGATTTCTACCTTCAGCCGAGATTGCATCTTAACCTTGTCGCTCGTTTCGATGATTTCTACTCGAAGCACCCCGCAAGCATAGCTCTTGATACCCGTCCCTGTAGACTTCGCATCTGGCTTTAGTGATTTCTATCTTTAGCCAAGAGTGCATCGCGGCCTGTTTCTCATAACTCAAATTTATATCGGCCACATCTTTAGGCCATAGCATTGAAACCGCCACTGTTCCCCCAACCGACTAACGAGTGACAACGACTAAGACAACGACAACTTTGAAACCAATAACTTCGTAAGCGTCAATACCGCCGCCTTGTAGCTGAGTTGACCGGAGACCATCGAGCATAGAAGCATCACTTCGCTTCCACGTTTTCTTTCGATAATATTGTAATTAAGTTTTAAACAAATAAAATAACAACTGAATTTTTAACTTTAACTCGTTAACATTTCAATTAATCATGGAATAAAAATAAATTTCTGGTCTTGTAACGAATCCTGGATTGACTGAGTAATACCCCGGCAACAAAAATCGTTACACATTTTTGTGGGTTTCTACTGCTTTTTCAGTTTAAAAATTTCAGAAATGCTGTTCATTACATATGCTTCAATATTGTAACATGTGCTGCTTTATTCGATAGAAGATCGGAAAAAAAGAGCGTGTTTGAATGTTGGGAAAAAGATGCGGTTCAGGTTACAACAGCGATATCATCAAATTTCCTACCGCACCTGTTCGCATCCTGCCAAAATGCTGAAAGATGTAACACGCAGAAATGGTGGAAATCCATAGTTTTTGTTTTTGGCAAATTACATTTTGAAAAACATTCGTGATGCGTGAGCGTAAAGTACGGTGTAATGTAACATATTTCGAACATTTGTACTGGATATTAGTACTGGGAGCATCTATGTGCACAAACGTTTTTCTGATAATCTCCGAAAGCGGCTTTTTGATTTAATTAATTTTTTTTACATAAATGTAATAGCAAGGGGTATGTAAAATATTCGAGCATCGCACAGTGTATGATTTTAACTTGCTAGCGTCACTTAATTTTGTACCTTTGGTTTTAATTGAATAACATTTTGACCAGATGTTATTGAGGCTATACACACGTCAATATTATTTTACTGCGCATTAAATCTCTGTGTGTGCCAGGGCGTCAAACATACCAAAACTTCAGATATTTCGATATTTTAAGTAAAAATGATAAGTTTTTGCAAGCTTTGGTGGCTGTTAATTTCCAAAAAAGTTGACACGACAAGTTTTTGTGATAATAAAGGTTGTTCGGTAAAACAAAAGGACGGTACGGGTAGCGAAATATTCAATTTCGCTAAGTAACTTATGCCCTAAATCATAAGTCATAGTCCTCTCCTCATCAGCTCTTTGTTTTGCTCCACTGTTATTTTTCTATTTTAAATATGAACTGCTCAGCCTGTAACAAAAAACTGGAACGATGTGATTTAAACAAGTTGACATGCTCAATCTGTACTCATGGCATCCACTATGCCACTCGTCAATATAAACATAGGTTGACTGGATTACAAGCACAAAAATTATTTTTTCATTGCGATGTGAAAGATGTCTTTCGAACTGGCGTTAATCCTTGGCTTATATCCCTATACATCAGCAACGAGAATTAATGGCTCCCGTGCAGGCTCCATACCCGAAATCTAAAAGTACTACACAACTCAAAGAGCATTCTGAGCAAAAGTCGTTGACAAACAATAGTAAATTTATCACAAACTCCATCTGCCATCAAAACGAATAGTACGGTACGCTGTATGCTGAAAAAATTCATTTGAAAAAAAAAAAAACAGTGCTGACTATCTGCGCCAAATGAGCTATTGCGTTGAGATTGTCCTAACGTCACCAATGTTAATGCACATGAACTTTGATTGCTTTGTATAACAAGCTGTTTTATCTGAAAAGAAATCAGAGAACTAAACCGAAACGAACAACGGTAAGGGTAACGGTAACAAATAATGTACGAATATTGGTATGGGTAAAGGTTAATTGTTTTTTGTATAACGGTTAGAATTTTACCGGTATGTACCGGTAATAGTAACGAAATGACTTTCAAAAATAAACTTCAATGTAGGGGAAAGTGGTCGAATTCTAACCCCTTAAGAAATTTTGCAATAAGTTCAACACGATGATAAGTACTTAACATACCATAAGTAAGAGAATATCATTACCTTTGTTTTTGAAATATAAAATTTTCATCAAGAATCTACTATATATAGATTGTTTTAGAAACATTCAGTATACTAGAAGGTTTGGAATTTATTGTTCTAAATATGACCCCATCTCTTGTTTTAAAACCAGAGAAACGTTGTACCCAAATCATATCATATTATATTCAGCAATTTCTGAAGTTTATTCTTCCGAAGGAAATATATTAATTACGCTTAGAATCGGCTGATCAACATTTTTAAATGAAACGCACAGAAAAACACGATTTATTTTCATTTCTTTATGAGAAATTGTGCATGAGTGCTGTAATGAATGTAAAAAAATTCCCTTTTTCAAGACGTACGCCCTTTTGAGCGTGTGAAATTTAGATTTTTTTTAATCTAAATTTTTATTACATTAAGGCTTATGACAACGTCATTTTTCAACCTTTCTTTAATATTGCAACGAAGCAAATTTTTAGCGACAAATTTGCTTTTAGCAAAATCCAATAGTTTAAGTTTGAACTGAATTTATGTTTTTTTCTTAGAGGCTTGTTTTATTTTATTACTTTGTTCATTTACGACTAAAAAAGAAAAAAAAAACACAGAAGAAAGAAAAAAAAAATGTAAATAAGTAATTTCGAAAGCGAAAAAAAAACAAACCAAGTAAATCCTATTAGTAGCCAAGGCGATCAATCAAACAAAACGCCATGTGGCATTAGGAGCCCAAACGGTTACACGATCCCCGTCAGCTGAGCTAATACCGAATACTCGCTACACCAAGTACCTATCGCAGACATAGCAACATTAAGCCCTCTGGTGGCTATAAAAGGAGAGCAATCGACGAAGATTGATCATCTTCTGACTAGCGGTTGATCAAAGCACTTCGCATAGAAGATCACGCGTGGTAAAATTTTTTAAAAGCAATAGTAGCTTCGAGCTGCAACGCAGTCGCTCCTATTGATTTGTTCTCGCATAGTAATTTTCTAAAGCAATAGTAGCTTCGAGCTGCAACGCAGTCGCTCCTTTTGATTTGTTCTTGCGTAGTATTTTATTTTTGAAAACAATAGCAGCTTCGAGCTGCAACGCAGTCGCTCCTATTGATTTCTGCCCTTGCCCTGGGATTCAGTTAGACAATAGCGCCCCGTGCTGAAACGCAGTCGTGCTATTGAGTAACTGTGCCCCAGTACTAGCTTTGACATAGTCGATTCGAGCTGGAACGCAGTTGCGCCTTTGTACAAGTTACCCCGTGTCCCGCCTAGACATTTCGCTGCCCTTGCCCTGGGATTCAGTTGGACAATAGCGCCCCGTGCTGAAACGCAGTCGTGCTATTGAATAACTGTGCCCCAGTACTAGCTTTGACATATTCGCTTCGAGTTGGAACGCAGTTGCGCCTTTGTAAAAGTTACCCCGATACGCCCGTGACGCTAAGTCGACGGGACATTAGCCACGACGCTCCCTTGACTGGGACATGAGACACGTTGATTAACTTAGGCACGAGTTATACCGCCTAATTGAACTGGACACAAGACTCATCGTTTAAATGACCTAGGCTCAGGTTTTACCGCCTAATCTACCGAGCTACGAGAACTCACCGTTTTATTGACCTAGGCAACAGTTGTATCGCCTAAAGTACCCAAGACAAGACTCGCCGTTTAACTGACTTAGGCACAAGCATTACCGCCTAATCGACCCAGCTACAGTATTCATCGTTTAATTGACTTAGGCTCGAATTATACCGCCTAATCACGCGAGACACGAGAAGCAACACCTCCTCGATCGAGTTACGAGTTTTCCGCTGGACTAGGAACACGAAGGATTCACCGCGCACCACAGCCCGCTGACTTCGCCTATACCGTCCGAGGAGAAGAAATTAACCCTCAACAGCATATTTCATTATTTTATTATGTTAAAGAATTGTTTAGTATTGTAAGAAAAGAAATGCATAGAAATTAAGAAGGTTAATAAAAGTACGAAATCTACAGCAGAGCTACCGCGTCTACTGTTCATCATCTACGAAGAAAATTTCTTGTAACGAACCCTGATTAGACTGAGACATACCCCGGCAGAAAAAGATCGTTACAATATTAAAACAAAAAATAATATGCAGAAAGGGGAAAAAAGTATTCGGACTTTAAAAAAAAACTTTGTGTTTGCAGTAGTAAAATCACTCTATAAACAAAAAACAGCTGTTTTTAGATATGTCCACAGACATCGTTTTGCTTTGCGTTCTGAATATTTTAAAAACCTCTTAGTGGAGATTTTAGCGTTCCTCTCTTGGATTGCTTTGACGATTAGTTTACAGTTGAATGCTTCTGGGTAACTCTACGCTATAGGTAATCTGACTTCGACTCTAAAGTTTAGAAGACGTAGGGAAAGGAAAATTTAATCTTAAAAAAGTGGCAAAAACTCAACAAACGAAATTTAACTATTTTTTGCATTGCAAACTGCTTTTGATTATCGGATATACTCGCATGAATAACGAATGTCACTGGTCCTTAAGCAAATGGCTCTATACAAAACATGTTTTGAATGAATTTTTTTTCCCTCCAGCTCCTGTGGACAGTCTTTTTTCTTGTTAACTTCAACCTCCAAACTTAGTTCCAAGCTTTCTATCGGGTCTTGAGAACGTTTTGCTGAAGGGTTTTCACATTTCATCCTTTTTTGCTGCGCTTGCTCTATTTCTGCAATAACGCTGTTTTCGGTTAGCACACGGGAAGAGCTGGGCTTACGTGCCCAATTCGAGTTCAGTTTTCCGGCATAAGTTTTTGGAAATGGCCTAATGCAGGGATCGCAAATAATTATTATGACATCGATTTTTTTCAAAAACATAATTTGGCTTAAAGTGCTCCAGGGACACATGAGATACACCAAAGTAATTGAATTTAGACGCAATTTCCAAAAAAAAACAAAAACTTTACTTTTTAATTTTTATTTAAATATTGAAAAATAATTCTAATTTTATCATTTTATTTTAAATCTTACGAAATAAGACTTATTTTAGATTGTTATAAAAAAAACTTGAAAAATAAGTCTTAAATTGTGAGACTTATTTATAAATCACAGAATAAGTCTTATTTCATGATTTTAATTTTGAGATCGCAAAATACTAATTATTTCTGATATTTATTTTCAAAATCATTAATAAAAATTGACTTTGCATATCTTGCGAACGAAATGCCCTATTTGCAAAAATTTTTATGTATGCGAAGTATGGGCTGTTATGTTATATATACGCTAGTATACGGGTGAAAAAAAAAAATTCAGAGCGACTGAACTGTCGTTTGATGGAAATGTATTATGATTTATACTACCTTGGCTCTCACTGGCTAAAACACTGTGTATTTTTTGGTCAGAACTTAAGACAATTCTTGAAGCCCCGCGAAATGTGCATTATTTAGTTTTGCACTGCAAAAATTTGCAAAAAAAAAAAACTCTCATACCATGCCGTATACTAGCGTATATATAAAATAACAGCCCATACATCCATTAGGCGATTCCAGAATGCTTTTGTTTCTGATTGCGGTTAAATTTTAATAGACGCATTTCCGGTGTTTAATTCAGCTTTCAAAGTTGATGGTTCCGAAATATGCTGAGTGGTAAGCGGCCGATCAATTGGTAAACTTGGTAAAAAGTCGATTTGACTAAATATGATTGGATTCAAGGGCCCAATTCCTGATTATTTGGAAGAAGTTTTAATATTTGCTTCAGTAGCACCTATTTCAAGATATTTTGCCACAATCGAAAGTCGGTATACTTTTTACAATTACCAGCATTGTCTTAATGCCACTTTAAGCTTAAATGATTAAAGACGCTCCTAAACGGCCCAAAGACTCCAATATCTAGTGGCTGTAATGTATGATAATTCCGTTTGCTTTACAAAACTTAATTACTGCAACAGCGCGATGAGTCTCATGATTGTCTAAAAGAACTAAATTGGATTTTCGACTGTGGCACGCGTAAACTTTTGAAAAGCTTTCATAAATTGTAAAAAATTTTCAGTATTCATCCATCCACTGGATTTTGAACTTGCCGTGCATCCGATAGGACTGCCGTTTAAAATGTGATCTTTAAATCGCACTCTGCAAAATATTAAATGAGGTGGTGCCCTTTGATTATTTGCACATATGGCAAGAGCGACCGTGACCAAAACACCGTGCTCCCCCGATGTTATTTGCCCAAATTGTTTTCTTCTGCGTCGACTTATCACACGTTTAAGCTTAGGAACAGGTGTGACACCCGTCTAATCAATATTCCAGATGTTATTTGGATGAAGCGAAGTTTTTTGTGCAACTTTCTCATAATTTGCAAAAAAAAATTGCTAAACATTTTGCGGATAAAAAGCCGAACATCTTGCTAAGCTTGTGGCGTCTGGGTTGCGAAGTGAGAGACTGCGGTGATGTTTCATGAAGCCAAAATACCACTCGCGTCCTGCTATTTTATTCGATTCCCAACTTGGAGGAACTTTCACTTTGATCTCTTTTGCGTATTGAAATACAATCTCCCTTACTGTTGCAATCGGAAGTCCAAAATAAATGTCAGAACTGTGAAGCGGATACTGCTCGAGGGCCAGTTCTTGATATTTTGAAAAAATCTGGAAATATTTGTTATGAATTACACACAAACTTCGGTTTTGCAAACTTACAGCTGGACAACCTCTCTGGAGGACCTCAATGCTGTCCTCCTTTAATACCTTGTGTGAATTTTGTAGGTTCGATACCTTTTCAACAGAGCATGGCGGTACTCCATTTGCCCGTCGGTAATTTAGCAAAGTAGATCAAAGTATTTGGAATTCCCATGAGACTTCATGCCCGGGCTGTCCTGCATGCATTGCTTTTATCGCCGAACCAAGTACGTTTGGATCTCGATTCTCTTTTTTACATTTATAGTTTCGCCCCATTGCAAACAATTTCAATTAAGGCAGCTGATCAGACATATCGCACACCCTCTTGTACAGTGACACAACTCAAAATTTCTCATTTTTCAGAAAACGCAAAAAACAAACTGCTTCGCAGTGTCAATTAAAACAAGGAGAAAGGCACTGACGGGATATTTCGACTTTTTATAATAACCACAACGGAATAGAATTTTGCAGCTAGAGAGGTTAATTATGAACATGTTCCATATGTTAACTCGAAATTGGCGATTTTTGAGTTGTGTCACCTAAGAAGAGGGTGTGCGATATGAATTTTGCTTTTGTAGCAAGTGAAATTTCCCTGTATATTGCTTGCTTGCTTGTCTATGATTTTTTACGTGTCTTGTATGATAAACTGCAAAAAAAAAATCATAAAACAAACAAAATTAATTTAATTTTTTTATCAACGTAATTTCCAGCATCCGTCAAATAAAGTCTTATGCTTAAACATCAAAACGTAAGATCTCGCTTTGCACTTAAATGGGAATATCTTAAAAGACGGCAAAACCGAAACAATTCTTTTGCTTATTGTATGAAAATTCGGAGGGGAGAGTAAATGTTTTTCACATGGTTGGATAATTTGTATCAAAATCGGTTTTCTAAGGAACACTCTGTTTTTTTTTTTTTAAGTTTTTCTTTTTCTTTTAAACTGCCTTAACACTTTCACCATACACCTTCAATTATGGGAAGAATCCTAATTAGGATAAATTACCGATTTTTTTTCTAAAACAGAAAAGTTATAACTTTTAGATACAAATTTTAAATATCGAAATTTTTAATTTTACCTTTGAATTATAAACTTGCAAAATCTTGCTTAAGAATCAGCAGCCTAATAGGGGTTTTACTGGTTGGAAAAAATCGTCAGAAGCCATTTAATTATCGTGCAACAGCTGGGGTCGTATTTAGACACGAGTCAATTTTACCCCTGTTTCAAGTTTTTAAAATATTTTAATGAAAATTTGTTCAAGTAATACAAAGGAATCTAAAATTACCATAAACTTATGTTTTGTATATGTGTATGTTTGTTTTGAGAACACAAGATACCCTGCAGTTAATGTCGATAGTTAATATATGCTCTGTTTCTATTAACAATGTCAGCAGTACCGCAAAGCACTTTTAACAACATAGGATTGTTATTGAAAATAAACTAGTCGGACAAAAACTATTGAAATAGAAGGTACTGTCGTTGGTACCTTAGGCATGTAGATTTAATGCTACGCTAGTACATAGGTGAAATGTGTAGACTCCTCGTAACATGATCAATAGAGATTTATTACACCTCGGGTCAGTACAATTTTCCTACTTACACCGTCTGGAAATACTGCTGAGATTTGGACTATTTGTCTTGTCTTGATTACAGTATAGGCTTTTAGGCACATGATGTCAGCCTTTTTGCAGCGAAGCTAGTTTTGTGTGTGTTTTTTTAATTTGACCAGTAACATTGCTATAAGGGTATCGGTATCTGATAGAGGTAGCTTGATATTTATATCGGTAACGGTAAGGGTAAGGGTAAGAGAAATAAAAACTAATGGGTATTTAAGGGGTAACGGTAAGGGGAACGGGTCCATTCTCTGGAAGAAATCTAAAAAAAAACATGTAGATTTTTGTTTGTTTGGAAAAGGAGTCCAGCAATAATTTTTGTAATATTACACCTAATCAACTCAGTTTCAAATCACAAAGCATATCTCGAATAAAAGAATGGATCATAGTTCGTATTTTGTGGATCATCGCTGGCCTCGGCTGTTAGCAACTAGGCTTTGGTGATGTGTGAAGGAGCACACGTATTGGAGATGGTGTTGTACAGCAATGGGGCTCAGTTAATAGAAGTGCAGTGGATTGTACGTGCGAATATCGATTCTTAATAGCTGGGAAAGCTACGTTGTTTGAAGTGCATGGATCGCACTCAGGAACCGCGTCATAAATCAGCTAGGAATGCTGTGGTGATGGATGTGCATGGATTGCAGTTGTTGTTGTTTATTATTTGCTGGTCGATCTTTTCTTTTCCAACCTCGGGGGGTCTGAGGTACTCGATAATCCACGCAGTAGTGGATTCACGTGTCTATGCAATTCATACAAGTACTTTTCTGTGGCTTTGGCGAAGTCCGTTTTAACCAGTTCTACGTTAAGTTCTCTATAACTCTTTCATTTAAAATAAACCAAAGAGCTCCGGTTATAGTCCTGAGGATTTTTGACTGAGCTCTTTCCTGGATATCTATGTTGGAATTGCTTGTATTTTCATACAAATGCAAACCATACGGGCGTATTGGTTTTATGACTTGTTTGTATAGGCATCGATATGCTTGCGCCATGTCAATCTTATATTCAAGTGAACTCCGAGGTAAGTAACTTCTTCAGTTTGAGGGATGCGTGTGTTATTAAGGAAACTGTCCGGCGAAGATTTTCTGTTATGCGTGAATGTTATATGCCGCCATTTAAGCTTATTTCTTTTAATTTGCCATTTAGAGAGCCAGTCTTGGATTTCGCCGAGATGAATTTGGAGCTTGGAAGTTGCGACTCTTATATCCCTGTGTCGGCTTTATATCGCTGTGTCATCAGCGAATGTTGAAACTGATATTCGATCTTTAATAGGAAAATCTGCAGTATACAAGAGATAAAGAAAAGGGCCTGCAACACTTCCTTGAGGAACCCCTATGTTAATTTGAAAACTTTTTGTTGTAAACGTATTATGTTTCAAGTTTGACTCAAAGATCGCGTCGAAATTTAAAGGAAGTAAACTTCGGAATTTGTATAGCAATCCCCAATGCCAGACTTTGTCAAACGCTTGTTGCAAGTCCAAGAATACTGCTCAGCAGTACTCCCGATGCTCATAGGCAAGTCGAATTTCATTTGTAATACGATTAACCTGCTCAATAGTACCATGTTGTTTTCTAAAACCGAATTGATTGGCGGGAATAACATGATGTTCTTGTAGGTTTCTTGTTAATTTGGATATAAGTAGTTTTTCGAATAATTCTGAGAGGCTAGGGTGCAGGCTTATAGGGCTATAAGAGGTAGTTTGGGTAGGATCTTTTCCAGGCTTAGGAACCATTTTAATTACCGACCGTTTCCAATCTTTCGGAGAGTAACCGTACTTTATTATAGAATTAAAAAGGATTATTAAAAATGCTGCTGCAACTGGAGGTATATATTTCAACATTTTTGTAGGGAAAAGATCATGCCCTCGGGCTTTTGACGTGATAACGCCCATTAAATCGATGGTAGGGCATTCGATCTAAGAACATCTCGCGCCGGAAAACTCAATGTGCGTTTAACATGTCCATCGTTCAATTTACGCGACACACAAACACACTCAAATACAAAAAAGTTCAAACCGGTTAAGAGCGGAGGGTTCGCTCTCATGAGAAAGCAAATCGTCTCAATTATCTCTCATCAGCAGACAAGGCAAAAATATACAAAAGGCACAGACAAAGAAGCGCGGCGCTGCCGAAAAACAGTTAATATTTAAAACACTTCTCAATGTGTTGAGGCGAGAAGTCCGATTGTTTTGTTCTTGCCTTGGTACCTTCTACGAATTGCTAGCGTGTGCGTTGTTTTCGTATAGAACGTTGCCTTTCTTTCCTCGATTTCATGCTTTCAGTGCTTGATTTATAAAAGCAACGAAAGAGTACATTATGTCCTGTCTTAGCCTTAGTGTACTTTTAAATAAAAAAACAGAGCATCAAAATAATTTCACTCCCCTGCATACTCTATCGAAATTTTTAAAATTTGCGAGTCGTTGTTCGTTTGTATGAGCGTTAGGCTGCAATAAGTGTGAAGCTGTCATGTGTTTGCTATATTTCCGCAACAACAAACACATTACTTCAGCTTTAGCTTCATTATAATTGCAACTTTGGACATCTTAGTAGTTATATAGGCCTTGGTTACATTACTTCAAGCTACAATTCTCATAAGAATTATGCGGATTAACAGATAAGACGTAACAAAATTGTTCGAACAACTTTTTGCAGTTTTTTCACGCACTCATTTACATTGTGCAGGTTAATTTTTGAAAATACCAATTGCTACATCATCATACTCCGCACGTTAAATATATGTACACTGTGCCAAGTAAAAATTTAATTTTGTATGAACAGGGCCTGAAAAAATTTCTTAAACGAAGGCAGGGATCAGTGCTTGGAATTGAAAGCTTTTAAAGGTGGTAGATTTTTAAAGAAGAAGGGGTAGATTCGTATAAAAAGTTTTAGATTTAAAATTGCGTAAAATTTTAATATGTATAGGAATATATCTCATCCGATCATGTAGAAAATTGGGAAAATTACATGTTTTTAGGTATTTTCTCTTCTTTTAAGAAAAATGTGTCAATATTTTTGGGATGTCGTCAACTTCCTTGACAATAGGAAGCTGCCAACATATTTTTCAATAACACGTAACATTTTTTTTTAACGGGTTTTTATTATTGCATCTTCATATCATATGAACTAACAACAAGTTAATGAATCTTAAAACTAAAACTAAAAAAAAAAATAAAAAAATATTTTTTAATATTATATGACTTTCAGTCCACGCCAACGCGTGAACTGGGCTGCCGTTCCTTTTGATGAAATCCATAGGTGAGCTTCCAGGAGAATTTTTTTATTACAAAAATTTACAAAAATTTGGAGGGGGATTAGTTGTGAGACAGTGATGGCAAGTCACGCCTTTTTAGCCTTGAGGAGCTGTTTGTTAGCAACAAATTTCTAGCTAGTGGGTGATATGTCTTTAGCTTGTAAAAGTAAAGCCACGCGTTTCGGTTGAGCGTCAGTCCCGAACTGAATTCTTTATTATGCTCATTCCTTATTCTCTTAGTTCACAATTAGGAGTCTTACACTAAGGGCCTTATTCTACTTTAAGTACATATCATTTCTCCCAACTTTTTTTTTTTTTTTTTTTTTTTTTTTTATCCTAATAATTGAGATGCTTAACTTAATACAATTTTACATAACTTGGGTTTCTTTTTGACCCTTCTTCAAACGTTTCGAGCGTCTTAATTCATAATTCATGGTGCCTTTACCCTCACTTTCCGATTCCACCGCTCTATCTGTGATCTCCCTTACTTCTTTTTCCTTTGAATATGTTAGCACCCTTGGATTATACTGGCTAATTTTTCCATAATATTTCTTAAGCTGGTCAACATGAGCAACTCTTTTAACATTATGAATTTCGTTATTACTCTTGCATGAATCCAATTAGAATAATTTTTAAAAATTCCGCAGACGAAACCCCTGCCGTTGTCGTTGGGGTCGTTCTATATTGAAGTAAAAAACAATTTAATAAGAATTCAATCGGTTTTGCTTTATATTTCGAGTCTTCTAAATATTTCTTCATTCCACTTTTTACTGTATGCACTCCCCGTTCATCCATCATACATCCATCCTGAAATACTGGCCAAAATATCCTCTATTCGTGGTATTACCTGGTGCTCCGTCTCAACAAATCTGTTAACAGTTCGCTTACATTTCAAACAAATTCGGATCGACCCGTCGCACAGTGCTTTGTCTCCATACAAAAGTGGGAAAAAAATAGAAGGAGTATTCCAAAGTTAATGTAATTTGGCATTTTAGTTAATTTTGGGTCGCTGATTCCGAATCTGAAATCAAATTTAATGTCAATGTCATAATTTTTCAAAAATCGCGTTTAAATTGGGAAATTTCACATTTTTCAAGTGATTGTAAAAATATAAAAAATTCAATAAAACTCCAAACCAACATTTTTTAATTATTATCTGTACTTTTGTCTTTTCAAAACTGTTTTCTTCATTCCAAAATGTTGTATACTTGTTAGTTAAAAATATTTTTTGTTGGAGCATGTTTGCCCCTAAAAGATGCCATATTTGTTCGCTATTGTGATGCTTTTTGCTAAATAAATGTTATTCCTTTTATGCTCTTTTCCATTATATTATATGTATATGAAACCATTAGGGTGGTTCGAACAACAAAAAATATTTTTTTTCGGAATACAATAAATACAAATAAGAAAAAGTTTGGAAAATTTTTTTCTTTTAAATTTTGTATTTCTTATCTTGGCTAATGGCAACATTTGCACGCTATTGTATTCCGAAATAAAATATTTTTTGTTCGTATGTTCCTTAATATCGAGCTAAAGGTCAGTTGCATTTTCATTTTCAAATGAGAAAATATTTTTTGTTATTCGAACCACCCTAGCAACCACAACAGGTATGAAATATATCGGTTGCACTTGAACAAATATAAAATACAGTTTATGAGAATATATTTAAAAGGGAACGCTAATAAGTAGAGCAACCAACTTTATGTTTCTTATTTTCCACAAAGAAGTCTTATTTTATGTCAAAAATCTAGTTTTTTTTCCGATTTCATTGCAAAGTCAAACAAAACTTTATAAGCTTATGAAAACTATGAATTAATATCGGTTAATCGCATCTTTCCATAGCCTAGTGAGTAGAGGTCTTGGATATAAATAAAAATTATGCTATGAGTTGTAACAGAGTTCAAAATACTTTTACTTTACTCATGCTTTTACTTTAGGTTAATTCAGCACTAAAAATATGATTTAGACCAGTGTTTGAAACCGCATTTTTCAAAGAGTCGGACGAACTGGGATGTGATTTTTACATTTTCTGAAAGCTTATGAATGGTTCTTAAAAATATAAAAAAATTAAAAAGGTGTTTTTCGGTGATTTTTTTAAAATTACTTCCAAATATTGATAATTTTTTAAATTTTATGTAAATTTGTGCAATATTTGTAGCTCTCGAAAAAAACCAACGTTCATTTGTCGATAAATTTTAGAATATCGCATTTTTTTATTCAAATTAGCTAAAAAATACAAAAATTAAAACGATTCAATAGACTTAAAATTGAAATTTTTAGAATAGTCAATAATTTTTTTTTTATAAAATCCGATAAAAAAGCCCTAACTTTGAACTGATGTAACACCTACAAATATAAATTATTCGTAAAAATATTTTGGCCTTTTTCTAGTGGAAGTTTTTCCTTTACAACGATACCAAATTTGCCTAGATGCGCTACCATACAATTTTTGATTTATTTCCACTAGTCGCCTTTATTTACAATTACTGCTGGGCTTGCCCATCTACTTCGATTGACCGGAATTAACACACCGTCCTCGCACATTTTCTTTATTTCTTTTTCCACCTTGTCTCGCAGCCCAAATGGCACTGAATAAGCTTTTGCAAAAATCGGATACGCGTCTTCTCTTAATTCAATCTCGGCAGTAAACCCTTTAATAGTCGTATTTTTTTTTTTTGAAAACAGGGCGGAATATCTTTTAAACTCAAACTTACCTGCTACTAGATTGACTGTTGCCGACGGTACTAAATTTTCACGCCAGGACGGGAACAATGAATCGAGCCATGGTCGCCCCATAATTATTTTAAACTTGTGTTTCGAATCCACAACAATTAATATTAGCTTGTACTGGTTTTGATTATACCGAACCGTCACCATGACTTGACCAACAACAACGACACTTTCGCCTGTCAGAACTTTAATATTACCAATCGTCTTCTGTAATTTCAGATGTACAAAATAATTTTTATAATCACTTATGTGACAAACCGATACGCACGCACCACTATCAACTTCCATATTTACTTGAATACCTTCGATTTCAATCAATGTGTTCAAGCACTCCGATTTACCGACTACAATAGTATTTATACAATTAAGTGTTTCTTCTTCACTCTCTTCACTCTCCCCTTCGTCAATTGAATTTTGAAGTTTCTTAATGTTGCGTGCATTTCGGTTTTGCCTTCGTTACTTGTCATTTTTCTGCTCTCTTGATTTTTCATCGTTCTGTTTTGTCCAACAATTTCTTGCAAAATGCCCTGCTTTATTACAATAGTAGCATACAATTCTTTCTTTAGTTTCACTCTTACTTCTATAGTTGTCCTTGTTCTTCCGCTGATCAGTGTGCCTCTTTTTATTGGTTATTGTCTCCTCTGCTCGGTTGCACATTATTAATATTACCTCTTAATTGTTCTACGCCGCTGTTTGTCATGTCCGCCGCCATAGCAATTTGACATGCTCTCTCAAATGTTTTGAGCGCCGCTTCGTTTAAAAACTGGTTTTGTATGCCCTCGTGTCTTAGTCCACTAACAAATTTTATTAGCAGGGCCTTATCCAAAAACTCCGCAAAGTCGCACTATCTCGCCAATTGCTTCAGCTCCACGATATACTCCGCTATTGTTTCACCCTCCTGCTAGTCCCTTTTGAAGAATTTGTAACACTCGAATATTATATTTTTGGATGGTTTAAAATGCGCTTTTAGCCTCTTAACGATTTCGTCGAATTTATAATCTTTTTCTAATTTCGGCGCCAGCAAATAAGTTAACGTTTTATATAGTTCTGCCCCCCCCCCCCCCCCCCCCCCCCGAGGCTTATTAGAAACGATATTTTATGTTTGTCTTTTTCAATTTTATTTAGCGATAACAGGTGGATTATTCTGTTCACATACAGTGCAAAATCGTGTCCCATCACGTAATTTTCAATGGAACCAATTAGAGCTACCGCATTTTCCGACATTGTTTCAGTTTTTGCAATTTCGAGTTCGGAATTTGAATCTCTTTTTATTTCAACGTCCATTTACTCTCCAATTAATTATTATTATTATTTGTTTTCTCGTCGCCACTGATATGACTTTAGCTTGTAAAACAAAGCCACGCGTTTCGTTTGAGCGTCAGTCCCGAACTGACTTCTTTATTATGCTCATTTCTTATTCTCTTAGTTTACAATTAGGAGTCTTACACTAATGGCCTTATTCTACTTTAAGTACATATCAGGGGGTTCGGAGGATGGGACAACCGGGTGCAATATTTGTGGCTTAATGAAATAAGCTCGTTTTTGACCATCGGGGTACAAAGTCTTTATTTATGTTTCGTTTTTTATAAACCATGGAGCACCAAAAAAAGTCCGAAGAATTTTGGACTGTGAGCGTTGGATAATGTCTGTTAAAGAGTTACTGGCTTTCCCCCAGAGCTGGGAGCCATACGTCCATATAGGCTTTATTGTTGCGTTGTAAAGAAGCACTTTGTGTTCGAGCCGCAATCGTGACTTACTGCTAAGAAGCCACTGCAGTTTTTCGGCGCTCAGCTTCATTTGGGTGCGTTTAGCCTCAATATGCTTGCGCCATGTGAGACGGCGATCTAAGTAAATGCCAAGATACCTCACTTCATTAGCTTGTGGAATATGCGTGTTATTAAGCATAATAGGGGGGCAAGTTTCGCGACGCAAAGTGAAAGTAATGTGGGTGCATTTACTTTCATTTACTTTTAATATCTAGTTCGCAAGAGTTCTAGGGATACAGGCAGGTCAACCGTGTAAATCAGGTAAAGCAGTGGCCCTAGGATACTACCTTGAGGTACACCTGCTGAAATGTCAAATTCAGTTGTCGTGTGTGTTCCATATTTGATTTTGAACTTTCTTTCAGAAACGTTCATACTTTATCAAAGGCTTGCGAGATATCCAGAAATATGGCGGAACAGTTTTTTTTTCAAATGAGTTTCTGATATCGGTGGTAACTCTGTTTACCTGTTGAATGTTGCCATGGCTTTTACGAAAACCAAACTGGTGCTCGGGAATAGCTCCAAAGTTTTGCAAAGGTGGTAAAATTTTTGTTAAGAGACATTTTTTAAAGACTTTTGAGAAACCTGGCAGCAAGCTAATTGGCCGATATTATGATGGAAGTGATAGATGTTTTCCTGGCTTAGAGAGCATAATAATGTTCGAAATTTTCCAGGGTCTAGGGTAATATCCTAGTCTCAATATTGCGTTGAATATGAAAAGGATAAACCTCCCAGTGGGGAGTTGTTGCACCATCTGTGGGGTTACAAGATCAAAGCCTGCAGCTTTTTTTTGTGCTTAGCTCGCCAATGATAGTCTTGATCTCCTTCGCCTATATTTTTGATTGAACGAGGGTTTATTTTGGGAAATTGCGCTTTTTCTTCGTCCTTTCTAGCCCAGCTGCCAGTGTTATTACGCAGTGGTGCTACGTTTTTTTTGGGTGCCTTCATCTTTTTATTTGCTTTCCAAAGAGAATAGTTTGATTCTGCTGTCGGGCTCAAATTTCGAGTTTAATTTTCTAGATTAGTTTTCAGATCATTATCAAGAGCTTCTCTCAGGCGCTTAGACATAACATTGGAGCAAACTGTTTATTCTCTCAGTGATTCTTAATGCTCATTATATAAATAAGACAAAGGCATAAATAAGTAAAAAAAAAAGCGATAGATTTGGACCTAGCGTGGTAGAAGTGGTAAAAGTGAAAATAGTGTTCGATCTACCAACAGAGTGTTAGTAGTCGGAGCACTGACAGGGATCGAAAATATTTATGACATTGATTTTGAAATCTTTAATATGAAATTTTAATTTTAAAAAAGAAGTATAATTATTGTCAAGGTATAATTATTCTCAAAAATTGAGAACATTGGCGTAGAGGGTGATTTCCATTGCACAAGGAACACAATCCTGGTATTTGCTCTTGTGTGTGGAACGCGTAGGTCGATGAAGTTGGCTGGTTTGCTGATAGAACCGGCGCTTTTACCTTCGTGAAGCTCGAAAGGCGTTCGACGACCTCATAGCGGTTGCTGAGAAATTCGTTCATCTGTCTCCAAGTCGGCAGCTCTCGATGCGATGAAAGCAACTGCTCCCAATGTGTGATCGTAGAGGCTGGCAGGCGGCTGGAGCAAAAATGAACGAGCATGGCATCCCAAAAATCGACAACTCCTTAGCTTCTGATCATGGTGATACAATCGTTGACTATCGTCTGAATTTTCAAAATTCCTTCGCTGGTTTCGTCTTCAATCGCGGGCAGATCGAACAAGGTTTTTAATTGATGATCGATTAAAATGCGCTTGTTCTCGTAGCGCGTCTTGAGAGCCTCCCAGGCATGTATAAAATTCGAGCCGCATAATGGATATCCTTTAACAATCGCAGCTGCGGCGCCTGTTATTTGTAATGCAGATAGTAGAGCTTTTGTACGGGTGGCAACCTTGGATTGTAGATGTATAAGGCTGTGAACATATCACGAAACGCTGGCCACTCATTGTACCCTCCGGAAAAATTCGCGACGTCACAAGGGGCAACTCGAATAAAATTATCTTCTGGCGGCATCTCAGCATATTGGGGAGGCGCCCGTGAGCTGGATAATGGTTGATGTGCGTGGGAATGCATCCGTAACATATCCTTCAGTTGCGCTCGAGCAGTTACATGGAGATCGCGACATTCATTAAAAGTAACTGGATCACTGGCGGCAACCTCAGCAGTCCATTCGTCATGTGCGAGAGCGCGGCTGTAAGTCTCTTGAACACGTTGCCAACAAGAGTCAGTTTCCTCAATTTTAACTTCGATGAGCGACTCGGTTTTATTCAAGGGATTGGAGCGCATAATCACATCGTAGTAGCTCTTAAGCTGCTCCACCGCATCATTCAATTGTAAATTGAAAGCCATTTTGGAAGCGAACATGAAACGTTAACCCAGAGCTCAAGCAACGTGATTCCGGAGTGAAAAAACGAAAAAATATTTAATAATATGTCAGCAAAATTAACGAATATACACGCCCAAGCTTAAATTTAATTTTACCAAACGCAAAATTATCGATGGCAATCTGGATGTACTAGGCTTTGTCGGGTGCGGAAGAGACCGGTCGTAGGGCACGGTGATGATCGATGTCGTCTGAGCACCTTCAAGTCAGCCGTGATAAAGAAATAAACAAACTGGAGAAAATATATGCAACCGTAGCAGGGAATCCTCAATGATTCCTGCGCTTCGCAACACCTCCGCAAGACTCCTGGTACTCCGAATCCAATGTTAAAACATTACAAATTATTTAAGAAATTCTTGTAAGAAAATATAGGTCAAATTCAATTGATTTGTTAGAAATTCAAGTTTTTTAACCAATTCGCAAAGTCGATGTGATGCACGTAAATCAAAAACAGCGTGCAGGCAGAGCGCAGGCAGAGCGACGGATCGTATGTATGAGGCCGTGTGTTCTAATTGAGTTCACCCACGTTCGCTCGAACAGACAATACGCGATCAACTTCTATGTTCGAAGTTCGATGCAACGCATAGCGTTAGAACTGACCTACGCAACACAATGCACGTATGCCCTATGCGTTTATGCAGATGGCCTGGCTCGCTGTCTGCTGGCCTTGAATTCGTATGGAATTGCAATGGAAAAAAACCCAAAACGATTTCTCTGCGTGTTCCGCAAGCGAAAAGCCAACGCAAAAAGAAAAGAAAAAAAAAACCGCAATTCGTTCTCACAGGGAACGAGAAACACAAATGCTGCTTGCCAAGCCGCTATGTTCTGGGTGTTTTGCAATATCGACTGTGCACAAAAACCACCACCAAAGGCGACACGGAAGTGCGAGCGAGAGAGACTGATGTGTGTATGAAGAGAAAAGGTAAAGCTGCCCGGCAATATTTGTCACGCGCTTGGATCGTGTTGCCCTTGACTTTGTTCGAGGGCAAATATCGGTCAAGGGTGACGCACACGTGGTGGACTTTTTCGACCTTTTTCTTCTAATGTGGTCCACCGGAACCTCCAGGCTCCTGGCAGGATCGCCAAATGTCAAGGTGAGGGGCAACAAATGAGGGAGACGTACCTGATACTCCGCTGGGGGATGCCGGGTACGTCGATTGATCTGTCGGTTTGCGCGACGCGGTTTATTTTGTTATTATGTGCAACGGTATGTTGAATTTGTTGCCGCTTCTCCTTTTTTTTTTTGTTTTTTTTTTTTTTTTTTGTTTTTGGTTTTGGTTTTGTGTTATTTCAATTCAATTTTCTTTTTTTGTTTTGTAATTCACTTTTTAATTTTTATATTTTTCCTTTATTGGAATTCACTTTTAAATTTTTGGGTTTTCTTCCTCTTTTCTTAATCAATCTATATATTTTGTTTTGTTTGGATTTTCTTTTAATTTTAACGTTTTTGCCGACGCGTGAGCGAGTTGTTAACGCCAAGAGACTTTTTCGACAGTGAAGAGGGCAGCGCGCAGTCCTCCCAGGCAGCGCTGCCGGTTAGCGCAGTCGAACGCGAAAAGGGTACTCACTAAGTTTGGTTATTTCGCCTTTCTTTAAAGTCCCGGCCTCAAAGTGGCTACGGCGAAAAACCAACAATTATAATTTTCTATTTTATACATATATTAAGAATCGTCAAAAAAAATTACAAAATGAGACTTAATTTATAACTTTTAAATTAATACGTCCAAGGGGGGGAGTTTCAACAATTTAGAAAAATAGCGTACGTGATAATTGAATGCTTCCTTTAATGTATACAATGAGTGTTTTCTTATGACGTTATCACGTAAAACTATCGTCCGTTAATTGACTTAACAGACACAAATTTTTTTTTTTACAAACTTGTTCATTTTTAATTGTGTTACTAACTTCACTTCGAGTGATGTGAACGCGAATCCTACGTGTATTTTCAGGTTGTACTGGGAGAATATATTCGATAGTACTCAGATTTGGTTGAAAAACTTTACTGAGGCGCAATGCAAAGGCCGCACAGTAGGACCTCAAAATAGGATTTTTTGACCATCCAAATTTTATGATTTGTCGATTTAAACTAACAGAGAAACCTCTAGATAAGAAAAATTCAAAACTGTTTTTTCAAAAAACATTATTTTTATACATAAAAAATAAGCTTAACCCCTTCCCGCATGAATTATTAACGAATTGGGCTCAATTAAAGGAAAAAATTATTAAATTTATTTTTTTTTATGTTTATAACAGAAGAGGTTATAAATTAAGTTGTATGGAAAAGGTAGGCAAAACACGCCAGGAAACCCAAAACTTTCAATGTTCATACCATTTTACTCTTGAGAAGGTTGAAAAGAGTATGTGTATATAAATAGAAATAGTTTTTTCGCATTCTTTACCCACCATTTTTATATTATAACAAATTTCAAATGTGATAATTTTTTTTTTTTAATTCTTCTCAATGACAAATGTTAGACAAAAGATCATATAATGTGGACTACGGCCATATGTCAAACGAATTCAACTAAGATTCCGTTAGTTAATGCTTTGCTTATTTGGATTTCGGTTTTGTTTTAAGTACAGGATTTTCCATCTGGCAAGGAAAAAATTATAAACTTTTGCGTCGATATATGGCTTCGTATGCGAGAAGGGGTTAAGATAGAAAATGTTTTTTCTTCGAAAAATTGGAAAAAAAAATTCAAATATTTTCCCACTTTTTTCGGATTTTATCTACCACTGTTGTTATAAAGGTGATTTTTTATTCAAACAAGTTGAGTTGTGTCATAGGACACCAGATAAGAACGAAGTTCATTATGGTATTTATAAATGTTAGTAAATATAATTCGCAGCAAGGTTTTTCGCAAAACTCAATTGTTTATTAATCGCAAAATGCGATACAGTATATTCTGCTTAGCTGCATTCAATTATTTTCCAGACAATTTTATGCACTTACGCGAAAAACGCACCTACCCGAAATTTTTTGCTGTATTTTTGAGTAACATATCAGAATGTCTTTAACAACACTTGAATTCTTAAAAGAACGCCGTCCAAATATTAATTTTATTAACAAACAAGTAAGAAAGCTAAAGTCAGTCAAGCCCGACTTTGAAATACCCAGCGTTCCGACGTTATGAGCGCACTATGTTTTGCTTCTCTATTTCTGGGCGTGGCAGTGGGACGGCCACATAAATTATTTCCCTACACCTTTCATTCGCCTTGGTGAACCTATGTTGCGAATTTGAAGCTTCTACGCCTTTTACTTCGGAAGTTACGAAAAATCTTCATTTGTGGGCGTGGCAGTGGGCGGGCCACATACATTTTTTTCCTACACCTTTCATTCGCCTTGCTGAACCTATGTTGCGAATTTGAAACTTCTACGCCTTTTACTTCGTAAGTTACGAAAAATCTTCATTTGTGGGCGTGGCAGTGGGCGGGCCAAATAAAATTTTTTCCTACACCTTTCATTCGCCTTGGTGAACCTATGTTGCGAATTTAAAGCTTCTATGCCTTTTACTTCGGAAGTTACGAAAATTCTCCATTTGTGGGCGTGGCAGTGGCGGGCTACATACATTTTTGTTCCTACACCTTTCATTTGCCTTTGTCAACCTATGTTGCGATTTTGAAGCTTCTACGCCTTTAACCTCGGAAGTTACGAAAAATCTTCATTTGTGGGCGTGGCAGTGGGCGAGACACAAAATTCTTGCTACACCTTTCCTTCGCCTTGGTCAACCTATGTTGCGAATTTGAAGCTTCTACGCCTTTTACTTCACAAGTTACGATAAGCTCTTATTTGTGGGCGTGGCTCACGGAGGGCGGCGTCCATTTTTTTCCAGGATATGTCCCTTTTCGTAGTTTACTAGTACACCAAATATCAATGGAATGTGTTGAGTGGTTCGCAAGTTACAAGCATTTTACTGAAAACACATTAAATTCATTTGTGGGCGTGGCAGTGGGCGGATGTCTCCCATTTTTGCTTAGGATCATACTCGGACCCCGATATACCTGTGTGCCACATTTCGACTTGATTGGTCCAGCCGTTTCGGAGGAGATCCGGACACGGACGGACGGACAGACGGACATGTCTAAATCGAATTTTTGATCCTGATCAAGAATATATATATATATTAATATATATATATATATGTCTATATCTACGGAGCGTTATTCTGGCTGTTACAAGAAACCCTAATATACCCTGCTTACGCTGGGTATAAAAACAAATAAGAACTTTGACTTACTTTCGCTACTTGAACGCATACGCTTATTACAAGTAATCGGACTCACAGGGTTGCATTTAAGTCACACATTTCCTATATTTCTGTCAACCTGTCATCGAAATTTCAACTCTGATTTCCTTTCTTCAAAGTAGTGAGTTCGTTACTTCCTTTCAATTTACTTTAAAGGGCTCAACGCTGTTAAAGTAAATTGAAAGGAAGTAACGAGCTCATTCTTTTGAAGACAGGAAATCAGAGTTGAAATTTCGATGACATGTCGACAGAAATATAGAAAATGTATGATTTAAATGCAACCCTGTGAGTCCGATTACTTGTAATATAGCGTATGCGTTCAAGTAGCGAAAGTAAGCCAAAGTACTTCTTTGTTTTTTCTACATGTGTTTGGTATAGGAAATTTACTTGCTGCTTTAGAGCGTAGAGCCCTTAACAGCGTTGAGCCCTCAAAGTGCTAAGTTAGATAAGCAGAATATACTGGAACTGAAAAAGCATACGTGTAAAGGGTTTTCCATCGCAAATGAGATAGTCTCGAAAATGCGAATTTTCATACATAAAGATGTTTTAAAGTATCGATATTTTTCACACCGATATTACATCCGCAGCCCCCGGAGTACAGACGATGATTTTAAATATGTTTTAATTATGTACGAATTGACGTATGCTTTGATAGCGCAAAAAAATTATAAGCTACCTAAAATGCCCTTATATATTTGCAAAAACCTACTAATCGGAGTTATTCTGAAAACGTTCAGTCTGGCAGCACCACATATTGTTTTGTTTTGTTTGAATGCATTTATGCTTGTATGTGACTGTGTAGTTTCTGAATTTAATAATTAATTGTTTTTTCGGGATATCGTCGGAAATAAGTGTCGCCTAAAAAAGTATAATATCTCGGCCGCATCAGGAAGTCATTTTACGTAAATATATGTATATTTCTTTCTTTTTGCAAAGGTTATTATACCCTTTTTTGCGAACTTCAATTTAGGTAACGCGGATTTTATAGCGGTTTTTCACTTTTTCTCGACTAGGTCCCCTGTCGCTATCGTTTCATAAAGAACTTCGTTCTAATAAAGAGTTTGATTTTTCAACGAAACTAAAAATTGTGGCATTTTAGTGAATATCCAAGAGGAGGTGGGCTATCAAAAATTCTATCTCGAAAATGACGCCTTTCATTTTTTCAATGGACAAAAAGTTTATATGCTTTGTCGTGCTTTGTCTTTTAGTTGATAAAAAATAAAAGTCTGGAGTCTGTTCTAACGATCTATGAAAACAAATTTACCGCACACTAACGCTTGTCTCGATAAAGTCCATTTTTATGTTAAAAATCACCGCACAAATGTCTGGATATTAAGAAAAAAATCATTGCATATGTTTAGGTTGATCAATATTCATTACGCTTTGTAATAATTTCTGATGGCAATGTTTAAAAGAAATTAAGAACTAACTAAGGGTCAAATACAAAAACAAAGCATTATCTTAAAATTTTTGTTAAGGAATATGAGAACATACGAAACTATTGTGACATTTGTACTGAAAAAGCTGCACGCGGATATCGAATTGAACGATTTTAAAATGAGCTTATTTTCGGTTTCGTACGCAGATTTATCTGAAGAATTAATTAACTGTGGGCAGAATGTTATGTTGCTGGATCATTTCGTCGAATCTTATCACGATGGAAGTTTTCCTGAGGATATACCTCTCGTCAAACGAACTATTTCGCAAGCGTTCTTAGGCAATTTTCGAAAGCGTTGGCTTAGGTCATACAACAAAGTTTCCATATTTTTCGCAAAAAACGAAAGTTGGCTCAATAGTATGATTTATTTTGAAGAAAATATGAAAATCAACATATTAATTTAATTCATTTTTTGATATCTAAGGAAAATTTTATGTGGAATTGAAAATCAACTTGGCTAAAAATTCTGAATTGGAAAGCAACGTGGATCAATATGCGGAATTAGAAAGCAATCTCTCTCAACTTTCGCAGAAAGGTCGAAAAAGTAAGGAGTTTAGTGAGTACAGTGTCAGAACAAAAAGGTACACAGTCGCTGAATTAACAAATCAGTTCCCGCCACAACAAACTTCTATGGCGGCTAAAAGACTGAAAAAGGATAACTCCCTAAATGCGCAATATATTTCAGCTTCCACTGCATTGACGTTGATGAAAGTTGCCGAATTAACAAGACATCAGTACGAAACCATTAAATCAACCCTTTAATATGAGGGGTATGATATTTTACCACCATACAAGAAAATCTGGAATGAAAAAAAAGTGCTATCCGGAAAATATCACAGTGACTGACACATTTGCTTCGGTTTACCTGCAAAGCTTACTAGACCACACAGCATGTCGCCATTTAAGAGCTTCTCAGAGGAAAAATTCAAGCATATCGCAATCAAAATTCATTCTTATCAGCAAATGAAGATGCGATGGGTCGTCTGGCTTTGTCGCCCGATTTCGTTTGAATTTGCAAAGGAAACAAAAGAAAAAGTGCAGGAGTTATTTCAAAAATTAATTCAGATATCGCTGATTTAAAAATCACAGCCATTTCAATAGCAAACAAACAATTAAATGTAAGCCATAAACTTTTATGTATAATGGTAGATGGTCAAACTTGTGAAATTTTTACTCAAACGCAATCAAAAGCAGTGCGCTATTTATGCAAAGCAACACCTACTGAAATGAATGACTTGAAATTAGTTTCATCTTAGGAGATTAATTTTGAAGCATGTAAATTGGGAATTTCTTCATTACATGCAGGAATTAAATTCATGAAGTGCACTTTAACACTGGATATAAATGAAACGAGAATCCAAACCAGTTTCCGAGAGAGATAAGGCCTGCGAGTAAACTGCGTGCAGCAAGGCACCAGAACTTGAAATGCTGGAAATATTAGGTGTAGTAAAAAGAAAAATCCATTATTTTTGCATTAAATTGAGGGCTTTATTTAAGATAGTTAGAATGACCCGATTTAGGTCAAATATGCGCCGTTTTGTTCGATAACTTGTTGCCATTTTAAAGGTAATTTCATTATGCCTCTCTCATCGAAGCCCTCGTTCCTATTAGCAAAAAATTGAGACAGTCGAATTTCAGAAGCCTCTCTTGAAGCGAATGTTTCACCAGCAAAATTGTTCGCCATGGACAGGAACAGATGGTAATCACTTGGTGCCAGGTCCGGACTATAAGGTGGATGCAGAAGAACCTCCCAACCAAACTCCCGGAGCTTCTGGCGAGTCACTATCGATGTGTGTGGCCTGGCGTTGTCCTGATGGAACACAATTCCTCTCCTATTGGCCAAAGCTGGCCGCTTATGGGCGAGTGCTTCCTTCAGACGGTCCAATTGTTGACAGTAGAGTTCCGAGTTAAGAGTTTTGCCGTATGGGAGCAGCTCATAGTAGATAATTCCCTGCCAATCCCGACCAAACACAGCAAAACCTTCCGAACCACTTAAGCCCGGAGCTTCTGGCGAGTCACTATCGATGTGTGTGGCCTGGCGTTGTCCTGATGGAACACAATTCCTCTCCTATTGGCCAAAGCTGGC